>JASAUF010000421.1:5115000-5715000 GCA_030180095.1 Magnolia changhungtana
TACTGTGCATATCCTAAAGAGGAAAAACAAAAGAAAAAAAAACTTCATTCTGGATTGTCTTAGAAATCCAAAATGATTTATTTTCTTAATCTAGAAGCCTTATTGGGTTACCTGGTGGCAATATCTGGGTATCCTTTGGCAGTAATCAGAATGCTTGGGACCTGATTGAATATGCAGTCTTCAGCCAGCCTCTGGAAAATAGCATCCTAAACAAATATACGGTCCAAAAATAAGAACAAAGCCAAGCATCTGCATGTAAACAGGATGTTTCAATCAGTAAAAGAACACCAAAGAAGCATATTACCTTCTCCACCACGATAATATACCGAGCATCTGATTGTATAACCAATTTGTTTAACAAATTCAAGTCCCCAGTTATGGCATATCCAGAAGACCCAAGTACAGAACAGTCCACCATCTCTTGGTTTGGCTCCTTGATCATGTTTCAAATCAAACACAGCAGCAAGCAGGCTGCATTAAGCATATTTACATGAAAAAGAATGAATATTGTACTGCTGTAGAGTTTTCTCAAGCCCAGTGAGTAAGATGTGGTCTGGCATTCTACTGTACCTTACATGCAAGGGCTTTTACACAATGCTCTCCCATAATTAATATTTTTATTGAGGCCAGGAATAACTACAGGTGGGGACACGTGTCAATGATCCAGATCTTTCATCTGGTGGGCACCTTTGCAGATATGTGACGGATCGTTCGAACAATTCCAACCATAGATCAGTGAACAATTATTTGTTTTTGACCATCCATTTTGTGGCCTGCAATCAGTCCTAGGATTATTTGAAAGGGGCAGTGTTTAAGTCCTGAAAACTTGATTAAAAAATCATGGATGATCATTGCATATCCATGCTGGGCTTTTACACAATGCTCTCCCATAAAAGCAAGGATTAAAAATAATCTTCATAATCAACAATCATGATCCCTAGTACATAAATATGATTAACTGTAATGAGATGAACCCATTTTTAGGCACCTACCAAACAGGTCCATACGAGTCTCGAAGAGCAACTTTGAAGTGAATAGGAACAGCAGTGAAGAAGACAGATACTACAGAGAAATTTGAAAGGAAACCCAAAAGGCAGAAATGCTGTACCTGCAACAACAAGCGCCCAACTACGGTGCCTCTGCTAGATGCCATAATCCCAAGACTCTGGCGACTGCACCGGAGCAATGCAACAACATCTGCAGCATAATTCACCAGAATTCTCTTAGATTGGAAAAAGGAGATGCTTTCGAAAAGCTGATTTTGAGGAGAACCCATGAGAGAAGATGGAAAAGAAGGAAATACAATAGCAGCAAAGAGAGTGACCTTGTACAGTTCCATTGACCTGCCTTTGAGAAGTGAAGTAATCTGGGGAGTCACAGAGAAGCTTATAGAAGAGCTCCCTTTGGGTGACCTGTTTTTCCTGAATCAGGATCTGGAAACAGAGCTCTATGACTTTCCACACTGCATTAGAGAAAACCCATCAAGAAAGATTGGTAGTTTCCCGGACCACGAGTCCTTGGGCCCAACACATACACAGGGCCCATGCTCCATGTTCAGAACCTTTCATCCTGTCAAACCCACCATGGATGGGCCACCATGATCACAATGAATATATGGTCCAGTGTGTCCCACCAGCAGGATGAATGGTCCAATTGCTCAGGGTGGGTCCCATGCATGGCAGTAGGACCATCAGATATTTAAAATGAGAATATAAAAAAAAAAAAAAAAAACAGAAGCAATGAATAATTTTTTGTTCTTTCTTTTATTTGAGGAATTAGGGGTCCACTAGTGATTACCTCTAATGAAGGCCTTGGCATCATGGGCTCTCATGAGAGACCTTGTGCAGAAGGAATGGGATAGGAAGATTGAAGGAACATGGCTGAGCAGCCCACGACGCATATGGCTGTTATTCAAACTCCTACTGATCTGTCAATCCAGCCCACCATTTTGAATTCACATGAAACAGAACTGAGAGACGCCATTACAGCAAGGGCTGCAAGTAGGCGGGGCCTGAGATAGCCTGAATTTTGTCTATGCTTCCCGATAGTCAGAGGCTTCATGTCTCAATTTTCAGCCCACTAAGTAAACAGGCCAGGCCTATACCCAAATTCATCTGAAAGGTCCACTGTGAAATAGGCATAGCCTAAAATCGTAGAGATAAAATGATCCCAACCATCCAAAGAAAAGAATTCTTTCTTTTGTTATTAGAGGTGCATGACTGTTCAATCTTTCTTCATTTTTGCATTGATAGGCCAGCAATTGGATGGATTAGGATCATCCAATCAGTTTTAAATTTTGGCATTGGCTAATCCATGGTGGTGAGTGGCCCTGATTATGCAATAACCTTCTGAAATGAACTAATCACATCATACTGTGATAATTCACCTATATTGTAAGTGACAGCACTCATCAACCATACACGAGGTATGGCAATCTGGACCATCCAAATCACAGGACCCATTGTATGACTATGATCACACAGATTAGGTATACCACCATCTGATTTGTCCATTTAAATTGGACTAACTCTACTTATTTTTACCATAAATTTGATAGTTAAGAGTCGTTCGATCTTCACAATTTCCAAGGTATGCTCCATCAACGATGGGCCCTACGATCTGTACAGTCTAGATCGACAGACTGCCATAGTCTTGTCCCACATGCACTCTCTCTTAGGCCCCCAACATTCCCTAATCATAAACAAAAATTGGAAAGTACTGCAAAAAAGAGCTGCTCAAAACCCCTCCATTTCACCATCAGAAACGATTCAATCTGTCAAAATACTGAGATCTGTAGTTTTAAGATAGAAAGGGGATGTGAAAGAGATTGAGGAATGCTCGAACCAGGGAAAGATCGGTTACAGCCGGAGCTGGAGAAGTCAAGATCTTGAGAAATTTCAAGACTGCTACTTCGATTCTCGCCCGGACCTGAAGAACAGATCGAGAAAACATAAAAACGGAAATTCTAAGAAAAACAAGAAATTTTTGGTATTGATTTTTTTTTTTTTAAACGAAAATACCTGAGAAGGTGGGAGGATTTCTGCGTAGCAGAGGAGCTGATCCGAGTAGAATAATAATGATTTGCATAGATCTCCTTCTTCTTCCATGTAAGATGAGAGAGAGAGGAAAACACAAGCTCTGCTCTTTCTTTCCCGCCAAATGGTGGAGTTTTGTATGGTTAGGAATTTATGGGAAAGAGGAAGGGGGCGTTATTTGATGCACTGGCAGAGTATGATGCTTCATACGCGGGCACTCTAAACTTGTACACTTATCATACATTAAGTAAAATTAACAAGATTAAATTGTGGAATTTAATGTTCCCAATTCACAGTCCCCCGCCGCCCCCTCCCAAAAAAATAAAATAATAAAAATAAAAATAAAAAATGCTGGAACAGTCCTAACGTTGTTGAAATAATATCATCAGATATTTTTCATTTTTAACCGTCCAATAAATGTCCAACAATCCGATGGTCAGATGATCAGATAAGTGAATTTTCGGATTCATCTGAACAGGAACTCATAATTTTGTAAAATTTATTCTTAATTACTCATGTTCCATTTTTCAATTTCTAAGGCCGGCCTATCGGCCATCATACTGTGTCAGAGGGACCCGGACTGCGTACTGAGTAACTGGGTGCTCAATAGCTCAATGAACTTAGGATTATGTGGGATGTTGCAAATCCAAAATGGATATGCTGTATTTATCTTAAATCCTCGTAAGCACAGTTTTCAAAACTTCAATTTATCATTGATTGACTGTCATAACTGAGCATTGGGAAGGATTAGGTGGGATGGGTTTCAAAAAATATAATTATTACATGTCGTAGGGATAGTCATTGGTGCCATTGGATAAGCTTAATTCCATGCTATGTTTTAATACGGTGACACATTGAATGAATATACCTACTATCATTCGAAACTATTGAGAATAACACATGTGTTATATTCAAACTGTTCATCTATTTTGTGACTAAAAATGAGGCAGATCCAAAACTTATGTGGCCTAAGGAAGTTTTCAACGGTAGGTATTCAATCTCCATTGCTTCCTACGGTAGGGTTCACTTGAGCCCTAGATGTACCTGATTCTTTTGGCCCATGCTCTAAAATGATCACAAAAAATGGGTGGACGGTGTGGATATAGCCCAAACATCACAGTAAGACCTACACAACTTGCTAATATTGAATGAAATTGGCAGGAGACCCAATGCAATTCCTTCAACTCTAATACCACGCTTTTCCGGTCTTCCCAAGCATTGAGGGCCGTTTGATTTTCCATTTCACTCGCAAAGGCAGCATTAAATGTGTAACAATTATTTCCTCGTGAATTCACGCACTCTCACGCACTCTTCCATATATGTGATTTGACGGCTTGCTTTTTTTAAGCAAAAATCGAAAAGCTTGTAGAATATGTGGGTCCCAGTCCCACCATGATGTGTGTTTCTTATCCACACCGTTCATCCATTATGGTAGATGAATTAATGGCATGACCCAAAAAATGAGGCATATTAAAAGCTCAAGTGGACCACGCCATAGAAAAAAGTGAATCAAACTCTTACCGTTAAAAACTTTTTACGGCCACTGTTTCTTTTGGTGTGGGCTACTTGAGTGCTGGATCTATCTCGTTTTTTTGCTCATGTCTCAAATTGTTATGGTACAACGGATGGACGGAACAGATATCATATCCATCACCATTAGGTCCAAAAATTTAAATTAACACTTTAAAACCGTTTTCAAGATTGAAATTCGCAAGGATTTTCAAACAGGCCAAACGGCAATAATTACCCGTTTACAGGGTATTTACATCGGCATTCAAAAAACAAACAGGCCCTATGAAATTGGCACGGACCAAATGCAATTCCATTCCACATAATCTCATCTAATACCATGCGCCAGACACCCGGATCAAAATGTAGGATTAAAAAGTTTATCCCATCTAATCCATCTGTCCCTTGGTTGTAGGAGTGCACATGGAATCAGTAGAACCGGTAAACCGAATTGGAGCAGACCAAACTGCTTGGTTTGGTTCGGTTATTAAGTGCACTGGTTCTGGTTCCGGTTTTGAAAATCAAAGAATCGGTTAGTTCGGTTTAGTTCTCAGTTTGGGGTTATGTAAAACTGAACTGAACTGTGAACTGGAGAGTAGAATCAAACTTAGAATTGAACCTGGAACCGGACCATAATTATCATGCTTAATTGAACTTGTCTTAAAGCTATTTTATGAGTGTACAATATATTTTAGTTGTTTATTTGACTCATGATTTATGGTTTACAATGCGTCCTTTGATTGTTTCTATAAATGTCTTTTTGCACACCTGACACAATATCTATGCAATTCATCAAATGGATTGCAACACGAATGGACATGGGCTGGATTACAAAAAAAAAAAAAAACAAAAAAAAAAACATGCTATTGGGCTGGATTATAAAAACCCACAATCGTAGAACTGAGGTTCGGTTCTAAGGTGCAAACGGTTTGATTCTAGTTTCGATTTTCTAGGAACTGTTAGGAATGGTTCGGTTCCGATTTCACCCCAGAACTAGACCAAAATGATCTGTGTGCACTCCTACTTAATCGAGGTCGGTGCATTGTTGGCTATGGGACCACCATGATGTTTTTGTTTTGTATATCCATGCCGTCCATTTGTTTTTATAGATCATTTTAAGGCATGGAACAGAAAAATTGGAAAATCCATATCTTATTGGACCACACCAAGGACAGAGTAGTGATTGACCATTAAAAACTTCTTGGGGCCACAAAAGTTTTGTATCTGTAACAGCCCATGCCCACACTGTATGCTATTGTTCGCTCTGGGTACAACTCACACAGTTTTGTTCTTGGGGTCGCCCCCAAAAAGCCTCATACAGTATAGGGTGACAACTCCACATATAACCACTACAACTTCAAACGACACTTCCGATGTGGAACAAAGTTTCACCTTCACTGTGTGCACAGTAGCCTGCCAGCCACCTTGGGGCCCGCCCAAATGTGCGCCCGTCCACGTGTGCCCGCGCACGTGTGGCTACAGTGATGGGGCGTCACAATATCCCCCACCAAGGGCAGAGTCATCCTCGGCTCTGATACCATTTGTAACAGCCCACGCCCACACTGTATGATATTGTCCGCTCTGGGTATAGCACGCACGGTTTTGTTCTTGAGTTCGCCCTCAAAAGGGCTCATACAGTATAGGGTGACAACTTCACATATAACCACCATAACTTCAGACGACACTTCCGATGTGCGACAAAGTTTTACCTTCACTGTGTGCACAGTAGCCTGCTAGCACAGTGATTGAAACATGTCCCTTGGAGCATGAAGAGTAGATTGATGTAACTTTGGAGTGGGATCCATTAAGGTGGTGATTTTAATTTCTGATTTTTTTTTTCTACCCTTTGATCTTATTTTTCTTCCTAGATGGATCATATGGGACCCACCAATCCATGGTGGGGACTCCATTTGATCCCATGGATGTGGCCCTTTAGCCCATCCTACATGCATGTCATGATCCATGATGGGGCCATTCTCCATGGACTCCATCATGATGTATTTAATGATTCACTCAATCTCAAGGTCATCTAGACTTTAAGGATCATGTTGGGATGACATCCCAACCTTCCATAGCAATTATAGATCATGCATGTAGTGATTTTATGTTGCATGTACAATCAATGTAATTGTATGGGTATGATTCATTCTTGAAAGGGCCCATTAGTGGTGGGGCCCTACCCTCATGGCCGGATTACTTTCTTTTCTTCTTCTATCTTCTCTTATGTGTGGATAATGATGTGTGTGTGGCCCATTTAGTGGGCCTAAGATGTCCCAAAATAAATACAAATAAAAATCCAGCAAGGTGGGACGCCCTTACCACCCAACTCCATGATCTTTAGACGCCTTAATCAATGCGTGCAAGCATCTTAGTCTTAGTCTGTGATCTAGACATATGTGAGGCCAACTGAGGAAGGCCACACACCCTTTTTATGGCTAAGATTATTGAGATATAGGCTGATGTGTCCGGCTATGTATTGCTGTCCAGAAATTTCTGGACAGATTTTTACTGGACTTGGGCTTGAATTTGGGACTGATTGGGGGACCTTTTGTACCCATCAAATATACCTTTCTGAATGGTGGGGATCTCATCTTTATGTCCCCCAAATTTCAGCCCCATCTGACCTTCATTGGGGTCCTAAAGGTGTGGTCCAAGTGAGGTGGACAGTCTGGATTTTCTGCATTGTTCCAACAACATTCAACTCTGGATAGGTTGGAATTTTGAAATTTATTAAAATACTTTTGGGTGACTAAAAATTATGAAAATTTACAGGGAGGTTGACCACTCATGTTAAGACCCACTTACAAAATTTTGGGGCCAATGGACGCCTGTACACACCATGATGGTGGCTAGACCGGCCTACTATAATATGGTGTCCAAATCTGTCCGATTTTCAGGATAGAATGATTTCTTTAAATGAATTAAAATATTTATAGATGTACAAAAATTCTAAAATTTTGTAAGGGTGTGTTCCACTCATGGTAGGACTTACCTACCAAATTTCAGGGCCAATGGACCCCTGTGGACACCGTGGTAAGGGACGGACTGGCCCACCATGTTGGGACGTCCAGGTCTGTCCGATTTTTTGGATAGACTGTTTTGTTTAAATTAATTAAAATACTTAGGAATATTCAAAAATTCTGAAATTTTTTGAAGGTGTGGTCCACCTATGGAAGTGTCACTCTGTTAAATTTTAACCGCAACTGACCCCATTTGGGCATCCATAAGAATGGACCAAGATGGTTAGACTGCCAGATTTTTCTACTGTACAGTCCAGCAATATGCCTTGATAAAAACCATAATCTCTGATGAGGGGCCACCTTTTTGGGTTTTCTCTTATTGTATGCATGATGAGGGACCTTGGCCCTCAATTTTCAAAGTTTTAGAAGCCTTGGACCCACTTTAATGGAGTGCCCAAATTTAGGACAATAACATGCATTGCAGAAATTTCTTGTACATTATTGTCCCTTTTGTTATTTCAGAACTTTTGGGCCCCAGCCCATTGAGCTTTGTGTATAATTAGTTAGGGACCCATCCCTGATGTTTTAAGGCCCATTGGGGCCATGATTATGGGGCCCACCATATTGAGGAAATTGGGCATTTATTGCTCCCTTATATTTTAGAATACTCTTGGGCTTAATCAATGTCTTTTGGGGTCTCCATTGATGATCATTTGTGGGACCCAAATATAAACCAGATTTTGGGACTTTCTAGTGGGCCCAGATTGGGCTAGAACGTCCCAGCTTGGCCTAACCATATGTTGGGCTAACTTCCACCATTTTGATGGACTTATGGGTTGAAATAAGGGTGGTATTGGGCCCTTGGTTGCCCACTTAGATTGCTAGTGGTTGGGCTGATATAGTGGGGCCCATTTCACCCAATTTAAATTTATTTTTAAGCCGTGTTTTTTTATGCTCATGGGCTGCCCATTAAGTTCAACTGAATGTGTGAGTCCTATGGCCATTGGGACTTGGGCCTTGAGCCTTGATTCCCCTGACCTTTAGGCCTATATTTAATACACTATTATGATGGGTTTTATGGGCCAAAATACTCCGGTAGTTGGGCTCTTGTTTGCCCATTAAAGTAAACCATACTTGGACCGAGATGTGAGGCCCAACTTACTTGTTTTAAATGTGAGGATCACCTATATGTTGGAATAATGGGCTGCCCATTAGGCCCACCATAATGAGTGGACTCAGGATCTTTATGGTTGGGCCCAACCTTGCTTGAGGGCCCACCATATTTCCTATGTGTTGGGCTTTGAGTATAAGCCCACTAGGCCATGGATCGCCTTAGGCCTTGGGCCTTAGTTCATGTTCGAGTAGTGGCGGGCTACCTCTTGGAAACCAGTTGAGGTTGGATGTCCTCCTAGGTGGTCCTAAGGTAGGCCCAAGGATTCTCCTATGGATGGTTAAAGGCCCACCATAGGCCCTAGGCTATTTGTTTAAGGCTCAATGTGTGTATATATGTGGAACCTACCTTAAGGCATGTTTGGTCCAGGCCATCCAAGTCTTGGATCACCCGATTGTGGATATACTCTCTGCCTTGGGTTGTTGCTGGACTCACAATCCAGTAGCAGGCACACTTGATCTTTTCATGATATATACACACCCACCATATTGAGAACTTGTGTACGTGTTGCATGCTTGTGTTTTTTTATAATATTTGGGCTTAATCAGTGCATTATTTTGGATCACCTTTAGTGATCACATGAGGACCCCACCTTAGATCAAATTTTTAGGGCATCCCATGGGCCTAGAGTGGGTTAGGACGTCCCAGCCTGGTTCAACTATATATTGGGCTAACTTCCACCATTTTGATGGACTTGTGGGCTAAGATAAGGATAGTATTGGGCCCTTAGTTTTTCATTTAAATTGCTAGTTATTGGGCTGATGTAGTTGGGCCCATTTCATCATCTAAACTTAAACTTATTTTTGGGCCGTATATTGTGTACGCGGGCTGCCCACTAAGTCCAACTTAATGCATGGATCCTATGGCCATTGGGAATTGATCCTTGGGCCTTATTTTTCCTCTTGGAGCTCATGTTATTAAAAGTGGTATTATATCTTTTTATGGCCTATTATGAGGAATATATGTATGTGGTTACAATTAATTTTTATCTTAAATGTAAGCCTTGGGCCTTCTATCCATATAGTTCATGGTTGATATGCCCTTTTGGGGAATGGTGGTTAAAGGTCCCCATTATGGACCCCTCTAGGCCCGGTTGTATTTAAGAGTGATTGGATACTCATCTTAGACTCTTGCTAGGCTCATTTCTATATTACTTAGACCCATAGATTGTATTCTTAGTCTTGTGGGCTATCCCAGGTAAATGGTCCCCCACTAAAAGTTGGATTTCCTTAAGGATATTATCTAAGTACCTAGTCTTCGTCCCTTCTTGGATAGGAGGAATGTAATATATATTGTATATCGCCATATAGTGTGATTAAATTCATCCTCATGACCCAGATACATCATTGTATGCTTGGTTGACACGTGTGTGTGGTCATATCGTGCCATTGGGCATTACATGTTACCTTCTCCGAGGGACGTAGTATTTCCTCTTGAGCACGTTGGATGCTTGAAATTGATGCATAGTTGATTGTGTGATTCATGTACCTGACATTGCATAGCATATGGACAATTATCGCTCTTGCTTCATCAGGGCTATAGCCTCCACAGTTACATCGTGGATGGCCATGTTTGGATACTGGAAATGTTACTTGAGCATACCGGGTGCATAGGATGCTTATGGGTAAAATTTTTAAAACTTCCATGGTACCAAGGATCTGTTCCAACGCCGTGACCGGGTGGAATATATGAGCGCACGAGGGCCTTATACCGTTAGGCCGCGACTCCCACTATCATGTAGTCGGTTGGACATGGGTGTGGCCCTACTTACCTTATGTAAGGGGGCATTGCTAGATTAAGTCTGACCAGCTTGTGAATGAGTCTGCTATCTTCAGGCCTTGCTGGTGATTGGTTGTCCGCAGGCAGGGTAGTGAGGTCTCGTATGCTCGTTTGACTGTGTGGGGTCTGTAGAGTGGCAGTCATCCAGTAGTGTAATGGACCCCGGTGATTTCCTTATGATGGAAATATACTTGATATGTGAATTGGATATGAGCATTGACATTACTTCGCATTGCATTTACATCGACTATGTAAGCCTCACATTGCATCGCCTTGGCATGACGCCCAGTACTCATTGCATTACAGTACTCATTGCATTATATAGCCTTGGTATGCTTCCTGCATTATTGTACTACCTTGGTATAACTTCTTACGTTCATGACAGCCCTGGTAAGGCTAGTGGTGTTGGCTTTGATCATGCTTCCTTCCCGTATCTCCTATTATTCTTCTGTGCACTATTATCACACACCTTCACCACCCTCTAAGCTTTCTATAAGCTTATGCACAATTGATGCATGCAGGAGATCTTCGGCAGGCATCATAGTGGCAGAGTTTGGATTAGAGCTGAGCTTGAGGACCCAGTGTTGCAGACTTCCTTTCTTTCTTCTATTTTCTTATGTATGTCATTTTGGACCTTATGTAAGCTTGTAAAAGTTCAAATTCTTAGTGGATTTTGTGATATGTGCCTTTGTTATTCTCAGATTTACTTGCTGTGATCTTGGGTATGCTCGTATTGGTAATAATTATACTGGTATAAAAATCCTCCTTGTAGGATCCCAGGATCGGAACCTGCCTCAGGAGCTGAGAATAGGGTACTACGGAGGCTGTTGCGGCCAGAACCGGCCATTGGGTTCCTTGTGAGTCTGGTTACCGAGTTTGGGGCGTGATAGTATCGACCTGATATTTGTGTGGTCCCTCATCCAAATATTTATGTGGTCCCTCATCCAGTGGCCCTCAAGAAGTTTTTAATGGTGGGCATTCCATCACCATTGTTTCCTATAGTGTGGTCCACCAAAGATATGGATATTCTTAATTTTTAGGGCCATGATCCATAATTCTCCGGAAAATTGGATGAACGACGTGGATATATAAAAAAACATCTCAGTGGTGTCTCAAGAAATAATGGAAGCGGTGGAGCTAGTACATACTATGAATATAGTAGAAGAAGCCGGATTGCCTCGACGCCCGATCGAAGTTAGGCAGGGACCACCTAGACGTTTGTGAGAAATCCACCACGTCCATTCATTTTTTTCAGCACATTTTTAAACATGAGACCCAAAATGAGGCAAATCAAATACTCAAGTGGTCCACATGATAAGAAATAGTGGGGATTGAATGTCCTCCACTAAAACATTTGTGCAACCACATATATTTTGTGCTAATATTTTTGGTATTTCTGTTCATCCCAGTGGCAATGATTTATGAACGGTTTGGATTGCACATAAACATCAAGGTGGACCTCATAAAAGTTTCATTGGTAGGCATTTCCCTTCGATCCCACATTTTTTACATCTTGTAGCTCACTAAAGTTGTCCACCTCTTTTTTGGGATCATATTTTGAGCATGATCCGAAGACGGATGGATGGGGTGAATTTCTTACAAACATCACATTGGCCCCACCTAGCTTTTGACCATGGTAACTTTGTGCGGTCGGGGGAAAATCGGACCGTTTGCACCTTAAAACTGAACCTCAGTTCTACGATTTTAGGCTTTTTATAATCTAGCCCAATTGCATGTTTTTTTTTTTTAAAAAAAAAATAAAATCCCACCTAGCTTTTAGTAAATTAGATCTTAATCTAATTTCTTTAATGTAAATCGTATATGAGACTCACAGTAGTGAAGAGTTTAAAATGTGTTTAGAGTTACATTTTATGCCTATGTGCAATATCTTGGTTTCATGTTCACTCTAAAAAATTAACCTAATTTTTATATGAAAGGGCTCCACTTTCATGCGCATATAAGCAGGTTTATTAATATGATTTTTATAATAACTATTATCCCACCTTTCAGGCTATAAACTCATTAGAGGATAAATTCAACTTTAACCCATTACAAAGAATAATATTACTTACAATATAGATAGAAACTATATATATATATATATATATATATATATATATATATATATATATAGGGAAAAGGTACAATGCGCTCGAGCTTATTTTAACGCCCCATGAGGTCGAGCTGTGTGGGGCCCACCGTGATGCGTTTCGAACATCTACCCCATCAGTCAGATGCACCATTCCATTGTGAGCCTAGGTCTAAAAAATTAAGTCAATCCATGACTTGTGTGGGCCACACCACATACAGAAGTGGGGAGGGGCCGTGCTCCATTAAAACATTCATAACCATTTTTGAGGGCCCACCGAGATGTAGTTTGCAAATCCAGCCCATCCATTATGTGTGTCCCACTTGAATGAGGGTTCAGACCAAGTTTCAGGCGCATGCAAAAGTCAGGTGGGCCCCACCAAGTGCTTTTATATGTTTTAACGGTGTCTTCACATAATTTTAGATGGTATGGCCCACCCGAGTTCTGTATACGGCTGATTTTTGGGATATCCCATAATTTAAAGGGTACACATCAAATGCATGGTGTTGATGGTCGAAACACATCATGGTGGGGCCCACACAGCTCGACCTCACGGGAGCTTATCGTCAGCTCGATCGCATTGTACCTTTTCCCATATATATATATTTATGTAATATATTTTAATCAATAATCACATGAAAATTTATTTTTCTTATTAAATATAATTCTTACAATCTCTATTCCTTAAGTTGGGTTATCATTTTCAATTATCATTTTTTTTTATAGACTTAAATCTCATCTCCCTCGATGTTTTTTAGATTTTTCTCTAAATAGGCCATAGGTTGAAGTTTCCACTCTATTCTCATTGGATCTTATAAATTTAAAATTACAACACTATTTTTTAATACTTGTCTTACACAATCATGCTTTAAATAAATTTGATTGAATTTTATATTATAATACTTATTATTAGCTCTCCATATAGCCAGCAAGCTAACAATAAATGGATATAAGTGGTATCAATTTTACTTGGAAGGATATATCAATTATTAGAGTTTTAATCCATTTAACCTCCTCACTAACTGCTATCAAAGCAACTATTTTAAATTTTATAATGAAATGAGCTATATAAGTTTATTTTTCATATTTTTATGAAATAACTCCACCTATCATGGTAGGATAAAGCCACTAGTAAATTTAAAATTATCTGATCTTAAACTCTAATATGTATTACTGTAACCTTTAATTACAACTAGTAATATTTAGTGATGAATACCAAAATTTCACGTCCTTTTAATATACCTTAAGACCTTATAAATTACAATTCAATGCATGTAACTCATATTACTAAAATATCTACTAGATTGCTTATTGCAAAAGTAATGTTTGGGCCTAGTGCAATTTATAACATAGGCTAAACTACTAATGACATTGGCATATTCAGTTTGAAATACTTTTCACTAATATTTTTATTTAAGTTTTATACTATGGTAAAAAAGAATACATATACATATATTTATATTTATAATAAGTAAACTCTCTTGAAATCTTTTTCATGTAATGGGATTGTGTTAGAGATATGTTGGCTTCATTTCTATTAATTTTGATCCTTATATCAAAGTGAGAAGATATGAAAGTTTTAGGTGCATTATTAATTTCTTAGTTTGTACCAAAGATAAATAGATTATTTACATATAGGCAAACCATAACTACAGAGTTTTTAGACACTTTGGAATTAATTTATCTTTCACCTTCCTATAAATCCATCAGACATATCACTTGATCAATTTTTTCATGTTATTGTCTAAAGGCTTATTTAAATCTATATAAGAACTTTAAAAGGCTACATACTTTATATTATGGACCTAATTCAATAAACATTTTAAGTTAATTTATATATATTCCTTCTAGTTCACCATTTAAAAATACAGTTTTAAAGCCTATTTAGTTGATTAGAAGATTATTGATGAAGTAATGACAAATAAAATTTGAATGGATGCCATTTTAGACATAGGGGAGTATGTATTAAAGTGATTTGTACTTTTATTTTTATTTTTTAAAATTCTTGACTACTAACATAGCCTTATAATTTTATTTTTATTATTTTTTTATTTTTTAAAATTGAGCCATCAATTCTGTGTTTCATTTTAAATATACATTTACAACCTAAGATTTTTACAGTAAAAGATAGGTCGATTTTCACATGTTTTAGTTCCGATGGTGACGCAGGGGAGGACGTGAGGTCGAGCACCGTCTTCCTCAAGAGGATAAGTATTCTGAATCTACGGAACTTCTCTGGACTCCTCACAGAGACTTCTCGAATCCACGAGGAAAGAGAGCATAAAATAGAAATAAATTCTAATAAATTCGAAATTAATTAATGAATGCATAAAAATGAGTTCATAAGCCTTTAAATAGGGGTACCAAGCAATGGGAATGAAATCAGAATCAAACTACAACTAAAACTCCTAGAAATCGTGACTTACTGTAAATAATAAACTTACTATTTATAGACGGTCGTGATGTCTACTAGTGTGCAAGGTTTTCGGCCAAAAATAGTAAGTGTCCTATTTGGCTTCACCAAACCGTTCTCCTAATTATTCTAAGATCTTTTCACGTTGGGCGCAACTCCTAAAGCCCGACGGATGAAGAGTTATAATCAAACTAAAACTTACTATTTATAGTAAAAACGAAATTAAAATAGGGAAACGACTATCGATCCAGGGGTTTTTCGCAATTCCAAGCGTCGCAACCCGATGTAGCAGGTTGGTTGGCTAAAGTAGCTCGTTCTACCCCAAAATCATATATTTTACTTCTTCTAACTCATTCCGGATTGCGAGATATGCCCGATTTAAGGTCCGATGGTCTGGATCACTTCTGTCGCCGACCGGGCCTTTTCTGATCCATCTTGGCCATGAAACTGTCCGCGACCCGCTCTACATCAGATGGACTCGATATTACTTGTGACAAATTCTTTCTAAAATATAGTATCGTATGAGAACATAGTTTCTTTGAATGTCACAAAGTCACCTTTTAATCAGGATAGAAACGTATAAAAATCATGACCATATTCCTTGATAACTTAGGTTGTTTATTTGTTCTAATTTCAAGTCCAAATATATGTTCTTTAATTTATGTCTACGATTTAATCTTAATGACTCGTTCATTTTACAAGAAAGGGACTTCTAAGGGAATGACCACCTCTATTTTTTAATTTATAATGAAAAATATTTTAAAAGGGCTTTGCATCTTTATATTCAATTTTAATGTTTTTATTAATATATAGGAATCTATATGCTTTATTATGAGACGTGTACATCATAAGTACACATTTAGAGGTTTTCGCTTCTAATTTATGCATTTTAAGATCTATTAGCTTAACATGCGCAAGACAATTCTATACTCTAAAATAATTAACTTTTGATTTTATATATTTTCATAATTCAAAGGGGATTATCTTAGATTTGGTTTTAAGTACTTTATTTAGAATATAATAAGTAAAATAAAAAGCTTCTCCCCACAAGTTAAGAAGAAGAACCAAACAAGTAAAATATTATTTACTATATTAATTAAGGGTATTATTTTTTTACGTCTCGCTATCTCATTTTGTTAAAGTGAATTGGTGAACATAAATTTCTTGAATAACTTATTAGATTCATAATAATTACCAAAATCTTTGAGAACATTCATAACCACTATTGCTTTTAAGGACTATGATTTTTTTTTTTTCCAATTGATTTTTCACTTTATTTTGAAACCGTGAATTTAAAAAATTGCTTCTTCGTTAGAGCTTAACAAATATACATATCTATATTTAAAATGATCATTAATAAAGTATTTTTTACCTCTTCTAATAAGAATATCTTTAAGATCATATATATCAGAGTGAATTAATCCTATTAATTTAGAATTCTTTTCTATATTAGGAAGATTTTCTAGTTATCTTAAAATATGAACACGATTTACCGTTTTCAAGTTTGTTATTTTTTAAAGTAAGAATTATATCACAAGAAGTCATGTGTAAATTTATATGATCTAATCTACAATACTAAAAAGAGATAATGCACACCTTGTAAGCATAAAAAAAGTTTTATTAAAGTTTAAACATGCTATGTTCATGATACGTATAACCATTTCCAATAAAAAGATTTATTCTTTATAATAATAATGATTTAATTTGACTTATAAACCTATTTCAAAACCGTTTTGTTCAACATTAGCTTAATTTTTGACCAAATTCTTGTACATATCTAAAATATGAAGAACATTAGATAATATGATAGCTTTTTCCGAGGTGAACATGAATTTGCCTTTCCCATCTAACTACATTTACAGTGAGAACATTATCCCTCTGGACTTTTATATTACTTTAAATTTATTTATTTATTATTTATTTTATTATTATTATTATTATTATTATTATACACGCACTCACACCCCCACTCACCCATGCACACACTTACACCAATTGAATTTCACCACAATATACTTGAACCAATAACCTCGTGTTGAAACTCTTGTGAGTCTACCACCAAGGCATGAACTTTTCTACTACTTGTAACATCTTCGTAGGTTTTAAATTAGCGACAATCATAACATACATCCACCATCCATTACACAATTCTAAGGGAGTCATATTAATCTTTATGGTCATAGCCATGGTTTGAGGCTTTTATGATCAAACTTACTAGATGTGGGTATTGGATACTTTTTATTTTATTTATTCATTATTTATTATTTTTACGATTGTGGTACTCTATTGCAAGATAATCGTATTTGCCACATATAAAAAGAAGATTTTTCTTAACTCTTAAGGATTTTTGTTTCTAAACTTGGACTTGGACTTCGTCTTAAACTCGATTATTTTGATTTGGTTTCTCGTTATTAAATTTTCCTTGAACGATCTCATTCAATCGATTGAGTTTAGAATCTTTTTTCCTTATTTTCTCATATTTATCATGATGCTTTGCACATTAATCCTCAACATGAAGGCGCACCATAAGGCTTCCCATAGAGAGCTCTTTTATTTTGCGATGGAGTGAGCTCGTACCGAGCCATGTACCTCATCTCTATTTATATATATATGTATAACTAAATCTATGATAATGGTTATTTGAAGCTCCTTCCATGTAATCAACAATGCATACTATCAACGTGCTTTGGCATACGAGACCATGGTTCCTTTTTAGGCTTGACGGTGGTTTGCTCCATTTTAGATAAGGAAATGGCAATCTTTCTTGATCACTTGGACCCACATACGACTTTATGCCAAAGATTTGTACCATACAATAGCTTTTGTTATTTCAATGAATTCTTTCTTTCTTTCTTTTTACAAAGGTAACGAAACCGTTCTTTTCAACCATAGATAGTGCTAGTATGGCCTATACACCATGAATCATCAACCGGCCATACATCTCAATCACAAATGAGGCACGTGTTCCGTTGGTCTTGCTGTGATATGACTCACTGAGTGGCTGGGCAATGGCCCAAAAGTCGCATCGATTGATAGATTGTAGGGTACGTTTGGTTAGGAAAGCTTTCATGTTCTCGAGAAAAGAAAATTCATCGAACGGCTAAAATACAGCTAGCAAGTGGTCATTTTTCAACATTCTCTCTGGGAAATTAAACAATAACTTCTTGGGTTATTAATTGAGTTGCCGAGTTGGGACCCACTGGTTGGGCGACGTGATCCAGACCATTGGTTTGTTATCTACCACCGTCAATGGACCAAGCAATATCTCTCAAATTGGAAGATCTTAGCCGCTGTTCTCAGGACTTTTTCCAGCTAGCTGAACGTGGCCATCTCTCCCCGTGTATCCGAGAACCGGACCGTGATCGTCTACAACACCTGTTTTACGCGTCCATTCTCTGTGGGGCCGGGCCATGTTGTAAATGTAAAATCGATTCTGACCATCAGGTTCTCTCTTTGATCAAGGCCGTTGGCAAAAAATCAGCTATATCCAAAACTCAGTTCAGCCACGCGCGCGCACGGAATGCCAACCATAGGTTTGTGTGTAGGGTGACCATGGGGTGTATCTTTCATGATTTCATCAAATACGTTAATAAAGTGTAAATCATCAACATGAAGAGAAGACACCAAAACCAGTTGATCAGGTGGGCCACACTACATGAA
The DNA here is from genome assembly GCA_030180095.1 of Magnolia changhungtana. Classification (NCBI taxonomy): domain Eukaryota; kingdom Viridiplantae; phylum Streptophyta; class Magnoliopsida; order Magnoliales; family Magnoliaceae; genus Magnolia; species Magnolia changhungtana. Next base: position 5,133,617 of record JASAUF010000421.1, read on the forward strand.
CTTAGTGGTTTTACAAGCAATTTTAATGGCCCATCTTAGTTTTTTTTTTTTGAAAATTTAAATTTATCGGGATGGTTATTGGTATGAAAGGTAAAGATAGGGATTATCACCAGATGGACGGATTGGATTTTCTATACATAACATGGTGGGGCCCACCAAAGCTTTGGTGTTTTTTAGGCGGAAGCGGATTGCGTACTGAGTAAATTCTGTTTGACCTGTTTTATGTACTTTATCCACTCCGTCCATCCATTTTAACGGATAACTTTAGGACCAGAGCCTAAAAGTTAAGCATGTCCGAAGATCAAGTGGACCATGCTACATGAAACAGTGTGAATTGAATGTCTACCTTTGAAAACTTCTTGGGGCCATAGAAATTTTGGATCAAGCTTATATTTGTTTTCCCCCTTCATCCATGCCTGTGTGATCTTATGAACAGGTTGGATGACATATAAACATCACTGTGGGCCCTAAAAAGATTTCAATGGTGGAAATCACTATTCCCACTGTTTCCTGTGGTGTGGTCCACTTGAGCCTTGGATATGCTTTAATTTTTTGCTCAACAACTCAAATGATTTGGAAAAACGGATGGCTAGCATGGATAAACCACATACGTTCACAGTGGGCCCAGCATAGTTTACGATAAAATCATACTGAGTAACTCCGTCTACAATCCGATTTCTTTTCACGCTGCATGAAACAGGTGTTGTAGAGGCATAAAACAGGTGTTGTAGATGATTCCTGTTCCATAAACCACGGATTGAATGGTTGGGTTGTTCTGCCGGAGAGATTTTCTGTGTACGGGCTATCCACGGTGAGGCCAATTCCCCAAACGGTCTCGATTAATGAACTATTGGCCCATTTGTCAGAACTGAAATCCCGAGTATATTGATTGTCCAAAGACTCGGTCAAGATTATCAGCTCACCGACGACCGCTTAGATGACTAGGGATGTACATCCAGTTGAACCGAGTCGAGCTGGCCTCAGCTCGACTTGGCTCAGTCACTAGTTGACCTCAGCTCGAATTCAGCTCGGTTCGGTCAGCAGCTTGGGCCAACTCGGGCTGAGTTCGAGCCAAGATCGAGCCGAGTTCGCCATTGAGACATTTCCACAAATATCTGGACTGCACCTTCAAAGTCCCTCTGTATGTGAAATAAAAGCAATGGTTTTATAGGTATTTTATCAAACACCTTCTAAGCAATATAAAAACTAAGAAAAAAAAAAAAAGGATATTTGTTTCATGTACATACCTTGCCACCGGCTACACTTCATTGAGTCATTTTATCAAACACTTGGTGAGCAACATCAATGGCAAAGTAACTAAGTCACCGACTTGGTTTGATCTGAGTTCGATTCGAGCTGGATTCGATCCCAGTCGAGTCGAGCTGGGGCCTTGCTCTAAAAAATCAGCTCGACTCGACTCGAACTCAGCTTCAAACCGAGTCGAATCGAGCATTTTCGAGTATAGTCGAGCGAGCTAACTAAGCTAGCTCGGTTTGTGTACACCCCTATAGATGAGTCATGTGTGCAGGTTAGCTGACCCTTGCGTTAGGGGATGCGGAATGCCTTCAACAGGGGTGTAGGAGATTCGCAGCCATAAGCTCGGTTGGGCTCACCTTAGTGTATGTGTTATATCTACTTCCATCCATTTTGCCAGTTCATTTAAAGCCCGGTTGGATTATAAAGTTGCTTACAATAAGCTAATAGCTTATCTGAATTTCTACTTATTAAGAAGATAAGTATGTTTAATAAAAAGTTTAGTCATCAGCTTCTCCTCTCTTTTGTCTCTCTTATGCCTCTTTTTAGTGACTTATGAAAAATAGAAAAATTAAAAAAGTTAACTAAAGTGATTATATACTTTTTAAATAAAATAGTTATTGTTGATGCAAGAATCTGGACTGCTTTCTTCAGACATTCGAGCACCTGCACAGGAGGGAAACAAGGGAGACCCTGATTAGAGCAGGGGACCTTCCGATGCCACAGTCAGGCTAGGAATTTGGGTCTGATAGTGTTGAAGGTTTTAAGTGAGAGATTTCGCGTACCTTTTCATGTAGATGGATCCTCTATTTATAGTGCGGGTAGGACAGGGTAGTCCACGATCTTGGGCATGATCTTAGCCGTTATGCAAGATGTGCGCGAGTGATGAATATTAACAGTTACTCTAGAATCATGCGTATCAAAGGAAGACTGGCCGCCATATAGGTCGACACGACCCAGGCCTCTTACTTCACTCTAGGTTGAAAGCCCGACATAAACCCATATATGGGTAATTCAAAGAGACTATCAGGACTCATGAAGAAGTTGAAGGCTACATAAATTGGACATCACGAGGACCTTCTTTATAAAGGGAAGGCTATCGCTTTATTCGGCATATGTGGACGAACTTCCTTATATTCTTGAACGTCATCCAACACGTCTCTGACACGCTGGCATCTCCTTAGCTCGACCACCACGGATGGTTGGGAGCGACCCGAACTAAGTCCTCGATTGTTTATGCCGAAGTCGAGCCGATCTAGTCGGCTGGTTGGCTAGGGATTGCTATGAGCAGCTCGGAACTTTTATACTGGTCGGCACTCGCCGAGCCCTTGTTCGTCTGGGTCATTGAGTTTTCTGAGCAGAGGGGGTGTATTTGTCTTCCTAACGGTTCCTTCCGTTCTTGATGAGCCCCTCCCTCGACTTTGCCGAGTTGATCAATCCCCTGAGTCTATTATGACCGGGTGCTTCAGGACAATCCTTGTGAGATATGTAGATGAGAGCTCGAAAGCGCATACTGCCAAGGACTGTGCTTAGGGGGTGAAGTCTAGCTTCCCTGGGTGAGATGGTACATGATTATATGCTCGTCAGCTCGAGCCGATCTTAAAGGTGGTCGGACCATATTTATCCACAACAATTATTTATAATAACTAATCATAAACCAAACATACTTATTTAAAATAAGTAACTTATCTACTATAAGTAAGTAAAATTTTATTATTTAAAAAACATAAAAAAATTTATTTGGTTTTTTCTAAAGGACCCTTAAGGACATGAGCCCAAACATGAGACAAATGCAAAGCTTAAGTGAACCACACCATAAGAAATGGTGGGGATAAAGGCACCCACCGTGACAACTCGCTTGTAATGTTACTCCAACTTAGATGAAGAGAAAACACAAATATCAATTTGATACAAAGCATCTGTGGGCCCAAGAAGTTTTCTACGGTAAGAATTCTTTCATGGCATTCTTTCTTCACTGTTTCCTGTAATGTGGTCCATATAAACTGTAGATTTATCTCATATTTGGATTCCTATCCTAAAATGAGTTCGTGAAACAGATAGACGGATATGACACATACATTACAGTGGCTTCTTACATGGATTAGCCCTGTAGTAACCTGCAAACATTCCGCATCCCACGTAAGGTATCTCGGAATCAGATTGTGTACTGAGTAACTCAGTACCGTAAGGGGTACTGAGTTGACATGGCGATATTCTATTGGCCCTGAGATGTGGGGCCGACTTCACTCCTCCAAACGACAAAGCAAACGGCGTTAGCCTGTTTCTCTCTCTTGTTGCGTGGAGAGATTCTCTCCCACGTCTCTGCCGCTGTGCGGAAAAAAAAATCTCTCCAACCGTGCAAGAAAAAAAGAAGAAGAAGAAGCAAAAGAAGCAGAGAGAGAGCTTCGTCGGTCTCTCCTATTGAGCTCTCCGTCTCCCTCTCGAGTTCAACCTCCCTCTCTTTCTCGGATCGGCATCAACTCGTTTCTCTACATGGTGATGTTGATTTAGGATTAGGAATTTTGCTCTTCTTTCTCTTCTCTCTTTACATGGTGATGTTGATTTAGGATTAGGGATTTTGCTCCCTTCAGTTGACAGTTTGATGAGAGATTAGAGGTTAGGGTTTGAAATTGAAAATCCATGAGAGGGAATTTTTCAAATCCTAATCCATAACTTGAGATTTTTCAAATTTATAATTCCTAATTAGCATTTTCATATTAGAAATTGAAAATTCATATTAGGGGATTTTTCAAATCCCTAATCCATAACTCGAGATTCTTCAAATTTCTAATTAGCATTTTTCAATCCCTAATCCATAGTAGGGGATTCCTTATTTATTTTTTTATTTTTAGAGATAACATTCCTAATCAAACATGCGTTTTTTTTATTATTATTATTTTCAATCCCTAATTAGGATTTTGCATTTGTAAATTTAATTGGGGACTTTTTCTTAAAAATCCAGTTACGGTTTTCAATTTTTAATCCCTAATTAGGAACATTTTGTCATCCTCGGAGGTAAATGTAGACAAAAGGTTTTATTCCGGGGTGCCGGTTTCAACCAGAATATCTATTTCTTTATTCCTTGATAGGATAAATGAATCTCAGCATTGATCTTGACTTCCTAAAACTTGGGGATGCGGGATGCCCTATTTTGAATGGTAGCTGACCCTGGAATTTGTTTTCTGGAAATTTGGATATAATGGCTATTGGAATGAAACTACTCTATCTGTTGGGTTTTGTGCGGTAAGGTAGATGGTGGTTAATGATTGTTTAATGTCACACACACAGATAATATCATAATACATTAAGAAAACCTTTTAAGGTTTCTTGCAGGAGTATGATCACAAATCCGACAGTCCTATGGAACAGGATACTTATACCTGTTCTTTAGTTGGGTTCCATGGACTGCATGTGTGCATTGAATGTGGCCTGCTAGGCTACTTCTCAACTTGCTCCTTTGATTGGTCTATTTGATGAATGGACTACTTTAAGTTTCAGGACTTGACACAGAAATGGGTTGGCCTCCCTGATCATGTGACCTTTATCTCTTCTCCACCTGCGTTTTGCACATTTCAAAGGAGTGCCATCACATGCGTCAACAAATATCATGGGTTTTGTGCATGCTATGCTTTATCATGTGCCCTATGGAGTTCTCATATTCTTGCACACAGTTCAAGTGCTTCGTCAGAGAGAGGACAACATATCACTGGTTGGCTGCATATAATTTATCCCTTTAATTGATGGCATGTTTCACTGTTATTATAGTATCACGACTACATCCCTGTTCTTGGATGTGACAATTGCAAAAGCTTAAACTCTTACTTTGGATGACATTCATAACATCATATAGAGTTCTTCTTATTTCCTATGTCCACAAGGTGGAAAACTCATTTCTTATTCTTGGGTCCATTTTAATATCCTATCACATCTCTACTGCTTATAAGGCTGTCAAAGGACTGGATCTTGGTTGGTTTGGGCTTGTGCTTCAAACTTGTTGGGCTGGGTCTTTTTTTTTAGCCCTGATCTCACTCTGCCCATTGAAAACCTGAACTATTATATCAACCACGTCACTTTGGCTGTTAGCAGGCTGTTTGGGTTATTTTAGACTCTATAAACTCTCTATTACTGCTGATAGTATTTTTGCATTCTATATTACTAATTCCGAATATAATGTTGTTTCTGCAGATTGTCCTTGGTATAAAGTTATGGATGAAACCAAAAAATGCAATCTCCAAAGTGAAAACTCTCTCTGATGTTGAAGGTTTGTGCGTATCTTTTGTTAATAGCCTTGATTCTTCTGATCCTGTGCTCGCTTGTAAGGTATTCATTTTTCTCTTTTTAGTTATGTTTTGTAATTGGATTTAGAGAGAGTGTGTGTTTGCGCGTGTGTTTATGAAAATGTAAGGTGGTGATTGCGTTCTCGCAACAAAGTGGCAATCAACTTCAAACTGTTTTTTCAATCATGAAAACTGGATTTGTGCTAAATGGAATAATTCTTTACACCATTTAGAGAAAAACGTGCACCCGAATAGTTTGGAATTTGGGCCAACCTCCTAAGTGTGGCAATTGACAACCACTGTTTGATAACCTCCATGTGGTAGGATTAGAGTTCCTGTTTCCTTAAGCTAGTAGACTTTCAATGCACCATTGGTTGATAAACATTTCTTATATAGGAATTTCTGAATGAGGAACCTCATAAATCTGAAGATATTGGGAAAATTACAGAGGAAAGTCTCACATTGATCTTGGGTAATTCACCAACTTCGTTAGCTGTACTTAGAGCTGCGAAGCATTTTAAGATATTTTAGGTAATTACTTTAATATTGTACTGTGTTATATGAAGTGCATATGCTTTACTTATTACATGTCTCCACCCGGTTTACATCTCTTGGTGTGTCATATTCTCCATGTTTTTTTTAATGATCCTTTGTTAAGGAACTTCATTTTTTAAATTTTAATTTAAATATGCTGGTAAGATTAATTAGTGGTGACTTGGACTTGCCTGAATACCCTCCCCCCCCAAAAAAATAAAATAAAATAATAATAATAACAAAATACAAAAGTAGTTAAAAATCTTCTCAGGTTGGGAGTGATATTTGCAATTTTCTTTTAACAGTTAGCAAGTTAGCATGCATCATCATTTACTCCATCCTTTTAGTAGGTATATTGTAGTTCACCAATCTGTTTTTTTTTTTTTTATAGTTGAGCATCTGACTTGGATTGCTATTTTTTGTCAAGTGGTCAGTATACACTATGTATCATCTGTGTTTGGGTAAACCATATTCTGGCAATATGATTGGTATTGGAAACATCTGAAAATCATGTATGCTCCCAGTGATTTTATATTAGATTTTGATTTCCTTCGAATATTCTCGTGACACATGGTTTTTCTCTGGTAGTAGTGAAGCTAGGAGAGTATCTTAGTACCATGATTACTATATTGATTTGCTAGAGCATTTAATTCAAACATGCATGATTTCTATTTTAATGATTTTATGAGGTCATTTCATAATTGCTTCCCAAAGTCATGATCCTTGATGTGTTGCTGACATACATTATTTAATTTAATTAGGTTCATGTAATACATGAATGGGCTTGGGCAGGTACTCCAAATGAAGGGGTTGCTTGGCTCCATTTACAGAGACTAGCTGATACATGGCACATGATATTGTTAATTCCAGTGACTGGAGGAGTTGTCGTTGGCATGGTATTAACAGATTTGCTTCTAAGGTAACTTTGGTGGCATTTCCAAATGCCCTAATGTCTGTAGCTTTCCTTCTGAAAATTAATGTATTCTGGATGAGTTTTAAATTATAAAACACAAGTTGAACTTAAGTTAGTGATTCATTCATTCAATTACAATATCATTCATTATTGAATGAATGATTGTAATTGAATGAATGAATGATTATACAGGTGGTTATTGAATGAATGAATGATTATGCAGGTGGTAATTGAATGGATGAATGAATGATTTGCAGGTAGTATTTAAATGAATGAATGATTACATTTTTTTATTATTATTTAATGTAGGATATAGCTACAGATATTGACCGTAGCTAATAATTTGAAAAACCGTAGCTATATCTGTAAGTACTTTTGGCAACAGAAATCTTCGCTACAGATTATATCTGTAGCTATTATAATTTACGACTTCATGGTTTTATCATTCTACAGATATTTGCCTTAAAAGGCTTGTTACTGATAATAATCAAGTTTTAGCTTATCAAGTTAACTTTCCAATGGCGACGTGATTCCGTAATTCAAGCAAGCATTCAAAAAATTTTGTTGGTGAAATTAAGGTGGTTATAATTGTATTTTGTAGTATCTGTGAATTGTGTAATCATAGTTTCATTGGAAAGACGCTTCTATTATGCATTGCGCCCTACTTTTGGTTGTAATTTTTATCGGTGAAATTAAGGTGGTTGTAATTGTAAATAGGGGAATACATTACTCTTGTTTGATTTTAATATCTATCAATGTGTGATCATAAGCAATGGGTATGATGTGAATCAAATGTGGCTTTAATGTGAATTTAAAATGGAATTGAATTAGATTTTGTTTGTATTCATTGCCCTTAAAATGATGGATGATGCTCACAAGGGAATTGGATTGTGTACTGAGTAACTCAGTATGGTAAGGGGTACCGAGTTGACGTGTGTCTAGTGTTGCTAGCAAACACTTTCATAACAAATGCAATACACCTTCTGCTTTGGTTAATTGATGCTTGCCTAAATTGGAATAACCGAGGCTTTTAACATTTCAATGATTGTACCGACTGAAAACATTTCAAACCTTTTCATGCCATGCCCAATGAAAATCATCTCAACATAGACTGGAAATAAAAATGCATTCAATGATTTTGTTTCACCGTACATTTTTTCAATAATCTACGTGTTGAAGAACAAATGCAATTATGGACTAAAAGTTGAGTCCTCTCAAGAAAATTCAATTTTAGCATATTCGCATTAACGACATAAAACATTGAATTTTAAATGTTTTTTTGATGTCCTTATCCATGCCTACTGAATAAAGATGGAAACCTTGCAACCCCCCTTCATGCTTTTCAATCAATCTTTCTTTACAAAGATTTTCCAAAATTCTAAAAAAAAAAATAAAAAAAAATAAAATCTTTCTTCACTTTGCAGTCCCCGTTGTTTGATTATAAGGATTAACTGCACTTTGAAATCTTATTGCCAATTGGGAAGGCTTGACAAAAAGAGTTGGCCCACCCCTCACAATAGTTACATCTCCACCTGCATCCAAGATAAAAATTGGATTACATCAGACAAATTGGGTTATACAAAAATTTGTACTATTAACATAAAATACTACTTAGAAAACATGCTTACCTTTAAGAAAAAGAAATACTAATTACTCGAACGTTGGTGGTAATCTTCATACCCCAATGATTGATTGTTATCATATGGTGGTAATGATGGCTGCATATGAAAATTCACATATCAATTAATATGATTTTTTACCATTCATAAATCCAAAAAGTATATTAAATAATATGCCAAAAACAAATGATCCTTTTTACCTAGCTAGGCAAGACACTTCTCGTAAATGAATCATGTAGGGTGCTTGAGGGAATTTGCTAGTAGAAGTTAATACTTGGTTGGGACTCGGAACAACTCATTCCGGTAATATCTGAACTCTAAAAGAGCAACAAGACAATAATGATAACTCCAATAAGCAGAAATTATATAAATGTTATATGTAATATTACAAGTTCTTCCCTTTTTTTTTCCCCTTCTTTTTAAGATAACAATACGAAATATTACAAGTTTACTAAATTAACTTTCACTTTTACCTGACATTCGACGTTGAAAAGGTTTTGTTGGAACATGCTAGCATTAGGTAGTTGGTACCTACACTGAGCCACTGATGCATTGATTGATCCACTAGGGTCAGGAAGGTATCCCATCACCATATAATGTGAAGGTTGAAATGATGCATGGTGTATGACGTTTGGTGCATGGTTGTTTCCCATTACCATCAATATTTGACTTGCTTGTGGTTGAACAGTTTCAGGTAAGGATCTTTTCTTCCTTACTTTATCTAGCGGATCACACAGTGGTTGCCCCGAACTTTGGGCTTTACTTTAATCCCTCTTACAATTTGTGAACCCAAACTATCAACAAAAGTAACTTGTTTTTCAATTGGCCCTGGGCATCCACTTCCGGTGTTTTTAATTTTAATTGGCTCAGGGCGTGTGCTTTCAGTATGTACACTTTCGGTCGGATTAGAGGGTGCACCTTTAGTATGTAAACTTTCTGTCGACTTAGAGTGTGCATGTTTGGTATCTATACTTTTGGTCGGCATATGGCGTGTAGGTTCATCATGTTCACTTTCTTCAATAACTTCAGTAGACATTAATAGAAGTTCCTTGATTCTTCTCATACATTCCATCACTTGATCATGATATATATATTTGCATATCTATCAGCCACTTTGAAGACTTCTTCGTGTTCCCTAGCAATTGCCGCAACTTTCAAAAGCTTGTGGCACAAGTGATTGTACCGTTTACCTGAAGTAACATTGCGGTCACCTTGTATTGTTAACCCAGTATAATCTTTAGCATAACCTACCTTTACATCTCTTTGCCATCTCTTCAGAATATAACGAGGATGAAGCATGTCTATATTATAATAATTTAAAACTTTTAATGCATGACTACATAAGAACCCCACAAATTCAAATTTCTTACAGCTACGCCTCACTGTACTATCTAATGAGTTAAATCTAATGGTATGTCCTTCTATTTTACCTTTAGAAACAACTCAAAACTTGACAACCGTTCCAAACTCACCACATTTAAACATTGCATGACTTAGCCACTTCTTATACTCATCTTGAAATATTTCAAATATTTCTGGAGTGTACACTTTTGTTGCTTCCTTTAACATAATGACATCAGCAAACAAATACTGGGGTACTCTGTCTCATATTGAAGTCGGCTTTAGATTCCTTGTATCGCCGTTCGGTCATTACCCGTTTGTTATGAGTGAAGAAATGTAAGAGATTGTATTTAGAGCTCAAATATTTTTTCAATACACCATTCATGCTCTCACTTCGTTGCGTGCTCTTCATATCAGCACAAAATGTATTTCTTCCATAAACCATAACTCATTTCTCTCTTTCTTTAAATAAATTTTGTAACCACCTGTTCTGCACTAAATCATATTTCTTGAGCAAGTTATTCCATGCAGTTAGAAACTCTTCCTCTTCCTCATAATCATATACACACTAAAATCGAAACTAAAACTTTTTGAACCATTAAATACATTGCTAAGGTGTTTTGCAGCATTTTGGTATATATGTCATATACACAGACGATGATATGTTTCTGGTATCACTGAAGCTATCGCATTGGCCATTGCAGCATCTTGGTCTGTTAGTATTGTTATTGGTTGTTTTCCAGACATCACACTTAAAAATGTTTAAAACAACCACTTGAAATATTCAATTGTTTCATCGTATAGTAAAGCCGCACCAAATATTACAGTCTGCTTATGATGATTTATCCCAATAAATGGAGCAAAAGGTTGTCCATAACTATTTATTCTATAGGTAGCATCAAAGCAAATGACATCCCCAAAAACAGTGTAGTCCACTATTGACCTTCCATCTGCCTAGAACATGTTCCTCATTTGATCATCTTTATCCTCTTGTATACCATAAAAGAAAGACGGATCATCAATTTTCTTTTGTTGAAAGTACTCTAAAACAACTCCTGCATCACCCTTTTCCATCATTTTTATTCGCTTTCTCTGTAACTAGTTTTCGTAATCAATTGGCGTGAAATCCATATTCTCTCAACCTCCAGCTTGTACTAAAATATTCAACCCATGCTCGTGGTGTTATTCCGGAATCATTTATTATATCTATGTCAGTTTTTTGATCATCAGTCAAGCTTCTGTGTGACCTTAACATGAGCACTTTCGTTGGTGTAACAACCTCATGGTTATGCTCTACTACAAACTTATTCACACTCTATTTTTCATTCTTCTGAAGCTTAATCATCATGCTTGCTTTACAATTTGTTCTTGTAATCAGACGGGTTGACCTCACGAGATCGGTTTGTTTCTTTTCATGTTTTTGTCCTTCTTTAGAACAACAAAATTGTCTGAAAACCATAACGTCTTCATCTGATTTTTGTATCCACCCCCTTCGAGCATTGAACCCTATCTTTTTAGCATAGCTATTATAAAAATTGTATGTACTTTCTTTAGAAGAAAACTCCATTCCTAGTTTTGGTATTTCATCTAACATGTCACCTGTGTTGAATAGTACATCTTGCCTTACATCTTCATTGCACTGGCTTGCATTTTGAACATTTATTTCAGTATCAAATCCTAACCTTCGATATAGTTGAGAATATGCTTGACTCTCCAATGTATTATCATCCATTTCAACAATTGACCTTAAAAAATAAAAGGCGTACATACCCTGCAAATAATTTATTTCATAATGTAAAATATGCATATGGAATATAACAATAACAGTTATAGTTGTGCACAGAAACATGAACAACACAATTAGATAAATAAAACTCAAATGTGCCTGTAGAGTTAACTCATAGTGAAATTCCTTAAAGTCATGGAATTGTACTTCATGGCTAAGAAAGAGGTCTTTCCAATTGAATAAAAAAGAAACATATTTTCAGATATTTTCAAAATTCTATCAAAGCTTTATTTTGAATAATGGATAGAGATCAACTTAGCTAATAGTTCCATAATATATTTGAATAGTTATGGCTATGACATACATAATCCAAAACAAAACCATCCCAATAATAACACTCCAAATTTTTAGAATGCAAATATTAAAATTAAATCCAGTAAAGTTTCTAAATCACTTAGAGTCGTTTCACATAAAAAATCATCTATTTTCCATCTACTATACATGAACAAAAAAAAAAATCAATCAATTTTTTTTTAAAAAAATTTTAAAGGCTAATAAAAAATATATTTAAAAATTTGATAACCATAATCATCTAATGGTCTTATTCCAAATTAAATTACCAATTACTTTTAAGGTCTAAGAACTGAGAAATTTCTACACATAGAATTCATATTTAAAGCCTCAAAATTCATTTCTAAATACCTATAAAGATTAATAGTTTCATGCATCTGTACATATATGTACTAAATCTAAACTTTTAATCTATTAGGAAAATTATGGATTAGGGTTTTATGAAAATTAGGGCAGACATTCAAAACATGAAAATTAATTTCTCATATATAAATGCTAATTAGGAATTTGAAGAATCTCAAGTTATAGATTAGGGATTTGAAAAATCCCCTATTATGAATTTTCAATTTCTAATATAAAAATGATAATTAGGAATAAAAAATTTGAAGAATCTCAAATCATGGATTAGGGATTTGAAAAATCTCCTACCGATTTTCAATTTCAAACATTCATCCCTAATCTCTCATAAAACTATTAACGAAAGGGAGCAAAATCTGTAATCCCTAATCATCATGTAAAGAGAAAAGAGAAAGAAGAGCATACCCCTTAGCTGCTACAAGTCACTACCGTCGCCTTCTCGTGCCACTATTGTTAAGGGAGTTAGAAAGAGAGATGAGAAATAGGTCAATGCAGATATGAGACAGAGGGAGGTCGATCTCAAGAGGAAACAGATAACTCAATGCGAGAGAACCAGAGGTCGTTGTTTTGTTTTTTTTTTTTTTTTTTTTCTTTTTGTTTTTGTTTTTTGTTTTGTTTTGTTTTGTTTTTGTTTTTGTTTTGTTTTTGTTTTGTTTTGTTTTTTGTTTTTTGTTTTTTATTTATTTTTTTTTTTTTTTTGTTTTTGTTTTTGTTTTTTTTTTTTTTGTTTTTTTTGCCGGAGAGGAATCAGATGGATTGCATATCTGGTAACTCAGTACACTTAGCATGCTGAGTAAATTTAGTGATGTTCACTATCCTATCCACTTTGTTCATCTATTTCACCATATATTTTAAACACTTGAGACTAAAAATTAATCATGTATATAGTTCAAATGGACCACACCACAGGAAACAGTGTGAATTAAATGTCCATTGTTGAAAAATTCTTATGGCCATTGAAGTTTTGGATCAAGCTTATATATGTGTTTTCCCTTCTTTCATGTCTTTATGATATTATGAACAGGTTGGATGACAATTAAAAATCGCTATAGGGCCTAGCAAGGGGCCTAGTAAGGTTTCAATGGTGGAAATCATTACTCGTACTGTTTCCTGTAGTATGGTCCACTTGATCTTTGGATATATTTAAATTTTGAGCTCAACACCTTAAATTTGCTGTAAAAATGAATGGACGGTGTGGATAGACTGCATACATTTAAGGTGGGCCCAACTAAATTTACTCAGTATGATAATACGTACTGCGCAATACGATTTCCGCTGGGAAAGATGACTAGCAGATCCCTTTACGTTTCTATTTACCGAGGGCTAACACCGTTTGCTCTGCTGTTTGGAGGAGTAAAGCCGGCCCCACATCTCTGGGGCAATATAATACCGTCACTTCAACTCAGTACCCCTTACGGTACTAAGTTACTCAGGACACAATCCAATTCTATCATGAAAGATGACCTGGCACAAAAAGCAAACCGACCTGCATAAGGTAGCTCCATCATGAAAGATGAGCTAGCACAAAAAGTGGACGTGGACTGATTGAAGTGCATATGTTGTAGTGGATATATAACACTTAGCTTTATGGGGCCACAATGGTGTATATATATGTATATATATTATCACTACAAGAAATAGGATTTTTACCGACGAATTTTTTTTCGTAGGTAATTAGGACTTTTACCAACGAAAATTATTTTCGTTGGTAAACGTTTACTTTTACCAACGAAATTTTAATTTCGTAGGTAAAAGTCTAATTTTACCAACAAAAACTATAATTTTGTAGGTAAAAGTACTTTTACCAACATCAATTTTCGTTGGTAATGGTTATTTTTATTTTTTGAAAAAAAAAATTTCAAAAAAATTACTTTTACCAACGAAATTTCCTTATTCGTAGGTAAAAGTGTTTTTCCCGACGGAAATGAACCGTCGGTAAAAATCTGGTACGATGTAATTTCCAACTAAATCTATCTTCGTTGGCAAGTGTTTTTCCCGACGGACATTACACGTCGGCACAAATCCAGTACTATGTTAGTACCGATGAAATAGTTTGGTTGGTAAATGTGTTTTTACCGACGGAAATCAACCGTCGGCAAAAATCTGAACTTATCGACATTACTTTTTACCGACGACCTAAGACCGTCGGTAAAAGGTTCCTGCCAATATTCCTACCATGACTGTAAGCACGACAGATTTGCCGACGAACTAAACCGTCGGTAAAGGGTTCCCTCCAAACCAACAGTTTGTCCTACGAACTAAAACCGTCGGGAAAAGGTTCCCGCCAAAGCATGTCAGTTTTTCCGACGAACTAAAACCGTCGGTAAAATGTTCCTGCCAGGGATCAAAGATGCCCGCTGACGGAAAGCATGACAGTTTTTCCGACGAACTAAAACCGCCGGGAAAAGGTTCACACAACGTTTGCCGACGAACTGAAACCGTCGGGAAAAGGTTCCCGCCAGGTACCAAAAATTCCCGCCATGACTGAAAACACTCCAAGCAAAAGTGTTTTTACCGACAATTAATTTCGTAGGTAAAAATAAATATAAAAATTCTTCCCGACGGCAGATAACCGTCGCTAATTGTTTTTACCGACGAACAAAAGCGGTCAGTAATAATTCTCTGTTTTTCTGTATATATATGTAGTTTTTATATCATATGAGTGAATTTTTTTTTATTTTTTGTAATTAAAAATTAATATTTTAATGATTTATAATATCACATGAAAAAGTATATTGAGAAGTTCAAAATTTTAATAATGTTTGAGAAAATTTTTGAAAATAAAATGATGCTTTTGAAGAAAAGAAAATCGGCATTTTGAAATTATTGAGAAAAAATTTAAAATATGAGAAAATATTTGGAAATTTTGAAAACAAAAATTCAAAAATTGTATTTTTTTTAAAGAAATAATTTATAATAAAAATGTTATTTTGTTAAAATGTTTTAAAAAATATACATTTTATAAAAGTGTTATTTTTAAATGAAAATTGAAATTTATGTTTGAAAAAAAAAATTACTAAATTCTTAGGCACATCCACTAATTGTAACTTTAACTGTTTTTGGACAATCTAATCAGTCCAGATTGAAGAGTAAATAACTTCAAATGTTTAAATCAAATTTCACTAAAATTGTTGATTAATCTTGTATGCCCAATATCTTTTTCATATGTAACTTGATCGGGACAAATAACTAGTGAAATTGAGTATTAATCAGAAAAATAGAGTGAATGGACCAAACAAGTAAAATGGGGCAAATAGTTTGGTCAAAATTGTGACCCAACTTTATTGACTCGTGAGAGCTTAAGTGTTGATGTAAGTTTTGTGGGCCCCATCATAATGTGTGTCGAACATCAACACCGTGAATTTAATATCTCCCCTTCAGGTTATGAGATATGTAAAAAATCATCCGTATACGAAACTCAGGTGAGCTATGCTATCTAAAATCATGTGAAGACATCCTAAAATATATAAAAGAACTTGGTGGGGCCCACGTGAGTTTTGGATGCAGCTGAAACTTGGTTTGACCTCTCATCCAAGCAGGATGCACATAATGAGTGGGTTGGATATCTGAATCACATTTAGGCAAACCTAATATATGATTATGAAAGGAAACTCCTCTCCACTCCATTTAGGTGATTTACTAATTACCCTGAGTTAACTTTGTGTGGTCTACCATTAATTATTTATTTTATCCACTCCGTTCATCCATGTTAACAGATGATTTGGGGTCTAAAGAACAAAAAGGAATCATGTCCAAAGCTCAAGTGGACCACACCACAAGAAATAGTGTGATTGAACCTCTACCATTGAAAAATTCTTGGAGGCCATAGAAGTTTTGGATCAAGCCGATGTTTGTATTTTCTCTTCATTCATATCTTTTTGATATTATGAACAGGTTGGATGACAAATAAACGTTACTGTGGGCCCAAGGAAGGTATCAACGGTGGAAATCATTATTTCACATTTGTTTCATGTGGCATGGTCCACTTGAGTTTTGGATTTATCAAAAATTTGGGATCAACCCACACTGTTCATCCATTTTTTGAGATCATTTTAGAGAATTATCCAAAAAATGAATCATATCCAAAGATTAAATTGACCGCACCACAAATAAGGGGATCAGATTGGCTACTTCTCCTGACACTAGCCAATGGCTAGTGGTTGGTGCTACGTGGGCCCCACCATGATGTATGTGTTTAATCCATGCCGTCCATCTATTTTTAAAGATCATCTTACGGCATGAGACCAAAAATGAGGTATATCCCAATCTGAAATGGACCACATTACAGGAAACAGTGTTGAATGAGCATCAACTATTAAAAACATTTCGGGGGCCATAAAAGTTATGGATCGAGATGATTTTTGTTTTCCCCCTTCATCTAGGCCTGTATGACCTAATAAACAGATTGGATGCCAAATAAATGGTACAGTGGACCTTACGAGGATTTTAATGAAGGATATCCAATCACTATTGTTTTCAGGTGGTGTGGTCCACCTGATATTTATATAACTCTCATTTTTGGGCCCACCATGATGTATGTTTTATATCCACACCTTCCATCCATTTGTAGAGATCATTTTAGGGCAATATCCAAAGAACAGGTTAAATCCAAAGCTCTAGTAGACCCCAACACAAAAAATAGTGGGACTGTGATGTCCACCATTAAAAACTTCTAAAGGCAATAAAAGTTTTATATGAAGATGATATTTGTGTTTTCTCATATTTCATATATTTTTTAACTTTTGAACAGGTTGGATTTCAAATAAACATTACGATGGGCCTTAAGATAGTTTCAACGGTGGAAATCACTATCCCCGCTGACACCATGGGAAAACAGTAGTGATTGAATTTCTACCATTGAAAATCTCCTAGGGCCCACTGTAATGGTTATTAGACATCTAACCTGTTTATTAAGTGATACAGACTTGGATGAAGGGAAAAGGTATATATCAGCTTGATCCAAAACTTGTGTGGCCCCCAAAAATTTGTTAACGGTGGGAGTTCAATGAACACTGTGCGGTCCACTTGAGATTTGGATCAACCTCATTTTTTAACTCATACCATAAAATTATCTGGAAGAATGGGTGGACGGCATGGATGAAACACACACATCATGGTGGGGACCACAGAGCACCGACAACTAGCCATTGGCTAGTGGCAGGGTGAGTAGCCGATCCGTTTCCCCCAATCTGCTAAAAAACGAAGAGGCGATTTTTTTTTTCTCGCGCGCCCTCTTTCCCGCTCTCTCCCTAAATCTCTAGCCCCCGATCATCAACAGCCCCTGCAATCTTCTTCATTAGTAGCAGCCCCGACCAGCAAACCCTATCCCCAGCACCCTGCAAACCTCGTCTTCCCCACGACATCAACCCCTACATCTTGCAAACCCCTGTCTTCTCCAACTGCAGCTCCAAAATTCCAAACCCATCTTCGTCGTGAGCTTAACAACCTCTCCACCATTTCTGACAACTGCATTCCCCAACCGCCATTGGTGATGAAACCCATCTCTAGTCACTGCCCCAAGTTCTAGATCCACAGGCCGGACAAACGATTTCGGCTGCAGGAGCATCAAATCCGACCACGGTTATCGCTGCCCCCTCAACCCCAATGCCTAGAAGCCATCCACCACCACCCTCTATGACCACAATATTGTACGTACTCTTTAAGATTCTCTGATTTTTTTTTTTTCTATCCAACATTTCTATTTTTTTTTTCTTTTCTTTCTTTTTCTTTTTTAGAAATGGGCATCTGTTTGGGATTTGGGATGAAATTGTATTTTTTTGTTATTTTCAATAGAATCCTTTTTCTTTCTTTCTTTTCTCTTTTCTTTTTAGATTTTTTCATGAAATGAGAACAAAACAGGTCTCATTTTTTTCTTCCATAATAAATGCAATTGTGCATGTTTAGACTTGGTTGTTTGGATCTCTGTACATCTCCACATGTTATCTGAGTTGTTCTCGCACACAAGTGTATGAGACTTTGTTAGTTTCATCGGTAATCACATACCGATTGGTCAAAAGCTTCTCAATTACCATCTGTCAGCATTGCCGCAAATTTCATATTCTTATAAATAAGCTAAAAGTGTCCATTTCGTAGATTGGCAATGCTTTTAAATGATGCTTGTAACCTTTTTGAAGAAATAAAGCTTCTAAAGATGTGGTTTGTGGAAATGATATGGTATCTTGAGTTCGAGATGTTCTTGGAGTTCGGATTTTCCCTGACACATTTTTTTCTTTCTTTTGTATTGTTGATTTCTTCTATTTTCTCTTTCTTCACCATTAGACATGGTAGCAACAAAGTCCAATGGAGAAGGAATCTTCAAACTTACAGTGGGAGAGATGTGTAACAGGTAATAGATTTATTTTAATTTGAAATCTTGTTTCAATTTTGATTCATATGTGGATTACATTGGGTTTTTAGATTTTCAGTAATTGGGATTTTGTATACAAGGTTGGTCATCTTGTGCACAATATGTGTCAGTCACTTACTTTGTGCTTCCACAAAAATTGGACACATGCCATGATGGTTTGTGATCTGAATTTTTGGTGAGGAAATTTGGTTGACAGTCATGGTCTGTACAGCGGTTGAGGCCACATGCACACACATGTTGAAGGCGATACTTTTGTCCTTCTGTATTATATGTATGCAATTGATGCTTGATGTGGAAATCGGCCCCTTTCAAGTGTATAACTGAATGCAATTTGGGGTCCATGTTGATGTTTGGATGGTGCTTTTATGATGACTTTTACTGGCGGTCACAAAGCGTTGGAGGTAAGTTCACAAGAGTCTGCTTGTATCTTTAATTTCAGGTTCCATTTTTTTAATGTCTGCTAGTTCCATAAAATGGTGTTCGATCATTGCACACAATTGATAGCTTAGACATGGCAATTTTTGGGTGGGTCATTAGTTTACATCTGAGCCCATGCATGTAGAGCCACCTGCCAAGGTATAGTATACAAAGAAGAAATGCATTTGGGTCTCTGGGTTCTTTTAAAAGCTTTGAAAAAATGGGTTGGGAGATTTGCCTTCTCAAAGTTAGTTTGCAGTTTCTCAACATTCTGCTGTTCCATGGGCACGGGGTTGTAAACATCTTTCTTCCATTTGCCTTTATCATTTGACAAGACTAAGGTTGTAGTTTACCACCATTTTTGAAGGGTGGTGAATTATCATGCATGAGAAGGCAAATGGTAATCCCTTTGAATTTAGAATGTAGGGATTTATACTTTGATTGATGCAATAGCATGCATGTGCAATCTATAAGATAACTTCCATTGTATCATAATGATCTACAATACATTATCAATTTGCATAAAACTATATTGCATATACTTACTGTATGTACTTGAGGGACGGGCATGATCCTATCACTAGTATTTGGAGGAAGTAGCCTGCCGTGTAACCATTCCCATACCACATATTGGGGTGACCTACCCCATTAGATAATAAGATCTACCATTTAAAAGCCAACCCCAAATTGTTGGGAGAATGCTAAGATGATGATGATGCTACTACACTTCAAATGGAAGTTTATGCTCCGCATGGAAGAATCGAGTCTAGATTTTTTTATTTATTATTTTTTTTTTAAAAAAAAGAAGGGAAATTTGGGTCCTGTTTGGTAGGTGCCTAAAAATGAGCTAATCAAATTTTAACAGTAACTACATATTCAGGATCTTGATCTCTAATACATAATTACTTTTAACATGAACTTGTTTTGTATTGGAGATCAAGATCTTTAATATATGATGACTGTTAACTACAATGAGATGAACTCATTTTTAGGCATCTACCAAACAGGGCCTTAGATTTTGCCTTGGAAGAACAAAGACAGTCAATGTCATTTTCCAAAAGAACAAAGTAATGACACCATGGACCCTTGGTCATTACTTTGTATAGCACTGCGACATCATGGAACCTTCATGAAACCAGCCTTCTGTGATAATCCGAAGATATGACCTTTTGACCTGCTATCTAGATTTTGTATTTCCTGAAGCACCCCACATTTACCATGTATATGATTTATACCACATTGGCATCTATACGCTGCTGGACGTCTTTAATCAGATATGTTGCAGATGTCCACAACGTCTGTTATCCATCACCATAGCCTTTTCCCAGCTATTGGTATTTGGGATTGGCTTTACAAAGGCTATGTTGCCAATCATGCTATCTGAGGCCCATCCTTGATCGAAGTCCTTCTTAGATCTTCTCTCATCCCTTTTCCGAGCCCTTTAACCTAATTAAGCTTCCCTTTTTTTCAAAAAAAGTTTCCCTTCTTTTTGCTTTATTTATTTATTTATTTTGAGCAAGAAATGGTGAAAAGCTCTTACCATTTTGTTGTGTTTTCATTGAGATCTCCTATACCATTTTCCCTTCTCAATGCGACCCCTCGTCGTCCCAATCTCTTGCTCAGGCAACCTTCTAACTGTAGGTCTAAAACTCACTGGGTCGACACAAAACTCAGCTAAATCAACTCTAATCGGTGAGATTTCGAGCTAAGTCACTGAGAAACTCAGTCCTGGGTGACTCGATCCAGACTTGGGACTTTTTGAGTGGACTTGACCCCTCAGTTGATTTAAGCACGACTCACTGTGTGTTAAAGCAGCACACCGTTGAGTCATTTGGTGGTAATGTTTGTATTTTATCTTATATTTAATCTTAATTATGTTAAAATCTACACCAATCCCAAAATTTTTAAATATGTAACTATTAGACAGCCAGTCAAGTCGTGTGGAGTCTTCAAGTCAACCCAACCCAGCTGAACATCCAGTCGAGTTTTCAGGTTTTTGTACTATGCTTCTAATTATGTGTCACATCGCTTTGAACTTGCACTCTTGTCTTTCACTTTCCTACTCATGCACCCGCTTCTGCTGACACTTTGAGGGCTACCTCAAAAAGCAATGATGGGTATGATGAAGAAGGAAAATACACTTACCATAAACCCAATCGAGGTTCTGGGCATGATTTGGCTGTCTAACAACCAACTAACACATTATTAACACTCACTCTTCAACCCTGAAAGAGAAAGTATCAACACTAGTTACCATCATTTGGTGCCTTTGCCCATTATCATGCATGAAAATATCTTTCAAAATTTCTTTTGTAGGATGCTTCTATTAATCAGTTGGAGGTCTTCAACAGGGTTGTTTCTTGTTTGCATTTTGCTAACCAAAGATGAGGTAAGGATTTATTTCATTTTATCTTATTTTATTTTATTTTTGTTTCCGTTGATTTGCATGAAGTTCAGTTTGAGCAGCTCTATATCTCTTATCGATTTTGTGCAACTTGTAATCACCATGCATGGATGCACTGCTACTATATGTGATAAAGGGAAGCAAGTCACCAGAAGGTGCAATTCAGGCTGTCATTGAGTTCATTACAAGAAGAGGCAATGAGTTGAACGAAACTGATGTTTCAAGGTTCTGGCTGAGCATTGGCACATCATGTATTTTAGTTTGCAAAGTATGCGATTTAATCTTAATAGGGATTTGATGGTTCAAACCATGGATGCAGAAAACCACTCCCGCACCCGTATCTTTTGTTGCTTCACTATTAGCGCATTTGAAGAGAATTCTCCAATGGGGAACCGTATGCAGAAACAGGAAAGTTTATTACACCTGAATTGGGAACTCTTTGCAGCAGATTTGGAATTCAATTCCTAAGAAAAATCTTCTAATTGCAGATAAAACATAGAAGCTAGAATTCAGATATGAAAATATAACAGTCATCAAGTCTGATAAGCATGTGGAACTGATCAACATTGCCAATCTGAAAATTGGTGTACAGGTGCAAAAGTATCATATGTACTACCTTCTCCTTTAATGCTTTTGTACTGTTACTGATTACTAAGCCATGTTGTTTCTTTTCTCTGTTTTGTAGGAACTTTTTAATTCTAGTTCTTCTTTTCTAGTAACATCATTTCCCTCTATTTCTAATTGCTTTCTCTTAACAGCAAACCTCTGTTTTGTAAATGATCTTATTAAGCAATATTGTACTAGTCATAACTGTATCATTATTTTAGTGAATTTTTTTAAAAATTATTTTTTGGTTCTTTTTGTTCTATTTACATCTTTACTCTTTATAGAACAAATGAGGGCTGGTTATTTTTTAGCTGTATTTTCTACGATTACTAAGCCATGTTGTTGCTTGTCTCTGTTTTGTAGGAACTTTTTAATTCTAGTTCTATTTACACCTTCCCTAATTGCATGACTAACTGATTTTCACCAACCATCCTATGGACTACACGTTTGATTTCATGGGCCATTTTATTGATTGTGGAGCTCAAGATCACTTTGTCAGTGGAATTGACTGATTCAGGAATTGTGGAATTTACTTTTTTTTCCCTTGTTTGACACCATGCTTTTGGACCATCTAATTGCCTAATTTGTTAATTGGGTAAAAGGGTTGTTGCTCAAATGTCTCAACAACACACTTCATGAATTGGGTGGTATTAAAACTACCGAATTCATGAATTACCTGTTGATGCAAAACTTCTTGCAGGCTTCATTTTTTCTTCTTTCTTTACAGTGAGCTTTGAATATTGGGCTTTCATATTCATTTGCATTGGGCTTCAATCAATGCAGGGGTATTACTCAATAGCTAAACAACTATCGAACTTTGAGGTTCTCAATCAGGTAACCATCACTTGCTGTCCTCTGTCATCATTGTTATGAGTGTTTTTCTTTGAACAAGAGAAAAGTATCATTGGAGATTTTCTATGGTATTTTGGTATGGCTACCATCATCCTGTTTGTTCCTTCTAACTGAAATTATTATATCAGCAATCTCCTGAGAAAACCATTTCTAAATTTGAATTTCTTAAGAAGAAATTTTATATTGAAAGAAGCTTAGATGAGTTTTTTAATTGGAATGAGCCAGGAATAGGAGGAGAGATTTTAAGATGAATTAGTCTTCTATATATATATATATATATATATATATATATATATATATATATATATATATATATATATATATATATATAACTCAAGGTTTTCTATTAGCATTTCTCACCAGTGAGGAAATAGCTGAATTTATTGTATGTAACATGCATGCAAGTAATGTGTGCTTGCAAGTGCCTTGTAAATGAGAAACCATGCACAGCTAATGTCTGCATAGCTCGCTAGTTGCATGCACCGCACCTTTGGCAGAGGTCGCGGGTTTGACTTCAGCCTTCTGTTATTTTACTTTTAATTAGGAAGACCCTTGACAAGGAAAGTGACTTGGCCCAAGTAAGAGCTTTTTGCGTCGAGGCTACTGAGTTAGAGAGCCCACTTAAGTAACGACTCTTCTCAGGACTGAGTCACTCTAAAGATTCAAGTTTAGCAGTGACTCGGCTCCAAATCTCATTGAGTTTGAGTTGACTTGGCTGAATTTCAACCTTTATTTATTTATTTATTTATTTTTTGAAATGATGAACAACTTTAAGGCCCAAGCCAAAAAATTACAAAGGAAAATAAAAACACTGAAACCCAGTTACAACTCTTGCCACGAGATAGGAAAGTGATTTATAGCATTATAATTTGCTGCACTTGCCCAGTCCATTACATCCTGTTTTGCCCTATTGAACACATCCAAAACTCGCCCCTCTTGAGTTGAGTCAGTGAGTTTTAGAACTATGGACCAAACTATCTGCGGATGGGTGCTTCCAAGTGGCATTCATGTTAGTCAAACTATCGGATGGCTGTCCTTTCTGTTTCTTTCATTTTCTTAATTTATTTTATTATTTTTTAAAAAAATCCTCCAGCTTCTTTTGGTTGCATACACTGGTTCTCTGAGGTTGGCCTGGTTCTTTTGAGATGGGAAACAAACCTGCGAAGCAAGACAGAAGAGATCCTAGTAAAAGCTATGCCTCCGCTAGACCGGGCATTTGTTCGGTGGCTTGCTCGAGATGTCAAAAGGGTGCATGACTTTGCTCCAAAGAACCCACGTGCTTGTACGGTTAAGCCTCGGTACGGAATTATTTACTAGCACTCTCATGCGGAAAACTTCATTCTTGTTTTTCTTTTCTATGTATGTTACTTGACTATCATAAGATAACTATATGTACAATTCTAGAGTTTGGGATTTTATGTTTGCCAGCAACAACTAGCAGTTTTGTATCATCTTAAGATGTTGGTGGGTATAACTGATTATGTTGCATGTTTCTCATGCCCTTGTAAATAGGCTCTTCACTACAGTTCGGGATTCTTTAGGATTAACATATGATGTATCCTTTGAGCTAAGCCAGTTTGATAGGTTGAAACTCGGGTGGTATGTGGTCTCGGTAACTTCAATTCCTGGCAAGGTAACAATCCAAGTGTACATCCATGTGCTGACTTAAATTCTTGTATTCGCTAGTCTGTTTCTCTCTAATTCTTTCCTTTATCATACAGGTCTATAAAGCTGTTGATGCATGTAAGAATGTTCTAACTTCATTCTTGTTTTTCTTTTCTGTATATGTTACTTGACTATCATAAGATAACTATATGTACAATTCTCGAGTTCGGGATTTTATGTTTGCCAGCAACAACTAGCAGTTTTATATCATCTCAAGATGTTGGTGGGTGTAACTGATTATGTTACATGTTTCTCATGCCCTTGTAAACAGGCTCTTCACTACAGTCCGGGATTCTTTAGGATTAACATATGATGTATCCTTTGAGCTAAGCCAGTTTGATAGGTTGAAACTCAGGTGGTATGTGGTCTCAGTAACTTCCAACTCCTGGCAAGGTAACAATCCAGTGTACATCCATGTGCAGACTTAAATTCTTATATTCTCTAGTCTGTCTCTCTAATTCTTTCCTTTATCATACAGGTCTATAAAGTTGTTGATGCCTGTAAGAATGTTTTGAGAGGTTTACATGACAGCAAGATTGCCCAAAGGGAGCTGGATCGGGTTAGTATTTTCCCTTTGCTCACCTCACCTTATCCCAATTTTCTTGCAATACTACCACAATCTTTTGTTTAAGGGGCCAATTGGAGCCTTTTAAAATCAACTAGATTCCTTTTGAAGCATAAGTTTCATTTAAGCATGCATCGGGTTAGTTGATTTGTTGTAGATACCTTACCACAAGAATTTCGGCGACAGTGTAAATTTGCAAGAAAAATGAAATAAAGTTTGGATTTAGTCTCAGTTGGAAACAATGGAGGCTAAAATTTTGATTTAGCCTCATTTCGAGAAAACTAAAGCTAAAAAGGTTATTTAGCTTCACTTGAAGAACCGAGGCTATATAAGTCATTTTAGCCTCGGTTGCTAAAACTGAGGCTAAAGCCTATAGTCACGGGGGTTTCAACCTCAGTTTGAATAACTGAGGCAAAACTGAGCCTAAAGGCTTTAGCCTTAGTTTTTAACCTTTTTAGCCACAGTTTTGAACTGAGGCTAAAGCCTCCTTTTCTTGTAGTGGCAATAGCTTGCGATTTTGTATTTTGTGGTACGAAACAAACATTGTATTTGATTGAATGATTAATTGACTATGCACACATTTATGAATGAGTTAAAATAAATTATTTAGCCTCAATTGTTTAGAACTGAGGTTAAAATTTGAATGTGAATATAATGAAATATATTGTAACAGGTGTATAACAGAAATTTTTACCTATTTTAAGAAAAAAAAGGGACTTTTACCTACGAAAATTTTCGTAGGTAAAAGGTTCATTCACAATTTTTTACCTACAAATCATTTCGTAGGTAAAATTTTCATCAACAGTTTTTTCCTACGTTAAATTTCATAGGTAAAAAGTCTTATACACAGTTTGTACCTACGAAAACTTTCATAGGTAAAAGGCTTAACACCGTTTAGGCCTACGAAAAATTTCGCAGGTTGTTTCGTAGGTAAAAGTTTTAACAAAGTTTGTAGCTACGAAAACGTTCGTAGGTAAACATCTTAACACAGGTTTTACCTACGAAATTTTTCGTAGGTAAAAGTCTTGACAAAGTTTTTAATTTCGTAGGTAAAAGTCTGACCATGGCCGACGATGACATTTTTCGTAGGTGAAAGTCTTTACCCACGGGTTTGTACCAACGATTCTACCAACGAATTTTTTCGTAGGTAAAACTCTTTGCCTACCAACTCATATCATTTACCTACGAATTTTTTCGTAGGTAAAAGTGAAATTTCTTGTAGTGTATTCACGCCGTCCATATGTTTTGTTCCCTCATTTTAGAGCATGAACATAGAAATGAAATAGATTTAAAGCTCAAGTAGACTATACACCACCACGTGAAACAGTGAGGAAGATGATGCCTACTGTTGAAACACTCCTAAGGCCCACCAAGAACCTAGATGATAGGAAAACATGAATATTTCCTTCATTCAAAAGTTCTTGGTTCCTAAGAAGTTTTTAATGGTGGGGTTCAACCCCCACTATTTTGCGTAGTGTGGTCCGCTTAGATGCACCACTGGCATGTGTTGGCCACTCATGTGGAGGGACCATGATATATGTGTTTATATCTATGCTCTCCATCATTTTGCTGGCTCATTTTAGGGCAAACCTTGTTGAAGTACACTATAGTATTTATTTGATATCCAACCTGCTGCCAGGTCATACAAATTTTAGATGAAAAGAAAATACAAATATTAGGTTGATCCAAAACTTTTGTGGTTCCCGATAAACTTTTAATATAGAGCATCCAATTACCACTATTTCCTATAGTGTAGTCAACTTGAGCTTTGAACCTACTTCATTTTTGGGTTTGTACCCTAAAATGAGCTGAACAACATAAGAACATTGCATGCATGAACACCATATTCCAAAAAAAAAAAAAACAAAGAAAGAAAAACCATACATCAAGAGTTGCTGAATAGAACATGGTTGAATCAATAAGGAAGCCTAGAGCGGTTAGAGGACATGTGGCAAACTTAGAATGAAGGTTTGGGAAGGTAAGTAGCATTGAAATTGTTATAGTAACCGTTAGAACATGCAAAGCATTTATATGGTTGATTTAAGGCTATAATGGCAAAGGAATTTAGTAGAAGAGGCGTCTCATACCAACCAAATCAAATCAAAATCTATCTTTCAATTACTTGTGCTCCTTAGCATTTCAGTTGTTTACATTCTTTAGTGTAATCAGTAGCAGTAATCAAGTAGCTGTCAACTTTAGTTGTAATTTTTGTCTACGCACGTACGCTGGACTCAGCTCGAATATCAAGCAAGTTCTCCATTCAGAAAGTCACTTTACAATTGTCCTTCGCAGCTGACTGTAAGAATTCTCTTTTGTTTTATCTGAATTGAAAAGTCATTTCATATGGAAGGCAAATGTGCAACCCATTTTGAGAGGATGAACCCCACCTTCTCCTAATTGACTGATCATCTTAAACAACGCTGTGCAAGTATTTTTATTTTAATTTATTTTATTTTAAGGATCCTTTCATTCATATTTTCAAAATTACAAGGAAGACTTTCGAGCCCCTTCAGGAAAAAATATCTGACAGGTGCCTATCGTAATGACGAATTACCACAGACATGTACACAGAAAAGATTGGGTCTCAACATGACAAAATTGGGCCAACCCGACATCCGAGCCAAGCTAGTCGAAGATGATCCTGTCTAGGCCTGTCCCTGACGCGCTAGGGGAGAAGAGAAAATCACCTGATGTAAGAGGATTCCTGCGAGCTGCTTCCCGGGTGGGCCATCCCGTCGGCAAGGTCATTACCCTCTCTATAGATATGAGAGAAAACCATCTGAATATTTGATCAAAATCTTCTGATACGAGATACCTAGTATGCCCATTTCCAGCTAGGTTTAACTACCCCATTTAAGAAATCCAGAACCAGTTTGGAGTCCGACTCCACAATTACTTGCTGCTGGCCTAGAAGGGCATAGAAGGAGAGCCCGTCATGAATGGCCCTCAGCTTTGCAAATATGTTGGATCTTGGCCCGTAGCTTGCTGAGAAACCAAAGATGAAATCTCCTGAATCGTTTCTGCTGATGCCCCCGCCGCCTGAGGGGCCTGGGTTTCCTCTCGCAGAGCCATCGACATTAAGTTTGAACCACCCCGGTGGTGGTTTCGTCCCTCTGACAATGACCAGAGGGGTAGAAATCCGGTGAATGGGTGGCATCCCCAAGTCAGCTATTGATAAGCTGCCATCTGGAGGGCGAAGTACATCTAGGTGAAGGGAGGTTAGAGACACCAACCATCTTTTCACTTTCTCTCTGATGGCCGACGCATGAATCTTGACCTCGTCAAATTTGACTGAGTTTCGGGCCTTTCAAATCTCCTAGGGAATAACGCACGGTGCGATTTTCTGGAGGTGGGAAATCCTCCCTGTAGAGTTCGTTGCATTCCACCAAATAGAAAACATACCTTCAACCAAGAGGTTGGGGTTGCTAGCAATTGCAAAAATACCCCCAAAGAAGGCCCACGTAGCAGTCGCAGCTGGGCTGTTGATGAAGACATGTCGTCGGGACTCCATCGATCTGCAAAGGGAGGGGGAGTTTGTGTGCAATCACAACAGGACGTAAGCGTCTCTGAATATCCTCATCAAGCGGGATGACCCTATGAAGAAGGCACTAGACAAACACAGAAATTCGCAGGGGTAGGGTTGAATGCCAAACCCAGCGAGACCAGCCCTTGTGCGTTTGTGACGATTTGTAGAGATTCTAGGCAGAGCGAACTGTGAAATCACCACGAGGGGTGAACAGCCAGACACTGCAATCCGGGCTGTCAGACAGACAAAATCCCGCCTGGAATAAGAAATCCACAATATGTTGTGGTAGAAAATCGAAAGCGCAAGAGCACAAACCATGTGAATAGGCAACCGATCTTATTTAATCTTAGTCACATACGGCCAATTTCGACGTATCTGCCTATCTTAGCACTTGGGGTCTTAATTGTTCGGTTTGAATTGAGCCACACATTTAATTTTGACAAGCCCGGATAAACCATGTGACCGAATTTGAAACCAAGAGGCAACAAGTCTAACCTAAAAATTGATTAGACATGCATATAAGACCAGGCTCGGCCACAATCCAACCTAATAGGTCAGCCCACAGTCAGGCTGGCCTTGTCAGATTAGGCGCGCGCGTACACACACACACACACACACACACACACACACACACACACACACACACACACACATATATATATATATATATATATATATATATATATATATATATGTCTCAAGTCTAACCGGTTGAACCACAAGTTATAGTCCGTCTAATGGAATACTTCCATCCCTTTGAATGCATGCCTAATCCAACACATCCAATAGCTTAGCCCCACCACGAGGATCACCTTATGCAAAAATCAGCTTTGTTCACTCATCAAGTGGGCTACACCGTGGAAAACAATGCTTAGCCATTACACACACACACACACTCTCTCTCTCTCTCTCTCTCTCTCTCTCTCTCTCTCTCTCTCTCTCTCTCTCTCTCTCTCTCTCTCTCTCTCTCTCTCTCCTGTGAACATTAGCACAGGGGAGCTACATGCCCACGCTCTTAAATATAAACTGCTTTAAATAGGCCGTATTCACATTTAGTTCTTTGATCAGGTGAGTCAAACCGCAATGTTTTTCTACAATCGCTTCAAACCATGAGATGTGTCCACTCATGTTAGGCCCAAAGCAAAAAAAATCTTCTACATCCATGATTCAGGTGCACGGCATCAAAGGAATCAGTTGGGAGAGAGATGTGCAGCGTTGATTTTTTTACAAGACCCTCATTGAAGATTACGTGAAATCTTGTGAACCATTAGATGCTACACAATAATTTAGTCGATTCACTTGGGCATGATTTTTAGATGTATGACTAAAATCAGGTCATTTATCTTAAGGCAGGAACCGTTCCGGGAAAAAAACATAATTTGGCCCAATACCAGCATACCTATGCTACTTACCTAAAGGGTCCTCCAGCTAGGGTGGCCTCACCATAATGTATTTTCAAAAGCCACTCCAATTATCAGGTATGTGACCCAATTTTAGACGCATTATTAAAAAATCAGCCTAATCTATGGCCACATCAAAGGAAACAATTGGGAGAGAAATGTGTATCATTGGTTTTTTTTTTTTTTTTTTTTTTTTTTTTTTTTTTTTTTTTTAAGGGCACTGTGAAAATTATGTACAATCCACATGAACCATTAGATGCCACTCAAAAATCTAGACCCAATGCCGAAAAAATATGCCGATTCATGATTCAGGCGGGTCACACCAAAGGAAACAATTTGGAGGGTCGGCATCTTCTTATACATTGTTCTCAATCATGTGGCCAACCTGAATCACGGATCGGACTGATTTTTAAGCCATACATATAAAATTGGGTCATGCACCCGATGGCAGGAGTGAATTTCAGAAATACACGATGATGGACCACTCTAGTCAAAGGATCCTTTAGGTAACCTAGGGCATGCAATTTATGTAAGGCCATTTATGCAGTGAGGGTACGCATGCAATTTATGTAAGGCCATTTATGTAGGAGAGGAGTGCGATTGTCAGTGGGCCCAAACTGGATAACTTTCCCAAATCTATTCATAGCATCATATGTATGACCAAATTTAATTTAGTTATAGAGCTAAAAAATCAGGTTCAATATTTTAGGTGGACTGCATCATCAAGAATAATGTACAAGACCATGCCCACCTGCCAAATTGTTTCCCTTGGTGTGACCCACCTTAATCATATATTAGCTTAATATTTGGGTCCAAGCCTAAATTTTTCTATGGCATGTAATGGTTCATGTGGATTTCATATGATCATCATGGTGGGCCATGTAAAAATCAACTATGAATGTCTCTCTTTCAATTATTGCCTTTGGTGTGGCCCAGTTGAATTACAGATTGGGCTGTTGTTTTGGCCCTACATCTAAAATCAAGGTACACACCTAATGATCATGGTCGCTTTCGAAAATACATGATGGTGGGCCACCTAGCCATTGAACATTTTAGGTAATACCTAACAACATTTAGGTAGTTGAGAATATGCTGGCAATGGTGCCAATTTGATATTTTTTTGAAATTCATTCCTACCTTTCATATACATGATCTAATTTTAATCATAGAGTCAAAAAATCAGGCTCATCAACGATTTAAGTGGACCAAACAATTGAAAATAGTGTACAAGATGATGCCCATCCTTCAAACTGTTTCCTTTGGTGTGGCCCACCAGAATCAAAGATGGGCATGATACCTGGGCCCTGGGCATAAATTGTTGTGTGGCATCTAGCGTTTTGATTTGATTTCACATAATCGTCATGATGGGCATTGTAGAAAATCAACCATGATGTGTCTCTTATAACTACTTAATTTCATGTGGCCTACCTAAATCACAGATTGGGCTGCTTTTTGAGCCTTACATCTAAAATTAGGGCACACACCTGATGATCATCACAGTGGTTTTCAAAAATACACGATGGCGGGGCAACCTAGCCAGTGGATGCTTTGTATAGATAGTAAGAGCATTTTGGTATCTGAGAGTATGCTCTTAGAGGTTGATATATATATATATATATATATAAAGTTCATTCCTACCATCAGATACATGACCCAATTTTAGTCACGGAGCTCAAAAATAAGCCCATCAATGATTCAGGTGGACCCCACAGGATTGAGAATATTGTATATGATGATAACTACCCTTCAAAGTCTCCCTTAATGTAGCTCACTGTCATCACATATTGACCTGATTTTTGGGCCCCGGGCCTAATTGTTGTGTGGTGTTTAATGGTTCATGTGGATTTCAAATAATCATCAAGGTGGGCCTCAAAAGAATCAACGGTGCATGTCTCTCTCTCAACCTTTTCCTTTGGTGTGGCTCACCTAAATCATAAACATGGCTGATTTTTGGGCTTCGGGCCTAACTGGAGCTGATGCATCTAATTTTCCATGGAGATTATAGAAAGGCATTACATGGGACCCGCCGGAGCGAAGAGCCAAAAATTAATACGGTTTATTTCAAGTGGTTTATATTTAAGAGTGCGTGCACGCAGATCCCCTGCACTATGCTTCATAAGGGAGCACTACTTATATATTTTCTTTTAGTTCTCTTTTCAAGAAAATTTCTTATGAAATATCCATTTGTTTCCTATGAATTTTTACTTATGTAGAATGTCCACAAGTGTTTAAATGTTGTTAAATAAAATAGAATTCATTTCATCTTATAATATTTTTTCCATAGATTATCATTATAGGAACATATCACTTCAACATATGAGGTGAGATTCTTTTTAATTAAGCAAAGAAGTCAAGACTAAAGCCATTTAAAATAATATTTCTTTTATTTCTTCTTGGTTCAAAGGTTCATGGTCGGTGGCTTTATTTCTTTTTTATTATTTATAATATGAGGATTACGGTTTCGAGATTGAGAAATCTATAGGCTTTACTAGTTATGGATTATCTCATAAATGCAGAGTCGCGGAGTCGGTCTTTCTTGGACCTAGCTTTGGACTAAGATGGCTTGGTACCTTAACTTGAGCAAAGCAACTCTAGACATTTTATAAGTTAGCTACAGTTGACGAAAGAAATGGATGGTCGAATAAAATTTAGTCAAGTTTTTTGTGAGCCATCATTCATAATCTAACATCGTGGACTATGGCTATTTGAGGAGAGGATTGGTCTGATCCATGTGAAAGGGAATCTAAACAGTGTGACATACCTGATGAATGGCTTGGATTTCAAACACATATGCCCTGTTAGTACATAGTGATGTGTAGATGGGCACCCTTTTACATGTGTATGGACATATGCCCTGTTAGTACATAGTGATGTGTAGATGTGCACCCTTTTACATGTGTATGGATTCAGCAAACCTTGGGTCTTTTAAGGCCACTGATTCAGCAAACCTCAGGTCTTTTAAGCCACTGATTCTAAGTTTCTAACAGACAATCTGCTCGAAGGTCATACAGCACACTGAACAAATTCAAGTGGCAATCGAAAAAACTTAAGCTCACAAAGGTCAATTGTATTCTTCCCAATGAAGAAGGTTTCTACCTTTTTTTTTTTTTTTTTTTTTGAATGGTCCCAATGAAGGAGAATTTTCAGATACTGTTCTTCAGTGGGTTAATCTTTGACATAGTTTCTTCTAGCATGAAAATTCCTCTGGCTACTAATGAAGCATGCTTCCATTTCGAATCATCACAGTTAGTGAACACAGTCAAGTGAAGATCCAAGAAATATTACATAAGCTTGGCATTAACGACATTCTTCCCAGACATCAACAATAACAATAACAATAAACAGTCCTACAAGCAACTCTTTCCTCTAGCTAGGAAAAAAACTGCGGTTTACTCTTTTTTTTTTTTGCCCCCTAAGAATTCATTCTAAGAAACAGTATCCCAAATATATTGGCTATTGAATACCAGATGAAAGTGACCTTAAAAAAGAAAATACAAGATGAAGGGTGGAATCATGCAAAACAATCGAGGAGACATATGGATGCCCTTTTATTATTATTATTATTATTATTATTATTATTATTATGAAGGATGACAAATAAAAATCAATCAAAACATTGCAGCTAAATCCATATATTCACAGAATACAGAGTTAGAAAGCTACCAACTCCATTAAAACCTGGCTCTGATGATTTATCCTCCTCAGACAACATGAAGTAAACAAAATCCTTGTTACCCATATTCCCTTCAACCTTACTAGTGAACTTTCTCGGGACCTGTGATAAGAGCAAAACATCACAATATCAGAGGAATATGAAAATGAGGCTGTTTCTCTGGATCCGAACTCCAGCCACTCCACACCTATGAAATCTGGTCGTCGGAAGCTCGATCGGGTCAATGGCTCGCTGTTTCTGTTGAAGGGAGAGGTAGAGGGAGAAAGGGAAATAGAGAGAGTGAAAGAGAAAGAGAGAAGGGAGCGAAAGAGAGAGGGAGAGAGATCGAGATGGATGGAGATCATCCGTGAGGGAGTGGGAGATAGATGGGGAGAGGGATCGAGAGGGAGGGAGGGACGAAGTGAGGGAGCGAGAGAGAGAGAGAACGGGAGAGAGATCGGGCGATCAAGAGTGAGGAGTGGGGGGCGGGAGAGAGGGAGCTGAGATTGGGAGTGAGGGAGGGAGGTTAGGGCTGGATTAGGGTTAAACCGTTTATGTTTAGTTCTGGAATGGTTTTAAACAATTCCATATTTAGAACGGTTTAAAACAGTTCCAGAACCAAAAACTTACCTGTTCCAAATAAGCAATTTTGGTGTTGTAGGTGATGCACCTAAGCTAACCAACTAGTATCAACTATCTATTTTAGCTAAGGTTTTGTTTTTTCCCTTTTATTTCACCATCCTGCTGAAGTGTATAATGAGAAGTAATTTGATGATTAATTCCTTCATTAAAAAAATAAAAAAATCTTCATTCAGTTTCTGTATATTTTTCTCATTTGTTTGTT
This sequence comes from Magnolia changhungtana, assembly GCA_030180095.1. Lineage (NCBI taxonomy): Eukaryota > Viridiplantae > Streptophyta > Magnoliopsida > Magnoliales > Magnoliaceae > Magnolia > Magnolia changhungtana. The sequence goes on from JASAUF010000421.1 coordinate 5,168,287, forward strand.
CCAAGGGTACTCTTTATTTTGGTTTTATGGATGTTTTCTACTTTAACCTTAAATGCCTTGAATTTCTCATAAGCTTCATCTTTAACTCTAAGTAAATAAACATAATTGTATCCATAAACATCACTTATAAAGGTGATGAAATGACATTTTTTTTTCCTTCTAGACTAAGTATTAGTTATTGCACATATATCACTATGTAAAAGTTCAAGAATCTTTTAAGTTCTTGCTACTTGTTTAAATGAGGTTCTTGTTATACGACATTTACTGCAAGTATTATATTTCTCAATGTGATCAGTGTTCTAGGTTGTGATCATTTGTAATATTGAGTTTAAACATTCCATACATGGCATAAATATTTTTTTTTTTCTAATAGAATACCATTTCTCTTAAGTATAAACTTGTTCAATTAAAAAATTAGTTTAAAACCATGCTTGCTCAATAGTATGCCCAAAACGAGATTCTTCCTGATATCATGAACATGCAATATTTCTTAAAGAGTTCAACTTTTTTTTTTTTTTTTTTCCAAAGATGAATTTCAACTCATAGAGCCTTTTCCGACTACCTTTTTTTTTCAAAAAAGAATTTTATTACCATAGAAGAAAGGAAGCTAAACACGTTGGAATGAGGATGAATTACCCATAAATATGTTCATACCATCTCCCACTAACACGTAGAGTTGAACATATTTTTGTTACTACATATTGATGCAGGACATGAAATTTAAATATGATATGCAAGATTTCAAGCTTAAATCATACTAATTCAGAAACAATAACATAAAAATTCCACATTCCACACAAAAGTTCAAACATTCAAGCAAGGAGAATCTGTGCTGGTCCAGGCCTACACAGGCTAGGACTGGATCAGTAAAATTATGGACCAAATGATGCTCAAAGGGAAATAGAAATCATCCACATATGCACAGTAACCAGTCCCTAATCCAAGGGATTCGCCAATTTCAATTCAAAGAACTCTAGTGTAAAAAAAAAGGACAAATAAATTAAGGATAATGCAATCTAGGGTTAGGTTTTATGGAAATAGGTATAAAAAGAGAGAAAATAAGAAGAAAAACTTGAACCAATGAAAGTCCACGCGTGCGGACAGCAGTAGGGCCTGCCGCACGTGCGCACGAACCTAGCCATACGTGCGAGCTGGGCCCGATTCCCCAAATAGCCTCGTTGGCTCTGGTTGGCCAGGGGAGGTCTTCAAAACTTCTAAGTTTCGTGGCGATCCGACGTACGATCTGTGTGCAGTACTCCGCCGAAGTTTCGGCCCTCTTGCAGGGCCAGATTCTGGAAACTGGCTGTAGGGATAATAACGACTGTAAAAATTGGTGGATTCAAAGCAAGAATGATTGTAGAAGGTGACAGATATTGATGGAAGAAGGTAGGGGTGGATTAGGATAGGCGTGGCTTCACACTATAGTAGTTAGCCATTCGAAAAGAGAGGGCTTCGCACCCACTTGAAATTTTCACAACTCAAAACTCAGAGAGTAGAAAAAAACAAGTAGATTTTTTTTTTAAATTTTTTCAATGAATCAAAAGAACTACAAGGGGTGCCTATTTATAAGAAAACCCTATACCCCAAAACTTGCGCCTTATGCACAACCTATTATTTGGTGATAAAGTAAACCAAAATAAAAACTAATCAAAGAAATCCAAAGCATTTATGATTTTTTAAATAACATAAATAAGAAAAATTTAAAATATGAACTTAATCCGACTAGTGAGACATAATCATGAGATCCTATGATGGGCTTTACTTGACTATCGGGTACACTCTTTTGAACCAAAACTCTGTCTTCTAACCAGGAGGCCCTCCTTGGAAGTTGTCATCGAGCCAGATTGACGGTGAGGCCGTCCTTCTGCATGCGTACGTGCGTAGGGGAGGAGGGGGGGCGTGCGTGCACGTGATGTCCCCATCAACTCTCCCCGGCTGTGAAGATTTCGCTACTGGTGAAATAAAACTCTTGAACCACTCAAGAATATCAGCATCAAGTCTCTGAAGCTTCTCCTCAATGAGCCACGTGTTGTTCGAAGATGGGCTTGACTTCCATTTAACCAGGTACTTCTGAAACCTGCTGTTTGACGTTAAAATTATCTCATAATCTAGGATATCCTCTATTTCCTCTCTGGGTGTGTGAATGCTAGGTATAGGAGGTAGAGGCTAGGAAGAAATGTCGGAAAGAGGCCATGGATTAAGAGATAAATCTGGAGAATCAGGATGGGTGGGTGAAGGGCTAAACAAAGTATCAGTGGTCCCCTGAAAATTAACTAGATCCTCCACATTGAATGTGGAACTAATTCTTATGAAAAGTAAGATCTACCTCATACGCATTGAGACTGTTTCATTTTATAATTTTAAAGGGTCCAGTACTACCCGCGTGTAATTTGCGAATAACTCTTAGAGGATACCGCTTGGGCCTGATGCGGACCATCATAGAGTCCCCAATATTGAATTCTTTGAAACCTTTATGCTGGTCTGCAGAAAATTTGTAATGTTCATTGCTAGTAGTGATCTTTCGCCTGATTTCTTGATGCAATGAATGGATGTGATGCACAAAAGACTCTATAAACTCGGATGGCCTATGGGATAATGACATAGGAACAAGATCAATAGGCTTCTTAGGCTTATAACCAATAACGACTTCAAAAGGACTTAGACCTGTGGACCTATTGACAGAACTATTGAATGCAAACTTGACTATGGGTAGTATGGTGTCCCATGTCCCGGTATGCTCCCTCACTAAACATCTGAGCAAACTCCCTAGGCTCCTATTAACCATCTCAGTCTGACCATCGGTCTGAGGGTGATAGATAAAAGAAAATTGGAGCATAGTATTCATCATGTGTCATAGTGTCTTCCAAAAGTAACTTATGAATCGCACGTCACAGTCAGACACTATGGTTTTTGGTAACCCATGAAGTTTGACGACCTCGCTAAAGAACAACTTGGAAACGTGAGATGCATCGAAGGTCTTAAAACAAGGAATGAAGTGGGTCATTTTAGAGAAATGGTCCACGATAACAAATATGGAATCATGTTTTCGAATAGTCTTTGGAAGTCCAAGCACGAAGTCCATACTAATGTCTTACCAATGAATGAATGGAACTGACAAAAGTGTGTATAATCCTGTATTTTGTTTCCTTTGCTTTGCCAGTTGACAAGTACGACATTGCCCTATAATTTTGACCACGTCTCGCTTGAGGCTTGGCCAATGAAACCTATCCTCCACTAGGGTAATGGTTTTGTCTCTACTGAAGTGACCCGCGACCCCTCCCGAATGTAACTTCAAGATAAGAAAATCGCAAAGGGAGGTGCATAGTATGCACAAACAGTCACTCCTAAACAAATATCCGTATAAAATCAAGTACTCACTATTAGCTCCTGATGGACTCTCTAACAACGATGCGTACACAACTCTAAAATCTAGACACTCAGAATAATCTTCTTTGATGCGCTCAAGGCCCGTAACTTCAACGCTCATGGAGTTGAGTAATGCGACTCGACAACTTAGCTTGTCAGTAAGCTTATTCTCTATATCAGCTTTATGCTTAGCACAAAAGTGTACTCTTGAAGGAATTGAACCCACTTGGCATGCTTAGGGTTTAATTTCTTCTGAGAGTTCAGATATCTCAAGGCCTCATGATCTGAGAATAAGACGAATTCTTGTGGCAATAAGTAATGACGCCAATGGCGCAGTGATTGTACTACCGCATAGAATTCTTTATCATAAGTGGAATATTTTTATTTCGTCTTATTTAGTTTCTCACTAAAAAAGGTGACAGGGTACCCTTCCTGATTAAGTACTCCTCCTATGCCGACTCCTGACGCGTCACATGCGACTTCAAAAGCTTCTGAAAAATCTAGGAGTCGTGTGATTGGAGCTTGGGTCATCTTGACCCTTATCTCCATGAAGGCCTTCGAGGCTGCCTTCGTCCATTGAAATTCTCATTTTTTATGCAATCCATGATGGGAGCCGTAATGGAACTGAAACTTCGAATGAATCGCCTATAGAAGGTGGTTAAGCCGTGAAAGCTGCAAACCTCATGAATATTGCGGGGCTCGGGCTAACTGACGATAGCCTTGACCTTCTTGAGATCCGCCGATATGCCCTCAGCTGACACAATAAAACCTAAGAAGATCACACTACTAGACAAAAACGGACACTTCTTTAGGTTGGCATACAATTTCTTGGCCCTAAGGATCCCACAAACCTGCCTCAAATGGTTGAGGTGTTGCTCCTTAGTCATGATATAAATTAAGATGTCATCAAAGTATACGACCATGAATTTCTCCATAAAGGGCCTCAACACTTGGGTCATCACACACATGAAAGTGCTTGGGCCGTTAATTAGCCCAAAAGGTATAACTAGCCACTCGTATAGCCCATCTTTCATCTTGAATGCCATCTTCCACTCATCACCAGGGCGTACACGGATTAAATGATAACTATTCTTGTTGTCAATTTTTGAGAAGATAGTAGCATTGGTCATCATATCCAACATGTCATCAAGACGTTGTATGGGAAACTGATACTTGACTGTGATTTTGTTGATGACTCTACTATCAATACACATCCTCCATGTGTTATCCTTCTTAGGTGTAAGAAGGGCGGGCATAGCACATGGGCTCATGCTCTCTCGAATAAAACCCTTTGCTAGGAGCTCGTCAGTCTGACTTTTCAATTCTGCGTGCTCTTTTGAGTTCATTCTATAATGTGGGAGGTTTGACAGAGTCACTCCAGGGACTAAATCAATGGCATGCTGTATATCCCTCGTAGGGGGAAGCTCATTCGGTAGACCATCAGGAAAGACATCGTCAAAGTCATGCACTACCTGAATGACCACAGTGGATAACTTTACACTAGCCTTTGGTACACTCTCCCTATCTACAAGGGCGTATACCATCGAGTCTGCCTCTGTTTCTCACTCTAAGTCTTTGACATTAAGAATACAGAGAAGTTTGGGCTCGAACTTCGACTCCTTCACTTTTTTTGAGCCGTTCACACCACTCTGTGTGGTGGACTCCTTTTCAGTCGTACTCTTGGGTGATAGAGGATTTAACTTAACCTTCTTACCCTCAAACCAGAATGTACACACATTTGAACTGCTAAATATGGTAACATCCCTTTTGTAGAACGACGGTCTGCCCAGAATAATATGGCCAATGTCCATGGGAACAACATCACACCAAAGCGTGTCTTTATAAAATCTAAACTGAATAGGAACAAGACAATGGTGTGATATTGGAATGGAGGTTTTATCAATCCAAGACACTCTATAGGGTTGAGGATGGACTTCCAGCTTTAAGCCCAAATGGCTCACGATGCTAGTCGATGCCATATTGGCACAACTACCACTATCTACGATCAACTTACAGCTCTTTTCTCCACATTTTGCATAAGTGTAGAAGATCGTGTTGCGGCGCCAGTCATCAGTGTTTTGACTTGAGGCAAAGCGCAACGTACAATTATGAGGGTCGCAGACTCTTGCGCTCCCTCTTCCTCATCACTAGGGTTCTCTATGGGCTCGTATTCTTCCTCTTCACCGTCACTCTCTGGGGGCACTACGTCTACTTGCCTATCAATAAAGAATACTTTGATGCCCTCTCTCGTGTCACACTGGTGAGCAAAATGACCAAACCCCTGACACCTAAAACACCTAGTGGCTCCACTTCCACGTGAACTAGACCCGACAATCTCTTTACCCTTATCATCCTTGGGTCTGGGCTAAAAATTGTTGGAAGGTTTGTTTTGGTATCCCGTGTTAGGTTTAGCCCTAGAGGGGTTGGCCTTAGCACTGGACTCATGAAAGTCAAACTGCCTTCCTACAAATGCTTTGAGATATTGCACGACATCTAATACTACTTGGTACAACTATTCAATAGTATCTATGTCTTGGACAAGCAATTCTCCTAATGTCAGGACAAAGGCTCGTTTTAAAATAAATAAGGGTTAGTATAGGGTCCTCATCAACCTCGCAGCGGGTTAAGTATTCTTTGAACTTCTCAATATAGTCAGTAACACTCATGGAACCCTATCAAAGAGACTGTCACTCATACCACTCAAAATATTGGTTCATATCCACCAACCAATCTAAAAAGGCTTTAGGGTCCAAGTGACCATCAAATGTAGGGGCATCTACTCTAACTCCCTTGAGGAGTTGCGCATCTAGGTCATATTGATCATGATGCCCCTCACGGGGTGGGTGTATAGGTACGCGCCCATGACCTGCTCCTTGGCTGCCCTCATTCCTTTGTCTAACTTCCTGACTACCTGCCTGAGATTGCACATCTTCCCTAATGGTGAGGTTTGTCCCGAGGGAGGCCTCTATTTGGTCAAGGCGTTGATTTATGCGTTGTTCAAAGTGCTTACTCAAGGAATCAACCTGCTAGGTTAACTTGGCCACTGCTTCTTGCAATTGCTCCATGTTTAGTGTAGGGTGTAAACCAAAACCGCAACCCATTCGTGTGGGCATATACTTGCTAACTCCACCTAAGGACTTTTTAGGATGACTATATGCAACTAAATAAGACTAAATGATCCTATGAGACTCTATATGAGGGAACTATGAAGAGTTACTAAAATCCAGCAATATATTTGTCGAAATAAGGGAATAACAGAAAGTTACAGTAATGTAAATTGCTAACTTCTTGCTGCCAGAAATTTCAGCAACAAATATTAGGGACTACGGTCTTCTAAATAGCTATATGTGTTGAACTAGATGCATGAAGGACTTAAACAAACTAAACTCTAAATATGTGATGTATTCCCCCACAAGAACCCTAGGCTCTGATACCAAATTTGATGCAGGACATGAAATTTAAATATAATATGCAAGATTTCAGGCTTAGATCATACTAATTCAGAAACAATAACATAAAAATTCCACATCCCATACAAAAGTTCAAACATTCAAGCAACTGTGTAGGTCTAGACCTACACAGGCTAGGACTGGATTAGTAAAATTATGGACCAAATGATGCTCAAAGAAAAATAGAAATCATCCACACATGTACAATAACCAGTCCCTAATCCAAGAGATTCACCAATTTCAATTCAAAGAACCTTACGGTAAAAAAAAGGACGAATAAATTAAGGATAATGCAATCTAGGGTTAGGGTTTATGGAAATAGGTATAAAAAGAGAGAAAATAAGAAGAAAAACTTGAACTGATGAAAGTCCACGCGTGCGGACAGTGGCAGGGCCTAGTGCACGTGTGCACAACTTGGCCATACATGCGAGTGAGGCCCGATTCCCCAAACAACCTCCTTGGCCTTGGTCGTTCAGGGGAGGTCTTCAAAACTTCTAAGTTTCGTGGCGATCCGACGTACGGTCTGTATGCAGTGCTCCGCCGAAGTTTTAACCCTCCTACAGGGCCAAATTCTGGAAATTGGCTGTAGGGATAAGAACGACTGCAAAAATTAGTGGATTCAAAGCAAGAATGATTTTAGAAGGTGAGAGATATGGATGGAAGAAGGTAGAAGTAGATTGGGATAGGCGTGGCTTCGCATCACAGTAGTTAGCCCTTCGAAAAGGGAGGGCTACGCACCCACTTGAAATTTTCTACAACTTAAAACTCAGATAGTAGAAAAACATGCAAGAATTTTTTTTATTTCTTCAATGAATTAAAAGAACTAGAAGGGGTGCTTATTTATAAGAAAACCGTATACCCCAAAATTCGCGCCTTGTGTGCAACCTATTACTTGGCGATGAAGTAAACTAAAATAAAAGTTAATCAAAGAAATCTAAATCATTCATGATGTTCTAAATAACATAAATAAGCAAAACTGAAAGTATGAACTTAATTCAACTAGTGGGCCACGATCATGAGATCCCATCATGGGTTTTACTTGACTATCGGGCCCACTCTTTTGAATTAAAACTCCATCTTCTAACCAGGAGGTCCTCCCTGGATGTCGTCATCGACCCATATCGATGTTGGTTTCCTCCTTCTCCGTACGTACGTGCGTAGGAGGGTGGCATGCGTGCCCGTGATGTCCCCATCACATAAGTAATAGATGGCTCTTGTGTCGATCTATCATTCTTCATCCCCTCCAACCATGTTGTCTTTTGTGATTATTATCAAAATATTTTTATCCTTTTCATATTTCTAATTTTTAGTATTTTTTCAAAGCTTTTTGGTGTTGGCATTGGTGATCAAGGCAACTCCCTGGCATCCCAAAGCTCTTTCAATTTTGTTGAAGCCATAAACAAAGCTAACCTCATTGACACATGTTTTTTAGGTAATATGTTCACTTGGTGCAACTACAGAACAGGCCTGAACCGTAAATGGGCTAGGCTAGACAGAGCTCTATGCTCCCTTAATTGGTTGCATCTATTTCCGCGATTCCAAGTCTAACATTTGCCTCGCATCAACTCAGACCACTCCCCTATGATCCTCTCATTTCCCCCAGCTCCTTCTCCTCGCCCCTTCCTCTTCTAGAGAATGTGGACTAGTCATGAGGATTTTCAAAAGGTTGTATCTCAAGCTTGGACTTCTGATCACTTCGTCAACCCGATGATCTCCCTCCTCAGTAAGTTGAAGAACACCAAAAGGCCCTTAAGAGCAGAAACATTGTAACACCCCGATTTTTGAGACCTGAGTATACCATGTATTTCTTGAAAACCCGGGTGTTAATTAATAAGCAAAGGATAATCAAATCCAATAAAAGTACGATTAACGGAACCAAGCATATTATAATTGAAGCTTAAGCAATAATAATATTCTACGTCACCCAATTGGGGCCCACATATAAAACCTTAAATCCCAAAATATACTGAAGTGATAATAAGCAAATAGTCTATTGATTTAATCCAAAATAAGTAGCCGCCTCTTGGTACGATTCCTCGTTGTAAGGCTCCTCCTCTATTTCAGCCACCTCTGGATCCTCTGTAAGTCCATCTGTCCATGTATCATCTGTACAGTTGAACATTGATGAATGAGTGGCCAGCTCAATGTGATCTCCCCTCAAGATTACACACCACCACCTTAAACAAGGAATAATATAAAGACATACAGATAATCCAAAACACAGTAGATGCAGTCTTATTAAATGCATGAATATATGGATGCAATCGTCGGCCTGGGCAAAACATTCAGACGGTCTATGTCCCAGGTAAAACATCCAGATGGACATTTGGGGTTGTCACCCAAGGATAAGACTGATTATCAACGCAAACACTCAGCGTAATCGCATGGGCATGATAATCTGAGTCATTATCACAATCGAATGACTGGAGATAAGCGCAACACTCAGCGTAATTGCATGGGAATTATGATCCGAGCCCTCATAATATGCCATGTATATATGATTTGCCAATCCATTATTAGTGCAATTGCAACCAGCCAATTTAAGTAAGCTTACGGTCATTACGGGGAGCGCATGACCTAGCGTAGGCCGATGGCTCGGGCATAATATCCCATGACTACCATCCCCGACCCATGAGACTACTGTCTTAGTGTGTGCGTAGTACCCACCAACATGTGGTCAATCAATTCAACATAGAGGGGCCACCACCAATGCCGGCTAGGGATGAAATGTTAAAATTACCAAAAGTGGTGATTAAACATGTCGGCATGAATGGTTCAAAAATGAGTAACCAACGGTATTTAGAAAGGTTATGAAGTTCATCCCCGGTCGGTTAGGTGAAACCACACATGGATGGTAAACTCCATGGTCAAGCACTACAACTAAAACCTCCATGTTAGGGGCCTACTTATATCACAACTAATCTAGTTACACCCCAAGCACGGACTCTCCTTTACTAGGACTTCTCATGCAGAGATTTTAGCAATATGTGTGTCATAGCAACATAGATCATAATATGAAAAGGGAATAAGGAACAATGCATATATTTCTATCGATACATATTAATTGAATTCTCATAAAATACATGACATGAATGGTGAGGTTATTCACTAAGCAGTTTGGAGATATCAAGAATCTAAACAATAGTAAGTATTATCATGTCAAACAGATAAATCAAGTGAATGCAGTTCATCATTAGACTAGCTAGCCATTTACGCTAATAAGACTACTATTTTTGGTCTAGTTAGGGATGGAAAGCTTAAGGGAAAATCATCATCAGACAGATAACAGTGTGCCCCTTGGTGTGAGTTCCCTTGAGAAGCTAGCGCCTCTACGTCACTTGAATATATCCATAAAGAAAACTACTTGTATTAGACAAGAAGTTCTGAGGTCTGGATTTGTAAAGATTTTGTGAAAATTTTGAAAGGCTCATGGTTAAGATGGTTTGGGCTTTCACCGGGGAAATCAGGTCCATCCATCTCTTGCCCCAACATGAGGCCTGCCAAGGCCTGAAATTTTTCCAAGTCTTAGATCCAAATTGGGCCTGATTTGGGCCCGACCTAGTCCTTCAATGAGGTCTAATTATTAGGTTTAATAGCCAATTCTTGGGGCCCACCACTTAATTCAATGGAGAGTTGAAGCTTTAACCTTGCATGTAGGTGGGACCCGCCAAACGCGTGTTGCTGGTCTGCACACAGCCGGACCCACTGCATGGTTCAAACAGAGAGGGTGTTGGTAACACCATTCGAAGGTTGGTGAGCATCTACCGTATATGTACAGACATGTAATATTACATATACATTGCTAATAACTATTTACATTATATATATATATATATATATATATATATATATATATATATATATATATACACACATGTAATATTACATATACATTGCTAATAACTATATACATTATATATATATATATATATATATATATATATATATATATATATATATATATATATATATATATATATGATAATGTCCAGCCCTGGACGTGTACTGAGGAATGGCCTGGATGTAATGTCCTCTGATGGACGGCCAAAGATTTCACAGCTAGGTGTAGCCCACTGTCAGTGCAATCCACCAACAGTTGGTGTGTGGCCCACCAATATATATGTTGTGACCAACTGCTTATATAGTGCGTGGGCCACAGCCTTGTGGTCCGTTCCTCCTGATAGACGACATAAATGGAGTACATACCGTGCATGGGACCCACAGATTTGCTGGTGTAGATGCAGCCATTGCCGCGACCATGTGGCATGTTGGCCCACCATCCAAGCAATGGACGGCTAGGACAAAATATGTACAACATGGTGGGTACCCACTGTCCAATAATCTGGACGGTGAGGACATTGAATACATATATCAAAGTGGGTCCCATGTGGGGACACCACGTATACAATTACATGCATGTATATTTATACATATAATACTATTATATTATAATATTTCAGCTACCTTTAGCTGCTATTGTCCAGGTCTTGGACGGCCTGGATGCACTTCTTACATTGTTGAGATGCGGCCCACATGGCTGCTGGATTGGACCGTTCTTAGATGGGTGGTATAGATACAACATCCCTAAGGTGGGGTCCAACACAGTGCAGCCCACCTACGTTTTGCAGGGCCATGACCAGCCCACCAGCATGCAACGTGAGGGCAGACTCCCTGCCGTCAGAGCTGTTCTTCAGGCGCTGTTACAGCTGGATTCTGAGACCCATTCATGGCCTAACTCTGGTTAGTCCTCGAGGCCAGATTGAAGCTGTTCAAGGGCCAATCTGAGAGCTCCAACCAGCATGCATTTCCTGCCTAAACCCAGAACAGGGCCATTTAGTGGCCTGACGGATGGCCTGTGTTCAGCTCCAAACAGAGCAACTGTAAATAGAGCAACTATTTGGCTCGGCTTCAACTTAAGACAGGGCCTTCTCTTAACTGATTCCAACCCAAGCAATACTTCTGTTGCTGAACTGATACTCCCTGAAAGCATGGCCATTATTTGGCTAGTTTTCTAGCTCCAAAACAGAGCTTTCGACTTTCTTGGTTTTGGTCGGACGCACGGCCATCGTTTTGGCTGGGTCACAGCTTAAGACAGGTGCTGTAGTTGGGTCAGTTTTCAGCTTGGCATAGAGCCATAGATTGGCTCACCTTTGTCCAAAACAGAGACCCAACTCACTGCCTCTTCAATCCGTTCCGTAGCCATTGATTGGCTTTCCCTCTTCAAAACGAAGCTTCGGCCAACTTTCAGTCTGAAATACAGTCATTAGTTGGCTGCTTTCAGCTTATCTCTGGCCATGATTTGGGTCCGTTCTCAGTCCGAAGGATGACCATTAGTTAGCCGTTTCTAGCTTGTGGACCCATCCTACCATGCTAGATTATAAACAGTTGGAAGAAAAGAAAATGGAAGGTAGTTCGTTACCAGGTCCGAATGGCTACTACTGGCTCGACTGGGTTGAGTTGCATCAGGGTAACCAGTACCAACCTACACACACTCTCTCTCTTCTACTATCTCTCTTTCTCCACTGGACTCGACCGGACTACACTGACTCGTCTCAACCTGCATGGGTTGGGACGACGCAGTGTGGCACCGGGTCTGTCCCTCTCACTCGCTCAGCTCTCTGTTTCTCCCTCTCTACACTCTCTTTCCTCCGCTCTTTCTCTTTCTCTTGGCGTTAATCCCTAGGGCTACAGTACCCCTTTTATAGTCAGCGAGAGAGAGGGAGGGACGGTTGTGATCGTCCTTTTCGTGGATGGCCGAGATCTCGTCCGTCACCGCCCTTCCCAAAGAGGAAAGTTTTTCCCTCTGTTTTGCTTTTACAGACCCTTGTTTGGTCGTTTTCGGAAAGGAGGGAGCACCACCTCTCCCAGTGATGGACGGTTTAGGTTTGTAGGCTTCGTAGATCAGGACGATCATGGCCGATCATGCGGTCCCAGCTGGTCCCGACTTGCAGATACCTGCCACCAGTAATATTGGACGGTCACATGCTAACTTCCCTGTCTGTTTACCCTAGCCCTAAAGGCTATACGGTTTTGATTGTGTGGGCCTCACAAAGAGTTTGAACGGACCAGATGGTCCGGAAAGTTATTGTGGTGGCCCACTTAGAGGCTCGAGTAAGGTCAGTTTAAACAGCGAGGAAGACAGGAATGCCATTCCTCAGAATTTTTTGCAAAAGGCTCGGTCAATGCTTGTTTGACCTGGCTGGCCGTTTTAGTGTACTTCATGTGCAAGTGCATGGGATGCACATGCACACTGTATGAGTTCTACCTGGATGGTGCCGATAAATCTGATCCGTTAAAATGCCTCTTAAGTGGTTATAGGGGTGTATTGGCCCAATTTTTTGGCGGACTTGAGGCCTAGGTGGGCCATACCACTTGTCTCGGACCCTATTTACCCCTAAGATTACTAATCCGGTGGTTGGATTGGTTCGACACCAATTCTCAACGGTTCATTAGGGTTTTAGAGCAAAATGGGTGCCTGGTTGGCTATTCGCTAGCCCTCGAAGATTGGTTCACTTCCTATACTATAGTTAATTTGGTTGAAGCCATTTTGGTTTTGAGGTGCCTAGGCAAGGTTACCTTTCAAAAAGTCATGGGGTGCGTTCCAGCTCCTGGGGTCTCTAATGGGTGGCCCTTAGTGGCGCAGTAGAAGTCCCATCCTGCATAAGGCATGTTTAAGTCGATTGATTATTTTAACCTAATTTCGGTTGAGGTGGGTTTAACAGGTAACACTCATGTACCGAAGGTACGAGGTGTTACAGTTTACCCCCCTAAAAAAAAGTTTCGTCCTTAAAATTACCTGTGGTGTGTCACTGAACAGGTGAGGGTACTTTTTCCTAACTTCCGCTCTCGTTCCCACGTTGGTTCTTCTTCCCTGTGGTGCGACCAAAGAACCTTGACCAGAGGTATAGTCTTTATTCGCAAGACCTGCTCCTTGTGGTCTAAGATACGGATTGGTTCTTTAGTGTAAGAGGCGTTATCTATTAGCTCGATCTGCTCCCAACTGACGATGTGCAACTCATCTAGTGTATACTTCTTTAACATAGATATGTGAAAGACGTTGTGAATACTGGCCAGTGTAGTAGGTAGTGTAAGGCGGTATGCCACGGCTCCCACGCGATCCAAAATCTCGAACGGCCCGATGAAATGCGGTGCTAGCTTGCCTCTCTGTCTGAACTTCATCAGACCCTTCATAGGTGACACCTTAAAAAATACATGGTCGCCAATTGCAAATTCCAGGTCGTGACGTCGGTTATCCGCATAACTCTTGTCTGCTCTGGGTAGTACGCAAACATTTTGATCACGTCAATGACCTGAGTAGTAGCTTGAACTAGCTTGGGACCAACAAACTTCTTTCTCCTATTTCTGCCCAACACTGAGGGGCTCGGCAAGGGCGACCATAGAGAGCCTCATCTGGTGTCATGCCCATGCTGGACTGGAAACTGTTATTGTATGCAAATTCCGCAAGTGCCAAGTGATCGTCCCAGTTGCCTTGGAAGTCTAGGATGCATGCTCTCAGCATATCTTCTAGAATTTGATTCACCCTTTTGGTCTGTCCGTCTGTCTGAGGGTGGAACGCCATACTGAACTTGTGTTCCATGCCCAATTCTTCCTGCTGCATCTTCCAGAAGATAGAGGTAAATATGGAGTCTCAATCTGATATAATTTATCACGGAACTCCGTAGGATCGCACAACTTCCCGAATATATAACTTTGCCAAACTGTCAGTGGAATTTGTTGCGCGGATCGGTAGGAATCTGGCGGCCTTTATCAACCTATCGACAATGTACCAGATAGAAGCGTGTTTCCTTTGTGCCCTAAGAAAACCAGATATGAAGTTCATAGAAATGCTGTCACATTTCCATTCGGCTAAGGGTAAAGGCTAGAGGAGGCCAGCAGGCTTGCGATGCTCAGCCTTGATTTTTTATCACACCATGCATTTTGCCACAAAGTCAGTGATGTCCCTTTTCATATTGCTCCACCAGTACTACCTTTTTATATTATTGTACATTTTAGTACTTCCTGGGTGGATGGCTAATTTGGAATGGTGGGCCTCTACCATTACTTCTTTCCTCAATTCGGCGTCGTTTGGAACTCATACTCGTCCCTGATATCGAAGACCGCCGTCATTACCAACCCTCCAGTCAAGCATCTCTTCATTCTTGCACCTTTCTTTCATCTTGACGAGTCATTCATCCTAGTCTTGTGTGAAGATCATGTGTTGGACTAGGGTTGGCTCTGCAATCAGTAGAGCCACATAAGCATTGGGTTCGTCGAGGGTAAGTTGGATGTCGAAGTCCTGCATGAACTCCATCATCTCCCACTCCTTGATCATCAAAGTGACTATCATCTCATGCCTCTTCTTTCGGCTCAATGCATCAGCCACGGAGTTTGCTTTACCCAGATGGTAAGATATATCGAAATGGAAGTCCTTGAGTGTCTCCATCCATCGGCGCTAACGCATATTCTAATCCTTCTGCATGAATATGTACTTTAGACTCTTATGGTCATAGAATAATTGAAACTCTTCCCCATAGAGGTAGTGCCTCCATATTTTCAGGGCGAAAACCACTGCTGCTAGTTCCAAGTCATGCGTCGGATAGTTCTCTTCGTGCTTCTTCAACTATCTTGAAGCATAAGCGATCACTCTGTCATTTTGCATCAGTATGCACCCTAGTCCTAATTTCAACGCATCGCTGTATACTACGAATGTCTCTCCCTCCTGTGAGAGAGTGAGAACTGGCGTAGAAGACAGTCTCATCTTCAGTTCTTGGAAGGTTGCTTCTGTGTTCTCATCCCACGTAAACCAGTTGTTCTTCTTTGTTAATTGTGTGAGCGGCCACGCAATCCTAGAGAACTCCTTAATGAAACGCCTGTAGTACCCTGCCATGCCGAGAAACTCCGAACCTCAGTAACTGTAGTGGGCTGCTCCCACTTTAACACTGCTTCCACCTTTGCTAGTTCAACGTTATCCCTTCCGCCTTCACTATGTGCCCCAGGAATTTCACTTCTTCCTAGAATTCACACTTGCATAGCTTGGCGTATAATTAATTCTCCTTCAGAGTGTTCAAAACTGCACGCAGGTGTTGTTCGTGTTTTACCCAACTCTTCGAGTAAACTAAGATATCGTCTATGAATACGATCAAGAACCGGTCCAGGTATGGCATGAATACCCGGTTCATTAGGTCCATAAACACGGCTAGGGCATTAGTGAGGCCGAACGACATCACCAAAAGCTCGTAGTGCCCATTGTGGGTTCTAAATGCCGTTTTTGGGATATCCTCATCCCTGACTCTCAACTGGTGATACCCCAAACGTAGATCTATCTTGGAGAAATATTCGGCATCTTTGAGCTGACCGAATAGATCGTCGATGCCCGATAGGGGATATCTGTTCTTGATTGTCACCTTGTTCAGCCTTCTGTAGTCTATGAAGAGACGCATCGACTCGTCCTTCTTTTTGATAAAAAGGACCGGCGTTCCCCAGGGAGAAATACTGGGACAGATAAAACCTTGAGTCAGTAACTCATCAATCTGACTTCTCAGCTCTTCCATCTCACAAGGAGGCATGCGAAATGGAGGAAGTGATATGGGGGCGGTTCTTGGTTTGAGGTCGATACAAAAGTCCACAGTTCTCCTAAGAGGCAACCCTGGTATTTCTTGAAATACTTTGGGAAAATCTTGGACTACTAGTATTCTTCTGATGGTAGCTTCCATCATCTCAGCTTCGTCTAGAGCCTGCAAACTCTCAAATTCTTTGCGTCTACCCCTCCCTATCAAAGTAAAGGAGGCCTGCCCGAGGATGGATATAGTGACTGTCTTGTCGCGACAGTCCATGACTATACACACCAATGTAAGCCAGTCCATCCCGAGGATGACATCAAAATGTCTTATTGGCATAACGATTAGGTCCACGGTCACTTCGTGATTTGCGAGGGTGATGGGACAGGCTTTACATGTCTTGTCTGTTTCTATAAATTTACCGATAGGGGACGTTACAACTAAGGGGGCATGCATCCGAGTTGTATTCAGTTCTAATTTAGATGCAATAGCAGAATCAATGAAAGATAGAGTTGCACCAGAATCAAATAAAGTGAGTACAGGGGTACTATTAATGTGGGTGGTACCATGAATGGTCTGAAGGGGGTCCTGTTTGGCCTTTGTGGCAGCAATATCATATACTCTTGCTGGAGGTGGTGCATGGGCTGCTGTGGCCTGGGCACTATCCTTGCTGTCACCTGGTTCTATGATGATCAGTGCACCCGGGGCGGAAACCCTGATCCCGCATCCTCTGAAAGTAATCATGGGTGTTGTGGTTTGCTTTTCCACAGTAACTGCATCTTTCTCTAGGGGCAAAGGCGGTGCTCACGTGAACAGTGGTCTGAGTCTGCCTGCTGGAATAAGCGGGGCGGGAGGAGGTTGTCTTGGTTGGAATGGGGCATCCCAAGCCGGTAGGCGGGAGCTGATGGCGCGCTCAAAATCTTTTTCTACGCGCATTACCTTATCCACAATCCCAGGTGCATAGCCGAGATTGTATCTCAGGCTTCAGTCCTTCCTTGAACTTTTCCAGTTTGTACTCTTCGTCCTCGAGGGCCTTAGGTACGTATTGAGATAGTTCATCAAACCTCACCTCGTACTAGGCGACCGTCAGATTTTCTTGTTCCAACTTTAGGAATTGTGCGATCTTCTCGCTTCAGGATAACCATGTAAAATACTTCTCAAGAACCTTGTCCTTAAGCCGGTCCAGATCTAGGCGTACCCAGTTGGTACCCTTCTTTATACACCCTTTTACAAGTTTTCAGCCTCACCCTCAAGTAGGTACGTGGCCCAGCTGACCTTCTGAGTATCGGAGCACTCTAGTGGCCTCATCATCTTAGCGATCCTCGCCAACTAATGTTCAGCCTGAACCAGGTCAGGCGCTCCTTCAAAAGTCGGTGGACGGATCCTCAAGAAGTAGTCGAATGTGTTGGCACCTCATGCCTCTGTATCACATATCACCCCGCCCCCCCACGACTTCGCAGGGTTTCCATCATTAGAGCATGCGAGTCCTGTTGCTGGTGCATGAAGTCAGCCTACTGCTGCTGCATGGTTGCCGCCATCTATGCAATAGCTGTGAAGGCGGCAGCTCCCATAGGCGTATCTTCGTATATGTTGGCTGAGGGCTCGGCCGACGACGTCCGTTGCCCAAAGTGCAGTGAGGGTAGCCCCGATGCAAAGATCTGAGTAGAGGGAGAGTCTCCTACAGCTTACGACCCCATGTCCCCGTTCGCCACTCCAGGCGGGAGACCTGGTGTATAGACGGGGTTGCGCTCCCTCTGGCGCTCGATTGACGGGATGGGGTGAATATCGACCATATTAGTTCGCTGAGATTGTAATACGGGCGGCATGACTTCCTTTGAGGTAAAAAATTTCATGTCTCAGGTATTGACAAATGATCTTGGTTAGTTACGAAACAATAAAGGCCTTGTTACTTGCCTGCCACAAGGCATACGAGTCAATCTCCTAAGCTTAACTAGTATTTCTCATTGAAATTTTAAGGGGGGGTTAAGGTTTTCGGTTCTAAGTTTAGATGACTAACTTGTCATTTCTCAAGGAATTCTGAGTTATTCATTTTGCTAATAAGGAGTCTAAGTGTTCTGTTTCTATGTTTACTCATCTTATCTACCTTTTGAGGAAATTGTACTAAGTTTCGTTTATGCTAACCCTTTAAATTTTTGTATGTTGATTCCACAGCCAGGTTGTCTCATACTCCGCTTTGATATCAACTTGTAATGCTCCGATTTTCGAGACCCGAGTATACCACTCATTTCTTGAAAACCCAGGTGTTAATTGATAAGTAAAGGATAATCAAATCTAATCAAAGTTCGATTAATGGAACCAAGCGTAGTATAAATGAAACTCAAGCAATAACAATATTCTGGGCCACCCGATTAGGGCCCACATACAAAACCTCAAATTCTAAAATGTACTGAAGTGATAATAAGCAAATATTCTACTGATTTAATCCAAAATAAGTACCCGTCTCCTGGTACGACTCCTCGTTGTAAGGCTCCTCCTCGATTTCACCCACCTCTGGATCTTCTGCAAGTCCATCTATCCCTGTATCCTCTGTACGGTTGAACATTGATGAATGAGTGGCCAGCTCAGTGTGATCTCCCTTCAAGATTACACACTGCCGCCCTAAACAAGGAATATTATAAAGACATACAGATAATTCAAAACACAGTAGATGCAGTCTTATTAAATGCATGGATATATGGATGCAATCATCGGCCCGGGCAAAACATCCAACAGCCTATGTCCCAGGTAAAACATTCGGACGAACATTTGGGATCGTCACCTAGGGATAAGACTGGTTATCAGCGCAACACTCAGTGTAATCACATGGGCATGATAATCAGAGTCATTATCACAATCGAATTACTGGCCGTAAGCGCAACACTCAGCGTAATCGCATGGGCATTATGATCTAAGCCCTCGTAATATGCCATGTATGCATAATTTGCCAGCCCATTATTAGTACAATTGTAACCAGCCAATTTAAGTAAGTTCAGAGTCACTACGGGGAGCGCATGGCCCAGCATAGGCCGATGGCTTGGACATAGTATCCCATGACTACATCCCCAGCTCATGAGACTACCGTCTTAGGGTGTGCGTAGTACCCACCAATATGTGGTCAATCAATTCAACATAGAGGGGCCACCACCAATGCCAGCTAGGGATGAAATGTTGAAATTATCCAAATTGGCGATTAAATATGTCGGCATGAATGGTTCAAAAATGAGTAACCAACGGTATTTAGAAAGGTTATGAAGTTCATCTCCAGTCTGTTAGGTGAAACCACATATGGATGGTAAACCCCATAGTCAAGCACTACAACTAAAACCTACATGTCAAGGGCCTACTTATATCACAACTAATCTAGTTACACCCCAAGCACGGACTCTCCTTTGCTAGGACTTCCCATGGAGAGATTTTAGCAATATGTGTGTCATAGCAACATAGATCATAATATGAAAAGGGAATAAGGAACAATGCATATATTTCTATTGATACATATTAACTGAATTCTCATAAAATACATGACATAAATGGTTAGGTTATTCACTAGGCAGTTCAGAG
The DNA here is from genome assembly GCA_030180095.1 of Magnolia changhungtana. Lineage (NCBI taxonomy): Eukaryota > Viridiplantae > Streptophyta > Magnoliopsida > Magnoliales > Magnoliaceae > Magnolia > Magnolia changhungtana. Next base: position 5,188,220 of record JASAUF010000421.1, read on the forward strand.
ATATCAAGAATCTAAACAATAGTAACCATTATCATGTCAAACAGATAAATCAAGCGAATGCAGTTCATCATTAGACTAACTAGCCATTTACACTAATAAGGCTACTATTTCTAGTCTAGTTAGGGATGGAAATCTTAAGGGGAGGAAAATCATCACCAGACAGATATCAGTGTGCCCCTTGGTGCGAGTTCCCTTGAGAAGCTAGCGCCTCTACGTCACTTGAATAGATCCCTAGAGAAAACTGCTTGCATTAGACAAGAAGTTTTGAGGTCTGGATTTGTAAAATTTTTGAAAGACCCATGGTTAAGATGGTTTGGGCTTCCACCAGGGAAATCGGGTCCATCCATCTCTTGCCCCAACATGAGGCCTGCCAAGGCCTAAAATTTTTCCAAGTCTTAGATCCGAATTGGGCCTGATCTGGGCCCGATCTTGTCCTTTAATGAGGACTAATTATTGGGTTTAACGGCCAATTCTTGGGGCCCACCACTTAATTCAATGGAGAGTCGATGGTTCAACCTTGCATGTAGGTGGGACCTGCCTAACGCGTGTGGCTGGTCTGCACACAACGGGACCCACTGCATGGTTCAAATGGAGAGGGTGTTGGCAACACCATTCGAAGGCAGGTGGGCATCCATGTATATGTACAGACTTATAATATTACATATATATATTACTAATAACTATTTACATATATATATATATATATATATATATATATCTAACAATGTCCAGCCCTGGACGTGTGCTGAGGGATGGCCTGGATGTAATGTCCTTTCATGGACGACCAAGGATTTCACAGCCTGGTGTAGCCCACTATCAGCGCAATCCACCAACAGTTGGTGTGTGGCCACCAATATATATGTTGTGACCAATCGCTTGTACAGTGCGTGGCCCACAGCCTTGTGGTGCAGTCCACCTAATAGATGACATAGATGGAGTACATACAGTGCGTTGGACCCACAGATTTGCTGGTGTGGATGTAGCCATTGCGGTGACCATGTGGCATGTTAGCCCACTATCTAAGCAATGGATGGCTGGGACAAAACACGTACAACATGGTGGGTACCCACCGTCCAATAATCTGGACAGTGAGGACATGGAATACATATATCAAGGTGGGTTTCATGTGGGGACACCACGTATACAATTACATGCATGTATATATATATATATATATATATATATATATATATATATATCATACTATTATATTATAATATTTCAGCTGCCTTAGCTGTTATTGTCTAGTCCCTGGACGGCCTGGATGCACTCCTTGCGTTGCTGAGATGCGGCCCACGTGGTTGCTGGATTGGACCGTTCTTAGATGGGTGGTATAGATACAACATCCCCAAGGTGGGGTCCAACACAGTGCAGCCCACCTGCATTTTGCAAGGCCCATGACCAGCCCACCAGCATGCAACGTGAAGGTAGACTCCCTGTCGTTGGAGCTGTTCTTCAAGCGCTGTTGCAGTTGGATTCTAGGACCCATTCACAGCCCAACTCTAGTCAGTCCTCGAGGCCGCATTGATGTTGTTTAAGGGCCAATCTGAGAGCTCCAACCAGCAAGCATTTCCTACCTAAACAAACTCAAAATAGGGTATTTGATGGCTTGATGGACGGCCTGTGTTTAACTCCAAACAGAGAAATTTTTTTGCTCGGCTTCAACTTAAGACAGGGCCTTCTCTTAATTGATTCAAACCCAAGCAATACTGCTGTTGCTGGACTGATACTCCCTGAAAGCATGGCCATTATTTGGCCAGTTTTGTAGCTCCAAAACAGAGCTTCCGACTTTCTTAGTTTTGGCTGGACACACGGCCATCGTTTTGGCCGGGTCACAGCTTAAGACAGGTGCTATAGTTGGGTTACTTTTCAGCTTGGCATAGAGCCATAGATTGGCTCACCTTTGTCCAAAACAGAGACCCAACTCACTGCCTCTTCAGTCCGTTTCGTAGCCATTGATTGGCTTTCCCTCTGAGCTTGTTTTGAAGCTCTACAGAGAGCTCAAAACGAAGCTTCGGCCAACTTTCAATCTGAAGTACAGTCATTAGTTGGCTGCTTTCAGCTTATCTCTGGCCATGATTTGGGTTCGTTCTCAGTCTAAAATACGGCCATTAGTTGGCCGTTTCCAGCTTGTGGACCCATCCTACCATGCTAGACTATAAACAGTTGGAAGAAAAGAAAAGGGAAGGTGGTTCGTTATCAGGTCCGGATGGCTACTACTGCTGGCTCGACTGGGTCGAGAACAGGGTAACAGGCACCAACCTACACACACACACACACACACTCTCTCTCTCTCTCTCTCTCTCTCTCTCTCTCTCTCTCCCTCTCTCTCTCTCTCTCTCAACTGGACTCGACCGGACTGCATTGACTTGTCTCAACCTGCATGGGTCGGGTCGACGCAGTGCGGCACCGGGTCTGTCCCTCTCACTCGCTCAACTCTCTGTTTCTCCCTCCCTACACTCTCTTTCCTCTGCTCTTTCTCTTTCTCTTGGCGTTAATCCCTAGGGCTATAGTGCCCCTTTTATAGTAAGCGAGAGAGTGGGAGGGACGGTTGTGATCATCCTTTCCGTGGACGGCCGAGATCTCGCCCGTCACCACCCTCCCTAAAGAGGAAGGTTTTTCCCTCTGTTTTACTTTTACAGACCCTTGTTTGGTCATTTCTGGAAAGGAGGGAGCACCGCCTCTCTAGGCGATGGACGGTTTAGGTTTGAATGCTTCGTGGGCCAAGACGATCATGGCCGATCATGCGGTCCCAGCTGGTCCCGACTTGCAGATACCTGCCACAAGTAATATTGGACGGTCACATGCTAACTTCCCTGTCTATTTATCAGGGCCTAAAAGGGTATACGATTTTGATCGTGTGGGCCTGTAACTTCTCCAAAAAATTCATACAAAGACCCGAGTACCACCTTAGGCAGAAATCTCTCACGAACAAATCCTTTAGAAATTAGACGAAATTAACTATGTGCTAAACTAGATTAGCTGTGAAATTATCTTGAACCACTTTAAATACAAACTGCAAGATCCAAAACTAGCAGAATCATTAACGCTACATTACCCTAAAATCTAGGATCAATCTCTAAACCCGGTTGCTCTCGGGAGCACACCGAAACTTCGTACCGGACCTGGACCGCACGTCGAAAGTCCAATTACTGTGAAAGCATACGATTAGGACCGCCTCACTGGGCTTGACAAGCATCTCAGAAATCAAGTCCTAACAGTGTCCAGAAACACATAACTTGAGCCCGGATCAAAGTGTGTGAGAAACGCGAATATCTTTAGAAAACGTACTCAGATTTAAGTGAATTGAGTTATTCACTTACAGGCCAAATATAAGGATTCAAACCGTCAAAATCTGACCCAATTACACCCTTGGATCAGGAAAAATTTTCAACATATGTTAGTGTACTTGTGGCACTGATCGAACACCGGTGATCATTAAACTGAAACTGGTCATCCGCGGTCGATCTGTAAATCTAATCGGACCGAAACCTTAACTCGACCTAGATCCAATGTTAGGGAGCTTAATTCTGACCACACGCAGAAAAGGGGTCACCAGAAGTGCTTTGTTGGATTGAAACAACCACCTCTTGGCTATGACCTAAGTATACCATGGCCCTGGGGCCATTCCCATTAGTTATGGGCCTATATAAGCCCCTTAAACCCTCTCTCTCTCTCTCTCTCATTCCATATGAATTTGGAAAACCCTAAGAGAGAGAAGAGAGGAAAGAGAAGGAAAGAGAGAGTAAGAGAGAGGGAGAGTAAGGGTTTGTTATAGGGATTCATCCCTGCCGCTCCACGGGTTGAATCAGCCTTTCTGAATTGCTATCCCGACGATTTTGACTCTGTTCTTGGGTAAGATATCCTAACCCTAACCTATTTTAGGGTTTTAAATGGTGTAAGTGATGAAATAGCTAATATATTTCATGTTAAAGCTGACCATCGTGCCGTAGACAAAGACTTGACATACAAACTAAGTTTGATACTTATTTATCGGTAAAAGGTGCGGACTATAAATGTTTAGGTTATGGTTTTTAAGGCTTTCAATGTCACTAATGATTTATGACTGGCTTGATTACTATCACATGTGCTTAGAAACAAGGGTTTCCATGTACTTTGTATATATATAAACTATGTTGATTTATAATGCATTCCATGTGTTTGTTAAAATGTGTGAATGAGTATAAGTTGTGATTTATGCTTGCCATGATTATTGATTGAGAATTCATGATTGTCGTACGTATGGTGAACCCTTGTAAAGGGGATTTGTTATAATACCTGTTATAACTACCCTACTACATGTATATGATATGTGAAGCCTAAGTATTTGATAAAATGCCTGAATGTGAAAAGCTTGTTTAAATACATGAAATGAGGGTGTTGAGATAGGATTCTTAATTTCCTTAACTATCGTTATAGTATCATTTAAATAACCTATCCTACTACTATGTGCTGTATGGATGAAATGTTTATGTATGATAATATGTGTAGTATGTATTTGTTAAATTGCTCAAGTAGGATTTATATCTGATTTCAGTTGTCACATGCTGTTTTGGATTACTAGATGTGAATGTTATTGTTTGAAATGTGATTGGGGCTACTATGTAGTCCAGGCAATCGATAAATGTCTATGAACGGTGGTTGAATTGCTTAACCATGATAGACACGCCCGATGAATTCGAGTCGTAAACTACTTATCGGCAGTGATTAGGCCACACGGAGTGTTTACGTGCTCCATGTTGATCGGCTCGACGTATGCTCGTACCAGTCAAGCTTATCAAGCAAACCGGTTGACCCGATGTATGTTCACCCTGTATGGACGCTACTGTTTGAATCTAAGGTACCAACTTACCAGTGCAAAACCCATTAACCTTGTTACCTCGATCCGCTAAGACTCATGAGTTGGATATGGTGGACTGGGACACCGTGGTCGAGCTGTCGACCTACACCGGGGTGACGAGCCTACCCGTAGTGACTAGTGAGTAACTTAAGCTCATGAGCCGAATACGGTGGTATGGGACACTGTATTCAAGCTATCGGCCTATGACTAGGTGACGAGCCATTCGTAGTGACCTCGAGCATACTTTGAGACTGCGTTGAGGCGACGAGCCTTTCCGTAGCAACTAGAGTATAAGCTAGGACTGCATTGAGGTGACGAGCCCTTTGTAGCGACCTGGAACCGCAACATCGTATGAGACTAGCTAGGACTGATGACTCTAGAATGATTCATTGTTTAAAAACTGATATAAGGGAGGTACCTTAGCTTCCCAATCCTGCTGTATGAAAAGATCTAATAAGAACTCGGTAATCACGCTCATGCACCACATTGCATGTGCCTTTGGCATTAGTGTTGAGCACAGAGAAAGGGGTGTATGCTGCGATCGAAAGGGGAAGATTGTAGAGGGAGTGCAGGCGAGGGCATGTATCATTAATACATATCATGTTTGCATTAACCAAAGTACTTAGGGATGTTTGATTGTATTGTTTTATCATTACTGCTTGATTGAATTGATAACATGTTAACCTTTGCCTTATAGCTCCACTGAGTTGATCACTCACTCCCACATTCTCGGACAGTGCTTAAACACTAACCAGACCCTGTTATAGTTGCAGTTGATGGTGATGCTTATGAAGCGGAGCTGAACTTTTATGATGACGAGGAGGAATTCTCCTACATGTAGTTATCAGGAGGGTCTATGTAGATGTGTTCTGATCGATGGGGCTTACAGGGATGTCAACTAGATATTATTACACTCGTTATGATTATATTTTGGAGCACACATGTATATTTATTTTGTACATTTTGGGAGTATACATGTATATATTTAACCTGGTAACATGATCACACTTTGGAGACTTTCTACAGTTCATATATCTTATACACCTATTACAGCCTTCCGCTTGCGAAATTCACTTGTCTCTGGAGTATGATATGCTGATTTGGTATAATCCCATTCATATTTAATACACTAATATGGACAACATTTAATCATCATTAGTTATGTTGCATAAGTGATGTGTTGGAACTCGAGAGTTGGGCCTATGCCCGACCCCCAATTTTTAGGGCGTTACAGGGCCCCACAAAGAGTTTGAATGGACCGGATGGTCCGAAAAGTGATCATGGTGACCCACTTAGAGGCTCGAGTAAGGTCGGTTTAAACAGAGAGGAAGGCGGGAATGCCATTCCTCAGATTTTTTTGCAATAAGCTCGGTCAACGCTTATTTGACCAAGCTGGCCGTTTTAGTGTTCTTCATGTGCAAGTGCATGGGATGCACATACACACTGTATGAGTTCTACCGAGATGGTCCGGTTAAATCTAATCCGTTAAAATGCCTCCTAAGTGGTTATGGGGGTGTGTTGGCCCGATTTTTTGGTGGACTCAAGGCCCAAGTGGGCTGTACCACTTGCCCCGGACCCTAATTACCCCTAAGACTACTGATCCGGTGGTTGGATTGGTTTGACACCAATTCTCAACAGTTCATTAGGGTTTTAGAGCAAAATGGGTGCCTGGTTGGCTATTCACTAGCCCTTGAAGATTGGTTCACCTCCTATACTATAGTTAATTTGGTTGAAGCCATTCTGGTTTTGAGGTGCCTAGGCAAGGTTACCTTCCAAAAAGTCATGGGATGCGTTCCAGCTCCTGGGGTCTCCGATGGGTGGCCCTTAGTGACGCAGTGGAAGCCTCGTCCTACATAAGTCATGTTTAAGTCGATTGATTATTTAAACCTGATTTAGGTTGAGGTGGGTTTAACAGGTAACACCTGTGTACCAAAGGTACGGGGTGTTACAAACATTGAGATCTTTGGCAACATATTTTCCCAAATCAAGAATACAGAAGAAGTTGTTAATCACTTGGAAGAATTGGTTAGCCCCAACCCAAATCCTCATCACCTGATTAACCTCAACAAGGCTAAGGATAATCTGGTTTGCCTGGAACACCATGAAGAGATTTTTTGGAAGCAAAAATCTCGCAACACCTAGCTCTAAGATGGAGATAGAAACACCAAATTCTTCCACTCTGTGGTGAAGGATCGCATTAGAAAATCTCACATTAGCAACATTGAGCTGCAAGATGGCTCATTAATAGGCAATCATCTTCAAATGAAAGCTGAAGCAGATCGCTTCTTTGCCGAATTATATTCAACTGAACCCACTGTAGAAATTGACAAGTTCCTAAACCAAGTCCCTCCATCTATCTCCCAAGAAGACAACGATCTTCTTCTAGTTGTCCCGAACCTGGAGGAAATCAAGAAAGTTGTGACCGATATCCCTGCTGATGGAGCTCCTGGCCCTGACGGATTCTCGAGCACATTTTTTGCTTCTTGCTGGGATATAATGGGCCACGACCTTCTCTAGGCTGCATCTCTTCCATGGTCGCAAGATCCCCCAAGCTTTCTCAGCCACCCTATTATGCCTCATCCCGAAAAAATCCTCTCCTAGGAATTTCTCAAAATTTCACCCCATTAGCCTTTGCAACTGTGTCTACAAGGTGCTCTTTAAGGTTATTGCAGCCAGGCTAAACACCATCATGTCCAAGCAGATCTCTAAAGAATAGATGACCTTCGTCCAAGGGAGATCTATTGCAGATAGTATTGCTTTAGCCCAAGAGCTTATTCGCAATATTAACAAGAAGGTTCGAGGCAGAAATATCATATTAAAGATCGACCTTGAGAAAGCCTATGACAGGGTCAACCGGGACTTCTTGAAGGTTTTACTTCTCCATCTCGGCTTCAGCTAGCACTGGGCCCTTTTGGTAGAAAAATGCTGGTCGGGTACCTGGTTCTCAGTCCTCTTCAATAGAGATGCGGGTGATTTTTTCCAAGCTAGAGGGGCCTCCGTTAGGGAGACCCTTTGTCCCCGAGCCTCTTCATCCTCATCATGGAGGCTCTTAGCTGTGGCCTCAAATCCCTTTTCCAGTCCAACATTTGTACGCCCTTCAAAACTTCTAAGGGTAGCCTCTTCATCAGCCACCTCATCTTTACCGACAACACCATAATCTTCTCTAATGGCAGCAGCAAATCCCTCTCTGCCTTGTTGATCTTCTTAAATAGATTCCTTGCAATCTCTGTCCTCAAAATCAACAAAAGGAAAAGTAATATCCTTTTCCCTTTCAACATGTCATAAATCCGCATCCGCCAGGTGGAAAACATATTAGTATATCGAGAGCTTCTACACCCTTCACCTACCTCGGGGTTCCCATCGCAAAATGAAAAATCATATCGTCCTTTTTCTAGCCTATGGTTGATAAAATCCTAGCTCGGGTTGCCGGCGGGAAGGGTCGTTTCCTCAATCGATGGGGAGAGCCACTCTCATCCAACATGTCCTTTCCAGCATGCCAATTCACATGCTTGCGGCAGCTGAGGTGCTGCATCAAGCTCTCGCCAAGTTTGAGAAAATATTTGCTGATTTCTTTGGGGTTGGTCTGAAGGTCAAAAGAACCTCCACTGGATCAGCTAGAAGCGCATTTCCCTTCCAAAAACTGAGGGTGGTTTGGGCATTAGCATGCTGAGAGAAGTTCTTGAAGCAATGAGACTCGAGAGAGCCTGAACTCTCCGCCACGATCACAAGGCTAGCCTATGGGCTTCCTTCATGTGTTCCAATCACGACACCACAGACCAAATGCCTAATAATCTTCCCCTCCAAGCCTCTAGCTCTCCTATCTGGAAGAAAGCCTCTTGGCTGTTCCACCTAGTTGAGGAAAACTCTCAGCTGCTTCTGGGAGATGGCAGTTATAGCTTTTGGTTGTCCGAGATTGGTCCACATCCCAAATTGCCCCTAACCAGATTAACCTGAGGGTCAACTACATCCTGGGCCCAACCGGTATTCTTTCCAACACCATTTTCCCCACCTCCCTTCCTCAGTTCATCCTTAACCACATCCTAGCAGAAGGCATCTCCACTCACCAAGGGCCTGACTTGGTGGTTTGGGTTAGAACCATGTCAGGTGCGTTCAGCCTCAAATCTGTTAGAGACCTGCTCCGTCAACAGGGCCATCTCGTAAGTTGGATCAAATGGACTTGGCAGCCCTCTCCCCCCTTGAAAATCTCGATGCTCATGTGGAGAATCTTGAACAATGTTATCCCGGTTGACTGCAACGTCAAGTCGAAGGGTGCCTCCCTGTCTTCCTCCTGTGTTTTCTACGAGCCAGGCTCTTTTCGCTAAGAAGAGAGCCTCGACCACCTATTCGTCAGAGGCTAACTTGCAACAAGGTGTGGCGACACTTCTCTACTCTCCTCTCCATCTCCTTCTTAGATGGCCAAATCGCTGTGGGCCGCGCAACACAATAGTGGTCAGCGACCAACCATAGCTCTACCGTTGGAACTATTTGCAAGCTGATCCCGACGCTGATCTACTGGGAAATATGGAGGGCCAAAAATGACAGAAATTTTAAAGAAATCTCCCATAATCCAGCTTCCGTCATCCGTAACATTTGCACATGGCTTACTAGTTGTAACACCCCGATTCCCGAAACCCGAGTATACTACTCATTTTCTAAAAACCCGAGTGTTAACCTTTAACTGTAACTCAAATTTCACGTACATTTTTTTTCTTTTTATCAGAGTTAATAAACTAGTGGAATATGAGCAATCAAGTATAAGAGGGAGTCTAAATATACAAATCCGAATGTTTCAAGCGGTTACACGAAAACTTATATAAATCAATGTCTTAACCTTTACAAAAATAACGGTATAAATTAAATATAAATAAAATCAGGAATGGAGAGTCGCAAAATCATCTGGCTCCTCCCATTCAACATGAACACCATCATACGTGTCATCGACGTCCTGCACACTGAGTACAGTTCGATAGCGTCATTGGCTATCTCAGTGAGGTATACCCCAAAGATTTATCGTATCATCAAGATAATTAAGCATAGTTATCAGAGACAGTATATAACAAATATTACACAATGATTATCATGGGAATCAGATAAGGTTCATCAGATACGCATTCATTAAATAAATCACCCAGAATAATCTTGTTTAAATGCATGGATGCATGGATATACTCACAGACCTGGGGATGCACATCCACCTGGTAAAAAGTCACCCAAGGAGAACTAGTCACCCGGAAAAATATACAAAGGTATACCCAAGGAGAACTAGCTACCCGAAAAAGACTATATAATATAGATCACCCAAGGAGAATTAGTCACCCAAAAAAATACACAAGGTACACCCAAGGAGAACTAACCATCCGAAAAAAACTGTAATAATACATAGAACGCAATCCCAAAGTCTAAAACTGTTTTTGAACCTATTTCCTTCACAAATCCCACCCTTCACCACCTTGATCTTTCAAGTTTTCCTAAGTGCTTTCACCCTAGACACTATCTTAAACTAGCTAAGTAGTATAACTTGGATCACTCTATATACAAACTACAAAGGACTAAGTACCACCTCAGACGGAAATCTTATAGGACTAAATCCTTTAGAAGTGAGACAAAGTAACTAAGTGCTAAACTAGATTAGCTACGAAATCCGTTTGATCCACTTTAAATACGATCTGCAAGACTCAAAACTTGTAGAATCATTGACGCTAGGTTACCCTAAAATCTAGGATCAATCTCATTACCCGACTGCTCTCGGGAGCATCTCGAAACTCCGTATCAGATCTAGACCGCACATCGGGAGTGAATAATACGAAGTTAAGGACTTAGGACTGCCTCGCTGGGCTTAACAACTATCTCGAAAATCAAATCCAAATAGTGTCCCATGGCTGTTCGCTTGAGTCCGGAGCGAGAGAGTGTGAAAACACTTGTTTTCTTTCCAAAATAAATATCTTGAATAGTAATCTGAGACTTGTCACTTGCAGGTCAGTATTAGGCAACCAGATCGTCAGAATGTGACCCAAATACACCCTTGGATCAAGAAAAATTTCATAAACATATCCATGTACTTAGAATCTCCGATCGAGACCCGCCGACCGTTGAACTGAAACTGGTCCGCCACGCGTGATCTGAGAACCCTACTGGAACAAAAACTTAATAGTACTTAGATCCAGTATTAGTGAGCTTAAGTCCGACCTTTGGCTCAAGGGGGGCCTCTGAAAATACTCCGTTGAGCTGAAACAGATGCCCTTTGGACAAAACCCAAGTATACCTTGTTCCCAAGTCTGTTTTGGTGAGATTTTAGGCTATATAATGACCTTAAAAACCTCTCTCTCATAGTTATACGAATTTGAGAGAAACCCTAGAGAGAGAAGAGAGAAAAGAGAGAGAAAGTGTGAGAGAAGTGGAAGAATCTCCCTGCCACTCGTCCCTGTTGCTATCCATGCTCAACCGCACCATTCTCATCGATTTCCTGGCGATTCCGACTTCGTTTCTAGGTAAGAAACCCTAACCCTAATCTGATTTGGGGTGTTGATAGTTGTAGGTTATGAAATAGCTAACCTATTTCATTCTATAGGTTGTCAAACTGCCGTATACGGAAGCTTGGCAAACCTATCGTAATCGTTACGATTCTACGGAAAAAGGTGCGGACTTTAGGTGTATAGGTTATGGTTTTCAACGCTTTCAATGTCAGATAATGATAGATTCATGATCTGTATGCAATTGCACATGTACAAAGTGCTTTCTGTTTTCTGTTTCGATTAAAGATGTATAATATGAAATTTTACATATTCTAGGTATTCATAGAAAATACCGTATACGTATATATTTTGGAAATATGTTTGACATGATTATTTGTTGTATGAATGTACGATATATGGATAAAATACTTATTTGGTGAAAGGATTCACCCTAATACATGTCTTGTTAATATACACTATGTATGTAGAAATACTGTATTGTAGAAAGTACCGTATATGTATATATTTTAGAGATGTGTTTGCCATGATTATTTGTTGTATAAATATATTACATATGCGTAAAATACTTGCTTGGCGAAAGGACTCGCCCTAATACATGTTTGCTAGCATACACTATGTATGTTGAAATAGTGTATGCTAAGTGTTTGTGAAAATGCTTGAGAGAGTAAGTGTTTGGATGATGATGCCTTAGCTAGGTGTTGAGATGGGATTCTCAACTACCTTAGAGACATGTATGATTTCCTGCATGAGATTGTTTACTTAAACTGCTTACTTGTGAAATATGTGTGTTTATATTCTTGTATATATGGTGCTTTATGATATGCTTTATACATGCTTATGACATGTTTGTTAGCATACTTGAATTACTTTGTTTATTATGCTTTACTCCACATGCTTTGAATATGGATTAGTTGCGATTGGGACTATGTTTATAGTCCAGACAATCGGTACCACCAGACTTGAGATCGTGGTTGAGATTCATTTCGCCACGTAGGATGTGTTTGATGAACCCGAGTAGTACTTCAATTGGCGACAGTGGTTAGGCCACACGAAGTGTTTATGCACTTCATGTCATTCAGTTGGTGGTGCGCTCGAGCTAGTCAGGCTCGTCAAGTAACCCGATATGTTTAATGTATGTTCACCATGTTTGGTCGCTATTGCTTGAACCTACGGTACCAAACTTACCAGTGGAATCCCGTTAACCATGGTACCTCGATCCGCTAAGACTCATGAGCCGGGCATGGTGGTATGGGACACCGTGGTCGAGCTGTCGGCCTACTCTGGGGCCACGTGCCTCCCCGTAGTGACCAGTGGGCAATCAGACTCGTGACCCGATTATGGTGGTATGGGACAGTATATTCGTGCTGTCGGCCTACATTGATAAGGTGATGGGAGAGTGGTGTAACCTTTGTGCGTAACAGCCCTGGTAGCCCTTTGTAGTGACCTCGAGCATACTCTAATTTTGCGGTGAGCCTTAGAGTTTTGCTGCAATGTATAGAGTATGAACTAGGCCTGTGTTGAGGGTCAAATATTGCATACCAGACCCCATTTATTACTTGATTTTACAAACTTGATACCGTTTAAAGGCCGACTTAATCACGTTTATGCTGCAGGTTGAATTGAGGAGCTTTGATTGAAAAAGAGTACTAAAAGTGTGGATTTGATGCTCTGAAGCTATCAAGGCAAGGGACGAACTCTAGGGGACAAAGATCAACGGAATTACACGCCAGAGATCCAAGAAAGTCAAGTCATTCACGTTAAAGAGGCCTGAAAAGTGTCCCGAATGAAAGATCATAGGGTTCCCACCATCCATTCTGCTCAAGACTTCATACATGACCCGAGGACCATAAATTAACCGTACACGTCAATTTTCAACTATTGGATACTTCAGGAAGTGGGCCAACGGACAAATCAGCCCATTAATCTTCAATTTGGGGCCCACTTGATATCTGGACAGGCTTCAACTTCGGTCTCCACGGTTGAAAAGAGATGGAGAACAAGATGGACGGCACGGATTTCTCACAAGCATCACAATCGACCGTGAATGAACAGTGCGTGTACATGGTGTACACGCACCGGCTGTGCACCGGACGAGTCAGCCCGGTCAAAGACGAGCTGACCCGTCTCTCTGCATAAAACGTCCAGCGGACGGATTGACGTCCGCTGGTTTTACATTGTTGGCCCCACCCATCATCCAAACGTATGATCTGGACCGTCCATTGAGACCAGATGGGGGGTATGACCATCGCCTAGGTGGATTTTGTACTCCATGAAAACGTACACATGTACATGAAGTCTCTAACGCGTGATTGACGACCGAAGAATAGATTCAGTGGGCCTCATCATCGAAAATTAAAAGGCTTTCCTTCCGCACTGAAATTCCACGGCAAACTAACTGGACGGAATGAATTCTCTGTTTGCTTCGCTCAAAGGCCCACCAAACACATTGCCAGGGGCATCGCGCCGTCTCTGTTCACAAACAGAGCGTGCAGATGATCCTTATGGGCCACCATCTCGGTCCCTCTAATTGATCTGGACCGTTCACCAGAATCACAAGGTCTATATTACTAAGTCCTAGGTGACGAAACTTCAAGAAATTATGGAGATCGGTTTTTCTACCGTTCAAACGCGAAACGGATGGCTGAATTAAAACTCCGTGGGCCGCATCAAAACGGACCCAAAATCGTCTATGCCTGACCGATTCTTCAAGGGGAATGCAATGAATGGATTAGATTTCTCCGAACTGCATCGAAGTGGACCCCACCAGCCCACAGCAAAGAGAGATACACAGACTCTGTTCGTAGTCCGGACGCTGTCCGTAATTTGCGGGCGGTTGTGGGACACAATCACAGTCAATCTTTTTTATCCAAACCATCCATCGTGTAGGGCATCAAAAATCATCCGGGGACGTGTATTCTTTGGAATTAAAGTAAGGAAAAAGGTTTTCCCTTTCTGCATTACAAATTGCTGCGTAAGGAGAGTCCTGCACGGACTGTTTGCGTAAGCAGAGAGTGCGTGAGATTTCCGCATGATGTTCTCCAGCTAGGATTACACGTAGCCACCAACCTTCCCTGTTATAAAAGAGAGAGAGAGAACGGAGGATCGAAGATCGACGGCTTGGAGGCTGGAAACCTACTCACGGCTGGAGATCTGACAGGAGAGAGAGAAAGATAGGGAGAGAAGAAAGAAGTTTTTTTTGTTTGTTTTTCTTTTTGTTATGCTTTTCTTCTCAAATTTCTGATGAGATCTAGCCCATCCATGTGTGGCTAAATCTCTTGGCTAGGGCTAAGAGGTAAAGCTTGTAGCGTGATGGGAGGATTTATACTTGTGCCTTTTATTTAGATTGAATTAATTTTTATTTAATTTTATTAAGGGAATGTTTTTAGTCTTTAATGGTCTGTTGTGACTGAAATTACAATGGGTCTGCGATGGCTTTGAGCATGTTCCTTTCCTTTTATGTGTCTGATGTCAGGAAGCCCTGTTGTTCACCATCGTCTCCTGGGCATGGTCGGATGACGGTACCCTTCCTAACCTCTATGGTATGTTGATTGGTTGGTAATTAGTTTAATTCTGTTGTTTGCTTTGTCTCCTGGGCATGGTTTAGTGATGGAATCTATTCTAATTCATATACCTTTCATCTTTTGAAAACGATATCAATGGTAGTTCAGTTAACTTCCATGATTTTTGATACAGGCATAAGATCTCCCTGATCTCTACAAGTGGATCCTCTGAATCCTTAGTATTCCTCTTCTGAATTTCTCCTAAGTTTTAAATAATTATTCCACAATTATTATCTAAATTTCATTCAATTTAGATTACATCTTAGTCTAATTCTACTTCTATTTAGTTTTAGATTACGTACAGGTTTCAGTCCCTGTGGATTCGACCTCGGTCTTACCGAGTTTATTACTACATCACAACCCTATACTTGGGGAGTGAACAACCTGTTTCTGTATAGTGATGAATCTTTAAAGAGGTGATGGGGGAGTGGTGTAACCTTTATGCATAATAGCCCTGGCAGCCTCTGCAGCGACCTAGAACACATTATCGTATGAGATTTACTAAGACTGACGACCCTAGAATGGATCATGTTTGGGAATGATACAAGGGAGGTACCTTAGTTTCTCAATCTTGTTGTTTGAAATGGATTAATAACAACTCGGTAATCATGCTCATCATGCATTGCATGTGCCTGGAAGATGTGGAGCACTGAGGGATGAAAGCATGTCGCGAACGTAAGATGGTGTCGCACGAGGGAGGGTGTGGTGAGGGCATACATCATGTCATTTCATACTTACATTAAATAAGAGTATTTAGAATTGTTTGATTGTACTGCTTTATCATTACTGCTTGACTGAACTGATAACATGTTAACCTATGCTTTATTGTTCCACTAAGTTAGCCACTCATTCCCACATTACGGGACGGTATTTTAAAACACCCACCAGACCCTGTATCAGATGCAGGTATCACTGGAGCACAGGAGACTGAGCCCGACTTCTATGACGATCAGGAGGACTTCTCTTACATCTTTGTCATTTGAAGGCTTCGCATAGGTCGTTGTCAGTCTTCTGGGGCTATAGGGTTGATAATTTCAGTTGTACTATTTTGATATTTTGATTGAGAATTAACATGTATATATACGGTGACTCAGTTAGTGTTCATGCTCTGAAGATCGAGAATGTTTTGTTTTATATATATCTATATACACCTTTCAGTCTTCCGCTTACGTTTTATACATGGATTTGGAGTATGAATTACTGTTTTGGTTGAATCTCACTCATGTTTATTGTACTAACACAGACAACATTTAATCATCATTATCTATGTTGCATAAGTGATGTTCTGGAACTCGAGAGTTGAGTTTATGCTCGACCCCTGATTTTCGGGATGTTACAAGGTCCTTGCAATAAAGCAAGTCCTCCATCTTAGCCTTCCATATGGTCCAGTTAGAACCATTGAGGCTGATCATCCTTGATGAGCCACCTTCCATAATTCAAAACCGATCCTACCTGTTCAATGAACTTATCTCTGATACCACTTTGTTGGGGGCCTTGCACAAAACCTTAAGATCTAGCCCTCCAGAACAAACCAGTATTATGGATAATAAAGCAATGAAAACAATCAATGCATCAATCATACACCACACAAGAGATTTTTACATGGAAAACCCTCAAAGAGGTAAAAACCATGGGACCTCGTCCAAATCAACAATCCACTATGAAGTAGAATGTTACAACCTTCTTCACTCACGCAGGAGTGGATAAACAATAAGAGAAATAGAGAAAACGAAGAGATCTAACCGATTACGAGGACATAGAATCGCTGAGATATAGATTGAACAATAGATAATCGCCACGAGCAGAACCTCCCTTCTATAAGCTCTCTCTCTCTCTCTCTCTCTCTCTCTCTCACCTTTGATAGCCCTAAACCTTTTAGCAAATCCCTTATAAAGCTTTAGAAAACCCTCTTGTCATACCTAGAAAATCCTAGGAACTCCTTTTTATAGTTTTAGGAAACTCCCTTCCGCATCCCAGTTGCGAAAGGACTTATGACACGAAATCCGCGCAAAATCACGGAACGAATCTGCGTAACCTCGACTGGTCGAACTGAGTCTACGACCGGTCGAGAGCCACCTTCGACCGGTCGAGCACCTCTTTCGACTGGTCGAGCACCCCGGAGAAAAATAGTCCATAGTCACTGGGCTTTGAGTCGTGCCACGACTCGTCTTCCATGACTGGTCAAGACCAGCCTTCGATCGGTCGAGAGAGGCTCACGACCGGTCGAGCGAGGCTCACGACCGGTCGACAACGGGTAAAAAAAAACCATCAACATTCCACATTTTTCTTTTCATTCTTATCATTTTTCTATGTTTCTTAAAAATCTTTCTTCCTCGGTGCCATTTTTGTTATTAGGTTTAATACAATCACATGAGCCTTTACCATTGGCTCTTCCTCCTCATGATTGTGGGATTCCTCTTCAATGATGAAGAAGCTATTTAAGAGGTAAGCTTTTTTTTTTTTTTTAATGTATGAGTTTAGTTTGGTAATCATTTATGAAAGGTTCAACTTAGAAATTATAACACTTACATGATATATTTTTTTCAAGTCATCCTAGTTGATGAGATAGAATAATTTTTTTTTGCTATATATAGTTCCTGAACTTGATTTAAGATTAATTTTCCATCGATTGACCATCTTATATTCAATGTAGTTTGCAACTAGCAACTTTTTTTTTTTTTTTTTCCGATTCTTCATCCGTATAGACTGTTTTCAAAGTTTCCCATAGTTCCATAGCAGATTTCCATTTCTTTGAGTACTGTTCATATAGCTTGTCAGAAAGAAAGTTGAAAATATTGTTCTGACATACATAATCATTATCAATCCATTTCTGTACCTTACCATTAGCAACAAGAATTTCCTCATGCGAGTCACATGGAACATCAGGACAATAAAATAGTCCTAAAAAAGAACACAATTAATTTTGAGTTGTTTAAACAAAAACTCTTATCTTTTGTGAAAATAATGACCTTTCATTTACCTGTTTAGGCTTGACGACCAACAGATAGGTCCATGTGGAAAAGAGTTGGGTGATGATGGACTCACCGCAACATGCCAGTGCCATAATGCACCAAAGCAGCCCTGCAACCTATTGGTTGCACGTGCATACATGCTCAGTGCTTTGCAGCTAGCTAAACCCCATCATTTCATAGTGAAATCATAAGTAATAGCTATGTAGGAAATATCCTATATAAATCACTTTTCAACTTTACTTTTATTATGGGACTTTAGAAAATAAGTTTTCAAGCAATTCTTATATATATATTTTTAAAAACTAAGTGAACATAAATGACACATGAGCATGAAGTAATTCCTTATACATGTGATAAGTTCACATACTTTACTGGAATATAATCATTGTGGACTAATTAAGACCAGGATTGGCAATGGGCCAGCGAGGTAGGGAAGGTCCTAGTCTGCACTGCACTTAAAACCTGATGTGAAACCTAGCTACCAACCCAATCTGGCTTGGCCCAAAAATCAACAAAATCCTTTTTTTATACATAAATATTCCTTTTATCCACTAATCAAGTGGGCCAAACATGCACAAAGAGTTCGACATTCCAGTGGAATGAAACCGTCTATGTTCAAGATGGATGGATTTCATAAACCAAGATTGGAATGGCATTTTTATTTATTTATTTATTTATTATTATTATTATTATTATTATTATTATTATTATTATTATTATTATTTTTTGTGGAAGTTACAGACAAGATTTTCGGGTAGGCCTACCAAGAAAATTAAAGGAGGCAGGCCCACCTATCGTAAAAGGAAAAGGAAAACAGAAAAGTGGACTTAGATTTCCTGAAGTGAGTCTAGTCCCACTCTATCCAGGAACAGAAGCCCACGAATGGAGCTCATCCAGTGATAGATACTGCCGATTACCTTGACAAGTACTCTCCTGCTGGGCAAGCCCATCCGTAACTGAGTTAGTCTCTCTGGAAATGTGGACAAGGTGGACCTTTCTGCTCTTGAGGGATTTGATTCTAGCCACCTAATACCACATTGACGGGGCGCACAACGCTTGTTTGAAATGGCATATCCTCCAAATATAAGTTATAACATCTGCATGTATAATTGGATCCAGCCAGGCCAGGCTGGTCAGTTCAAGCTAATTAAAATGACTTCAACCTAGGTCTAACTGAAAATTAATTGTGAGCCATGCATGCGCGCCCAACGAGCCAAGCTAATAGGTCCAAGGCCAGACCACAGCTGGGTTAGGCTTGTCAGGTCAGGCAGGTTAGTCAGCTGGTTGCAATTATTAATTATAACAAAAACTTTATTAAGCCCATATGCATGTGTAATAAAGGTCTTGAACATATCAAAGAGGCATACAATTAAACAATCTCATTGATCCATCATTGTTTATTCGACTTTGTATATGTTCTTTTTCAGAAAATAAAGACCGACATGTGGGCCCAATATTCGAAACAGGGTGATTAGTTGGAGAACTTCATTAAAGTGTTCAGAGTCAGCATTTTATCATATACTGTGGCCCACCTGACAATGGGATCAACTTGATTTTTGAGCTATGGAATCAATATAGTACTTGTGAGGTTCTGATGGATGGATTGGACCTTGGACCTATATTGCCATACTGGAATATGTGTGGATTGTATGTGAGCAAATGCGAATGCCCAAGGAACAAACTAAAGAAAGATAATGAAGGCCATGTCATCGATATCAAATGACCCACGTGACATTCACGTGGGAGACGAAACAGATTTGAATGAGAAGACCCATTAGGTAACTTTCGTACCACAATTCGAATTGTGACCTTCTCGGACAAACCATAAATGGGTCGCTTTCTTTCGGTGATTGGACTCGTTCTTGGGATGGGCTCTATCATGGATGGTATCTTGAGCAGGCCCTATAATGAATGGTCCACCATAGAAAAATAGTATTGATCTGATAATCCTGGCCTTAGATTGGTTGCAAGAACATACCAACAGTTAAAAATGTTGTGTGTGAGGAGGTGAGTGAGAGCAGGCCCTATAATGAATGGTCCACCATAGAAAAATAGTATGGATCTGATAATCCTGACCTTAGATTGGTTGCAAGAACATACCAACAGTTAAAAATGTTGTGTGTGAGGAGGTGAGTGAGACGTTCGTTATTATTTATTTAAGAATTACTTTACTCATTAGTACGGGTAATTTTTGTATTTTCATGCAAATATGTCAGTTTGTTAGAGCTGTGACGGTAGGTGGGTCCCTGCTTATGGCTCAGTAGTAGACTGACGCAGGGATGAACATGATCGAGGTCGATCACCGTCTTCCTGAAGGATAACTACTCCAAATTCATGGGTCTTATCTGGACTCCTTATGGAGACTTCTCGAATCTAAAAAGAAAAAGCAAGAAAAATAAAAATTAATTCTATAAAATTTGTAATTTGATTGATTAATAAAATCAACAATTTCACAACCCTTTAAATATGAATACTACGCAATGGGAGAGATTTCATAATCAAGCTACAACTAAAACTCCTAGAATTTGCAACTTACTACTTATTATAAATAGTAAACTTACTATTTATAGATGGTCACGATGTCTACTAGTGCGCAAGATTTTCAGCCAAAAATAGTGTCCTATTAGGCGCTATTCTCCTAATTATTCTAAGCACTTTTCATGTTGGGTGCAACTCCTAAAGCCACGCAATTAAAATAGGAAAATGATTGTCAATCTGGTGGTATTTTGCAAATCCGGTTTGCGCAACCCAGCACAACATGGATAATGTAGCTCGTTCTACCCCAAAATCATATATTTTACGTCCAATAACTCATTCTGGATTGTGAGATACGCCCGATGTAAGGTCTGACGGTCCAGATAACTTCTATCGTCAACCGACATTTTTTGATCCATCTTGGCCATGAAACTATCCGCGATTTGCTCTACATCATATACTACATTAGTTTAAACATTGAGGTCATGGTTCAAGCTTGTAGCTTTGCTAAATCCACTGGCTTGTACAATATAATACATGCTGGTCCATCCATAAAAAAATACTAAGGCCATGTTTGTTAACACTGAATTTTTGCACTTAACGGGGAATGGAGAAAATATTCTGTGTTTAGTGGTGTTTGTTAATGCATCGTTAACGCGAAAGAAGGAAAGTTCTAAGAGGTTTTTCACTGAATTCTTTCCATGATAGGAGACTGGCTTAATGGTGAATGCGGAATGTGCTTAGTGAATTTTTGCTTCCAAAATTACCCCTATCCAAGTTACTATGGCAATTTTTTCTCTTTAAATTGTTTGTGCAATACAAAATCATTTAACCTATGAAACTTCATTATGCCCCACCATAATGCATATGTTTCATCCATTCCATTCATCCATTTTTAAAGATCATTTTAGGGATTTATACCAAAAATGAGAGGAATATAAATCAACGGTTGACCATACCACAGGAAAACAATAGTGATTGGATCTCCACCATTAAAATTCTCGTAAGGCCTAATGTACTGTTTATTTGACATCCAATCTGTTGATTAGGTCATATAGACCTAGATGAATGGAAAAAACAAAGATCAGCTTGATCCAAAAATTTTATAGCCCCCAAAAAGTTTTTAATGGTCGACATTCATTCAAGACTGTTTTCCTATAATGTGGTCCACTTGAGATTGGGATATACCTCATTTTTGGTCTCATACCATAAAATGATCTATAAACATAGATGGGCGGCATGGATGAAACACACATCGTGGTGGGGCCCACATAACATCGACCATAAGCCATTGGCTGGTGGTAGGAGAGTAGCCCATCTGTTTCCGCGGACACGGATTGGATACTGACAGGTTGAGTAGCGAGACTTGCCACCGAAGTTACGTCACCAAGTTATGTGGGCCCCATCATGATGTATGTTTAGTTATCCACGCCGTCCATCCATTTGGAAATATAATTTTAGGTAAAGATCCAAAGAATGAGTCAAATCCAAACCTCTAGTGGACCTCACCACAGAAAACAGTGGGGAGATTGACACCCACCATTAAAAACTTAAATAGGCCACAAAAGTTTTTGATCAAGCTGATATTTGTTTTTCCCTTCTTTCATGTCCCTGTTAACTTGTGAACAGGTTGGATTTGGATTTCAAATAAAAATAATGGTGAGCCTTAGGAAGGTTCTAATGGTAGACATCAATCTCGCCACTGGGTCAATTGCATATTTGGATCTGCCTAAAATTAAATCTCCAAATAGATGGACGGCGTAGACAAATCACATACATCATAGTGGGCCCATAGAACTTGATGACATCACTTCAGTAGCCAAATTCAACCTATAAGTAGCTAATCCATGTCCAAGTAGGATGTCGATTGGTTGGTGTACCTCACACCAGCTATATAGTTGCTGTATTGACATCAACAAGTTCTATGGTTCCCATATATGTGTTATATCCAAACCATCCATCCATTTGGCAAGCTCATATTAAAGATTGAGATGAAAAATAAGTTGCAAAAAGCGACGGGGGATTGAACGTTTACCATTAATGTAAGACCCGTATCCTTGACCGTACCGTTCCGTAGGTTCCCGCGGTCTTTCCGGTCAAATTCCGGCAACCTTCGACCCTTAACCGGCGTTACGCGCGACCCTGATTCACACGCTGTCAACCCGAGTCAACTCAACCCGAGACTAGTACCAATGCGACCGCACCGTCGCCGCGGTTCCGATGCCGCGACTCGCGCGCCGAGGCGATACCCTGGCCAGGAGATGTGGGCCAGCGTTCGGTGCGAGGAAAACGCCGCGCGTTGCGAAACCCAAGAGAATCTCTACGATGTGTCACATCAATCCATCAATCCATCAATCCATCAATCCATCAATGGTCAAGTACACATCACTTTCACCTTTTTCCCAAATAAGCCCCAAAAGTCAAAAAGCTCTTACAACACACATGCTTTCTTACACCATTTGCCAAAAAAGTCAAGAAAATGGGCTCTTACACCCCATCACACCACATCCATCACTCCACATCCATCACTCCTCTCTCTTTATAACCCTCTCTCTCCTTCATTTTCAAGACACTTTCCCAAGCAAGAGAGCTTCACACGTCCAAGCCTCTCCAACTCTCCCAAGCAACAAGTGTGACCCACCTTTCCATCCCAAGATCCCTCATCCTAGCCATCCATTCATCATCTCCTCCATTGAAATCGAAGCCAAGGAGCTAAGGAACCCATAGGAGCAAGAAGATCAAGTGGTGGGTGCTTTAATAGAGTAGTTTTCATTTCTTTTAAGATGTGCCAAGTGAGGCCAACCGATCAATGGTTTGGATCTCACTTGGGACCCTAAAATGTGGCCGATGGCCCACTTTGATCATCATGATCATTCCATGATGGGGCCAATCTCCATGACCCCATCATGATGTTTACTTTCTAGTTGATAAGGGTCATCTAGACCGTCTATTTTATTGGAGAAGGAATCTCCACCGTTGGATTGTGATTTAATGGACCCACATGTAGTGGGACCCACCTTGATGTATGTTGAATGCAAGAGGGACCCATAATGGCGGGGCCCCTCCATCCTCACCGATCTCCCTCTACTTCTCTCTCTCCCCTTTCTTTTATGTTTTGTGTGATGATTTGGCCGTGTGGCCCACTTGGACGGACCCCACTATGAAGTATGTATTTAACCCGAGTCTCTTGTAGTTGGGGCCCACTCTATATGTATTGGATTGACAATATCCATCATCAGGCGGCCCACCTGAGTAGGCCCACTTCCGGTGAACTTAGGAGCTGCAAACCGTCCAGCGTCCCTGGACGCTGGACGTCATTTGGAAAACACAAATATCAGCTTGTTTGTTAGCTTTTGGGTGGCTCCTGTGTATAGGCCCCACCTTGTTGTATGTGTTCAATCCACGCCGTCCATCCCCTCCACAAGAATGGTTCTAGCGTTGAGCCGAAAGATGAGGTCGATCCAATACTCAGGTCAGCCGTACCATAGAAAACGGTATCCCCTACCGTTCAAAACTTCTAAGACCCACCATACCTCAACCATACATCAAAAAAATTCGACCTTTGGACTCCTTTGATGTATTCCGGGCCCAAGAATGCAATGGGCGGAGTGGATTCTCCAGTAGTGGGCCCCACATATCATTTTCTGCAAAAAAAAAATAGAAAAAAAAAAAAGAAGAAGCAGGCCGCTGCCTCGCTGTGTCAGGAGGGCGCAGGCCGTGCCTGCGCTGGCGTTGGCGGACGGGCGGGCTGGCAGCACCCACGGCTCCTGCCGTGGGCCCCACCATGATGTGTATTTTCCATCTAACCCGTTTATTTGATGGGCCACCTCCTGAGGTGGGCCCCCTCCAAAGATCGGCCCGATCCGAGTCACGGATGGCCCACACCAAAGAAAACAGTGAGAATTCAAGGCCCGCCATTGAAACGTTTTTGGGGCCCACAGAAGTCTCGGATCAAGCTGAAATTTTTTACTGCCTTTCATCTAGGTCTGCGTGACCTTATGAACGGGTTGGATGGCATGTAAACATTAAGGTGGGCCCCACTTGAGACCCACTATGATGTATGTGTTCCACTCCACCGTCCGCTGGACGGTGGAGCCCCCTGTATTGTATGTGTTTTCCCACCGTCCAGTGGACGGTGGGTGTGAGGAACGTGTGCGTGCGTGTGTGTGCATGCGTGTGTACGTGGTGCGTGTGCTGTGAGTGTGTGTATATATATACATACATATATATATATATATATATATATAAATGTGTGCATATATATATATATATACACACATTATGGTGGGCCCGCATGTGGACCCCACCATGATGCACATGTGGCATCCAATACGTTTATCCATTTGGAAATATCATTTTATGGCTTGAGTTAAAAGAATGAGGTGGATCTAAACTTCATGTGGGCCCACTTTGATGTCTGATTGAGGCCCACCTTGATATACTTAAAGGCCATGGGTTAAGGCCCATTGAGATGTGTTAGGGCCTATGGGTTAAGGCCCATTCGATGTACGTATGGGGCCCAATTGGTGTGGCCCATCTGATACACATATGACCCATGAGGTTAGGCCCACTTGATGTACTATAGAGGCCACGGGTTATGACCCATTGCAATGCACTTAGGGCCCATTGGTGCGGCCCACTGATGTGGCCCTCTTGATGAATGTAAGGCCCATGTGACATGGCCCATTCGATGTATTTAAGGCCCAATGGGATGTACCTAAGGTCCATTGCAATGTGTGACCCATACATGGTTATGTAATGATGATTACGACAGATAATGCCTTGGGAGCGATGTCGGTTTGACGTCCACATCGCACGTATAGTGTTGGTTAAATGTCCGCATTATGACTCTCCCTAGGGCCATCGATAGGCCCGTACTGGTTGTGTGTAGGCCGTTCATGTCTAGGCCATCTGCGTTGTAAGAGTAGTTCATTACTTCATAACATGTGTAGTATAGTTCCATGATTCATGATCATACGCATCATATGTATGCTTGACATGAGAAGTGACTGATCATAGCATATGCCTTCGGGCAGGTTGTTTAGGGGCTCCCGGTTAGGCGGTGTTGCCCTACATGAGCGCACGATACGCGCAGGATTGCTGCATGATTGGATAGTGTGTTTCATACATTCGCATTGTGTGATGTGGTTACTGTACGCCCTAGCGACATCAGGGCCATAGCCTCCACAGGCATATCGTGGTTGGCAGAATTGGATACCGGAAATCTGGTTCTACATGGGGTGCTATAGATATCCCTGGGTGAAAGTCCCTAAACCCTTATGGTACCAAGAGGTTGCTCCAACGTCTAGACCGAGTGGGTGCACGAGCGCCGATGGCCGATTACCAGGAGGCTGCGCTTTCCACTGTGTCGTGGTCGGTTGGAAGGGGGTACGGCCTTACCCGCCCGAGAGGAGGGGGCAATGCTAGGCTGAGTCTGACCAGCTCGAGGAATGGGTCCGCTATCGACGAGCCGAGCCCGATATTGGTAGGCGGGTAGTGAGGTCTCTTCCACTTACCTTATTGCGCGCGATGGGACGGCAATCTGGTTTAGAGTGTACTAGACCCCGGTGATATCCCAGATTTTGAGCTGTACTGATATGTGGACTTAGATGAGGATTTGTATGCTTGAGTTGCATTTCGCATCGCATGGCCTTAGTATGGCCGACATCATTCATGCCTTGCATCGCATAGCCTTGGTACGGCTAATGGTATTCATGGACTCATCAGCATGTTCCGCATTACTCTGATACTTCATAACTGCATTACTACCTTGCGCACACACTTTCACCACCCTCTAAGCTTTCTATAAGCTTATGCACGACCGTTGCGTGTAGGTGACGCGAGGACGCAGCAGCGCTGAGACAGGAGCGCAGAGCAGATCTTTTGGAGCTTTTTGTTCATTCCCATTGTATTTTCCTTTATGCTCATTGTACTTGTAAGGTTTTTGATCATAGTGGAAATGTGATGGAGTTTTTGGTTGTTGTTTGTGGGTTATGCCTTTGGTTATGCTTATTACAAATTAAACGGATGTTGAAAATCCTCCTTGTAGCATCCCAGGATCGGAACCGGCGTATGGGGCCGGGAGTCGAGAATGGGGTTCTACTGAGAATTTGTCGGATTGGATTCGGCGATCGGGAATTTTGTGAGCTCGATTTCCGAGTTTGGAGCGTGACAATTGAAACCCTTTTTGGGGTCATAGAAGTTTTAGATCAATATGATTATTTTTTTCGGTTTGGATAGCATATAAATATAAGGTAGGCTTATTTGAAGGTTTTGTTGCTACTGGTGTTCAATCCTATAAAATCTTCCCGGTAAGA
This sequence comes from Magnolia changhungtana, assembly GCA_030180095.1. Lineage (NCBI taxonomy): Eukaryota > Viridiplantae > Streptophyta > Magnoliopsida > Magnoliales > Magnoliaceae > Magnolia > Magnolia changhungtana. The sequence continues at coordinate 5,214,857 of JASAUF010000421.1, forward strand.
GGAATTGAGGGCCTTATGATGATTTTTAATTTTTTTATTAAGTATTTTAGTTTATTTAAATTAAATATAATGATTTTATTTTCATTTCATAAAAAATAATTTCTTTATAATGTAAAACATTTCCAAATGAGAGATAGGGACAAATGTGTCAAATTAACATATTTCAGACATTTAAGATGTTTGTTAACAAACAGTTTGTTTAAGATTCAGTACTTAATTTTTAGACTTCAATCATAATTATTAAAACAAGTTTTTTTTTTTTTTTTTTTTTTTTTTACTTCAGATTTCGGATTCAGGCTTTAAATTTCAGATTCAGGCTTTAGATTTCAGATTCGGTCTTTAGACTTCAGATTTAACAAACAGGCCTAACACAGTATTGATGCCCTAGCTCAAGAATCAAGTTGATCCATCCATCAAAACACCAACTCTATATTCATGCCCTAGCCGAAGAATTATTTTGGTCCACTCCTCAGGTGGACCACATTTTGCAAAATGAATGTACGGTTCTGAAAAACTTGGCTGAAGTTTTCTAACCTATCAACTTGCTTCTAACATTGGGCACACATGTGGAGTGGACCGGATCTTCTTTTTTTCTTTTTTGAAAATACATATAGAAGGTCGAGCCAAACTGATGGATGGATTGCATCGGCCACCTATATATCATGTTGGCACGTGTCTGGTGTCGATGAGCTGCATTCCAGACGCATGTAGGCTTAACAAAGCTCATTATTTAAACTGGTAAATACGAGACATCAAAGACACGTGTGAAGAGAGAGGAAGTGAATTGCCAGGTGGAGTGATCACATACAATTCTAGGAGCCTGCTAATATTAGGTGTGAGTTATTTATTCCTTTTAAGGGCCCGTCAATCAGATGCACCTTCTCATGTTAAGGGCCCGTTTGGATATTTAGTTGCTTAAGATAAGTTATTCATTCCTTTTAAGTAACTTATTTTAGTTTTTACTTATTAAAATGATAAATATGTTTTGGCAAACAAACGTACTTGTCAACTTCTTTCTTTGGTCTCTCCCGATGCCTTTGTTCAGCAACTTATGAAAGTAAAAAAGAAACTAAAAAAATGAACTGAAGTGATTATATACTTTTTAAGTAAAAAAGCTACTTATAATTAATCATGAAATAAGTTGCTAATCCATTGTTGTAAGTAGAAAAAAGTAACTTATTTGGTATTATCCAAACGGAACTAAGTTGATCCACCACCAAGGAAAGAAATGGGAAGGTTGATACATACCATAAAGACTTAAAAAAATAATAAAATAATAAAATAATAAAATAATAAAAAATAAAAACTCGAAGAGATTCATTGATCAGGAAGGCCAGGACCGGCGTACGGGAGATTCAGGAAGGCCCAAAACAAAAAGGGGATGGGCCCTCCTATCATATGAACTAAAAATGCACAAGACGGAAAGAGACAGCACGCCTAAGATTGACGTAAGGACCCGAGCCCAACTCTGTTGAGAAACAACAAGCCTTTGATGACTGGAGGAAGGGAATCTCTTCTCAGGAAAGTGGAGTAGGCCTAAACTTTGCTCCCCAGGAGGGCCAAACCATCCGCCACCGTGTTCACTTCCCTTGGAGTATGAACTATTTTGAGTTGAAGGGAGCGGGCTAGGTAGGCAAATCTTACCTTAACGTACTAGATGTTCCAGGAAACGGGAGCCGAGTTTGATAGGGCCTTCACCACCACCAAAGAGTTAGACGCAAGAACAATTCTAGAATAGCCATGTTGGTGCATCAGAGCAAGAGCGTCCAAAACTGCCTTAGCTTCCGCCCTCATGTTTGAGTCGATCCCATATCCCCTGGCAAACCCAAATAGGAATCTACCTGATTCATCTCTTCCCACCCCTCCGCCTCCCGAAGGCCCCGGGTTTCCCCTAGAGGAATCATCCACGTTCACCATTATCCAGCCTAAAGGAGGTCTGCTCCATTTCACCACAGAGACTTTTGGCGGCCTTTGGTGCGGGTTTTTGATTCTCCAACCTGTGTTCATGGCAGCTACTGATCTGAGAAGGGTTTTAGGAATGGGAAGCGTGGAGCTGACTAGCTGTGCCCAGTGGAGAACCCTGTTGATAATTACGGAGACTGTAGAATCGGAGTTGTTGAACCTGTTAGCATTCCTTGCTTGTCACAGTTCCCAGAAGATGAAAACGGGGATGAGACCCTTTAAAGGAGACGACGATAGTGTGGAAGAATCCCACCGTAGAGCAGCTTGGGTAACCAGAGTGGGGGGCAAAGGTTGGGGGATCCCACAATCCCGACAAAATCTCTCCCAAACCCCATTGGCTAAAAACCCCGTGGCAAACAAATGGTCCATCTATTCGCAGGTTAGCTGAGCAGGCGGAGGACATCAGGCACACTTAGAGGCAATACTGATGCCCCTCCTTTGGATATTGACGTCAACAGGGCATACATTGTGCAGAATTTTCCAGGAAAAGATGGAGATCTTGTGGGGGACTTTGGCATGCCACACCCAGGGGGCCCAGCTGGTTTTTGGCGCAATGGGCCTGATGATCTACCAGTGAGCTCCCCATTCCCCGACGAGAGCCAAATTCTGTTGTCGTCCGAGTCTGACGTGCAAATTCCTTCAAGGATGATGTGATCAACAACGACGAGGGGCAGGGCTTGCAAGGCCTTCTCTCTGTCTAACCAACCTGCAGGGCCGATCCAGTCCTGGACAGTGGTTGGCGTGCTGGCCTGTTGATGCTGCTGCAGAGGACACAGGGGACCCAAGCCAAACCAATCCTCCTCCGAGAAGTCAATGGCAGCCCTCCCATCAGCCATCGTGATTTTTCTCTGAGAAGGGGAAACACACTCCTGATCCTTTTCCAGATAGGCGCAGTGTTGGGGGTGGTAGCCGAAGTCGTCTCAGAATTAAAATCCATAGCATATTTTGCTCTAACAAACTTGCACCAACAGCTATCCTTACCCTGGAAGAGGGCCGCCCAAGCAAGCTTTAAACGACAAGCCTACATCACTGACTTTAAGGGTCTTAGGCCAAGACCACCTTCATATTTCGACAGTAGAAGGCTTTTCTAGTTGCACCAATGGCACTTCTTCTTCGGCCCATCCCACCCCAAAAGAAGTTGGTGAACATTTTCTCAAGATCGACGAGGACGCTGAGAGAGACCTCCATGGCCGCAAGAGTGTGAACCGAGATGCTATTGAGGACGTGAGTAATGAGCATGAGTCTCCCTGCTTGAGAGAGAATCCTGTTTTGCCACGCGGAAATGCGACCTTGAATTTTTTCTATTAAGGCCTGGAAGTAGGCTCTCTTAGGCCTCCCTTGGAAAATAGGGATACTGATGTACGAGAAAGGCGGCGAAGCTTTTACGAAACCAAGGATGGCTGCTACAGCCCTGCATCTCTCGTCGGATGTTGCTGAAGGAGGGATGAAGAAACTCTTTGCTACATTAATTTTTTTAGCCCGAGCACCTCTCATATTGGGTCAAAAAACTCTTGATTTTGGTGAGGGACCGTCTGGATCCGTTGGCGATCAGGATCGTATCATCGGCAAAAAGAAGATGGGATATTACGAGACAACTTGGCCGCGTCTTGTAAGGCAGGCACTTGCCCGAATGTACCAACCGATGGAAGCCTCTACTGAGCCCTTCCGCTGCAAGGATGAAAAGCCCCAGGGAAATTAGATCGCCCTGTCGAAGACCCCTCGTGGAGTGGAAGAAGCCAGCTGCAACGCCGTTGATGAGGATCGAGAACCCACATTGTGACCAGCAATGCTCGACCAGATGGATCCAATCCTGGTGAAACCCGAGTTGGTGGAGGGCCACTTTCAAGTAGTTCCAGTTGAGTCTGTCATAGGCCTTCTCCATGTCGAGTTTCAGGAGAAAATTCCCTCCCCTGACTTTCTTGTTTAAATCCCTAAAATTTTCCTAGACAAGGGTGCAACTTTCTGCCATGGATCGACCTTGCACAAATGTAGCCTATTCTATGGAGACAATGTTAGGGAGAATGGCTCCCAGTTTGGCCACAACAATACCCAAAAATATTTTGTACAAACAATTACAGAGACTAATTGGTCTAAAATCAGAGAAATAAATAGGAGCACTTATCTTGGGGATTAGGCAAATTAGCGAGGATGTCAGGGCTCGAGGGATCTCCGCACCACTGAAGAAAGATTTGGTAGCCATGAGAAGGTCGTGTTGAATCGTCGACCAGCAGGCTTGAAAAAATGCCCTAGAGAAGCCGTCTAGGCTAGCTACACCGTCAGGCGGGATCGATTTCACTGCTTGGAGAAGATCTTCCAGGGATGGTTCGGCAACCAGGAGGGCATTGTCATGGGTTAACACTGCTGTCGGGATTAACTGTAGGAAGTTTTGAGCATCAAGGTTGTCTTCCACCCGAAGGAGATGATTGAAGTAGTTCGCCACAGCTTCTCTGATTCCTGTGATGTTAGTGATTAGCGTACCATCCGCTAGCTTGATTTCCTAGATTACAGCTCTTTTACTCTTGGCTGCCGCAACCGAATGAAAGAACTTGGTGTTGTGCTCTCCTTCTTCCAACTAATGAGACCGGGATTTTTACTTCCAAAAAGTCTCCTTGTAGAGTTCCAACTGGGCGAGGTTATCCCTGAGACGCTACAGGTTCTGATGAGAATCCTGGCTTGGAGCCGCCTGAGCCTCTGCTTCAGCACGGGTAAGCTCAACCGAGGTAGCTTGAATGTTGCTGAAGATGTTGTTAAATGTGGATTTATTCCAATGCTTGAGAGCCTGCTTCACCGCCTTTAGTTTTGCTATCACAATTTGGATAGGATTTCCCACCGAAGGAGCTGCCTAGACCTCTTGCACTAGTTCCTGAAAACCGTTGTGCGAGCACCACATTCTTTGGAATTTGAAGGCTTTTGGGCCCCCAGATGAGGAGATGGAAAGTGCAGAAGCAATGGTGCGTGGTCGGAGTTATGTCTAGGAAGATGATTCACTTGGACTGCAGGAAAATTCTGCAGCCAACGATCATTGTAACACACTTTGTCGAGCCTAGCCCAAACCCCAGGTTGACCTAACTGGCTGCTGGCCCACGTGAATCTGTTACCTGAGAACTGAGCGTCCACAAGACGAACATCATTCAGACCCTCCGCAAAGTCTCCGCACTCCTAGAGTCGAAAAACAGGGAGCCAAGTCTCTCCAACTGAGACAGAACTGCATTGAAATCGCTATTCACGGCCCAAGGGACTGAGCACCTCGAGCTGTGGTTGGCCAGGTCCTCTCAAAGCTTCTTCCTTAAAATTCTAGAGCATTTAACGTAGACAAAGGTCATATGCACCTTAGCCTGCGCTTGGTTCAAACCCACTTCCAAAAGAGATCAACTGGTCCAACTCTGCCAGGGTTGTAGCAGACAGGAAGGAGGCCCAGAAAACCCAGATTTTACCACCAAGGGACTCATTGGAGCAAGAGGTGTGGTATCCTAACTTGAACCCTGTTCTAACTCTTTTTTCATCCCTGAGCATCGACTCGAGAATGGCTATGATGACTGGCTTGTGGTGCCTGATTAGCCTTTTGAGAGTCCTAATCGTGGGGGAATTCCCCACCCCGCGGGCATTCCACATAAGGACGTTAAGCATTGATCACCTTGGAGGAAGCCTCGCCCCGTCTCTTCAAGGTTCTCAGTCTGTCATACCAGTTCGCATCCGTGACTTTGAAAGTTCTCTTGGCTCTGTTTAGGTTGGAAGGTCTAAGTTCCTGTTGACACCTCTGTGAATTGAAATAGTTGTCCATTTGGCCCCTGGACTGCACCTGACTTGCCCTCTGGATCTGTGGAAGTAGACAGGGTTAGCCCTCTCCAAGCCTCCCTAATCTGATCTTCTAAAATCGGAGAGGTGGGTATAAGAGAAACAGGGGGGTTGACTTGCCGAGGACAAGCCTCTGAACGTTGAGGCTCTTGGATGAGTTGATAGTGATGGTGCCTTCCAATGGATACTTTGCTGGGATGTTGTTGAGAGGCTGAGCTTCTCTAAATAGGGGATTGAGGGGAGTTTAAAGGTGAAGTCCCTTGGAAATAGGGTGACAAGTCTATCGCCAACTGACCCCCTTGCACTGAGCACCTCCTGAATTTGGCTGTGTTCGAAGCAACAACCTGAGAATCCTCTAGGTCCTCTTCAAAGATGGCTCCTGCTCTCAGCGAGCTGCAGCCTACCGATAGCGCTTTTCTGATAGGTGGCAGGGCGTGGAATTGTGGGCTGAGGCTAATATGATTTAGGGAGATAGGGAGGGGTGGGATGGGAGGGTTGGCTATGGCTTGGTTCAGAACCTAGTCAACTGATGGGGATGAATGAGTGGGGGTTGAAGAGGGTGGGTGAACTAGTATGTGTGGGGATGCAAGTGTGAGGGTTGAAGAGGGTGGGGGAACAGGAATGTGTGTAAGGTTGGAGTGGCCTTGGTTTAGGGCAGATTACAGGGTAGGGAGTTCTAGGTTGGCTGACCTTTGGATAGGGGGAGGTGGGAGGTCAGGAGACAAGGAGGGACTTAAGCGCGGGGCATGGGATAGGAAAGATTTTTTGACCCATTGCTTGGTGGATGGGGGATTTGGTAGGGTAGGCGTGGCTGAGAGGTCAGGTGCGTTGAGCGAGTGATCAGGTTCGATGGAGGGCCAGATTGAGAACAATTTTCCCTCAGCTTGCGGGCTTCTAGGTGATAGAATGTCCACCCCCTAGCTGGATAAACACTCTGATTCTGACATGCTCCTGTGTAGCCCCGAGAGAGCACTCCTCTCTATCTCTGCTACTTCCTCGAACGAGCTCCCCAAGTCCTTGAAGACCAATTCCATCCAAGCATGTGCTAGAATGCCCTGTAGCTTGATCCATCTGCTCTGAGATTGTAGAGTGGCATTTGGGGACCAAGGTTCCACGTTTAGAATGCCCATCTTCAAATGGAGGTTTGTGTCCGAGAAGAAAGATATGAGGGTTGTACGTTCCTTAAAGTTAAAGAGGACCATGTCCTTACAGAGTTTGTAAATGGACAGTGATTCAGATCTGTAATTTGCTCCTGTCAAGGCTTGGATAAGATCTGGAATTTGGACCTCTGTGTTCATCACTTGCGCCACCACAGCTAGTTTTAGTTCTTTCTGCTTTCGTTGGACATCATGACTGTCTGAAATCACAAGCCAATGGAAGTTTCCTTTACTACAAACACCAGGTCTGCAATCTGGATTCTGCATCTATTGATGCACCTTTGGGTTGGAGTGCTCGTCTCTCCTGATTGTCGCACCCTCTCTGACTCTCGCAGGTAGGGATTTGGGTGGGATGACCTTAGGGGCATTTCGTCGAGCATCAGCTGGATGAGAAGATTTTTCACCCCTAACCACCGCTTTGAATGATCTGTGGTCCCTTGTGAAAGCACCGATCGGAGTTGGCACTGTAGTGTTGGGCCCCGCCTTGAAGGGGCGCTGGGGAGGCAACAGACGGGATCACGATTTTACAAGCTGGACTGTTATTATTCTGCCATTGACCCATTTTCCATCCAAGATGTCTTAAGCTGCTTTAGCATCCAATTCATACATGAACCGAATGAAACCATACCCTTTAGATCTTCTTAAACTAGGATGTGAAGGTAGAAAAACATCCACTATTTTGCCGTATTTTCCAAAGATTCAATAGAGATCTTCCGCTGTGGTGTCGAATGTGATATTCCCCACAAAGAGGGTGTGGTAATTTTGTTGTGGCTCCTTGTGACGACAGACCTCATGCCAGTCGTCTTCTTCTTCTGCTGCCATCCGTAGTTCAGTGCAGCTATCATAGCCTTTATTGGGGCCTCACCACCCAGCTGAATTGGATTGGAGTGGAGAACACACACCATAAAGACTTTAAATGGAATGTTATGTCCACCTTGTCTATTTTCCATCCAACTCCCTCATTAGGAGATATTAACAGGATAAAAGTTTTTTTTTTTAATTCGAATGTCATATATTTCATTCTGGACAAAATTACATTCGAGTCTTCCGAGAAAAAAATGACATGCAAAAGACCTATCATAACAAAAACCGGAACAACCGGGCCCGAAAAACCCCTAGAAAAGACTTAGGCCTGCCTCTCCCTGATTAGAGGTGGGCATTTCTGACCCGATCCGGCAAATCCGACCCGATCCGACCCGATCAGACCCGTTCCAAACAGAACCGACGACCTAAATTAGGCCCGATCGAGTGTAGAAATCCAGATCCGTTCTTTTTTGGGTTGGGTCCGAATAGAGGTCTATCCGGACAGTTCCGGACCGAAAACCCGAACTGATTGGAACCACACCGAACCGACCAGACCCGACCCACTTCAGCCTCCCCTTCTCGATCTTCTTCCTCTCCAGTCTCTCATCTCTCTCCTCATTTCTTCGACGATCTTCGCTCTCTCCATCTCAGTTTTTTGCAATCTCTCTGCCTCTCTCTATCTCAATTTCCTGTCATCTCATCTATCATCTCTCATCTCTCTCTCATCTCATCTAGCAATATCTCATCTTCCTCATCTCTATCTCTCCTCATTTCTTTGATCATCGTTGTCCCTCTCAATTTCCTGCTATTTAATTGTTGAATCTCTCTCTCTCTCTCTCTCTCTCTCTCTCTATTCCAGAACAATGGCCTATGCGCTTGTTTCAATGGTTGTGAACAAACTTCGAGAAGAAGTTGAAAAGATAAAACCTGTAAAACCAAAACCATTTGATACTCTGAAAGAACATGGAAGTTGATACACGAGCACTTATAAATTGTACGCGTCGCATACACTTATACCAAAACCGTCCAAATTTTAGGTCCCAGTATAGATAAACTATAGACCAAAAATTAAACTCACGTGATAACATATCTACCCTATTAGTGGACATTTATTGTACAGTCCAAAATTCTCCTCGAATCAGATGTTAGAATTGATCAACTAATCTGATTTTCAGCTTAAGACCTACCTACAATGGATCACATGATCTGGAAATTTTAATTTGAGTATGTATCTGCCAGGTCTAAAAGTTTGAGTGTTGGTGTATCAAGCATTATACTCTGTCAGAGTATTAAATAACGTTTCTATAAAGGGCTTTCTATCACTATAGACGTCACCTTTCTATCACTTATTTTACCAAAATACCCCTACTATTCAAACTTTTCAACTGCCTGTTGCTGAAAAATAGGGGCACTTTCGTCCTAAAGTATATTTTGGTAACGTAAGTGACGATCTTAAGTTTCTGGGATCTTCTCACTTCTTCTTCTTCAATGAAGGAAGAACACCTTAATTTGGAGGACGTGTTGGATGAGATGATTTCATCTCTAGAATCTGAATCAAGGACCCACGACGGTGATGATCGAATCAAGCCAGCGGGAGTTTTCCTGATCCGAACCTTGCCCAATCCGATTCGACTCAGTTTTCCTGACCGAGTCGGACTCGGATTGATTCAGGACAACAGAAGTTTGGGTCGGTCCGCGTCAGATGACCCGGACTCGACCCTGAATCTTTAAAAGTAGACGAAAGTGTGCTCTCTTGCTCCAGCCCTGCATAGATAGATTGAGGATCAGTATACGAAGCATTGATGTGCTGACTTTGTTCATTGATACTACTCAGAAGAGGCATTGAATCGTTAAAATTCAACAGTTCAGATGGTGGCCTCAACTGGGTTGTTTCAAATTCTAAAGTTGTATCGAGTAACTCATTCATCTCCTGAATCATATTATCATGTAATTCAGGGGAGTGGTCCAAACATGTCTGACAAGAGATAGAAGGGTTGGTTGTAAGGAGCTCATCCACTTTTAAATCAGATATGTCAGGTGAGTGGAGTAGCTCATTATGACCGCCCACTTCATGCACTTCTTGATCTTTGACCTGGACCAAACTTGAGATTAATTCTAGGGGAACTGGGGCTGAACATTCATGCTCATCATCCCAATACGCATCATCGTCTAATTCTGTGCAGTGCACACTTGGTATGGGATCGCTTTCCTCACATTCTAAATTTGGTTGAGGTTCGAATAAACTAACCTCTACCTCATCATTGAGATCCTGTGTATCATGTAAGGAAAGTGTGTCATCATCACTGTATTTGAAAGACACCCATGTATCTCCATCATTCTTTTGAACAGTCATTGAGATTGACTCATCGGGGAATTGAACCGTATGCTCATTAATGGAATCCAACTCCTCATTCCAAATTTCAGATTTTGTCAAAAGCGAGTGAGGATTACTTTCCTCGCATTGTATTTCTGGATTGAGTTGTGGCTGAAACGAACTAGCCTCCATTAGCCTATCAAGGCGTGATTCAAGTGCTTCTACTAATTTCCTCATGCCAGTAATATAGTCTATGTAACTCGGATATGACTCCTCTTGGATCATTTCTGGTGAGTATTCAAAAGTGGCTGATCCACGAGGGTTCTTACCATGTTGTTTTACTGACTCAACCTCGACATATTTCTGTTTCCACTGATCAAAACCATACGGGTCATCTGTCGGGAGTTGATACACGTCATCATTCCAATAATCACGTACTGTTTTCTTAACTCGTGGAATGCAATTATTCTCCCTCAGATAATCACCGAAAGACTTCTTAATCGGTGGAGCATCATATTCCGATTGGTTCTTGAAGATATTTTCTGAAAAATTTTGAGGCCTAGGCTGTTTTCCATAAGCAATCTCAACATACTGACGTGCCCACTCATTCATATACATGATGAACCTAACTCTGAATCTAATCCTAGAAAAAAGAAAAATCCTACAACAATACAGAAAGTAAATGAGAAGTTAGAAAGATGTTACCAGACTAGAAGTTCCTATGTTAAAAACCTGCAAAACAAAACAAAACAAGTTAGTTTCTAAGAATAGTAAGTCTAAGGTTAGAAAATTTCTAAAAATAAAATCCTAATTCTAAAAATAGAAAAAGTAAAAAAATTAGGAAGATATCACCAATTTAGAAGTATCTATCTCAGAATCCTACAAAACAGGAAAGTTAGGTTAGTTACTAAAAATAAAAATAAAAAAAACCTAAACCTAAAGTTAGAAAAAAAAAATCCTAATCTTAACTAATTCTAAAACCAATTATTTTCAGAGAATCGTAGCCATCAGTCCCCGGCAACGGCGCCAAAAACTTGTTCACTCCCCAAGTATAGGGTTGTGATGTAGTAATAATCTCGGTAAGACCGAGGTCGAATCCACAGGGACTGAAACCTGTACGTAATCTGAAAGTAACCAGAATTAGAACTAGACTAAGATAAAATCTAAATCAAATAAATATGAAGGAATAATGGTAAAAATATTAATCTAAAACTAGTGAAATTTAAAGGTAGGAAACTAGGGATTCAGAGGATCCACTTGTAGAGATCAGGGAGATCTTATGCCTGCTTCATGGATATTAAACTGAACTTACTTGATGTAGTTTTCAAGAGATGAAAGGTATATGAATTAGAATGGATTCCATCACCAAACCATGCCCAGGAGACAAAGCAAACAACAGAATTAAACTAATTACCAACCAATCAACATGCCATGAAGGTTAGGAAGGGTACCGACATCCAACTATGCCCAGGAGACGATGGTGAACAACAGGGCTTCCTGACATCATAAACATAAAAAGGCAAGAAAATATTAAAGCCATCGCAGACCCATTGTAATTTTAGTCACAACAGACCATTAAAAAAATTGAAATAATTTCTTAAAATCAAACTAGGATTAAATCAGTTCATAAATATGAATCCAAGCCATTGAATCAGCCCATCACGCTACAAGCTTCACCTCTTAGCCCTAGCTAAGAGGTTTAGCCTATCATAAACATGGTGAGGCTAAAAGTCTCTCAAAAATAATAAAGAAGAAAAAAATAAATTAAATAGAAAAGAAACAGAAAAAGCTCCCAGCTGGCTGCCTGTGCTTCATGTCCACATCCAAGCCAAGATGCTGCCAGCCATTTTTTCTCCTTCACGTTCTCTCTCTGTTTTTATATGTGCCAGGGGCAGTGCGGAACAGGGCGTGAATAGCCGTTTACGCAGCTACATCATGCGTAGAGGAAAATAGCTAGCATAACGGCAGATTTTCTGCCTTCTTCTGGTGTGCGACGTATCCACGAGTGGCTTAGATAAAAACGTCACTTAGGACGTTTTTATCTCCTCTATCAGATAGACGGTGCTGATCGGTCATTCGATCGTTGATGGCGGGCCAAGAAAATTCAAAAATATGGTTTTTGCGGACTGCGAAACAGAGCCTTCGCGTCTTGCTTTGGCTGTCGGTGGGCCCATGATCAATATCAGTGGTGAAATCCGGTCCGTCCATCCCTGTACTCGTCTCGAAAAACCAGTCGAATATGGTCAAACTAGTGTTGGATTCGGTGCTGCCCACAGAGTTTCTGTTTCACCGTCGATATTTCATTTGGACAAACAAAACCTGATCTTTGCTGTTGTTTGTAATTCCGTCATCTAGGCAGTGGTAAGCAGGACTGTGGGATTCCAATAGACGGTCCAGATCATTCGAATGGATGATGGGTGGGGCCCACAATTAAAAAACTGGACTGATGCTGTCCGTCTGCTGTCTCCATGTGGGAGATGGCGCGGGTCAGCGCCCGTGTTGACCGGGCTCCATATCCCGTGTGGCGCACATGGATTTTGCATGGTGCACATGCATCTTGCGATGTGGGGTCCACTGTGACGTTTCTGAGAAATCCAATCCGTCCATCCGTTTTGTAGTATCATTTAATGGATAGGTGTCGAGTTTGAAGCATATCTTAATGTCAGGTGGGCCTCAGATCAGTAATGCATGGGCTGATCTGACCGTTGGACCACTTTCATAGGGATCCAACTACTGAAATTTGATGTGTACGGTTAATTTATGGTCATGAGGCCATGTATGAAGTTTCGAGCCGAACAGATGGTGGAAACCCTGTGATATTGCATTCTGGCTGACTTTCAGGCCACTTGAGCTTCAGTTTCTTGATTTTTTTAGATCTCGGCTGTGTAAAATCATCGATCCCAATCCCCAGGAGTCCGTCCCCTGCTTTTGTGACATCAGAGTGCCAAATCCACGCTTTTACTATCAGTTTTCAGTCAACGCTCCTGATTGAATTCTGCAAGAAAACACAATTAAAATACTCCATTAAGCATTATTGTGTATGTAAAATCTGGCAATAATCAGGGTCTGATATGCAATATTTGACCCTCAACAATCATCTGTGGCGTTACCTTTCCCTAAATACGTGCTTGAACTCCACCTAGCCTTGGAGGCGGAGCCTATCTGTTATGGTCGTCCAACCTTTCCATTTCCAACCAATATTAGCTCCCTCATTAAATGCCTTAATCACCAACTCAGAATCAGATTCCACTACTACTTTGGAAAACCCTTTATCTAGACACAGAGAGAGCCCATCATGTGTCACGTGAACCTTGGCACCAATGTTCGACATCACCCCATAAGCATAATAGAAGTCAAAAATGAAATTGCCCTTGTTGTTTCTACAGATGCTGTCACCCCCTGCCAAGCCCGGTTTACCCCCGGAGGACCCATCGACATTCACTTTTACCCATCCAGCAGGGGGTTTCTGCCATGAAATAACCGACTGGCGAGTAGGCTTTGAGCCATGAGAGCCTCCATCCAACTGGCTACCAGAATTCTGAGAAAACATCCCAGACCTCCTACTAATGACGTCGCCTCTATAGCTGGTCAGCCACCAAGAAACCCTCGCGATCACGGAGTGAGCCACTGGAGTTTTACCATCAAACACCGCCTCATTCCTGGATTTCCATAATTCCCAAAAAATATATGCTGGCACCAAGAGCTGGCTGAACGTATACCCTTTTCGAGACAAACCGGCCCTCCTCCATTGCACAATTCTAGCTTCCACTGCCGCAGCCTGCAGAATAGAAATCCCGAACTTCATGCCGAAGTATCCCCATACGGATGTAGCTAATTCACCATCCAAAAATAGGTGTGAAATGGACTCTCCAGCTGGGCCCTGATTGGAGTCGTCGCTGCAGCAAACACACCTTGAGGCCAAGGAAATACCCCTAGATTGAATAGCCATCTCAACCGACACTGCGCTATGGAGAAGTCTCCATACAAACAGAGAGATCTACGACGGTAATTTCCCATGCCACACCCACCGCGCCCAGCCCTTTCTGGGAGTCATCAGCCTGCAAGCGACCCAAGCTGATTTCATTGAGAAACTACCTGTAAGTGGTGAACGGCTAAAGAGGAGTATCCGGGTCATCTGATAAACCGAAGCCACACTGAAAAATGTGATCTACCACTTCTTGAGGGAGCATGGAGAGAACCACTGATGGCGGGAGAGGGCCATACGGTCCCAAAGCCTGGTTAACTTTCAGGGAAAGGATGTTGACTGGAATATCAGACATCGACGTGTTCTGGAGGGGGCCTAGCCTGGTCCAGTTTGATCTCCAAAAGCTGCATTCTCCCATTCCAATACTCCACTGAACATTGGCTTCAAGAAACGGTTGGAAACTCACGATCTTCTTCCAAAACGGCGAGCAGTGCCCTGCATTGTTACTAGAGAGCGACGAATCCTAAATCGTGTCATACTTTGCTGCCATGAACGTTGCCCAAAGGCTAGACTCCTTGTGGAACTTTAAAACCCAGGCCATTTTAATTTGGAATGCTTGCGTGACTTCAGATAACTTCCTGATTCCTAGCCCTCCTTCTTTTGGCATTGATATATATTTCCAACTCCTCCAATGGAGCTTACGCTTTCCATCCGCCCACCCCCAGAAAAAGGAAGTGAAACTTCTCTCGAGCTCTACAAGGACCTGCTTTGGAAGACGAGTTGTTGCCATATTGTGAATGGGAATACTTCCTAGCACATGCTTAATAAGAGACCATAACTAAAGTTTTTTGAAAATAAGAGACAAGCTGAAAACACCTGACCATATAGATTTTAAGTGTGGTCGTGCATTACTAATTTAAGGTTCATTTGGATGCCTGTAACTTTTTAAGTTGTAAACAAGTTACAATTGAAACTGTGAAGTTTAAGAGGGCGTTTGGATCATAAGTTATGATAGGCTACACATGCCTGAAAATGACTTTAACTTTCTTCTTCTTCTTCTTCTTCTTTTTTTTTTTAATAACAATGAGCTCTTTCATATATATATATATATATATATATATATATATATATATATATATATATATATATATATATATATGAAAATGACTTTACAACTTGGGCTACACTTCAGGCCACCTCTCAAAAAAAAGGACCGAGAGGGGCCTATCATGAAAAAAACTCTGCAAAAGAAAAACTAGGAAAAAAGTACTGACGAAGCTAAGGAGCGGGTGAGTAGCTCTTATCTCTCTAAATAGGATTCCTAATCGAACCTAGCCCCACTCTGTCAAGCATAGCCAGACCTCGAATATGAGGCAGGAGCTCAGAAGGCTGCCTGAAAAAGGAAAGGGCTTGCGAATCACTCCCCATACGAGCTAGCCCATCTGCCGTGGAGTTCCCTTCTCTCATAATATGGACAAAAGAAACACGGCCCGAGCTTTTAATCTTCTCTATCCTTGACACCCAATATCTCCAACACCAAGCCACCTGGGGCTTTCCATTCAATCAATTGACGGCCATCTTGGAGTCTGATTCAACCAAAACCTTGCTCAGGCACCTATTCATGCAAATTGTCAAACTGTCCCCGATCACTCTAAGCTCCGCAATATTGTTGGAGCCCAAACCATATATAGCCCATCGCGAAAGCAAAAAGGAATTGGCCTTTCTCCCTTCTACAGATCCCTCCCCCTCTAGCTGGCCCCAGATTGCCTTTGGATGACCCGTCGACATTCAGCTTGCTCCAACTTGCTAAAGGAGGAATCCATTTAACAAGGTTTGCTACCATTCTTGGAGGGGACGAAGCCTCAATCCCCAGGGCCTGGAATGTGAGATCGGTAACCATTGAATATACCTTGGGCCTAGGAAGGCCTTGCGACAGACTTTTAAGCCACCAGGACGCACGCCAGATGGCCCTAGAAGGCTAGACTTCCACCCCATCAAATCTGGCCTCATTCTTGCTCTTCCAGATTTCCCGTAGAATGATGTTTGGTGCCAACCCATGCAGGGTCGCAATGCCGCCCCTAGGATTTGGAATGAGCCACCAAGAGTGCAATTTGTCCTCCACTGTAGGATTATCCATAACTGTAATGCCAAATATGGACCCAAAGTGCTACCAAACTACCCTTGCCAAGCTACTGAACAGAAAGAGATGGGGGAGGGATTCCTCTGTCGGACATTGATCCTCTAACACGCCTTGCAACAAACATATTTTGACGCCATGGTGATCCCTCTGGACTGATCCCCTGATGCCTCGCTACACATGCCTTAAGTAGCTTATCTTGATTTCTACTTAGTAAACTGAAGTGAGATTAAGTGATTTTAAATAAAAAAAGCTATTTATAATTGATCATGAACCAAACTTACTTATCTCAAATAAGTTACTTATATAATATTGTAAGTAGAAAAAATAACTTATTTGGTGGTATCCAAATGGGCCCTAACGGGAAGTTGCTGAAGATAAGTTACTTATTCCACAAGTAGCTAATCTTAGTTTCTACTTATTAAGAAAATAAGTATGTTTGGAAAGACAGAAGGATAGAGCATAAGCTGCCACCTCCAAATTCCCTAAGCTTACCCTTAAATTAATTGAGTTCATCTCATTTTAATTAACATTAGTTATTATGTATTGGTGAAAAGTTATGAGCTTACACTTACAAATGAGTTCATCCCATTTTAATTAACAGTAGTAATCATGTATTGGTGAAAAGTTATGTACTAAAGAAAGAGATTTAAAAAAAAAAAAAAAAAAAAATGTATTGGTGAAAAGTTATGTATTAAAGATAGAGTTTAAGATCTTTAGTATATAATTACTGTTAATTAAAATGAGAGAACTCATTTCTTGGCACCTACCAAACAGGAACTAATATTTTTAAATTTATATATTATTTATAGACAGATTGGATGGACTACAAGATACTTGATTATCCTTTGGTCGGTGGATTGTACTTTGGCAGATAAACTTAACATCCAACGTACATTTATGTTAATCCAAACCCTCCGTATAGGGGTCCCACTGCCAGGCATTGATGGGATTGTTTACTGGTCCACAGGTCGCTGAGACAAAGTTCTAGTTTGCATGGGTAATTGTAATCTTTCAAAAGATAGACCCTAAAGAGGCTAGGGATAAGTATAGGTTAATATTATTGCCACAAACAACCGTATCCATTCAATATGTAGATAGCTAAAATCATAAAAGGTCTACTCATAGTGGGGCCTACCTCCTTTAAGTGAGCCAATCCACATGGCCCAACTGGCCAATTATAATCATGGTGTGCCGTAACAACCACCGCTTCAGCAATGACCCATAATTGTTATAAAGTTTCGGGTTAATATAGGTTTTATTGAAAAAAAGAAATCAGATACCTATTAAGCTTCATATGGATTCGGTTGTTGCAGCTGTTACAATCACTGTTATCGTTATATGGAATACCTTATTTCTGATTTCACTTCAATAATTGAGAGACCATCGATCTAGCTTTTCCTCCTGACCAATAGCTCATTGGTGAGAAGATCCTTATCCACGAACATTTTCACTTTTGTTTCCTAACCATTCATTTGAAGGCTATTGATTGAATGACTAACAACCACTTGATCACTAAGCTACTCAGACTACAGACCATTTCCAAGTTGGCCCTACGACTGGAACCATCTAGATGGACGTACATGTACAGTAGGTCTGTGATGGTGCCCACCTTTCTCTGACAGGAGTATCCTATGATTTCTGGTATCATTATGATTGCATGGTAGAATAGGTCACATTTGTCAATCACACTCAACCCTTTGAAACTTGATAAATGGTAAATCAGTACTGGCCATCTGAGGCCCACTAATTAAGACATGGACAGGTGGCCACTTACAATAGTATGGCACCAGCCCTAATTCCATCTGGGTCATATCTAAGGAAAAGCTAGATATTTTGTGCAGACACTAGCCTAAAATTGGATTCCATTGGCCTACAAGCTTCCTTCCCACCCAACCCACCTTCTATTCACCCTGGCCCAAATGACCTACTTTTGCAATGAAAGAATATGCCAGGCATTGGAAGGTTGCATTTGTAGGATGAGTCTATGAAGGCCCTTCATGTCTCCCACAACTAGTGATAATCCTTGTTATGGTGGACCCCACTTTCCTTATTAAAGTTTCCCATGATCATGATTTGACGTGATGTAATCATCTTTTAGCCCACAGACTGATGTGGGTTAGTGCTAACCCACATAAGCTTATTCCCTTTTTATTGTTATCTATCAGTAGCCCAAACCGCCTCAATTATCATTGACCACTGCCATTTTTGGTAGGTAAGGTGTTCGAACTAATTAATTAAAAGTCGTGATGCCCTTAATGTAGGGTAGTTCGAGCAACCTTCCAGCTTTATCGGATGCTAATTGGGTTCATTAAATAATAACCAAGTGGGATGAAATCATCTTCAACAGTGATCAGGTCGCCGGCAATATGATATCCCTATACCATTATTTTAAGCAATAGTTATAGTTCCTTAGGTATCACCACGATTCCTCGGGTGTCGTCGCCGACTAATGGCCCAATGGACCCACTGGATATTGACGTCCAACCAACTTTTCCCTTTTGCCAGGAGTTAGTACTGAAGTAATCATTTGCTTGGAGATTATACTCATAACTGGATAGATGAACATGGTTACGTTGGTGCTTGTGGCATGTGATGATGGTCCATTAACAAAGAACATGGTTACGTAACCATCGTCTGTTCCTCATTAACAAAGATTTAGGGGCATGGCCCTTCTTTTGAAAAAAAAAAAAAGAACATGGTTACATTGGTGCTTGTGGCATGTGATGATGGTCCATTCAGATCTTACAAAGGACCTGTGACAGCGATTTTGGGTGATCTAAGATTAATTAAATGCCGTTTTCAGAACTTTGATGGCAAATTTGGGTGCATGATCTATGATTGAGTGGATGTTTATTTTTAGAACCTATGAACAGAACTACATGTCATGGCCATCTTTTCTAAGGAATTATTGTAGAAATTTCAAATCTTAAATAGAATTTTGTTTATAATATGTGATGAAATCCATTAATCAAAGGAAAAACCCTAAAACCAAGTTTCTATGTTGATTGAAACCATGCTTGAAATGCATAATGTACAAATGTGCACAAATGTATGTCTGTGGAAAAAACTCTCAGACAGCACAGTCAGTGTAAACGAAACAAATCACAGAGAAATTAAAGAGTAAAGGAATAAACAAGAGACAAGAAGGGATAGAGATTTACGTGCTTCAGCAATTTGCCTACTTCCACGACACAACAAACAGAGGTTTGTGCCATCCTTTAAATGTAACAAAAAACCAAAGCACCACGAGTGTTGGATTTGAACTATGAGTTGTCCAAGTGTATGTGCTAATGTATATATGTGAAGGTTGGGGGGCGCATGTCAACATGCATTCGTCATCATTCCGTAATTCATACATACGTACACATGTATATCAATGTGCGTGTGATCGCTACCCATGCGCCCAAGCGCACCACTCACTTTCTTTTCAAGCATTGACGAGTTTTCCATTGATATTTTTTTCCTTTTTGTTTCTTTCAGCATCCACCATCGCTTGAGCTACTATATATGTCTCTTTCCCAATGTTGTTTGATACATAATAAACAGCTTCAAAGGGCAGCGATGAGTAGAGGTGGGAGCTATGGTGGTGGGCAGAGTTCATTGGGCTACCTCTTTGGATCCGATGATTCGCCGAGCCCACCTCCACGCAAGGTTAAAAAGCCTCCGCCCGTTGACGGTAAGGCCAAGGACGGTAAGGCCAAAGAGATGACACCCATTGTCATTTCACCAAAATCAACAGTCTCCAACAACTACCATAGAGCTGAAGGCCAAAACACAGGCAACTTCATTACTGTAAGTAATCCCAGAGACATACATATCAAGCTATGTTGCACCTTCCTTTAGCCTGCGTTTGGATTCATAATAAGGGCCTAACCCCCAAATTGCAATTAGGGTTTTATTTATCACATCTCCCTTGGGTCATAAACTCTATGCTGGACTGAATGAATTGCGATTCAGTTGAATCGAGCATCCAAACATGTCCCTGACATCAGAGTTAATCCAGCTAACTTCTCTCTCTCCTTTTTTTTTAGGAACGTCCAACTACAAAGGTGCAATCAGTTCCAGGTGGAGACTCATCGCTTGGCTACTTGTTTGGAGACAAATGACATGGAATGGTATTAATCTAATGGGACTAAAGTACGGTTTGGTTTGGGATTTTATAATGTTATCTTGAGTTTGTGCAAGGCGTCTAAAATAAGGGTTTGCCGGTTCCCATGTTTGTGTGCTGTGTGGGTTTTCAAGTATTTTATTAATGGTATGATGGAGTTTGGTTTCGTTTAGACATATTGTAAGGGATTACACCTTCAATCCTGTCCAGTTTTAGTTATTATATGGTGTGATGCCCCTTTTCCTGGTGCTAGAAATGGAAATAATTGAGGGTGAATGCTTTCTTCTTTTTTCCTTGTTTCTTTACACTCTTTCTAATGAAGGAAAATGGTATCTCAGATTAGGGTTACAAAAATATCCAATTCCCCCCACCCCCCTTCTCTCTATCTCTATCTATCTATCTATCTAAGACATAGAACCATCTTTTGAAGATTAATCTTCAGCATCAGATCAGTTTGTGGGTTTGTTAAATATCAATTTACTTCGACAAGTCTATTAGATCTGTGAAGGCGGTATTATTCTAATGGTATGCATGAAGCCTTGAATTTCTGTGGCCATATGATTGCAAAGGTCTTCCTTGATTTTCTAAAATAAATCAGTAGTTTCTTATTGCATCAGAGGGTTTTGTGAAGAATGCTCACCCAAAGCCCATTGCAAGGTAACTTGGCATCCATGAGAGAGATGCTCCCCTACAACCCACTGCATGGTAACTTGGCATGCATGAGAGAGATGTTCCCCTACAATTCATTGCATGCATGGCCAGTATACTTCAAGATCTAGGCAAATACCCCACCTTGAAATGAAGTGGCTCGTGCATGCATGGGTTGTAGGGTAGCATCTCTCTCTCTCATAAGATTTTGAGAGAGAGAGAGAGAGAGAGAGAGAGAGAGAGAGAGATTTATAAGATTTTCTTTAGAGGGTCACTATGGCTTCCTCTCATGGATGGAATTCATTGCTCAAAATAAAATAAATGGCACGCATAAGACTCTTGGTTTTGGAATCATAGCTCTTATCGACTTTATTAGTGAATTCGTCACCGTTTCGTTGTGATACAATTCAATTGGTTTCTCCCCCATTATTATTATTATTATTATTATTATTATTATTATTGTTATTATTACCACAGGCTTCCTACATTTCCCTTCAATATTTTTTTTTTCCTTTTTGAAATCTTTCCATCAATCCTATTTGGAGTAGTATAGTATCGTCATGAGATACAATTTGATGCTTGAGATATATAGCTTGCACAATTCGGATTCTCAACCTGTACAAGTGTCCCTGTTCGAGTGGATCAGTAATTAAATCAATTGATACAATTGACCTCATTGTCAATAGCCTGCGTACCAAAAATTTCCTGGATTGGAAGATCTTACTTATATAGTATTTGGCATTTTTGTTAGTTGAATGCATATCAGTTCTTATTGTCACCAACTTTTATATCACATTCCTATTGTCCCTTGCAGAGTCTCTGTGTTTAGTTGGAAGGGATGAGGTCTTTTACTTCCATTTCTCTAAAGCTATGTATAGCTTTAGGCCAGGTGGTTTGTATGGCTGTTAATGTGCCAATGTTTAGTTCGTTGCGTTATAAATGTTTTCTTTACATCAATGAATTCAAGTGATGTGCTTCAACCTTATAGTTAAAAGATAACAATAATAAAAAGAAAAAGATAGAAAAAGATTGGCCCGAAGGTCCCCTTAATAAAGTCTGCTGGGGAAGCGAACCCAAAATGTAAAATAGCTGTTAACTTTGACATGTGAAAGGTCACAGTTCCATTATCTGGATGCAACTTTTATGGAGGTATTTTGGATTTAGGGTCCACCTTGTCTATTCGTAGTTGAGTTAGGATTTGGGAACACATACGTAGGGTTTGGTTGCAGTTTTTGAGTTCTATAAAGGTAAAAAATAAAGGGTAATCTTCTACGTAGTAAAAATAACCTTGATCTTCTTCCGTGGAGATGGACACTCTTGTGATGAACCACTTAAATTCTTATGTGTTGTTCTTTTTCAGTTCTTGCTTTTTCATTTTCCTGCAATAACCTGAGGCTTTGAAGTCGGTGCAGGTTTTAGATCTGATAATTTGGCACATGAAGGATGAGTCTCCTGAAGGATGAACCATGCCCCAAAACTCTTCCCAATAGGACAATCTTCATTTTTCAATTGCATTACAACGACAATAACAATTGTTATTAAACAAGCATTTTTCATTACATAATACCAAGTAGATGGACTGTTCCCATGACAGCTGTTACAATGGGTGTCATTACATTTTTCTATCCCTTTGCTTAGACAATTTTGTAGCCAGTCAGCGTAAGGTCGATCCCCATACTCATGTATTAGTTTTGGGTGACAAACACGCATCCTGGATGAGTTTTAGAGATTGAGATTGAAGGAATTCATACTCCTACCTCTTCAACACAAGTAATATGCATGGCCCACCATTAGGCGCAATCATCTTCGTCACAACATGTACATCATTCAGTTAGATCTTTGTAAATATATTGTGTAATTAATATATTCCCTAATTTATCTAGTGTTCTTCATGAAAATGTGTTGGTTATGATCATGTACATACGCCATTTTCCATATCGAGAATCTTTTTTTCTTTTCTTTTCTTTTTTTTTTTGGCCTTTTAATATAAAAAATAAGTAAAAAGAGAGAAAAATCTGACAGTGATTGCCCTTTGACAAAGAGTGTACTGTCAAAAGCCATGGATGAAGGCTTTTAGTCATTCATCTTGAATGACATACAAACATTCAGCTATTGATTAAGCCACAGAAGGTTACAAGAACACTACCTTCTTTGCTTCATTAATGATGCCTTTGAACCATGGTTTCTATAACCCTGTTGCTGTGGGTTGAAGCCCAACATTGATGTCTCAGATTTGAGCCCAGATTAACTTAAAAAAACCATTAGGGCCTGTTTGGCCAAGCGAATCCCATTGGATTAGGAGGGATGGGATGGATTTTAAGGTAATGATGATTGTGTCAGTTGATTGGTTTAAGATCCATGGGATTATTGTATCCCCATACAAGTTCACTGGGTCTGTTTGGCACGCCTGGCATATCCTGGGATTTTACCTTCTAATCAGTCCAACCAAGGGATGGGATCAATTTTAAGGTAATGATGGTGATGTCAGTGGATTGTTTTAAGATCCATGGGATTGCTTATATCTCGGGACAAGTTTACCGGGTCTGTTTGGCTCGTCATGTATATTCCAGGATATCGCGATCCCATCCCTCCTAATACCGTGGGATCCGTCTGGCCAAATAGGCCCTTATGTAATATGACTATCATTATGGTTGCTAACATGCTAAGATATTGCATTAAAGTGGCCATTATATTTCTAATTGTTAACTAATAAATATTAATTAAATAAAATAATATTTAGTACTAAATTAACCTATTTATAATATTACCATGACATGATATATATATATATAGGAAAAAGGCACTATGCGCCGACCTCACGAGTCCGTTCCATGAGATCGAGCTGTGTGGGCCCCGCCGTGATGCGTTTCGAACATCTACCCCATCAGTCAGATGCACCATTCCATCGTGGGCCTAGGTCTCAAAAATCAAGTCAATCTGTTACTTGTGTGGGCCACACCACATACAGAAGTGGAGAGGGGCCGTGCACCATTAAAATATTCATAACCATTTTTGAGGGCCCACCGAGATGTGGTTTGCAAATCCAGCCCATCCATTATGTGTGTCCCACTTGAATGAGGGTTCAGACCAAGTTTCAGGCACATGCAAAACTCAGGTGGGCCCCACCAAGTGCTTTGATATGTTTTAACGGTGTGTTCACATAATTTTAGATGGTATGGCCCACCTGAGTTCCCTATATAGCTGATTTTTGGGATGTCCCATAATTTAAAGGGGACCCATCAAATGCAAGGTGTTGATAGTCGAAACGCATCACGGTGGGGCCCACACAGCTCAACCTCACGAGAGCTTATCGTGAGCTCGAGCGCATAGTACCTAAACCCATTCATATATATATATATATATATATATATATATATATATATATATATATATATATATATATATATATATATATATTTCCGCTATCTTAGTTCATGACACATACATTTATGTACGTGCCCATGCTTGGTGTGCAGGGAGGGAGGGAGGGAGGGAGAGAGAGAGAGAGAGAGAGAGAGAGAGAGAGAGGTGTTATATTGGCCCTTGAAGCCTAGGTCTTTCTTTTTTTTTTTTAATTCAATCTTTTTTCCATTCAACCAAAAGCAAATTTTACAAGAAGAGGACATTTGGGCTTGCCCAAGAAAAAAGGACCTGGGCGAAGCCTATCATAAAGAAGACAGAAAATTAAGGGGAAAATGACCGATGGATCCACACTAGAGGCCCGCTGAAGATGACGCATAGATCATTAGATCCTGCTGCCAGAGATTTTTTTGACTGCCCCAAGACCCATTGAGTCCAGGAAGAGGAGACCTTGAACCTGGGTCGGGAGCTCAGCAAAATTTCGGATAACCAAGGCTGATTGAGACTTGCTACTGAGGCGAGCCAACTTATCTGCCGGACCATTTCCTTCCCTAAAGGTATGCACAAAATTAACTTCCCCTCTGATCTTCAACCTGTGAATTCTGGCCAACCAGAAGGCCCATTTCCAGCTCGGGAGGACTTTACCATTCAGAATATCTAACACTAGCTGAGAGTCAGACTCCACCATCACTTTGGATAGGCCCAAGGAAAAAAGAAATAGTTAAACCATCATGAACCGCCCTTAACTCCGCTCTAGTGTTGAAGCTGAAACCATATCCTTTGAAGAAGGTGAAGATAAACTGCCCCTTGTCACTTCTGCATACACCCCTACCACCAAATTGCCCCTGGTTCTCCTAGCCGACCCATCTACATTAACCTTGGACCATCCTGGAGGGGGCAGGACCCATTTCACGATCCTAGAAGAAGTAGGAGAGAGGAGGGAAGAGTGCAGTCCGTGCACCTGCTGGATCGGTCTAGTATCTGGCCCAGTCAAGTGGGATGGGGAGTGCTTTGCCAAGCTGGATAGCCACTTATTAACGGTTGCAATGACTTGGGGAGCTAAGGTGGGCCTACTGTCAAATCTAGCCCTGTTTCTCGATTTCCAGATCTCCCAAATAATGAAGCACGGAACCAATATTGTCAGATGGGAGACTTTGCTATGAGATGACGCAGTGGACCACCATTGATTTAATCTGGTTAGGTGCGACTAGGGGGCGTGATCATAGCCGTTAACAGCTTGCATGTTTGGCCTGCCAAGTCTGTTAGTTTGCTTGTTTTCTTTTTGTTCAGTTCTTCATGATAGGCGGGCCCAGTCCTTTTTCCTGGGCCTCCCCGAATTGTAAATCCTCCTTTTGGAATTGAATAGATCCAGTGCTGTTTAATGGCCGCTTTTGCAAAAAAAAACTAGTGGCAATCAAAGCCCCCCCCTCCCCAAAATGTTCCCAAGTGAACCTAGCCAACACCCTGTCGATAAAGACATGGAGAAGAGATTCACTACAATGGCCCGAGGGAGAAGAGTCCAAGCAACATTTGCATTTAGATGCTAGCTGAATACCACAACCTTGGACCGCCTCATCCACAGGGACAACTCTCCAGATAGCATGCCATACAAACAAAGAGATTTTTGGGGGGAGCTTGGGATGCCACACCCATCTAGCCCATTCTCTATAAGGGCAGCTGGCCCTGCAGATATTCCATGCAAAGCTGACCAAAACTTCTCCAGAAGAAGTGAACGGCCAGATGCATCAATCTGGACCATCCAAAGGCAGAAGCCCACTTGAAAGATGAAGTTGACTATGTGTTGGGGGAGACTTGTTAATGCCAAGCAAGAGGAAAGAGGGCTGCACACACCTAGGACCTAATTCACTTTGGGAGGAATTGTCTTTTCAGCAATCTGCAGCAGCGGGCCTAGTCCCGTCCAGTTTGCTGTCCAGAAATTGCAATCACCAAGACCCAACAGGCATTAGGCATTATACTCCACAATAGGCAACAGCTTCCGAATCTTCTTCCACATAGGCAAGGCAAAGACAGTAAGGGAACTCGATCCAGTAGGGGAGAGGTCCTGAACATATTTTGCATTCATAAAATTACTCCACAAACTCTCCTTGGCCTTGACTTTAATCGCCTAAGCCATCTTAAGCCTAAGAGCTGTCATGAATTCTGAAAGCTTTTTTATGCCCAGCCCTCCCTCTTCTTTGGTCTACAATATTGTGTTCCAACTTCTCTAATGTGGTTTCCTCTTACCATCGGCCCAACCCCAAAGGAAATTCGCAAAACTAATTTCCAAAGCAGAAAGAACCTGAGTTGGGATGTGGGTTGCTGCCATAGAGTGGACTGGAATACTTCCAAGTATGTGACGCACCAATACTGATCTACCCGCCTAAGAGAGGAATCACGCCTTCCACCCCTTAATTCGGCCCTCCACCTTATCCGCCAGAGGTTGGAAAGCGCTTCTATTTAGCTTGCCAAAGGCCAAAGGGACACCCAAGTACGTTAGCCCAAAGGCAGCTTTGGAAATTCTTGAGAGTCTCTCAATAGACCTGACCCTGGAAGTAGGTAGCTTGCTTGAACAGAAAAAGGCGCTCTTACAAAGGTTAATTTTTTGGCCTGACGCAGCTTGATATAGGAGTCAAGGAAGTTTTTCGTAACACAGATAGATGTTAGGCCCCCATTGAGGAACAAAAGGGTATCATCCGCATAAAGTAGGTCGGATATTAGCAGGCATCCCCTCCTATTCTTGAACGGCTGATAAAGACCCTGATGAATCAGATTTTGGAGTCCTTTGCTAAGAACTTTAGTAGCCAAGATAAAGAGGCTCGGAGAGAGAGGGTCGCCTTGGCGGATACCTCTTGAAGACTTGAAAAAGCCTACAACCTCACCATTAATTAGAACCGAAAACCAAGCATTGCTCCAACACTTTTCCACCAACTCCACCCAAGGGGGGCTAAAACCGAATTTCAGAATGACCTATTTGAGAAACGTCCAATCCAGCCCATCATAAGCCTTTTCTATATCCAATTTTATAATAATAGTACCCCCACGTATTTTTCTGTTCAGTTCTCTAACCATCTCTTGGGCGAGGGCAATGCATTCCGCCATGGAATGGCCCTGGATAAACGTGCCTTGCTTGGGAGAGATTAGCGAAGCCAGCACTTGAAGCCTACCCCCACGTATTTTTCTGTTCAGCTCTCTAACCATCTCTTGGGCGAGGGCAATGCTTTCTGCCATGGAACGGCCCTGGATACACACGCCTTGCTCGGGAGAGATTAGCGAAGGCAGCACTTGAAGCCTAGGTCTAGTTGGCTAAACGCACGTTGAAGCCTAAGCCTAGGTCTAGCAAATGGCCCTGGATAAATGCGCCTTGAATAGTAGGTCTAGCTGCAAAAGTATATTGGTTTGCAAACACTAAGTTAAGGTGCATTTGGTGGCACTAAGTATCATGTAATTTTGTGATATTTTTTTTCAAGTCCAACTCCAAAGTTTGGAGTCCTGAGCCTTGATAGAATGCTAACGAATGAAATTGTAATTTACGGATATGACTTCATGCCAAGCCTCTTTGTCACCTCTCTATATTAAAATAAGGCTTATGTCACATCTAATCTCTCTGATGATACCTGACCCCTCAATGGATTTGACTAGACAGGCTGAAGATGGCCTGAGATCAAATGGAGGATAATCTAGAAGATTCGGATTGGGACCATGGGGGTTGACTAAGGTGAATTGAGTACACAAATATCTAATAGTATGGTTAGTTCTTTGAATTAGCCAAACTAGACAATCATATCATGTTTATTGAAGTCAGTCCGAGACCAGATCTAATGTTCTTCTTGTATGGATCTGAGAAATCAAATTAGGGTTTTCTTCATTATGTATCTTGTCCTGAATCAAAGATCCCATGTGTTGGTTTGTTCTTAATCTAGACTCACGATGCACCCCATGAATAGGTTCAGAGATCCCATATCATTTTCTATCAAACAAGCGTGAAGATTAGTTTATGTTTAATAGCAAGCAATTGGGATCCACACAATCAATGGTTATAGTTACTTGTAAGAGTAGTCCTTGCGATGGATCTTTGTATTTTTTCAGATCAAATTAAGAATAATTGGACGATGAAGATCGTTTAGTTGTTCTCTTATGAGAGGGTAGATATATATAGGATCCCAGCAGCTGTATTTCACATCCTAGGGCTGCGTTTGGATGCACAAGTAACTTGAATTGCAGTCGAGATAATAATGACAAAATTAACGATGTTGGTGATTATCAAAGTACGAAATTGCAGTTACATTTCTTTCGTCCAATTTCAAAGAATCACAATCTGGAGCCCAACTCCTCGATCTGGCTGCCAAGGATGAACATTACAATTTGCTTATTCTCACTCCTTCGATTAATAATTGCAACTTAATGCGATATCCATACAAACATGCCCTAAGCTTATTAGGGCATGTTTGGGTGCCACTTAAAAATGAGTTCATCTCATTTTAGTTAACATCAACTGCATATTAAAGATAATTTATATATTTTGTTGGTTATATTTTTAATCCTATAAAAACAATCTTTAATACATAATTAAGATTAAACTAATGAGATGAATTTGATTTAAGCGGCACCCAAACATGCCCTTATACCATTTTCTTTGACATTGATAATCTTTGTGCGAGATCCACTCAAGAGGAATGAAAGAGTGGTGCCAGGGGAACTCCCACGCGGCAATGGCATGTACCACCCAGATAGTGGGATTCGCTGTACCAGTCGACAGATTGATTTGACAATCCAAGCCTCTCTGAATAATGGGCATGGTTTGTTGAATTTTGGAAGGCTTAATGCTTCTCGTTTTTACTATCTATAGAAATGACCCCACTAAGTCCACGTGAACGTGGATCGAGTTTTTGTTGGCGCCACGGGTGG
This sequence comes from Magnolia changhungtana, assembly GCA_030180095.1. Classification (NCBI taxonomy): domain Eukaryota; kingdom Viridiplantae; phylum Streptophyta; class Magnoliopsida; order Magnoliales; family Magnoliaceae; genus Magnolia; species Magnolia changhungtana. The sequence continues at coordinate 5,243,975 of JASAUF010000421.1, forward strand.
AAATTTCATCAGATCCACCGCGTCCATCAGATATGCTGCCTCATTTTAAGCATTGAACCCAAAAATCATAATGATCCAAAACTCAGGTAAGCCACACCATAGGAAATAGTTGGAATGGAATGTCGACCAGCAGTTGTGTAAGACCCTCCATGGTGTTTATTTGTCATCCAATTCCTTCATCTGATGTGCCTCATCAAATGAAAGAACTACCCAAAAAGCAAAGTATTTTCCTTTCTTAGCATTATATATATATATATATATATATATATATATATATATATATATATGAGAATAAAGGACTGTTTGGATGCACTAAAAGATGAGAATGATCTAGAATGCAGCCGGGACCTGCTGAATCTTATCGTGCATCAGATGAATGGGATTATGCACTCTGTACTACAAATTCCTACTGCATTTTGTTTGCGAAGGTTTGGTTTGAAAACCCAAAGTGCTTTGAATTTTATTAATGCAACATAGAAAAATTAAAAAGGAAAAACCCATTGTTTCTTGAGTTCTTGGGTGTTCAAACATACAAAAAAATAAAAATTAAATTAAATTAAAAAATAATCACTTGTGAGTTTGATAGTGGGCTCATTTACAATTTCCAAACTATAAGAGCTAGACTGCATTGTGAAAACTGTAATTTGTATTTCATTGACAATAACTAAATATATAGAAGATGTGAGCGATATGTAGACTCTAAAAGATCTCAATAGATATACTTCTTAACAAATATAGAAATTTCCTAATATAAGTAGATTATCCCAGTTTTAAAAAAATATAAAAAAAAATAAAAATCACGCCCCACTCCTTATGTGCCGCCGGGTTTGACGCCGGGTTTGGCATGTCGCTACATGTGTTGAAATACTCTCTTTTGTGCTTATTTTCTTTATTTCACTTAATCACCCGGCATGCAGACCTTGGTGTACCATTGAACCTTGGGATCAGCCTCATATACTGCAGAATATAGGATATGAGAGCCAGTTTTGTGTTTAGAGGCTGGCTAGCTAGAGATCCGGCTCTCAAGGCCACTTCTAGTACTTAGTATCTTCATCTAATATTAAGCTTGAGTGTGTTGTGATCCTTAGAATACTGTTGAACTGTTGAATTGACCATCTGAACAGTGAAAAGTTCGAATAATCGATCGCTGCCGCTAAAGCTTGATCTACTATTATGGAATAACCACATGTAACTTGAGATGATCCAGACACTAAGCGTGGTCTAGATCATTGATCTGATAGCTTGGCCATCTCCATATGCGGCCACCATATAAGATCAAGAATGGAAAAAAAAAAAAAAAAACCTGGTGTCTAATGCTTAAATCAATCAATGGACCATTCCCTCGTCTGTGCCATCACAACATTACACTGTTGGTGACTTTTTCGCTGTCACAACATTACAAACAAGACCCTAAAGCAGTAGGGTTTCAACCTTTCTTACCTCCGTACAAAGTAAGAAAACAATAGTACAGAAAAAAGCTTGTAACCCACATGCCTATATATGCCTGGTGGGCCATATGTAGCGTGAGCTTAAAGATGAACGGTCTGGATCATAAAGCAGTGAGGCAGAGTTGGCAAGAGAAACTTGAGCAGGCCTTTACAGCTAAAGATCCATCAAAGAATTTTATATGAAAGATCAGGAATAAAACAGTACATTTTCAAGGTACACTTAGTCCAAAGAACAAATTCTAAGGTCTGCTAGCTGATCAGAGAATAATTTCATTGCAGTCATGGTGTTGGCCCATCAAATCAACGGTCACTGAACCATGGACGCCGCATGCACTGAATCTTACGTCTAAACTTGTGAAACCTTTTATTTTCTCCACCAGAAAAGCATGTTGAAGTTGTGGTGTCAGCGGAACACGGACTTGTGGGATGATATAGTCGAGAATTTAAACCGGCTCATTGTACCCGGCACGTGTGACGCTTATGTGACATTTCTACTTTCCTGCCTTCGTGTGTGGATGTAACTGCAAGTGGCCCGTGACACGACAATACTTTTGGTGACCGGTCAGTACTAGATAGGACAGGTTCCATCATGTTGGTGGTATTTTCGATGGGGTTTCCACATATTCCATACATGGTAAATTTAGATTAATTTGTTCTTGTGTGGATAATCTACCTGATGAATTTTGGCTCAGAAGCGAGTTACAATGTCGTTTCTGGAAGATAATTTACTTCTCTCAAATGGTACAATAGGGCTCTCGTGTACTGTTTTGAAAATTTAACTAGAAAGGTGTCTATCATTAGTTTACACTACCAAGAAGATAGACAATGACAAAAGGATGGAATGGGAGACTCTGAAAACTGAAGAGATGAGCTGAGTCGCATGATCATTCTGCTGATGGATGGTATTCTAATTTAGAATGCTTGCAGAGTGGGGAATGCACCTACCATTAGGTCTCTGAAGAGTCTTATTAGGCAGCACAACCTGACAATTGTTTCCATCCTCGAGCCAATGCTTAGGGCCGATGAGAAGTGGGTGGGAAGTCCGTCCGGGTGTTCTTCGGCTCCTATCTGTCTGTTACCATTGTGGAATCATCGAATCAGATTATCTCTATTTCAATGGGCCTCCAGGGGAGAGCCAATAGGGTCTTGCTTTCTTGTGTTTATGTGAAATGCTCCAGAAAGTCATGTAGGTGGGAGTAAAGAAGTAGAAAGTGAAGAAATAAAATAAAAAAACAAAATATGAAATTCAAAAATGAAAAGTGATCGGATTTTCTTTCTTTGTATTGTATCTGAAATGAATCCTGTCTATTCCTATCCTTCCACTCCTCTAGACTAGACTTTTGGGTTTTTCAGCCAAGCCAACTAACTTCGGATATGTATGAAGTATTAACATTCTTTTTGAGCGAGAGGGGGTACAGTATAAACAAACAAAAAAGAAGAGGGAATAGAATCTAATTTTTTTTTTATCTCTTCTAACATAACAAAATCTATACCAAAAAGTGAGGAATTGGATGAATCGATCCCTTTATTGAATCCTCTTTGGGGGGTGGGATGCAAGCAATGGCCGAATTCACATAAAGGGACCACAAAAGTCCTTCCGCGTTATACAACTTGTTTTCTTGTTCCCTTTATTGGTTCTCTATAGTTTTGAGAAGGCAGCTATGGGCGCAGCTAGAAAATATGGCTTCAGCAGCATGGCCCCGTGGGCGATTTGCGGTGATTTTAATGCAATTTTGAATGCATTAGGGAGGAAAGGGGACAACTCCTTTGATCTCCTTAGCTCCTCTAAATTTGTTGCAGTGCTCAACAATGCGGAGTTGATCGATGCTGGCTTTACAGGGATCAACTTCACTTGTTGTAATAATCAGGCAGGGCATGCTCAAGTTTGGGCTAGGCTAGATAGAGTGTTCTATAATTGCTCTTGGTTTCGCGCGATTCCCTCCTTCCAAGTAAAGCACCTGCATAGAGTTAACTCAAATCACGCCCCACTCCTTATGTCCTTCCTATTTGAACCTCCATCCTTCCCAAAACTATTCAGATTCCAATGTCTGTGGCTTCTCCATGAATCTTTTCAGCAGCTGGTCAGAAATGCATGGGTCTCATACATTGCAGGGGAGCCAATGCTTGTTTCGCTCAAAAAGTTAAAAAGTGTTAAACTGGCTTTGGAGACCCGGAACAGGAATGTCTTCAGGAATATTTTCCATAATCTTTAGGACGCAGAGGCAAATTTCCTCAAGGCTGAGAAAGCAGCGGAGGGGTCCTTGAATTTGACTCTCCTTGAAAACCTTAAAGAGGCCAGGAATAGACTGTCCCACATGGAGCTTTTTAAGGAGATCTTCTGGAAGCAGAAGTCCATAAATGAGTGGATCCTTGAGGGTGATCGAAACACTAAATATTTCCACAGTTTGGCCATTAAGTGAGCAAGGAAATCTGTTATTAATTAAATCAAGTTGGATCCAGGGGTGTTAGTATCTAACCAGTCCTCTCTCAAGTAGGGTGCGGTTGATTTCTTCTCTCGGCTCCTTCAAGCTGAGCCTATTGGGCATATCAAGGAATGCTTAGAGGTCATCCCTACATGCGTCACGTCCGATCAAAATAGCGCTCTCCTAGCTAAGCCGTCCATTGAAGAAGTGTTCCAAGTCGTCCAAGCTTTGCCTAAAGATGGGGCTCCTAGCCAAGATGGATTGTTAAGTGCTTTTTTTCGAGGGTGTTGGGAGATAGTTAGCCATAATATCTTTATCATCAATGTCTTTCCCGATGTGAGATTTAAAAGAACATTTTCTGCTCCAACAACTAGGGAGAATCGAGCATTTCGCATGAACACTTTTTGTCATCTCTTATCGCCTGATAGGAGGTAAACAAGTTGTGATGCTTACATACAAGCCGAGTTACCCCGATGTCTAAAACTCAGTCCATATTGTTAACCAAAAAAACTTCGAACACTATAGTGACGACCATGTCAAAATTTTCTTCAGCTTCACTGAGATTAACTTGAAATTTTGTATTCTTTTTCTTAAGCCTACATTTATAATTTTCATTATGTCAAGGCTTCTTATAGTAGTTATAGGGTCTTTTTTTTCTTGAATCAGCCATTCATTTTCTTTTTTAACTTATACTCCTTAAAGTGATGTCCATGTTTTTCACAGTTATAATAATTTTATTTCTTTTTTTCTCTTTTGTATCTGACTTGTTTCACTAGGCTAGATTTAAATTATATTAACCTATTTGCATTCTCAATTTGGTCTCTGTTTCTATTAGCTTCCTCTATCCTTAAGTGTATGATTATGTTTTCTAAAGAAATGCCATTTTTTTAATGTTTCGATCGATGTATTTATTCTTTCCAGGAAATAAGTAACTTTTCAATTAGCGCTCCTAACAAAAATATCTCATCCATTTTCATTCCTTTAATCATCAGTTCATGTACCAGATTCTGATAATCGTTAATTTGATTCATAATAGGTTTATTGTTAGTGTAATGATTTGTGCATATATTTGTCAATCACGTATGCCTGTGTGTCAATGAGTCAGTTGAGGTATTGGAAAGACCGAAGACACAAGAGGACAAGAAGCATCAAGGACTGTAGAACAGATCAATCATTTACATGTCATGGTGACCCTAACCTTAGACCTAAAACAACATAACCTCTAGATGATCATAACCTTTATAGATAAACCTTCATTTATCTTCAGGAGCTCATTTTGAACATGATTATACAGGCTACAGAGATCCCAAGGTGCTGAAAACCAAACTGCCCAAACTAGAGAGTCATAGATAAACTTGATCGGTCTCGATCGATTGAAACTCGACCTTAATCAATCAATCTTGGCCAAAACTGTCCAACAAGTTTTTTGACTTATTTCAACATACTTCAATCGATCGATGACCCTTGGTTGATTAATCAATGATGTCGTTTTTCTGTTCGTCTTTATAAATGACATTCGATCATTGGATAAGAGGATGGGTTTTTGGTGCAATAGAAGCCTATGTGATTCCTCACTCATATCTCTCATCCCAAGCATTTAAACAAAAGATATTTAACTCATTTTACTTGTGATTTATAACTTAAATGAGCATTCCAAGCTCCCTTTGAAGATGAATTTAATCTTATCCATATTCTAAATATTAGACTCAAGCTTATAAGCATAATCCTTGTTTAAACCCCCTAGAACACACATATAGGTGAATCTCGTATGAAATCAATTATCAATTAGTTGTAGGATATTCTATTATTCTCCATTGCCATGATCTTCTCATTGGAACATCACATGCTAGGCGATCAATTGTAAGAGCCGAAGCATTGACGTCAATGATCGAGGGAGCACAATGAAAAACTGATTGGAGCATGGGAGAGCATCAATCAAGCATCTCAAGAAAGATGCTACAAATGGGCTCAATGTAACAAGTGTCAATTGTAGAATCCATTCACACACCATCCTGGTATAAGATTGAGTATATAGTTTATGACTCAAACTCGAATAAGTTCTTGTATAGGACCTAAGCTCTTGTGTATGACCGAATTCACCGAACATGGGTATATACGTGTTAGTCTATATGAGGAGCCTCCGGCAGGAGTATACGTAAGGCCTTGGATTATGATCACAATAACTGGACACCGGTGTGTATGTATCTCCGTGGGAGCCAAACGTAGGTCATTGGATTAAGACCGCTAATAGTTATTGGTAGGGGAGCCACCTACATAGGTGGAAATGTGTTCCTCCGACACAGGAGTTTATATGTGTTAGGTCCTTTGAGTATAACTATAAAGTTTAGAGGTGAACCTATTAAAAATTCCTAAGATAGTGAATACCGGTACACTCGAGGAGAGTGCGTCCGTCAAAAGTGGAGTAAGGAAATTGAATCACTATACATGCTTGTGTTTATTATTATCATTTTATCATAATTCTATTATTGCTTATGTACTTGATTAGTTAAACTATACGAATGCTTGAATCAGATTGTATGTTAGGTACTTAACTTATAATCATACACAAGCTCACTATCTCTTATAGACTAGTTGCTCGATTGATATATCATTTGTAATCTATGTAGTTGGACCCACTTTGGATTGGAAGCCTTAGTGTTAATTGACCTTTTTAGTTTTAATTGGTAAATTAGATAATTAGGCAAAGAATTTTAAAACTTCGGATAGGCCCCAACAAAAAAAAAAAATCAGACCACGCCTATCATATCCTAAAACAAGAAAAAGACTAACAAGACTGCATATGTGATTACATCAGAAACTAAGCGGGATGCAGCAACAGAAACACACCAAGCTGAGCGAGAAGCAGCAGTAGAAACACATTAAAAAACTGACCACACGCCATAAATCCAGCTAACCAGAATGCATACATGAACCAGCTTGGCTCCCAGGCTTGCAAGAAGAACACCGCATTGGACAATAACATCCACGAAACTATGGATACTAAACATATCTTACAGGCGAGCTCCATAAAAGCAAAACAGAACCCACCTTGCTTAATATATCCTAGCAAGATGCAAAAGAGCAAAGGAGTGAAAAGGGAGAGTTAGTTCCTCCCTGGCTAACTGAAACTAGCCCCTACCGCAAACAAGAGCAAAATCCCCTGCTGAGACAATACAATCTGCAGAAAGTGAATCTGGGTGAAGCTGAAGATCAATTGATACCAACACTCAACCATAAACAAGTCCTCATTGATCAAGGCCTTCTGAAAAATCCCCCATACTAGCCCAACCAACATAATACTCCTGAGAAGTGGCGCAGAGATCACACTCCAACAGCTACTGAATGAAGAAGAGATTAGACTCAAGGAGCCAAACCTGACTTATCCTACCAAGAAAATGTTAAACTGCCTGCTACTACTGCACCACAAGTGACACCAACTACTACTAAAGAATCCAAAAACAGCAGAAGATCTGACCAGAGAGAGAGGGACAGTCAAGACTCCCTCCTCCCCAACGAACATCAACCCACTCCCTTTTTGGCCACTAACTTCCTTATCATACCCAAACCCGCCTTGTCTAGAAGAAGAGAACCCCTAACTTTAGAGGGAAGATTGGTTATAGATAAGAATAACTTGTCAGGGTGACCACTACTTGCCATATTATCCAGCTCATCTGCTACCGAATTGCCTTCGAGATAGATGTGAGCGAAGAGAAGCTTGAGAGGATCTTTTAGACTGATAATTGATGGGTTTTTTGACCCGTCGTCGACCGGTCGTGAGCCTCGCTCAACTGATCAAAGGCTGTGGTCAACCAGTCATAGAAGACGAGTCGTGGCACTACTCAAAGTCCAGCGATTGTGGACTATTTTTCTCCGGGGTGCTCGACCAGTCGAAGGAGGTGCTCGACTGGTCGAAGGTGGCTCTCGACCGGTCGTGGACTCGTTTCGACCAGTCGAGGTTACGCAGATTCGTTCCGCGATTTTGCACGGATTTGTAAGGGTTATGATCTCATACTCCTTTGGTTGTCAAATTTTGATGTGTTAAAACATCTATCTGTGTCTTGTGCTGGTATGATGATTATTTTATTCAAGACACTGCCTAAGTACTTCAAGATGCTACAAGTTGAAGCACAAGATGTTAAAGTTCAAAAAGCCATAAAAAGCGACAAGATGTTGAAGCTCAAGATCTCAAGACTTCAAGCCTGATATTGTTCAAGACTTCAAGCCTGATATTGTTCAAGACTTCAAGCCTGATATTGGTTCAAACAATCTACATTCGTTAAATGGTTGAAGTTCAATATCCATACGACATGTTTAAGGTTTAAATGACCTTAGGTTGACACTTTAAGTAGGTCATTTTGGATACATAAATCAAATCTTTATTTAACATAAAGTTGGTCTATTCCAAGACCAGGTCTAGCTCTTGTTCGAACGATCCTAGCATTGGTTCGACTAGTCCAAGAAATCCCACGATCAGTCCTAAGTTGTTGAAGTTTTTTTCAAATTTTTGGAACGCCCACGACACTGTCCCTGGAAGTCCTTCGACCGGTCGTAGGTTGGCTTCGACCGTCCACGATCTGTCGTGGAGCTACGACGAAAGACCAAAGAATCGATTTCATGGTCCTACGACCGGTCGTAGGTATCTACGACGGTCGTAGGTGACCCACGACCGGTCGTAGGGTTCACACGACCGACCGTAGAAACGGCTTTCAAAGATCGCGCTCAATTTTTCAAAAATTGCATTGAAGCTACGACCGTCTAGGTTTCTAAGACCAGGTCGTAGAACGATTTTTTTCGTCTATAAATTGAACACGAATTTGAGTTTTGATATTCGAACTCCATTCCATTCAAGAATTTTCAAGTTATCACTCGAGATAAGTCTCGTGTTTATTTTAAGCTTAATTGTGCTTATTTAATATTCCTTTTGCTAGCTTATTTTATTTGATTTTGTTTCTCTATTCCAATCTTATTTGAAAAGAGGAATTATATTATTCCTTCTTCTTGGAATCAAAATCAAATATAGCTACGCCCAACAAGTTAAATCTAAAATCTATTAGAATTTAGAACCTATGAATGTGAGTATTGGAAATTGAACTTTGATATTCAATCATCTACTCCGATTAGTTCTACCTGGCCGCTAAAGGAAAAATCCGGGGTATTTTACAACCAGTAAAATTCATTTGTTATTGGTTTTGTTTGAGGTTGAGCGAGAAAAATCTCATTGTATTGGTTTTGTTTGAGATTGTGCAGAAAAATCTCATTATTTTGGTTGTCTCGAGGAAAACCAGAAAACTCAGAAAAAGGGGTTTTTGAATTGTGTAAGCCCAAGTGAAAAAAAGACACAATTGTAAAGGTTTTTGGTGAACCTGTAAAACCTATTTGATAGTGAACGCTAATATCCCCTGTGTGAGGATATTAGGAGTGGAGTAGCATTCTGTGTGGCTGTTGTAAAACAGTTGGTGTACACACAGGCGAACCACTATAACTCTTTGTCTTGTGGATTGAATGCTTGATTAATTTTCATATCTTTTATCATTCAATTGTGTGGAATGTACAAGTGGATGTGAATGTTGTAACTATTTACATTTTCAAGCAAGTGTGGGGATTGTTGTAATAATTTAGATCTTTATTCGCATTTATTTTCAATTCCTTGCTATTTCATTTACTTATATTAACATTGAGTTCTTGATTCAAAAGAGGTTCTAGAAATAAGGTTGTCCTACCATAAGCCCTTGTTTATTATGGTGTAAGGTTGTCCTTAGAATCGAATTTGTATCAATCTCTCAATAATTATTTATCAAGGTGATTTATATTTAGCATTGTAAATTGATTCATTATTGGAAGAGTATTGATTTACTTTTGTTCAATACGTGATTTATTTTTAAATTTGGCATAGTCCTATTCACCCCCCCTCTAGGACATATAGCTTGGCCTTTTCAAGTGGTATCGAGCCTAATAGCTCATTACTTGTTACTTTTTATTTGGATTTATTTCGAGCTAACGATCTAAGCTATTTAAAAAGATGTCAAATTTTGATAGCCTTTCGATTACTAGGCCTCCACCTTTTGATGGCTCCAACTATGCCTATTGGAAAGCCGAATGAGAATCTTCCTCGGATCAATGGATGAAAGTGTGTGGCTAGCCACAGTGGTGAATGGAATCCTCCTACCATGGAAGTAATGGCGGTGTTGATGGTTCAAAATCTATGAAAATTACACCATTTTTCCAATGGACCACACTTGAGAAAAATGAGAGTAGTGCTAATGCTAAAGCACTAAATGCAATCACTTGCAGCACTATCATAGGATGAGTTCAAAAGAATCATATCCCGTGATATATGAGCGTTAAAGCAAGCCTGGGATATTTTAGAAATGACACACGAAGGTACTACAATTGTCAAGAAATCTAAAGTCCAACTCCTCATAACTAAATTTGAAGAAATTCATATGGAGGAAAATGAAATGTTTATGGACTTTTACACTAGATTGAATGACATTGTAAACTCTATGTGGGGTCTTGGTGAAAAGATCTCGAGAAAGTAAAGTGTGTGCAAAAATACTACGCTCTCTTCTCCCGAACGGTTCAATTCAAAGGTAACCGCAATCGGGAACTTCGTGATACGGACAATATGAAGGTAGAAGAGTTAGTTGGTTCTTTGCAAACCTATGAATTAAGTTTTAAAGCTCCTAAAAGTAAGTCTATTGCTTTGAAGTCATCTAAAAGTATTACTCAAGAAAATTGATTCGAGAAAAGTCGAAGATGATATGGCCCTTTAGCGAAAAAGTTTTATAAGATTTTCAAAAGTAAGAAAAGAGTTGACTTTCAAAAGGCAAATGAAAAGAAACGTTCTAAACCTAAGTCTAAAACTTGGAAATCATTGAAAGATAGTCAATGTTATAAGCTGTCAAGAATATGGGCATTTAGCAAACAAATGTCCTAAAAAGGACAGATCCAAAAGGAAGGGTATGTTGGCTACTTGGGATGAATCGTCGATTTCAAGCCTCTTCTGAATCAGAAAATTGAAAGAGTCGGGCAGTGAACTTAAGGCCCTTATGACTCTAGCCAAGTTTACCTTTTCAGATCACGATGATTCAACAAGTGAAGAAAATATGGATAGTGATCATGAAAATGATGAAGATCTTCAAGATGCTTATAATGCCTTATATAAGGAAAGTTGTAAAATTGCTGTCAAACTTAAACTTCAAAAAGAAAAGTTTTTTAAACTTAAAGAATGTTTTGAAACCCTTGTTTTAGAAAAATCTCAAATTTCAGATTGTTTTGAAAAATCAAAGTGTGATTTAGAATTTAAAACCTCCCTAATTGAAAATTTGAAATCTGAAAATGAGAAACTTAAAAATGAAGTATCCTCTCTTCTGAGTTTGAAGGACACATGGAGATATGCCCAAGGTGATCCAAAATTAGAAAAATTATTATCCGGATCAAGAAAATGTGGTGATCGATCCGGGTTGGGTTTTGACAAAAACACATCTCCTAAACAAAAGAATGCTCCTTCCATTTTTGTGAAAGGAGAGACTTCTAACTCAAAAGAAAAAGGTACTAATCAAGTTGTTTCTAAAAATACAAAAACCTTTCAAAAACACAAAAGCAGCTATATAAATTTCAAAAATCAGATTCGAAACCCGCTAGCTGAAAAAATTATTGATTTACTTAAGGAGCTATTAAAATCTAATTCAGTAGGTCACTCTTATAACTATAAACAAAAGAAGACCAATTATTCTCCTAAACCCAAAACAGTACAGAAATGGGTTCCCAAGGTTACTTGTTTGGTTGCTCACACTTGCTTTCAAAGCTACAAGCCATTCAAAATGGTACCTAGACAAAGTGGATGCTCCGGACATATGACAAAGCGACAAAGCTCTATTCATCGATCTTAAAGATATGATTGATGGGTCACCACATTTGGTGATGGTAGCAACTCGCAAGATAATTGGCAAAGGTACGGTCCAACTCTATAACCTTCCCTTATTTAAAAATGTGTTATATGTTGAAGGTTTAAAACACAACTGTTGAGCATATCTCAAATATGCGATAACAACCATAATGTTAAATTTTCTAATCAAGGTTGTGAAATTACAAATGAAAAGGGTTACGTAATATTAGCGGTCATGAGAACTTCGAAAACTCGCTATATAGTTTAACGGTAGCTCATCTAATCAAACGTGCTACATGGTCCATACCGATGAGATAGATTTATGGCATAAACGCCTTGGACATGTACACTACCGAAATTTATACTGATTGAGCAAAAGTGAACTAATAAAAGGTCTACCTAAAATGCAAAAGTAGACAAGATTTGTGGTGAATGCCGAGTATGGTAAACAAACTAGGAGCTCTCACAAAAAGGTGAACTCCAATATCACCACAAGACCACTCGAGCTTCTCCATATGGATCTTATAGGACCAACAAGAACGGAAAGTCGAGGTGGCAAAAGTACATCTTAGTTATTGTAGATGATTACACAAGATATACTTGGGTTTCATTCTTGAAAGATAAATCGAAACCCTTGATGAAGTGAAAAAGATTATAAAACGGATTCAAACTGAAAAATGTTCTCAAGTCAAACAAGATCCGTAGTGATCATGGATCTGAATTTGAAAATAGCGGTTTTGAGAAATTTTGTAGCGATGTGGAATATTGCATGAATTCTCTCGCACCTAAAACTCCTCAACAAAATGGAATTGTCGAAAGGAAGAATAGAGTGCTTCAAGAAATGGGAAATGTTATGTTAAATAGCATGAAGCTACCTAGAATCTCTCAAGAAATTTGAAGAATAATACACTGCTACATTATTAACCGTGTTTATATTTGTAAATCTAATAATAAAACGGCTTATGAAATGTGGTTTGAGAAAAAGCCTTCATCAAATATTTTCGAATTTTTGGACAAAGAAGTGCTATATTTTTTGCGTGACCGTGAAAATTTGGGAAAATTCGACACTAAAAGTGATGATGGGATCTTTTTAGGTTATTCTTTAAACAATCGTGCTTATCGTGTTCGAACAACAGATTGGTGTGATTCAAGAGTCAATAAATGTTGTGATTGATGATCTTTTGAAAACACTGTTCCTAGTTTAGATAATGATGAAGTTCTTATACTTGAAAAACAAGAAACTTCATCAAATGAAACTAATCCTGAATTAAGGGTCGTTAAAGATCATCCAACCTCTCAAATACTTGGAAATCCTCTCTTATGGTGTGCGACTCGTAGACAATTAGAGGACATATGTAACTACGTATGTTTTACATCCCAGATTGAACCTGTAACGTAAAAGAAGCACTTTTCGATGAAAATTGGATTCTTGCGATGCAAGAAGAACTTAATCATTTGTCGAAATGATGTCCGGCAACTTGTTCCTAGACCTAAAGATAAACATATTATTGGAACAAAATGGATTTTCAAAAACAAATCGATGAGCTTGGAAATATTATTCGAAATAAAGCAAGACTAGTTGTACAGGATATACTCAAATCGAAGGTATTGACTATAATGAAACATTTGCCCTCATGTAGCTCGCCTTGAATCTATCGACTTTTATCTCCATTGCATGTTTTAAGAAAATTAAAATTTATCAAATGGATGTTAAGAGTGCCTTTTCGAATGGTGATTTACATGAAGAGGTATATGTTGAACAACCTACAGGGTTTGAAGATCCTAAATTTACTGATCATGTGTATCGTCTTAAGAAAGCTCTCTATGGTCTGAAACAAGCTCCCAGAGCATGGTACGAAAAATTGACTAAGTTTTTACTGAGTCATAACTTTCAGATGGGGTGTGTTGATAAGACACTCTTTGTTAAGAAATATAACGATGATATTCTAATGGTTCAAATATATGTTGACGATATTATTTATGGATCAACCTGTACTAACATGACTGTTGAGTTTGCAGATTTGATGAAGTCTAAATTCGAAATGAGCATGGTTGGAGAATTAAACTATTTCCTAGGATTGCAAGTAAAACAACAACCTGATGGAATATTTATTTCACAAACCAAATATGCTCAGAGTTTAATTAAAAAATTTGGATTCGAGAAAGGTAAAAATTTTGATACTCCAATGAGTACAACTGTAAGACTCTCAAAAGACTCTACAGGTAATGATGTGGATCCTAAATTGTATCGTAGTTTGATTGGTAGCTTACTTTATCTAACTGCTAGTAGACCAGATATTGTTTTGAGTGTTGGTATTTGTGCTCGTTATCAATCAAATCCTAAAGAATCTCACTTAACTGTTGTTAAGCGGATTATGCGTTATGTCGCAAGTTCTACCAAATTGGGTCTCTGGTATCCACATGAGACTAATGTTCAATTAGTGGATACTGCATGCCGATCTTGGGTGGAAACATTGATGATAGGAAATCAACCGGTGGTGGTTGTTTCTACATTGGAAATTGTCTTGTTTCTTGGTTTAGCAAGAAGCAAAGTTCTATATCGCTATCAATCTTGATGATTTGAAGTGAATACATTGTCTTGGAAATGCATGTACTCAACTTGTTTGGATGAAACGAATGTTAAGCGATTATGGAATTACTCAAGATTCTATGATTTTATTTTGTGATAATTCCAAAGGCAATAAATATCTCTAAAAATCCATTCAAAGATTCACATTACTAAGCATATTGACATTAGATTTCATTACATTCGTGAATTAGTGGAAGAAAAATTAATAAATTTGGATTACATTCCAACCGAAATTCAACTTGCAGACATTTTCACTAAACCGCTCGACAAAAACCGGTTTAATAAATTAAAATTTGATCTCGGTATGTGCAATTTAAATTGAGTTTGCATGATTTTGTGTAACATAAGTTTGATGTTTTATTTGCTTAAACTTGAAATTATTTAAAAAAAATAATAAAAAAAATAAAAAAAAATAAAAAAAAATTAAAAAAAAATGCAAATTTTTTGTCATACACGACCTGTCGTGAGAATACACGTGCACGATCTGTCAGTATTCACGACGGTCGAACACGTACACGACACTGTCAGTAAAGCACGGGATTTCACTTAAAATTGGGGATTTTAGTCTTCTTCTTCATTTCTTCATTTCATTCCAACCGTCCTAGCTAATTTGCCCAACCCATCTTCATTATTCTTCAAGGTTAGTGATTCTTTTACATTTTCCTTGTAGATTCTTACTATTAGTGCTTCAAAACTCATGTTTGTGGAATCTATTTTCTCATTGATTGCAGGATTTGGGGTTTTTTTTTTTCTCTTGAAAAATCTGTTCTATCTAAATCTCATTCCTTCTATCTTGCATTTTGTTGTTCCCTTGAAATCTTTCTTTGAAAATGGATCCTAGAGGTAAAAAGAAAACTACTCGAGGTCCATCCTCGTCTAGATCAACTTCTATTGTTCAACGTCATCTTCGTTCTCCCGAAAATGATCCTACTCGATGCTCGAGATTTACGTATGCGTAATGTAATTGTTGAACGTCATGTTACTGTCAATCACATTGCTTCTTTTGGTATTCCTTCTTTGTTGGAATCTGTGGGATGGGATAACATCCTACATTGGGGTGGAGCTGCATACCAGTCCATTGCCCAATCCATGTTTGCATGTATCTGTGATTTTTCTCTTGAGAATTTAATTTTTAAAGTTGATACTCAAGAAGGTTTGTTTGTTGTAGATCGTCATTTGATTGCGAGATATTATGGAAATACCTATCAATGATGAAAGCATTCCAATTAATATTTTACATGATAGTCTCTCGAATCCGAACGACGAATGCTTACTAGAGATTTATGTAATATGGATGTTCATTGGACTCATAAAGGTCATACACTTCCCTCAAGGTATTTGTTACCCGCAGACATGAAAGTACTACATAAGATATTCATTTCAAATCTTTATCCACGTTACGGTAATAAAACCGAACTCACTTCTTTTATGGTTCGTGTTTTGCATTACGTTGTCTCTCGGTGTTAATATATGCCTCCCTTCTTTAATTTGTCATTCCATTATTCTGCTTGAAAAGTCACGTCACCATCCAGGACATAGTGATATACCCTTTGGTTATTCTTGACTAGGTTAGCAAATCATATGCTCATAGCCATGCCTACTAGAGAAAAACCCATCCACCATCTTCCCTTTAATAATTCCAATCTTAATAAGATGACTTTAGATTTGGGTAGAGAACAAGTGGATCTTGGTAGCGATGGTGGTGCGGCGGGTAATCTTGAAGCTAGTGATCTTCCGAGGACGTGAATATGGATGACTTATTTGAAGAACTTGAGTCGACTCGGTGATGATCCCGATTTTCAAATTCGATTTTGATGAAAGGTTGAATTCTCTTCAAGAGCAGGTGGCTCAAATTCGTGTTACTCAAGACACACAATTTTCTTATATGCGAAAATATATGAGGCGAATTGCTAAAGGATTACACAAAATTGATCCATCTAATCCTGCGCCCTCTTCTGGTTCTGACTGAATTTTTTTTTGGTCTGTAATATTTACTAATATTTGCTTGCCTCTCAAAACTTTTTGTTGACATTTTTCTCTTGCTACTTCTACTATCTTATTACTGTTCTTCTTCCTTTGTCCTTTTGTGACAAAAAGGGGGAGAAGTTTGGTGAAGAATCATTAAAGTTTGGTGAAATTAGTCATGTTGCTTAACTTATAACTTATTTCTGTGCTTAGTTCTATTACTCAGGGGGAGTTAAACTTCTCAAGAGTTATGTGAATATGATTATTGCTTATCATGTCTAAACATTGCTTATCATGTCTATACATCTGTGCATCTGTGCTTGCTTTGTACTTCTCTTATGTCTATTGGAAGAATTATTACTTGGTGTGGTGTTTTGTCACAATTTTGACAAAGGGGGAGATTGTAAGGGTTATGATCTCATACTCCTTTGGTTGTCAAATTTTGATGTGTCAAAACATCTATCTGTGTCTTGTGCTGGTATGATGATTATTTTATTCAAGACTTCGCCTAAGTACTTCAAGATGCTACAAGTTGAAGCACAAGATGTTAAAGTTCAAAAAGCCATAAAAAAGCGACAAGATGTTGAAGCTCAAGATCTCAAGACTTCAAGCTTCGATATTGTTCAAGACTTCAAGCCTCGATATTGTTCAAGACTTCAAGCCCGATATTGGTTCAAACAATCTACATTCGTTAAATGGTTGAAGTTCAATATCCATACGACATGTTTCAGTTTAAATGACCTTAGGTTGACACTTTAAGTAGGTCATTTTGGATACATAAATCAAATCTTTATTTAACATAAAGTTGGTCTATTCCAAGACCCCAGAAAGTCTAGCTCTTGTTCGACGAGTCCTAGCATTGGTTCGACTAGTCCAAGAAATCCCACGATCACCCTAAGTTGTTGAAGTTTTTTTTTTTTTTCGGATTTTTGGAACGCCCACGACTTTTGCCCTGGAAGTCCTTCGACCGGTCGTAGGTTGGCTTCGACCCGTCCACGATCTAATGCCGTGGAGCCTACGACCGAAAGACCAAGAATCGATTTCATGGTCCTACGACGGTCGTAGGTATCTACGACCGGTCGTAGGTGACCCACGACCGGTCGTAGGGTTCACACGACCGGCCGTAGAACGGCTTTCAAAGATCGCGCTCAATTTTTCAAAAATGTTAGAGCTACGACACATCCTAGGTTTCTAAGACCGATCGTAGGAATGATTTTTCGTCTATAAATTGAACACAATTTCGAGTTTTGATATTCGAACTCCATTCCATTCAAGAATTTTCAAGTTATCACTCGAGATAAGTCTGTGTTTATTTTAAGCTTAATTGTGCTTATTTAATATTCCTTTTTGCTAGCTTATTTTATTTGATTTTGTTTCTCTATTCCAATCTTATTTGAAAAGAGGAATTATATTATTCCTTCTTCTTGGAATCAAAATCAAATATAGCTACGCCCAACAAGTTAAATCTAAAATCTATTAGAATTTAGAACCTATGAATGTGAGTATTAGAAATTGAACTTTGATATTCAATCATCTACTCCGATTGGTTCTAGAATCGCTAAAGGAAAAATCCAGGTATTTTACAATTCTGTAAAATTCATTTGTTATTGGTTTTGTTTGAGGTTGAGCCAGAAAAATCTCATTGTATTGGTTTTGTTTGAGATTGTGCCAGAAAAATCTCATTATTTTGGTTGTCTGAGGAAAACCAGAAAACTCAGAAAAAGGGGTTTTTGAATTGTGTAAGCCCAAGTGAAAAAAGACACAATTGTAAAGGTTTTTGGTGAACCTGTAAAACCTATTTGATAGTGAACGCTAATATCCCCTGTGTGAGGATATTAGGAGTGGAGTAGCACGTGTGTGGTGTTGTAAAGCAGTTGGTGTACAGCAAGCGAACCACTATAACTCTTTGTCTTGTGGATTGAATGCTTGATTAATTTTCATATCTTTTATCATTCAATTGTGTGGAATGTACAAGTGGATGTGAATGTTGTAACTATTTACATTTTCAAGCAAGTGTGGGGATTGTTGTAATAATTTAGATCTTTATACGCATTTATTTTCAATTCCTTGCTATTTCATTTACTTATATTAACATTGAGTTCTTGATTCAAAAGAGGTTCAGAAATAAGGTTGTCCTACCATAAGCCCTTGTTTATTATGGTGTAAGGTTGTCCTTAGAACTGAATTTGTATCAATCTCTCAATAATTATTTATCAAGGTGATTTATATTTAGCATTGTAAATTGATTCATTATTGGAAGAGTATTGATTTACTTTTGTTCCGCTGATTTATTTTTAAATTTGGCATAGTCCTATTCACCCCCCCCTCTAGGACATATAGCTTGGCCTTTTCAGGATTTCATGTTGCAAGTCCTTTCACAACTGGGATGCGGAAAGGAGTTTCCTAAAACTTTAAATAGGAGTTCCTAGGTTTTCTAGGTATGACAAGAGGGTCTCCTAAAGCTTTACAAGAGATTTGCTAAAGGGTTTAGGGCTATCAAAGGTGAGAGAGAAGAAAAACGGAGAGATCTCACTGATTACGAGGATATAGAAGCGCTGAGACATAGGTTGCACAGTAGATAACCTCCACGAGTATAATCTCCCTTCTATAAGCTTCCTCTCTCTCTTTTCTTCTCTCTCTCACCTTTGATAGCCCTAAACCCTTTAGTAAATCCCTTGTAAAACTTTAGGAGACCCTCTTGTCATACCTAAAAAACCCTAAGAACTCCTATTTAAAGTTTTAAAAAACTTCTTTTCGCATCCCAGTTGCAAAAGGACTTGCAACACGAAATCCGCTTAAAATCACGGAACGAATCTGCGTAACCTCGACTAGTCGAAACGAGTCCACGACCGGTCGAGAGCCACCTTCAACTGGTCGAGCACCTCCTTTGACTGGTCGAGTACCCCGAAGAAAAATAGTCCACAGTCACTGAACTTTAAGTCATGCCACGACTCGTCTTCCACGACTGGTCGACCACAGCCATCGACCGGTCGAGCGAGGCTCACGACCAGTCGACGACGAGTCAAAAAACCCATCAAATCTCTCCCTTTTTGACCTAGGAGGGATCCACCTTCTTCAAGCTAGGCAAGTTTCTACAAACCTCAAACTTGACCTTGAGCAAAGCCTTGGTCATCATGTCTGACCCATTATCATCCGTGTGGACCTTCTCAAGCTGTAACACTTTTTGTTCCAAAGTATCCCTGATCCAGTGATACCGAATCTCTGTGTTTCGACTTGGAATGCTGACTTGGATTCTTGCTCAAGTGTATAGCACTCGACTAGATGATAGACCACGTGCTCCTCCTACTTCAGGCTAAGTTCCTGTAGGAACCTCTTCATCTGAAGCATCTCTTTACATGCCTCTGTGACTGCAATGTATTCAGCCTCTGTCGTCGACAACGCTACGACCTTCTGTAGCTTGCTCTGCCAGAAAACCACTCCCCCTGCAAACATGAATATGAACCCTAATGTAGACTTCCTGGAGTCTATGTCACCTGCCATATCTGCATCTGTGTAGCCCTCTAACACAGTTTTACTGTCACCATAGCATAGGCTCAACCTGGATGAGCCTCTTAGATACTGCAGTATCCACTTAAGCGTTGCCTAATGCTCTTTGCCAGGATTGGCAAGATACCGGCTGACAACACCAACCGCATATGCTATGTCTGGGCGTGTACACACCATAACATACATCAAACTTCCTACAGCTAACGCATAGGGTATCTTCTCCATCTCTTCCACCTTTGCCTTCGTCTTGGGACACTGCATGTCGCTCAATCTGAAGTGACGATCCAGTAGAGTACTGACCGGCTTTGCTGCATTTATATTGAATCACTCTAGAACTTTCTCAATATACTGCTCTTGTGACAGCCAAAGCTTCCTGCTGCTTCTGTCACGGGTTATCTCCATTCCTAGGATCTGTTTAGTCGGGCCCAAGTCTTTCATCATAAAAGACTTGCCTAACTCCTGTTTCAGCCTGTCGATTTTCTTGATGTCTTTTCTCATGATAAGCATGTCATCAACGTATAATAGCAGAACTAAGAAATCACCATCTGAGAACTTGCGCGTGAACACATAGTGGTCCGACTTCATTCTGTCATACCCATGTTTTAACATAAACGAGTCGAACTTCTTGTACCATTGCCATGGAACTTGTTTCAGCCCATACAAGCTCTTCCTCAGCCTATACACCATATGCTCTTTGCCCTTGACTTCGAACCCCTCTGGTTGGTGTATGTAGATCTCTTCTTCCAGGTCACCATGGAGGAAGGGAGTTTTAACATCTAACTACTCTATCTCTAGATCCATGCTAGCCGCCAACCCAAGCAACATCCGTATGGATGTCATCTTCACCACTGGTGAGAATATCTCCTCGAAGTCTATGCCTTTCCTCTGACCAAACCCTTTCACCACAAGTCTGGCCTTGAACCTCATCTGTGAATTCTTATGCTCAATCTTCTTTCTGAACACCCACTTGTTGCTCAGAGCTTTCTTGCCCTTAGGCAGTTTCACCATATCATAGGTGTGGTTCTTATGCAAGCATTCTATTTTCCCTTGCATAGCTTTCAACCACTCCCCCTTATGCTCGTCGGCTAGTGCCTCAGAGTAATCTTTTGGCTCTCCCCCATCAGTCAGCATAATGTACTCATGTGACGAGTACCTTTTGGACGGCTGTCTGTCCCTAGATGACCTCCTCACCTGTGGCTTAACAGGTGGATCAAGTGGGGGCTGCTCCCCTGGTCCATCTTCTGAAGGAACTCCCTCGTCCTCTGCACCTTGTTGTACTCCCCCATCATCAGGCACCACGAGAGGAGTAACCGGATCCATGTCCTCTAGCTCACCTGAACTAGGATGGTTCTTCTCTAGCTTACTAATGTCTTCTAAATACTGATCTTCAAAGAAAACCACATATCTGCTCCTGACGAGCCTCCTCTCGGCCGGATCCCATAACCTGTAACCGAACTTTTCATCACCGTACCCTAAGAACACACACTGTCTGATCTTCATATCGAGTTTGGACCTCTCGTCCTTTGGTACGTGAACGGATGCCCTGCATCCAAACACCCTGAGATGACTGTACGATGGATCATGTCCAGTCCACACCTTCTCAAGTACTTCTCCATTCAACAGGGCTGATGGAGACCTGTTTATCAAATACACTGCCGTGTGCATTGCTTCTCCCTAGAACGTCTTGGGCAATTTTGCATGGGATAACATGCATCTGATTCTCTCTACAATGGTGCGATTCATTCGCTCAGCTACACCATTATGTTGAGAGGTCTTGGGAACCGTCTGTTCATGCCGTATACTCAGGGACTTACAGTACTTATGAAAGTCGTCAATGTATTCACCACCATGGTCAATGCGGATGCACTTCAATGGTCTACCTGTCTCTCTCTCGACCATAGTATGAAATAATTTAAATACACCAAAGACCTCATCCTTGGATTTCAAAGCATAAACCCAAACCCTCCTAGAAGCATCATCTATAAAAGTAACAAAATACAATACCCCACCCAAGGTTTTTATCCTCATAGGACCACAAACATCAGAATAAACCAAATCTAATGCATGCACTTTATTAACATGAGAAGTAGATTTAACAAATAAAACTCTATGTTGTTTCCCTAATAAACAATCAAGACAGGTTTTGAGAGCCGTAACTGTCACGTCTGGAAGGAGCCGCTTCCTCGCTAGTAGCTGAAGCCCTTTTTCACTCATGTGGCCTAGACGCCTGTGCCACATGTCAATAGCTAAATCTTCCGCTGCGTTCAACCCACCCTTGCACATACTGACACTTGCCTTGTAAAGGGTGCAACACTTCTTTCCTCTGACCACAATCAATGAACCCTTGATGAGCTTCCATCACCCACCAGCAAACCGGCTTACATAGCCATCGTCATCCAACCTTCCCATCGACATCGAGTTGAGGCGAAGGTCTGGGATATGCCTCACATCCCTAAAAACCAATGTACAGCCCACATCGGTCTTCACAAAAATATCACCGTCTCCCATAATTTTTGATACGCCAGAATTTTCCATCTTCACAGTCCCATAGTCACCTGACTTGTAACTTGTGAAGGAGTCCATGCATAGAGTCGCATGAAAAGAAGCTCCCGAGTCTATCACCCAGTCGGTGTCCTGACTCGTAGCCGTGAGACATACATCATGATCTGTAGAAAGAATAACTACAACGTCGCCATCTGAAGCGACCACAGTGGAATCTGATTCATCTTTCTTCCCTTTTCCTTTCTTATCATTTTTATTACCACAACATTAATGCTTGTAGTGGCCCTTTTTGCCACAATTTCAGCCATCAACATCATTTCTGTTACTCAACTTGCCTCTTAATTTATCCCAGGCCTTCCCGCCCTTCCTGTTCTTTCATCTCCCCCGTTCCTGTGTCACAAGGGCCTCTTGCTGAGTAGACCCCTGAGACTTCATCCTTGTCTCTTCATTGAAGAGATAGCTAGTTACCTGTTCCATGGATATCTTTCCGTCTGGCACGGAGTTACTTAGAGACACTACCAATGTCTCCCAACTGTCAAGCAATGAACTAAGCAATAGTAAAGCCTGCCGTTCATCATCCAGGACCATCTTCATAGAGGTGAGTTAGTTCACTATACTGCTGACCTCATTCATGTGCTCGGCCACAGAGCCACCATCCTCGAACTTGAGATTCACAAGTCGCCTTATCAGAAAAATCTTATTACCGGTTGTCTTCCTCTCATACAACCCTTGTAATTTTAGCCATAGGCTAGCGGCTGAGGTTTCCATAGACACATGGTGGAACACTGAATCATCCAACCATTGTCTAACAAACCCCACTGCCTTTCGGTCCATCTTCTTCCAATCATCATCAGTCATGTCCTTGGATTTTGCTGATATGCCTAAAATTGGAGAATATAGGTCCTTGCAATAAAGCAAGTACTCCATCTTAGCCTTTCATATGGTCCAATTAGAACCTTTGAGGCTGATCATCCTTGATGAGTCACCTTCCATAATTCAAAATTGATCCCACCCGTTCAATGAACTTAGCTTTGATACCACTTTTTTGGGGGCCTTGCATAAAACCTTAGGATCCAGCCCTCTAGAATAAACCAGAATTATGGATAATAAAGCAATGAAAACAATCAATGCATCAATCACACACCACACAAGAGATTTTTACGTGAAAAACCCTCAAAGAGGTAAAAATCACAGGACCTCATCCAGATCAACAATCTACTATGAAGTAGAACGTTACAAACTTCTTCACTCATGCAGGAGTGGATAAATAATGAGAGAAACAAAAGAAAAACGGAGAGATCTCACCGATTACAAGGACATAGAAGCGCTGAGACATAGGTTGCACAGTAGATAACCTCCACGAGCATAATCTCCATTTTTCTTTTGTTTATCCCATTATTTATCCACTCTTGCATGACTGAAGAAGTTTGTAACGTTCTACTTCATAGTGGATTGTTGATCTGGACGAGGTCCCGTGATTTTTACCTCTTTGAGGGTTTTTCACGTAAAAATCTCTTGTGTGGTGTGTGATTGATGCATTGATTATTTTCATTACTTTATTATCCATAATTCTGGTTTGTTCTGGAGGGCTAGATCCTAAGGTTTTGTGCAAGGCCCCCAACAATAATAGCTCCCAATTAATACCATGATTTCCAACATCGAGACGATTGAGGAGAGGCAATGGCTTCAACAATAACTCGAGAATCAAACTCTACAATAATGTTTGATAGGCCCATATTTTTGCAGATTTGCAATCCATCTGCCATTGCTTGAGCTTCTGCATAGGTGTTTGTGACCATAGCTATTGTGGAAACCAAAAATGAGCTCGTCCCTATGGTCTCTGCATATTCCCCCTCCTCCTGTGCCCGGATTTCCCCTGACAGAATCGTCTATGTTTAGCTTTAGCCATCCTGTGTCAAGTTTAGTCCATTTAATTAATTGGATTTGGACTGCTTCAGCTGGAGAGTAATCTTCGATGCCCAGAGCCTGCATTATAAACTCTTCTCGAGAACAAGTTCTTAAAGAAGAAGGGAGATAGCTGCCTATATCTCTCAGCCATCTAGAAGTCTTGCCTATTATCTTGTTAGTTGACATTTGCTGGTTGTCGAATCTTTTGACATTTCTAGCTAACCAGATTTCCCAAACGATGAGAGGAGGAACCATGCCTCACAGAAACTTTCACCTAGATGATTTAGTTGCTAAGCCACTCCATTGAATCATTTAGTCAGAAATGGATTGATTGGGAATCAGAGGAACAAGGAATAAAGCAGCAAAATAGTACCACACTTTGGTAGTTATCGCATCGCAACAGAATAGGTGGATCCAGGTTTTCTACATTAAAGGAAAGGGCCTGGGAGGGGGGGTAGGAGAAACCTGAGTCTAGTTATAGCACTGAACTGGATTCTGTTGCAGATCAGTCCCTTGCATCCTGTCGGCTGGCTGAGATGAAGGAAGGGCTGAAGCGAAGTGGCTAATTTGGGGTAGATTTCCTTGGAGCTGAGATCGGGTGGAGCTTAGAGACTCCACTAGCCTTCTTTGAAAACTAACTGAGGGGGATTCCATATCACAGCAATCACACTTGGAGGCTAGACTAATGCCGACTTTTTGAATTATCGAGTCCACAGGAACTACATGGTGGAGGATTTTCCAGAAGAAAGTATCAATTTACGTGGGGAGAAATTTGTTCCAAACCCAAATGGTCCATTTAAGCTCAGGACGACGAGCTCTGATCACATTTCATGCAGATTTGAGGGTAAACTTTCCCGAGGTAGCCAACTTCTAGATGAGACAATCTTTTCTGGTCGAGGAGCAGACACCATTGTTCCTGATAACTAGAATGACTGATTGGGGAAGAATATGTTCCTAACACTACGCCAAAATAGTGAAAAAAGGACGGTTGAAAACCGTCTCAAAAGGCCAAAAAGGATGGTCCTGGACCGTCGCAACGGCCGTCAAATTTTAACGTGTCATATTTTTTAAAGGACGGCCATAAACCGTCTTTAAAGAAGGACGGTCATGGACCGTCTCTAAAGAAGGACGGTCATAGACGATCTATAATGGTAGGTAATTAGTGGACTTATTTGAAGCTTCAAAGGACGGTCTATAACCATCTGTAAAAAGGACGGTCCTAGATCGTCCGTAAAAAGGACGGCTCATGACCGTCAATAAAAAGGACGGTTATAGACCGTCTCGTATAACCTAAAAAAGACGGTCATAGACCATCTCTTATGAACCGAAAAAGGACGGTCATGAACCATCTCTTATGAGTCTGAAAAGGACAGTCATGGATCGTCTCTTATAAACTTGAAAAGGACGGTCGTGGACCGTCCTTTAAAAGGACGGTCTTCAGCCGTCTCATATTTGCATATACACATGTTCATATAATATTTTTCCTAATATACACCTGTTACAACATCGTATTCTTCCTGATATACACCTGTTACAACATCGTATTCTTCCTAATATACACCTGTTACATGATATATTTCATCATATTCACATTCACATCCATCTAAAACCAAACTACGTAAATCCATCAAAACACAAACAATATACACCTATTACAATATCATATTCTTCCTAATATACACCTGTTACAACATCGTATTCTTCCTGATATAGACCTGTTATATAATATATTTCATCATATTCACATTCACATTCATCTAAACCCAAACCACATAAATCCATCCAAACATAAACTACATTCATCCAAACATAAACTACATCCATCCAAACACAAACAATCTTATCCACATTACATTCATCCACGCATAAATACGCTCACACCAACCCTGCAAAACTCCAAATCATGAACTAAAATACCAAACAGTTTCTCATCCAAGAAAAACCAAGACTAAATCATAATATTCACTCTATAGAGACTCCCAAGGTGAAGAATTACCTATAGAATATGATGCGATGAGGCTTCTATCCCGTTACTTGTCTGAATGCAATCAGTTGTTCTCTGCCAAATACCATAGATATTCTTTAAACACTAAATTCAAACACTTGCACCAAAGATCATACAAAAACAAAGGAGAAAAAGACTTACCGGATCATCCCTTTGTTCATAGAACCTCTCTGAGGATCCTACACAACTTGAAAAAGATCTCTTATCAGCTCTTGCCGATGCGGTTGTGCCGAGAACAACTTCAAAAGAGGTAGGAGAAGAAACACATCAGACATTCAAAGTTCAACAACTTCAAAGAATCACAAACCCTGACATTAATTTTTAAGGCAACATTTTCAAGATACTGTTTATTGACTCTGGATGCCTGTCTCGGTTGGCAACACTGCGACACTATGCCCAACTCCGTTTCGCAAACACGTTTTATCTTTCCTGCAAAATCAAAAAATAAAATGCTTTAGTTGATTCATTCCATCTCTCTAGGATTTAGGGTCTTGTTTACACTTACCATATGAACCACTCATGTCAGGTAAAATGATAATAAGTAATTGGAGATGTTTCTTCTTATCTCCACTTTGTAGGTTTGCAGTGGCTTGTTTGTGTACATCCATTAGAGCCATCTCGATCCTACTAGGGCGATCGATTTTAGGTTTAGGTATAAGTTTTAGGCTTAGGTATAGGTTATAGGTTTAAGTTATAAGTGCAGGTTATAGGTTTAGGTTTAGGTTAGGTTACAGGTTAAGGTTTAAGGAATTGAGAATAGGTTAAGGTTTAAGTTTAGGAAATCGGGCTCGGGTTCGGGATCAGGTTTAGGTTTGGGTTTTCAAGTTTAGGTTTAGGTTAGGTAGTTGAGATTAGGATTAGGTGTAGGTCTAGGTTTAGGGATTTGAGAATACATTTAAGTTTTAGGTTTAGGTTTAGGTTTATGTTTTAGGTTTAGGTTAAGGTTAGGTAATTGGTTATAAGTTTAGGTTATAGGTTATAGGTTAAGGTTTAGGTTTTAAGGTTTAAGTTTAGGTTATAGGTTTAGGTTAAGGTTTAGGTTTAGGTTATAATATATAGGTTATAGCTTTAGGGAATTGAGAATAGGTTAAGGTTAAGGTTTAGGTTTAGGAAATCGGGCTCGGGTTCGGGATCGGGTTTGGGTTTGGGTTTTCAAGTTTAGGTTTAGGTTTAGGTTAGGGAGTTGAGATTAGGATTATGTGTAGGTCTAGGTTTAGGGATTTGAGAATACATTCGAGGTTTAACGTTTAAAAATCGGGTTCGGGTTCAAGATCGAGTTTTAGGTTTGGGTTTTCAAGTTTAGGTTTAGGTTAAGGGAGTTGAGATTAGGATTAGGTGTAGGTTTAGGTTTAGAGATTTGAGAATACATTTAGGTTTTAGGTCAAAGGTTTTGGTTTAGGTTAAGGTTATAGGTTTAGGTTAAGGTTTAGGTTTAGGTTATAAGCTATAGGTTTAGGGAATTGAGAATAGGTTAAGGTTTAGGTTTAGAAAATCGGGTTCGGGTTCGGAATCGGGTTTAGTTTTGGGTTTTCAAGTTTAGGTTTAGGTTTAGGTTAGGGAGTCAAGATTAGGATTAGGTGTAGGTTTAGGTTTAGGGATT
Source organism: Magnolia changhungtana (assembly GCA_030180095.1). NCBI lineage: Eukaryota > Viridiplantae > Streptophyta > Magnoliopsida > Magnoliales > Magnoliaceae > Magnolia > Magnolia changhungtana. The sequence continues at coordinate 5,271,811 of JASAUF010000421.1, forward strand.
TGAGAATACATTTAGGTTTTAGGTTTAGGTTTTAGGTTATAGGTTAAGGTTTAGGTTAAGGTTTAGGTTATAGGTTAAGGTTTTAGGTCATAGGTTTTGGTTTAGGTTAAGATTATAGGTTTAGGTTTAGGTTTAAGTTAAGGTTCAGGTTTAGGTTATAAGCTATAGGTTTAAGGAATTGAGAATAGGTTAAGGTTTAGGTTTAGGAAATCGGGTTCGGGTTCGGGATTGGGTTTATGTTTGGGTTTTCAAGTTTAGGTTTAGGTGTAGGTTAGGGAGTTGAGATTAGGATTAGGTGTAAGTTTAGGTTTAGGGATTTGAGAATACATTTAGGTTTTAGGTTTAGGAAATCGGGTTCGGGATTAGGTTTTAGGTTTGGGTTTTCAAGTTTTGGTTTAGGTTTAGGTTAGGGAGTTAAGATTAGGATTAGGTGTAGGTTTAGGTTTAGAGATTTAAGAATACATTTAGGTTTTAGGTCATATATTTTGGTTTAGGTTAAGGTTATAGGCTTAGGTTAAGGTTTAGGTTTAAGTTATAAGCTATAGGTTTAGGGAATTGAGAATAGGTTAAGGATTAGGTTTAAAAAATTGGGTTTGGGTTTGGGATCGGGTTTAGTTTTGGATTTTCAAGTTTAGATTTAGGTTTAGATTAGGGAGTTGAGATTAGGATTAGGTGTAGGTTTAGGTTTAGGGATTTGAGAATACATTTAGGTTTTAGATTTAGGTTTAGGTTATAGGTTATAGCTTAAGGTTTAGGTTTTAGGTTTAGGTTAAGGTTAGGTTATAGGTTATAGGTTAAGGTTTTAGGTCATAGGTTTTAGTTTAGGTTAAGTTTATAGGTTTAGGTTTAGGTTTAGGTTTAAGTTATAAGATATAGGTTTAGGGAATTGAGAATAGGTTAAGGTTTAGGTTTAGGAAATCGGGTTGGGTTCGGGTTCGGGATCGGGTTTAGGTTTGGGTTTTCAAGTTTAGGTTTAGGTTTAGGTTAGGGAGTTGAGATTAGGATTAAGTGTAGCTTTAGGTTTAGGGATTTGAGAATACATTTAGGTTTTAGGTTTAGAAATCGGGTTCGGTTTCGGGATCGGGTTTTTAGTTTGGGTTTTTAAGTTTAGGTTTAGGTTTAGGTTAGGGAGTTGAGATTAGGATTAGATGTAGGTTTAGGTTTAGAGATTTGATAATACATTTAGGTTTTAGGTCATAGGTTTTGGTTTAGGTTAAGGTTATAGGTTTAGGTTAAGGTTAAGGTTTAGGTTTAGGTTATAAGCTATAAGTTTAGGGATTTGAGAATAGGTTAAGGTTTAGGTTTAGAAAATCGGGTTCGGGTTCTGGATCGGGTTTAGTTTAGGGTTTTCAAGTTTAGGTTTAGGTTTAGGTTAGGGAGTTGAGATTAGGATTAGGTGTAGGTTTAGGTTCGGGGAGTTGAGAATACATTTAGGTTTAGGTTTAGGTTTAGGTTTTAGGTTTTAGGTTTAGGTTTAGGTTTAGGTTTAGGTTAAGGTTAGGTTATAGGTTATAAGTTAAGGTTTTAAGTCATAGTTTTTGGTTTAGGTTAAGTTTATAGGTTTAGGTTTTTAGGTTTAGGTTTAGGTTATAAGCTATAGGTTTAGGGAATTGAGAATAGGTTAAGGTTTAGGTTTAGGAAATTGGGTTCAGGTTCGGGTTCGGGATCGGGTTTAGGTTTGGGTTTTCACGTTTAGGTTTAGGTTTATGTTAGGGAGTTGAGATTAAGATTAGGTGTAGGTTTAGGTTTAGGGATTTGAGAATACATTTAGGTTTTAAGTTTAGGTTTAGGTTTAGGTTATAGGTTAATGTTTAGGTTTAAGTTCAGGTTTCGGTTATAAGCTATAGGTTTAGGGAAATGACAATAGGTTAAGGTTTAGGTTTAGGAAATCGGGTTTGGGTTCGGGATCGGGTTTAGGTTTGGGTTTTCAAGTTTAGGTTTAGGTTTAGGTTAGGGAGTTGAGATTAGGATTAGGTATAGGTTTAGGTTTAGGGATTTGAGAATACATTTAGGATTTAGGTTTAGGAAATCGGGTTCGGGATCGGGTTTTAGGTTTGGGTTTTCAAGTTTAGGTTTAGGTTTAGGTTTAGGTTAGGGAGTTGAGATTAGGATTAAGTGTAGGTTTAGGTTTAGAGATTTGAGAATACATTTATTTTTTAGGTCATAGGTTTTGGTTTAGGTTAAGGTTATAGGTTTAGGTTAAGGTTAAGGTTAAGGTTTAGGTTATAAGCTATAGGTTTAGGGAATTGAAAATAGGTTAAGGTTTAGGTTTAGAAAATGGGTTCGGGTTCGGGATCGGGTTTAGTTTTGGATTTTCAAGTTTAGGTTTAGGTTTAGGTTAGGGAGTTGAGATTATGATTAGGTGTAGGTTTAGGTTTAGGGAGTTGAGAATACATATAGGTTTAGGTTTAGGTTTAGGTTTTAGGTTTTAGGTTAAGGTTAAGGTTTTAGGTTTAGGTTAAGGTTAGGTTATAGGGTATAAGTTAAGGTTTTAGGTCATAGGTTTTGGTTTAGGTTAAGTTTATAGGTTTAGGTTTAGGTTTAGTTTAGGTTTAGGTTATAAGCTATAAGTTTAGGGAATTGAGAATAGGTTAAGGTTTAGGTTTAGGAAATCGGTTCGAGTTCGGGATCGGGTTTAGGTTTGGGTTTTCATGTTTAGGTTTAGGTTTAGGTTAGGGAGTTGAGATTAGGGTTAGGTATAGGTTTAGGTTTAGGGATTTGAGAAGGTTTACATTTATTTTTAGGTTTAGTTTTAGGTTTAGGTTATAGGTTAATGTTTAGGTTTCGGTTATAAACTATTGGTTTAGGGAATTGAGAATAAGTTAAGGTTTAGGTTTAGGAAATCGGGATCGGGTTAGGTTTGGAGCTTCAAGGGTTTAGGTTTGGGCTTTCAAGTTTAGGTTTAGGTTTAGGTTAGGGGAGTTGAGATTAGGATTAGGTGTAGGTTTAGGTTTAGAGATTTGAGAATACATTTAGGTTTTAGGTCATAGGTTTTGATTTAGGTTAAGGTGATAGGTTTAGGTTAAGGTTTAGGTTTAGGTTATAAGCTATAGGTTTAGGGAATTGAGAATAGGTTAAGGTTTAGGTTTAAAAATCGGGTTCGGGTTCTGGGATCGGGTTTAGTTTGGGTTTTCAAGTTTAGGTTTAGGTTTAGGTTAGGGAGTTAGGAGTTAAGATTAGGATTAGGTGTAGGTTTAGGTTTAGGGATTTGAGAATACATTTAGGTTTTAGGTTTAGGTTTAGGTTTTAGGTTTTAGGTTAAGGTTTAGGTTTTAGGTTTAGGTTAAGGTTAGGTTATAGGTTATAGGTTAAGGTTTTAGGTCATAGGTTTAGGTTAAGTTTATAGTTTTAGGTTTAGGTTTAGGCTTTAGGTTATAAGCTATAGGTTTAGGGAATTGAGAATAGGTTAAGGTTTAGGTTTAGGAAATCGGGTTCGGTGTTCGGGATCGGGTTTAGGTTTGGGTTTTCAAGTTTAGGTTTAGGTTTAGGTTAGGGAGTTGAGATTAGGATTAGGTGTAGGTTTAGGTTTAGGAATTTGAGAATACATTTAGGTTTTAGGTTTAGGAAATCAAGTTCGAGTTCGGGATCGGGTTTTAGGTTTGGGTTTTCAAGTTTAGGTTTAGGTTTAGGTTAGGGAGTTGAGATTAGGATTAGGTGTAGGTTTAGGTTTAGAGATTTGAGAATACATTTAGGTTTTAGGTCATAGGTTTTAGTTTAGGTTATGGTTATAAGTTTAGGTTAAGGTTTAGGTTTAGGTTATAAGCTATAAGTTTAGGGAATGAGAATAGGTTAAGGTTTAGGTTTAGAAAATCGGGTTCGGGATCGGGTTTAGTTTTGGGTTTTTAAGTTTAGGTTTAGGTTTAGGTTAGGGAGTTGAGATTAGAATTATGCGTAGGTTTAGGTTTAGGGAGTTGAGAATACATTTAGGTTTTAGCTTTAGGTTAAGGTTTTAGGTTATAGGTTAAGGTTTAGGTTTTAAGTTTAGGTTAAGGTTAGGTTATAGGTTATAAGTTAAGGTTTTAGGTCATAGGTTTTGGTTTTGGTTAAGTTTATAGGTTTAGGTTTAGGTTTAGGTTAAGGTTTAGGTTTAGTTTATAAGCCATAGGTTTAGGAAATTGAGAATAGGTTAAGGTTTAGATTTAGGAAATCGGGTTCGGGTTTAGGATCAGGTTTAGGTTTGGGTTTTCAAGTTTAGGTTTAGGTTAAGGGTGTGGTTCCTGCAAATACAAATATAAACATGGCCTGTCCAAATGCCCAGGCCCTTCCAATGCTGTCCATAGAAAATGGACAGTTTCATCATGGTCATAACAGCGGTTCCTACCTTCTAGGGACCCCCGCTCATCCGGATAGCTCCGACACACATCCAGGTCTGCTCCATTAATTTCGATCAAATACATAAACATGGCCTGTCCAATTGGTCATGCCCCTCTAATGCTATCCATAGAAAATGGACAGTTTCATCATGGTCATAACAGCGGTTCCTACCTTCCACGGACCCCCGCTCATTCAGATAGCTCTGACGCACATCCGGGTATGCTCCATCAATTTCAAGCTAATACATTTAAAAACAACATAAATATATCTAAAAGCATATGGATACCTGGGGAAGGCCTCCCATATTTGTATTGTTGGTTACTCATCCCTTTGTCTATAAGTCACAATCGACCAACAATTTCTATCGCTACCTGTACTCTGAAACCAACACAAATATAACTGGGAAATAATATAAGGAATAAAAAAGAATGAATTTACCTGTACACATCATTAAATGTTTCCCTATAAAAAGGTAATATTATATCTTTGATAGCCATAACCTGTATGATAGAGAAAAATGCAACCGATATAGTTTGTTACAATTCAAAGGAGAAAAAAGATTTGTGGTTACACCAATATTCTAGTACATTACGAACGGCTGCCTACGTACCCAAAAAGTTAGATTGGGATCAAGCCACTACGTAGTTCTTTTTAATTAACCAAGTTACTAAAGGTTATAAATTTCATATTTAACAAAGTATCATTGAACGTCGTCTCAAATCGTTTCTGGTTGGTGCATTTTAAAATATTCAAATACACAATCAATGTATATTCTTGTTACATCTCGTACTGCAACAAGAGACAACGTTCTCGATGAAGCTGGCTTGAGAGAGAGAAGTCTAGCATATCTTGTTATGTATCACGCAATCTATTTGAGAGAGAGAAGTCTGGTATATCTTGTTAGCTTGAGTCATCAGAAATTGCATGGACCAATGAGACTTGATGGCACTAGAATTTCTTGTGCCTTCAACACAGACAATATTCCACGCTCAATTATAATATATAAGTAACTTATATATCGATCCAACTTGGGTTGGGTCGGGCAACTCAAGCCCAACCCAAGTTTTATCAGATTGGTATTTATATAGCCTAACCTCGAGACCAAACCTGATACATCTTGCCTGAGCCCAAACCAATGTCCAGTTGGTCAGGTTGAACCCGCTCAACTTTCGGCCCTTTAATTGGTGTCCGCACTCACACAAATGGGACATGCAAAGGCAATCCCAAGAAGTTGCTACACTGGATGGAAAAGTGGAAAAATAAATGCCTACTATTGAAGCTTTCTTAATGCTCACCTTAATGTTTACATGCCATCCAAACTGACGAAAAACTTAGCCTGATGCAAATCTCTGGTTTGGATTCACTTTATATATATATATATATATATATATATATATATATATATATATATATATAATATCTTATGACCTAAATGATCTGAAAAATCGGATGGATAGAGTAGATTTCTCAAACATCACGGAGGGACCCACCTGCCTTCCTAGCATAGGAACTTCCTATCGAAGCCTTTTTAGGCAATCTATGTTGATCCACCGAGGTGGGTGGTGGATCCCCTTGACAGTGATATATTTGCTTGGATCCCATTGACAGTTATATATTTTCTTTACATCTACTACTAGATGAAGCAGATCCAAATCACAGGTGGACCGCATTAAAAACTTCTTAAAGGCCACTGTAACATTTATTTGTCATCCAACTAGTTGATAAGGTCACAAAGACATGGATGAAGGGAGCACACAGATATCATCTTGATCCAAAGCTTTTGCGGCCCACCGAAAGTTTTGAATGGCCAACACCACTGTTCCCTGTGGTGTGGTCCACCTGAGATTTGGATTTGCTTCATTTTGTAATCATACTGTAGAATGAGCTGTCAAAAAAAAAAAAAAGACGTTGATGTAATGCATATACATTAAGATAGGCCTACAGTCGCTCCCGCCGGACTTAGATTCTGTAGCTTAGATAACATCACCTGGGCGCAGATTGTGTACTACCCCAACACGACCAAGCTAGAGACGGATGGTCCTGTCAGGGTTCTGTGGAGTCCACGGTAATATATGAGTTTTATCCAAGCTGTCCATCTATATTGAAAAATCATTTTAGAGCATGATAACAATAAGGAGGAAGATAGAAGGCTTAAGTGGACCAGAACACATATAACAATGGATATAAAGACCCCATCGTTGAAACCTTCTAAGGGTCTACCATGATGTTTATTTGACATCTAGTTGTTCATAAGGTAAGATAGACTTAGATGAAGGGAAACCTTAAACATATCTTGATCCAAAACTTCCGTGGCCCCTAAGAGATTTTCAGCAGTAGGCATTCAATCCCCCTAATAGATTTCATCAAACACATGTTGTGCACACCTTAAACATGCACAACAAATGATGAATGGTAAGACTAGTCTATCTTTGCATCCATTGTATACATGGTATACATCCATTGTATGCGGATTTACAGATCTAAAAATTAAAAACGTAAATAGAGAAATGAGTTCCTAGCCGGTGAAGAGATAAAGGGCGGGGGCACGCCGCACTGGATGAAGTCATTGGAGGGCGCTAGCCGCACATCCAGTCGAGAGAGAGAGAGAGAGAGAGAGAGAGAGAGAGAGAGAGTCGGGGGTAGGAAGAAGCTTAGTCGCGTGGGTGTCCGGGGACCAGGGACGGCGAGAGAAGAGAGAGAGAGAGAGAGAGAGAGAGAGAGAGAGAGAGAGAGAGAGAGAGAGAGAGAGAGAGGGCAGAGGGAGGGCCGATTTTGGGAGGGAGATTGTTCGCGGCTTCTTTTGAGCGGGCGCCCAATTTTGGGACATTTAGGTCGGTGCTATATGGGCCCCACCATGATGTACATGTTTCATCCATTCCGTTCATACATTTTTAAAGATCATTTTAGTGCTTGATACAAAAATTGATAACGATATAAATCCTAGGTGGGCCACACCACTAGACAAAAATAATGAATGGATATTCACAATTAAAATCCTCCCCTTTGCATCTTGTTTATTTGACATCCAATCTGTTGATTTGGTCATAAAGACCCAGATGAAGGGAAAAAATAAATATCAGCTTGATCCAAAACTTTTATGGCCCCCAAAACGTTTTTAATGGTCAAAATTCATTCAACACTATTTCCTATAATGTGGTCCACTTGAGATTGAGATATAATTCATTTTTTTATCATATCATAAAATGATATATAAAAATAGATGGACAGCATGGATGATACACATACATCATGGTGGGCCCCACAGAGCACCGACCACCAGCCAATGGCTGGTGTCAAGGGGAGTAGCCAATCCGTTCCCATGATTTATAATTGTTGTCCATCTATTTTTATATAATGTGATCCAACCAGTTGATCTCAACTGTCTATTAAGTTCAGAATACATTTTCTGGGCTACCTTGAAAAATATTTAAACTGAACAAGTGATATAATCTATGCTTAATTTGGACTTTTTCTCTAACCATCCTTTTTCCAAGACATGGATAGGATGCTTTCAATTGGCTAACAAAAGTGATTCTTTAGACTCATAAGCAATCCATGATGGTCCTAAAAATTTGATGAATCAAATTGTTGATTGGACCTACTTTTTTGTAAATGATCTTGACCGTCCATTTTAAGACCATTGATCAAATCTTTTTTTTTTAGTTAGATCAATATGATTTATTCATGGTAGCCTATGAAATATGAGTTGGACCTAATAAACAGTCTAGATAGATGGATTGTACTCTAAAATTTCCTAATACAACTAAGAGAACTATAGAGCACTGTGGGCCCCACCATGATGTATGTGTTTCATCCATTCCGTTCATCCATTTTTACAGATCATTTTATTGCTTGATCCCAAAAGTGAGAGGGATACAAATCTCATGTGGATCACACCACATGAAAACAATAGTGATTGGATATCGATCATTAAAATCCTCCTATGGCCCACTATACTGTTTATTTGACATCCAATCTGTTGATTAGGTTATACAAACCTAGATGAAGAGAAAAAACAAATATCAGCTTCATCCAAAACTTTTATGGCTCTCAACATGTTTTTAATGGTCGACCCTCATTCAACATTGTTTCCTGTAATGTGGTCCACTTGAGATTTGGATATACCTCATTCTTGGACTTATACTGTAAAATGATCTGTAAAAACAGATGAATGGCATGGATGAAACCGTCGACGATGCTCTGTGGGCCTTACCATGATGTACGTGTTTCATCCATTCTGTTCATCCATTTTTAAAGATCATTTTAGAGCTTCTTGCAAAAAATTAGAGGGATATAAATCTCAGGTGGTCCACACCACATGAGAACAATAGTGATTGGATATCCACTATTAAAATCCTCCTAAGGCCCACTGTACTGTTTATTTGACATCAAATATGTTGATTTGGTCATACAGGACTAGATGAAGGGAAAAAACAAAAATCAGCTTGATCCAATAGATTTAGGCTACCAAAATTATTTTAATGGTCGACGCTCATTAAACACTATTTCCTGTAATGTGGTTCACTTGAGATTTGGATATACCTCATTCTTTGACTTATACCATAAAATGATCTGTAAAAACAGATGGATGGCATGGATGAAACCGTCGACGATGCTCTGTGGGCCGTACCATGATGTACGTGTTTCATCCATTTTTAAAGATCATTTTAGAGCTTTTTGCAAAAAATTAGAGGGATATAAATCTCAGGTGGTCCACACCACATGAGAACAATAGTGATTGGATATCCACTATTAAAATCCTCCTAAGGCCCACTGTACTGTTTATTTGACATCAAATCTATTGATTTGGTCATTCAGGACCAGATGAAGGGAAAAAACAAAATCAGCTTAATCCAATAGATTTAGGCTACCAAAATGCTTTTAATGGTCGACGCTCATTCAACACTGTTTCCTGTAATGTGGTCCACTTGAGATTTGGATATACCTCATTCTTTCACTTATACTGTAAAATGATCTGTAAAAATAGATGGATGGCATGGATGAAACCGTTGACTATGCTCTGTGGGCCCTACCATGATGTACGTGTTTCATCCATTCCGTTCATCCATTTTTAAAGATCATTTTAGAGCTTTTTGCAAAAAAATAGAGGGATATAAATCTCAGGTGGTCCACACCACATGAGAACAATAGTGATTGGATATCCACTATTAAAATCCTCTTAAGGCCCACTGTACTGTTTATTTGACATCAAATCTGTTGATTTGGTCATACAAGACCAGATGAAGGGAAAAAACGATTAAATCAGCTTGATCCAATAGATTTAGGCTACCAAAATGTTTTTAATGGTCAACGCTCATTCAACATTGTTTCCTGTAATGTGGTCCACTTGAGATTTGGATATACCTCATTCTTTGACTTATACCGTAAAATGATCTGTAAAAACAGATGGATGGCATGGATGAAACCGTCGACGTTGCTCTGTGGGCCCTACCATGATGTACGTGTTTCATCCATTCTGTTCATCCATTTTTAAAGAACATTTTAGAGCTTCTTGCAAAAAATTAGAGGGATATAAATCTCAGGTGGTCCACACCACATGAGAACAATAGTGATTGGATATCCACTATTAAAATCCTCCTAAGGCCCATTGTACAGTTTATTTGACATCAAATTTGTTGATTTGGTCATACAGGACCAGATGAAGGGAAAAAACAAAAATCAGCTTGATCCAATAGATTTAGGCTACCAAAATTTTTTTAATGGTCGACGCTCATTAAACACTATTTCCTGTAATGTGGTTCACTTGAGATTTGGATATACCTCATTCTTTGACTTATACCGTAAAATGATCTGTTAAAACAGATGGATGGCATGGATGAAACCGTCGACGATGCTCTGTGGGCCCTACCATGATGAGAACAATAGTGCTACTTTACTCTAAAATGATGTGGTCCACTTGAGCTTTGGATATGCTTCCTTTTTGTTCTTTAGACCTCAAATTATCTGTTAACATGGATGAATGGAGTGGATAAAATAAATAAATAACGGTGAACCCCACAGAGTTTACTCTGGTAAAGGTAACGAGTAAATCACTTAAATGTAGTGGAGAAAGGTTTCCTTAAAACATTCATAATCATATATTGGGTGTGCCTAAATGTGATTCACATATCTAACTCACTCATTATGTGTGTCCCACTTGGATGAGGGGTCAGACCAAGTTTCAACCGCATCCAAAACTCATGTGGGCTCCACCAAGTGCTTTTATATTTTTTAGGATGTTTTCGCATAGTTTTAAATGGTATGGCCCACTCGAGTTTCGTTTTCCAATGATTTTTGAGATATCTCATAACCTAAAGGGGACACAACAAATCCACGGTGTTGATGTTCGACACACATCATGATGGGGCCCACAAAACTAACATCAATTCTTAGGTTCTCACGAGGTCAGTAATTAGTTGGGTTACAATTTTAACCAAAATATTTCGCCCATTTTACATGTCTAGTACATTCACTCTATTTTACTAACAATACTCTCAATTTGACTAGTTATTCGCCTCAATCAGGCTACATATGAGAAAGATATTGGGCATACATGGAATTGATCAACAATCAAGCGAGCGACATGATCGCCCACGTGAAATTTGATTTAAACATCTGGAGTCATTTACTCTTCAATTTGAACTGATTAGATTGTCCAAAAACGATTAAAGGTTCAATTAGTGGATGTGCCTAATAATTTAGTAATTTTATTTTTCACAAATAAATTTAACATTTTTTTTTCAAAATGTATATTTTTTTTACTCTTTTTTAAAAAATTTATTTCAAAATAAACTCTTCAATTTGAACTGATTTTAATTAAAGGTTCAATTAGTGGATCATTTAGTTTTATTAAAAATAAATTTAACATTTTTTTTTTTTAACTAAAAATTTAGTAAATTTCATTTTTTTTAAAATATATTTTTTTACAATTTGCCAATTTTTTTCACAATTTTATTTAATTTTTTAATTTTTCTTTTTCAAAATATCATTTTTTATCAATTTTTTTTTTTCAAAATTATCAACATTATTCAAAGTTCTTAATTTTTTTTTTCAAAATCTAGATTTTTATAAAATTACAGGTTTTTTTTTCAAAATTTAAAATTTTCTTAAACATTGTTAATTATTTTTCTAAGCTTCTCGACTATTTTTTTTTGCGAAATTCATAATTTTTTTGAACTTCTTAATTTTTGACCTTTAGAGATGGCTTAGAACTATCTCTAAAAGAGATGGTCTTTGACAGTATTTGAGAGGGTCTTTTATAGGGTTATAAGACGGTTTAGGACCGTCTCTAATAGAGGCGGTTGACGGTCCTAAACCGTCTCTAATATAAACGGTCATTGACCATCTCTATTAGAGACGGTCTTTGGCAGGGCTATAAGACGGCTAAGGACCGTCTCTAATAGGGATGGTCTTTGACTGTTAGATTACAAGTAAAAGACGGCCAATGACCGTCTCTAATTTAGACAGCCAATGACCGTCTCAGATGGTCGCATATAAGACGGTCAACGACCGTCCTAAACGATTTATGGACATTAAAATTTTTAAGACAATATTAAGGATGGTCAAGGGCCGTCTAAAATGTTAGAGACGGTTTATGGCCGTCTCTAAAGCGTCTTTAAACCAAGCAATTTTAGAGACAGTCTAGGACCGTCTCAAAATCTGTCTTTTTTTTTTCCATTTTTCACGTAGTGTGAGGAGATAAATCCCATGATCTATGAGAGGTCCAGAAGGCATTCACTGAACTATCTTTATAATGGGTTGGGATGGATTGAAGAGTTCCGCCAAGCTTCCGTACACACTATGGTATCCACGTAATTTCATTTATCGTCTGTTATTTCATAATGAAAAAAATTTGTGATAGGATGTTTCTTAAATCATGCATCTTCAAGGGCAAATTCATTTTCTAGTGCAATCCAAATGTCCTTAATAGATAGGAAACATAAATATCATATAATTAATTTGACAATGTATTCAAAAGTGTTTGTAGCTATTGGCATCTGTAAATTCATTTTCATTGACTAGATTAATTATAAATGAATCTAAAAGAATATAAAAGACATTTAATGTTTCCAATGCAAAATTGATCTTTTGTTTCCATCTTTTAAAAGTTTGTCCAGTGAACGGTTTGATTTTGGACAGTTCATTCATAAGGTTGACTATGATTGTGGCCATTGAATATAATAGAGTTCTGGTTGTAACTCGGTTTTAACCAGTTAGAGAAATAGTCAACACTAGTTACAGAAAGACAAAAAAGAAGAAAAATGATGTTTCTGAACAAATATTGAATAAGATGTCTACTATTTCCAACCACTAAAATTTGTTTTCAACATTGTTTGAATGTGTTGAAAATAGTAGATAAAATTCAAAAAAAAAAACTAAAAATAAAATAGTAATTAAATATTAATAAAGAAAAGATTCCTTATATGTGAATGAGTCCAGGCGTGATTAAGTCGCCAGACTTGAAAGCAAATCTGTCTACGTTATATGTGAATGGTGAAGCCCGGTACAAAACTTTCATCTTTTATACTTGAGTTTTTATTTAGTCCTTTCCAATTGAGGACGAGAAATACACTGAAAACAAAACCCTTTCAAAAGGAGAAACAATGAGGGAATTTTTCATCTTTTAAAGTTCAAGCCGGACTGTAGATCTTCTGAGGTGGACCATTGTATGATGAGCTCTGCTAAGCCCACAAGCGTGTACTAGGCAGGTCAAGCACACACAATCACATGTTATAAGATGGTTCACAGGTGGAAAATCCAAGCCGTCCATCAGGTTGTTCTGACCTTGTAGATGTTCAGCCCAAAAATAAATGCGGTACTTCATCCAGGTTTTTCTCAGCCGTATATTTATGAGTGAATAGTAGCATTTGTAGCCATACATCTCCAAGAACCAGGCACAGGTGTCCCCACGTGCCAACATGGCTCATGCGTGCAACATCCAGGTTGTTCATCAGACAGGCCCACGTGATGCGTGAAAGAAATCCAACCCACCGATCAGATCCATCAGCGTATCTTTCCTTTATAAACTAAAAATCAAGCTGATCCGTGAATCATATGGGCCACAACATGGGGTACAAGTTGAGCGAGAATGCCCACCCTTGATTTGTATGTAGGGACTACAATGTTGTGTATATGGAATCTGGACCGTTCAGACCATTCATATGGTCTGGATGAATGATGGGGACAAAAGGCAGGTGAGCCCTTATTCATATCAAGGGTGCGTGTCCTCTCTCACATTGTTCCAAGTATTGTAACTCTCATGAGTGTCTGATCTGGCTGATTTTTGGCACCTGATGATAATAAGAGGTGATGCGTAGGATGGATGGGTTGGATGGCCTGCATACATCACGTGGGCCCCAAATATATTTCCCGGTACCACTGTAATCTTAGGATGTTACTGGTACCACCAGAGCGTGCCTCTTCACCAAATGTCCCGCCTTATGAATGTAATGGATCTTCTACATGTGTGCCAAGTTGGCACGTGTAGGCTTGTGATTAGCGAGTAGATGGACGGCTACAAGAAGAGTTGTTAGGCTCCCAGGCCAAGACCACTATATGCCAGCCTTGGATTTGACTTTTAGACCCATGAGTAAACGGGATACTCAGATTGAGGCCACATGGGCCCGGAACTAGGCCTTGTATCTACTTCCACTAATGGCTGGATATGGACCCAACTTTCAGTCCCGTAGCCCATGACTGGACCCGAAATGGTCTGACCTCAGATTCCCCAGCTTATTGAGAGCTGTGAATGAGTGTTGATGGGCCAGACCTGACGAGCACGACGGAATAATTCAAAATCAGGCCCAAACCATCCCTTTTACACCCCTATTCGAGAAGTGGATTGCTTTTGGATGGCTATTGTTATGGGTAAAAATGGACCAACCAAAAAGAACTCAAAATGAAAAGACTACGGCCCTCCTGACCTCAAAGTCAATGGATCATGCCAACTTCTGTCCTAACCCGAGACCAACCCTGAGCCCAGTCTGACCGACCCCGAGCTTATTTTCATCGACCCCGAGCTCATTCTGATCGACCTCGATGATAGCCCATTCAACTAAGGACTCAATCTCAAACTTCAATTTTCTTAAGTTTGAATGCGAGCTTGGTTCAAGCCTCAAGTGGAGCTCAGCCACATACCCCGACTTGATGAGCCGCCCGTCACTCGAGATCTACTAGGATATCACCTGGATTTTCTCCAAGAATCCCAGTATAGCAATTGCGCTCCTCCAAATCAGCTTCCTTGCATAGAATGGCACCAAGCGACGGATTTAGTACTATATACGGCACCGCCAAGGATTCTATATATACAGATCCCATCCACGAAGAGGGGTACTGACACAGGGATGAACGTGATAAGGATAACTACTCCGAATCCACGGAGCTTCTCTGGACTCCTCACAGAGACTTCTCGAATCCACGAGGAAAGAAAGCAGAAAATAGAAATAAATTCTAAGAAATTCAAATTTGATTAATTGATGAGTAAAAATGAGTTCACAACCCTTTAAATAGGGGTACCAAGCAATGGGAAAGAAATCAGAATCAAACTACAACTAAAACTCCTAGAATCCATGACTTACTATAAATAGTAAACTTACTATTTATAGACGGTCATGATGTCTACTAGTGCACAAGGTTTTCGGCCAAAAATAGTAAGCGTCCTATTTGGCTTCACCAAACCGTTCTCCTAATTATTCTAAGCTCTTTTCACGTTGGGTGCAACTCCTAAAGCCCGACGGATGAAGAGTTATAACCAAACTAAAACTTACTATTATAGTAAAAACGAAGTTAAAACAGGGAAACGACCGTCGATCCAAGGGTTTTTTGCAATTCCGGGCATCGCAACCTGGTGTAGCTGGGTTGGTTGGCTAAAGTAGCTAGTTCTACCCCAAAATCATATATTTTACGTCAACTAACTCATTCCGGATTGTGAGATACGCCCGATCTAAGGTCCGACAGTCCGGATCACTTCTGTCGTCGACCGGGCCTTTTCTGATCCATCTTGGCCATGAAACTGTCCACGACCCACTCTACATCAGGTACGCATAATCTCTTACCTAAAACTATTAGAACCAGATCCTTAGCCTGACTTTGGCATCAGAGGATCTCCGGCCTCTAGCCAGGTCTCCTTTGTCTTCTTCCTATGCAAGTACTCGAAGGTCCAAAGAAAGTGAACCAAATTCCTGCATCAATAGTGATTAAACACCCCTAAAAAATCATGTCTTGTTTAGACAGTTGGAATTTATTTAAATCCCTGTTTCTTTGAGAGGATATGGGATACAAGACATTCTTTCCTGCATTATTAATCTAGAATTTCCAACCTACTTAGATCTCAGTGTTCTAGATCCAGGTGGACTTGTGCCGTGTTGACATGTGTGGGGTGCTTGTATTATGGGAGTAGAGATGCACGGTTGCAATTTTTTTCCCTGAAAATAACATTGTTTTTTTCTCGGTCAGCAGCCATACAGGTGAGCCTGCCTTTCCCTGACCAAAGTCCTCCATCCAGATTGAACCTACAACACGCCCAAGTGTCCCTCTCGTTGAGGTGAGTGCCTCACGTCCAGAGGCAGTGGAGGGTGAGCCGCATGTATATAAATATGTGTTACGTGAAATAGATATTTTTTGGTGGGAAGGACTTGCACGAAAAAAGAATCTGAGAAATGTAAGTCTTGTACTCTTAATTCTTTTATTTTATAGAATAAAAAAGTTGTGTTACTGTTACCATTGAACCACTTAAATTTTTGTCTCTATCTTATTCTTATTTGCCAATTTTCTTTTATAATTTTGCTTTGCCTGCATCAATCATGTGCAAGTATTTTTCCAGAACATTCATTCCTTCCAAAAATCTTATATATTTAAATAAATAATAGTATTTTAGTTGAAAATTAACCAGTACATTCCATTCGATAGCCCACTAATCAGATGAGTTTTGACTATTTGATGGGAAAGATTTTGGGGCGTGTCCCATTCACAATTTGGCCCACTAGATGAATGGTCACCATTGTGGAAAAATGTGTCCACTCAAACAGTTATTGGACAACCGAAATAGTTGTGGGCACAACAGCAAGCCTTATTTTCAGGCTCATTAGTACTTCTAAGATATTTACAAGTTAAAGCTTTATGTTACAATTTATAATTTGGAATTATGGGCTATGTGTGGCGTATTTTTATTTGGCAATGCAATGATCGGTTTGGATCAAGTATACGACCATCAGGGTGGGGCTCACACCATAGTAAGAGTACAGAGTTTGTTGTGAAAGTGAAGTATATAGATAACTCCTAACAGAGTTATGTTGGAAGATGACTTCTCTCCCAATGATGGGATTAAAAAGTCGTGGGCTTGGAAGTGTCCTGTGATGGGTGGGACCTTCACATAGCCTCTTTGTAATAAGGAAGTGCTCGATCCCCAAATACCTATACTCGATATGAACGTCTTTCTTCCCATTGGAGAACCTATATAGTCATAGGTGTAGAAGAGGTGGAAGACCAATGCGTCGACATCTCTCCAATGATCTTGACATGCATACAGTGTGATGGCAGATTCAGGTATGTGCATTTTGGTTATAAATAACACTCTTAAACATGATATGTGGGATATCTGAATATGGGTATAGCATAACCAAATAATAGGACCCTGCAACTTTTACAATCAAGATGGTCACTTAAAGAAACAGAATTATGAGTATAAAGGTTGGCTCAAGAAGAATATGAACAAAAGTAAAGGTAAAAAATTTTGTCTAACAATTCATGAGGTTTTTATTGATACACGTTCATCATGATGTGGATGAATTTCGGGCCGGAGACTCACATCTTGAATCATGTGCAGAGGCACCCAAGGAGCCAAAGATCCAGTGATGAGGAGCGCTACGTGATCAATGGGTGACTTTTCAGTGAGAGAATTGAGGCTAATGATTTTGTATTTCTTTTAAATACATAAATTAGTTTGCATTCGACTTTTTGAAAACCTTGCATTTATTTTATAGTACACTGGTTTTGAAATAAAATAGTTTGTTTGATTTCCTTTTAAATTTAAATGTTGTATTAAGGCATCAATATTCTATTTATATATATAATGTGGATGTGAATGATAGCAACCTTTTTAATAGACAAGATCCCTAAAAGTGATGTACACAAAGGTTTCTAGTCTGGACAGATAGTGTTATCACTTTGAGCTAGATTTACCTATAATGACGTTCAGGACATTGAGCTAAGAGTTCATGAGAAAATTTTGACCCGAAAATGAAAGGAGACATATGTCTCAAATTTTAGAGAATCCCGATATATGCAATATAAGATCCTCTATCAAAATCACATTTGCCCTGTAATCGTTTAATTAGTGAAGGAATAGTGGAAGTCAATATTAGTATTGTGACAGTTTAAGGGCATGCACTTAATCTTATAAACACCTTGGTGATCCTTGTGGGAGAAGTTGGTGGGTATATAAAATCCAAAATTTTAACGAAATGTGATATAGACATTCGGCTCATGAATAGTAACACCAGTCGGGTGGAATTAATAAGATGAATAAGTTGGTCTAGACTGAATGCCTCATCAGTGAGAGGTATGTTTTCAAGTTTTGTTTCATGGCACGAGTTTTGTAGCTTAATAGGGTGTAATGTGAGCATTTATGAGACAATGCAAAAGACACCATATCCTTGAACCCCTATCGAACCAGAACTCAAATGGTTCTTTTCTCCATGTTCATGGCTATACTTTCTTGAGCATCATGTTGATTATTTTGCTTAGTGTCGTGTTCCTGTTGATTTTTAACTTCAGTCACTTGCTCAACGAGATCCACTTGCACCGACAATCTCTCAGTCTCATCATGTGTATCTGGCTGCCTTGCTACAGTATCCTTGTTGGTCTTCAACATTGACACATCATCGAATATGACATCTCTGTTAATAACCACCTTCTGTGAAATTGAATCCCAAAGCTTATAGCCCTTAACACATTTTTCAAACACAAAAAAGATGCACTTCATAAACTTTGGATCTAACTTTGACCTATGTCCACTCTACACATGAACATATGTTGGATACCCGAAAATTCTCAATCCTAAGTAATCGACGCCCTTGCTTGTCTAGACTTCATTTGCAACCTTAGAATCTAACACTGTTATGGTTACTGATTTACTATATAGCAAGCCATATTCACAACTTCAACCCAGAAGCTTTTAAGCAGCCATGTTTGTAACCACATACTTCTCACCCTTTCCAATAAAGCTATGTTCATCCTCTCTACCACCCCATTCTGTTGTGGGGTTCTTGGAGTTAAGAAGTACCTTGTGATGTCTTGATCACACGACAGGCTCTCATCTCGAAAGAAGAAATATTTTTTTTAAGGGACATAAGCCCCGCCAAAAACTCAAATTTGGCCCATCCATTGGCCAATTTGATCCGTTCATTTTAATCAGATAGTCGTAAACCCATATGAGAATAATTTTTTCAGTTTTCTGTTTGAAGTTCTTTGTGTCTACCAACTACACTAATGTTGTCCATTAATTTTGAACTATTTTCTCCTGTGTGGTCCATCTATGGTAAGTTTTGCCCTCAAACTTGGGCCAATAACATGAAATTAAAACTCCTTATATGTAGATGAATTGGATTTGCTTCACGATGACGCGTGGGCCCCATGTAAGATGTAGATGGGTTCAAAACATGGGAGCCTAACTGTATGAGGGCCATTTGTTGTTTTCTTCTTCCTTCTTCCTTTATTCTTCCTTCTTTGGTGTTTTCTGGTTCCCTTCCTTCTTCCTTCCTTCCTTTTATAGTTATTTTTTATTTTTTTTAGTATGAATGGTAGGAGTTTATGAAAGAGAGGAGAGTGGTGATTCCCTTTATAGTTATTTTTTATTTTTTATTTGTATGAATGGTGGGAGTTTGTAGATGAGATGAGGGTTGTGGTGGTTCCCTTTGTAGTTATTTTTTTTTATTATTTTTTTATTGGGCATGAATGGTTGAGGTTTGTGAAATGGAGGAGGGTGTGGAAGAATATTGTAATGGATAAATGTGATGAATGTTGGAATAGATGAATATTATAATAGACGATTGTTGCAATTGATGAATTTTTGTAATGGAAAATGTTGAGATGGAAGAATGTTGTAATGGATGAATTTTGTATGATGGATCGTCGATATTCATTGTTGATCGCTAATACTTAGTATGGATCGCTAATATTCACTATGGATCGCCAATATTTTCATTGTGGATCACCGGCATTTTCATTATGGATCGCCAATATTCAGTGTGAATTGTTAATATTCACTGTGGATCACTGATATTTTCATTGTGAATCACGGATATTCAGTGTGGGACACCGATCCCAAGAAACGGCCATGATTCCTTCATTACATGCCTGATGTGAGTGATCTTGTGCTTAGTGGAAAGATAATTTGATGAACTTTTAAATATTCTTAAAATCATCTTATTTGGACACTATTTGATTGCCCAAAATTGGGTCTAAAGTTCATCATTTGATGTGGATTGTTGATATTCACTATTAATGATGAAATTTGGGCCCATTCTTAGGCAATCGAATGGTGTCTAAATAAAATTATTTTAAATACATTTAAAATTTTATCAAATAATCGTTCCAACAAGCATAAGATCACCCAAATCAAACATATAACGAGGGAGTTATGATTGTTTTCGTATGAGCAGTGGTCAGCGATCCACAGTGAATATTGGCAATCCACAGTGAATGTCGATGATCCACAATAAAAATATCAGCGATACACAATAAAAATATCAGCAATCCACAGTGAATATCAGTGATCCAATACACAACATTCATCCATTACAACATTCTTCCATCTCAACATTCATCTATTACAAAATTCATCCATTACAACGGTCATCTATTACAACACTCTTTCATTATAACATTATTTCATTACAACATTCTTCCATACCTTTTTTCCTTTCACAAACTCTGACCATTCATACAAAAAAAAAACTATAAAGGAAACCACCACACTCTCATCTCTTTCACAAACTTTCATCACTCATTAAAAAAAAAACAAAAAATAATTATAAAGTGAACCAAGGAAAGATGAAGGAAGAAGGAAAGGAACCAAAAAACACCAAGTAATAAAGAAGAAAGAAAGAAGGAAGAAGGAAGAAGGAAGAAGGAAATGGCCAAATGGCCAAATGGCCCACATGCAGCAAGGATCCCATTTTTTTTAACACATCCACATCTTATGTTGGGCTTTAATTTCATGTTATTAGTTCAATTTGAAGGCAAAAATCATCACAAATGGAACACATGGGAGAAAAAAGTTCACGATAACGCACAACGTTAGTATAGTTGTAGACCACAAAGAATTTCAAAAAAAAAAAAAAAAAAAAAAAAAAATGAAAGAAAAATGCCCTCTTATATATTCACGACTATCTGATTAAAATGAACAGATCAAATTGACTAAGGGGTGAGCTAAATTTTAGATATTTGTAGGGTCACATCCCTTTTAAAAAAGCATTTCTCCTTTTAATATAAGAACCCGTCCTACAAGGGGCAGCTATGATAAATGAGCATTTTCATCCTTTAAAACATGAAAAAGTAATTTAAAGGTTAAAAAACTTAAGTTCAAAAAGGATAGGCTCCTGCAACAACCACCTCATATATAATATAGGACCATTTGGACCAAAAAAACCCATCAAAGAATGTATGGAGAGCAAATTGTGTGGACCAAAAACCACTTGGCTATGTGGTGTAAGGACTTTTTTAGGCCCACCCACCGTGACACATGCATATTATCTACACCCTCCATCAGTATTTCCAATTCATTTTAAGGCATGAGCCCAAAATTGAAGTATATCTAAATCTCCGGCAAACCACACTACAAGAACTAGTGGGGATTGAATGTCTACCATTGAAAACTTCCGTATAGAAGTTTTGGATCAAGCTAATATTTATGTTTTCCATTTACCTAGATTTGTGTGACCTTATGAACAAGTTAGACGACAAATAAATATTGTTATGAGCCCAAGGAAGGTTTCAAGGTAGACGTCATTATTGTTAGTCTCCCATAGTGTGGCCCACTTGAGATTTGCATATGTTTCAATTTTTGTCTCGTAATCCAAATGAGTTGGCAAAACCGATGGATGCCATGGATAAAACACATACACCATGGTAGGCCCCAAAGAGTCCTTACACAACGGAAGTGGATTACCTCAATGGTGTATTGATGTCACGAAGTTCCGTAGACCTCATTACAATGTATGTGTTATATCGACACCGTTCATCCATTTTGCAATATCATTTTAGGACGGGGGCTTAAAAAATGGGGTAATCCAAAGCTCAAGTAGACCACACTATAAGAGACAATAGAGCTATAAGAGACAATAGAGATAATGACATCCACAGTTGAAATCTTTCTTAGTCCTGGAGTGATCTTTCGTTCATCCAACTTGTTCATAAGGTCACACAAACCTGAAAGATGGGAAAACATAAATATCAACTTAATCCAAAAGTTGTAGGGAAATGCGAAAGGTGAGCCCTCAAGATCTGACGGTCTACACGATTTTGGAACCCTCACAAAACAGAAGAACGGTGCTCTAACGGCCCGCCTATCTACTACTGGATCAGATGGAACTATTCACACCTCTGATCCTACAGTATATAGTGGCCCCGGATTGCGATCTATGGATTAGATCGTCCCAAGGACAAGCCAAGATGGACAGACTATAGCGCACTCTATTTCTCTCTGTATACTCTCGGTGTTTCGTATGATTCAATGCGAGAGAGAGCGCGTCCCTTTTTATAGGAAATGAGGGAGATAGGATGAGAACGGATTGTCCGATCTTCTCTCTATCTCCTATCTAAAATCAAATTCAAAATTGAATTTGATATCCCGACGGAAAGAAAAGAGTCGAAAGAAGTCTAACCATATGGGACCAACCCACTAGTGATTGCTCACAAGTGGGCCTCACTGGTCTACGTCCAACATCTCCCACTCAATCACATTTTGGGATAGGCACATAAATTTGTCCAATTGACTTGCCTTATAACAATCAAATATCAAAAATTACGATCAAAAGAATCAGAGGCGTGGGGCCAGTTGGATCACCATAATCTTCTCACAGGTGCTTAAGTACTAAGTGACCACCTAACTAGTACTCAATAACCCAAGCTTTGCGATGCCTATCCTAGTCCGTATGACCACACCGGATGGAGTTAACTCCCTATCTGGAGTACTCGGCCAACATACGCATTTATCCAACTTATCGAGTTATTCTGAAAACTTGATTTTTCACAAACTTCTACTAAAACCAATTCAAAGCAATACATATATATATACTTTTTAAGAAAAATACTGTTTGCAAAAGTCTAATAAAAATAACTTGATACTGCCGGCAGATAAGTCTTCAAGTGTGTATTTATAGTTCTAGAAACTTGGTGTAGCTGTCACGGGATCTTCCCCACTTAGATGTGTAATTTGGAATTAATCAAGCCACTTTCCTAGCGTAACTGAGTCTTACCAATCAAGGACCTTTCGTCATTGTACACTAAAGTAGTGACACTCAATCTCATTCTCATATACACAAGAAGAGGGTAGCTAAGGATATAAAGAGTCACCTACGGGACTGGCTACTCGCGCGTTGCAATGATTAGATCGAATCAAAGCAATTTGTAAGTAAAAGGTCTCAGCACGTGGATACAATCCACGTCGTAAAGTAGACAATACTAGGTATATGTCGGGTCTACAATATGTAGGTTATTCTACATGATGTACGACTCATCTCATAACCTCATAACCTGGCTTTAATTTCAGGCCATAACATTGATCGCATGTAAAGGAATGGTGCAATTATGTTATTCGACTTTATCAGTCTCATCTACATTCTTTATAAAATTGTAGGCGGATACGACTCACTCATATCCTCATCCTTTATTATTCACAATAAAGGGAAGTTCATACCTCAATGTATAAACATAGCCCCAAATGTACCTTTCTTATACATTCAAGGTTGGTCAACCCATGCGAGTGGGTGACCGGCCTGCCGACAAAAATAGAAATCCTACATGATCTCAAGGTAAATACTGATGATCTTCTTACCTAGTTTATATTAGTGTTCAATACTGAATAAATGGAATATATTATTCATGAAAGATCGAATGTATTACAAAACAAGTACATCAGACAAACTTTCCTCAATCCCATCTGTCTGACGTGAACCTGAAATAGATCTCTAGCTATAGGTTTCGTCATGGGATCAGCCATCATCTCCTTAGTAGGAATGTAGCTGAGGGTGACCTTTTTATCTCTCACTTGATCACGGACGTAATGATACTTGATCTCAATGTGCTTGGATTTTTTGTGGTGTTTAGGGTACTTTGTCAAGTCAATGACAGAAGTATTGTCAATCTTCAGCGATATGGGCTGACGAACACTCGATACAACACTCAGACTCAATAGAAATCTGCAAACCCATACATACGCCTGAACTGCAGCACAAAATACAATGTACTCGGCCTCCATAGATGAAAGAGCTGTGGATGTCTGTTTCTTACTCGACCATGAGATAGCTCCTCCTCCGAGTAAGAATATATATCATGAAGTAGACTTTCCCTCGTCGGCGTCATTACCCCAAGCAGCATCAGAATATCCTTTGAGCTCGAGGCTTGTGCCCTCATAACATGACATTAGGTCTTTTGTTCCTTTGAGATAGCAGAATATACGTTTGACGGCTTGCCAATGAGACTGTCCTGGGTTACTCTGATAACGGCTGACTATGCCAACTGCATAGCTAATATCCAGTCTAGTGTAAAGCATAGCATACATTAAGCTTCCTACTGCGCTTGCATAAGGTATTGAGGACAGCCAATTTCTCGGCTTTAGTCTGGAGACACGATTTCCTGTCTAACTTGGTAGCTTTATCCATAGGGGTTTCAACAACTTTTAAATTTTTTATCCTGAACCGCTCTAAGATCTTTTGTATATAAGTTGCTTGAGACAAGCCTAAAAATTTCTTAGGGCGATCCCTAATAATTTTTACCCCAAGGATAAAGTTGGCTTTACCAAGGTCTTTCATCTCAAAGTTTGAGAATAGCCAATCTTTAGTCAATGTTAACAATTGCATGTCATTACCAGCTAACAGGATATCGTCTACATATAGAGATAGTATCAGAAAAGATCTTCCAGATCGTTTCATGTATACACAATGATTTTCTTCACTCATTGTGAATTCAAAAATGGTAATGGCCAAGTGGAACCTCATATACCACTGTCTTGAAGATTGCTTCGGTCCATAGATAGATTTCAATAATTTGCTGACTTTCTTTGGATGTTTTTTGTCCACATAACTCATGGCTTGTTGCATGTATATTTCTTCATCCAAGTCACTATTTAAGAATGCGGTCTTTACATCCATCTGATATAACTCTAAGTCTAAACTTACGATAATGGACAAGATCATACGGATTGAGGAGAACTTAGCAACAGGTGAAAAAGTATCCTCGTAATCAATGCCTTCTTGTTGTGTAAAACCTTTAGCAACTAATCGTGCTTTATACTTGTCCACTGTACCATCTACCTTTCTTTTGATCTTAAGTACCCATTTGTTACCTATCGCTTTGCGATTGGAAGGCAGATCAACAAGTTCCCAGACTTTATTCTTTTCCATAGAAGTGATCTCTTCGTCCATAACATTCACCCAATCAGCCGAGTTAGAAGATAATAATGCATCCTGATATGAATCAGGTTCATCATCATTAACTGCAACGTAAGAGAATGTTTGCCCCTCAATATCGAAGTATCTTCGGGGAATCAATCATCTTTCACTACGACGTAACTCAGGAGTTGCTGAGATGTCCTCCCACTGTCCCGACGAACTATAGAAGTATCATCGTCTTGTGAAGCAGAATTCTCACTCTCCTGAGATACATCGGGTATTTCAAAAAGTTGTATTGGAACCTTTTGCTGCATTCGGCTTGGGTATCTATCTTCAACGAAGGTCACGTCCCGGGATTCTATCTCAATCCATCGTCCATGGTCCTCATAAACTAGAACATATCCCTTTGAATGCATAGGGTACCTTATGAACACGCATTCAATGGTTTTACTATCAAGTTTACCTCTATGCGGAGTAGGCAGCAAAACATATCCCAAAGATCCTCAAGGGCGTAGGTTGGCTAGAGAATGAATCCTCCCAGACCACATCTCATATGGAGTCTTAGGAATTGATTTGGATGGTACTCTATTTAGGACGTAGACGGCTATTAACAGTGCATCTCCCCAAAATGTGGTAGAGAGATTGGCTTGAGCCATCATCGATCTAACCATGTCCAATAATGCATATTTCTTCTCTTTGCAACACCATTTTGTTGTGGTGTGTAAGCCATTGTGTACTGCCGAACAATGCCAACATTTTCGCAATATGATTTAAACATTTCAGACGTATACTCGCCACCTCTATCAGATCGAAGAATTTTAATCTTTTTCTCAAGCTGATTTTCCACCTCAGCTTTGTATTTAAGAAAATAATCAAAAGCCTCAGATTTATGTGAGATGAGATACACATATCCATAGCGCGAGTAATCGTCAATGAAAGTGACAAAGTATTGACATCCGTTTCTGGTATGTACATTAAAGGGTCCACAGATATCTAAATGGATTATCTCTAGTGTGCCCTTTGACCTAACCGCTTTGGAAAATGGTTTCTTCAAAGTCTTCCCGGACACACAATGTTCACAAAATGGCAAATCAACTTTGGATAAGGAGTCTAACAAACCAGAACGTACTAGTCTTATCATACAATCCTTTCCTATATGACCTAACCACACGTGCCATTTTTGAGATTCAAATACTACATTTTCATTCGACATAGCAGATAAAGCTAGAGGAGCATTATCACAATCTACGTCTAGAATAAATAAATCTGAAATTAAATTACCCCATGCAAAGATGAAGTTATTCTGTCTCAAAGAAACTCTTGTCCCAGAAAATCGAATATCAAAACCATCAGCTAATAACCTAGAAACAAAAATTAAATTCCGACGCATCCCCGGTGCATATAAAATATCACGGAATATTATTGTTCGCCCTATGTGTGTATGTAGATGAAAAACGTCAATCCCTTGTACGTCTTCAACAGCGTTATTGCTCATGTACAACTTGTAACTCCCCTTGGCTATAGGCCGAAATTTCTCGAGTCCTCGACGACTGCTTGTCACGTGCTTTGTTACGCCTGAATCTAAAATCCACTCGTTAGATATGATATCAACGGAATGGATTTCAGAACAAACGCCTACATACAAAGTATCTAATGATTAAGAAATTATCATCCCTTTATGGGCACACTGTCGAGCATAATGGCCAAAATTTCCACAGACAAAGCAGACTACCTTTGTCTTTTTCTACTTCTTCTTTCCGTTCCCCTTCTTGAGATTTGGAGCAGGTGTTGTGGTCTTCTGTTCTTGGTTATTATTTTTCACCTTCTTGCAAGCTTTGGACCGTTTATTGTTAGCTTTCCGCTTATGGGTCTCTACTACAAAGGCCCTGGCTGAACCTGGCTGAATTACATTCATTTCAATCTCACGTACCAAGTGGCCACAAAAGCCTTTAAACGTAGTGATAGAATCAGTATGGTTCAGAATTCTTTTGATTTGGACCCATGATTCAGGCAAGAAATGGTGCATAGCTATAATCTTCTAACTTTTAGTCAATTTACACCCAACATTCCTAAGGGCACCTATCATTTGCTCCATCTTACGAATATGATCTTTGATGGGGCGGCCGACAGACATCTATACTCCTGCAATTCTAATTCTATTACCCTTACTCTCGCATCTGACTTTTGCGCATAAGCATCTGTCAGTGCTTCCCAGATTCCAGCGGTTTCATGCACTTCATACGCAGGTATGAGTTCTTTGTGCATAGTGTTAAGAAGGAGATTACGGGCTGAATGATTCTGTTTTTGCCACTTATTGTAGCGAGTCATCGCAACCCTATGTTCTTGTAAATTCCCGTTTTCAGCCAAGTGAACTACATCGAGTGTGTGAGATATGTCGTCCTTGTCCAGAAGGCATCACACTGCGCAGGACTAATCTTCGTAGTTGTTACGTCGAAATGTTGTCATTTTAGCTGTTCAGCGATTAACGCTTTAGTGACCATCTTTACATTGCATGAGTATCACTACTTAGCTATGATCTAAGGTATTGACACTAATCATCAGCATTTCTACGTGTTATTCAAATTTTCAAAGTATAGAAGTAGTAAATGCATCTTAACGAGATCTGAAAGTCCACATACCCGAATAGGCGGTGTAGAATAATCAAGTTCTCCTTTTAAGATGAAATTTAATGCTTTTATAAGAATGAATTTGAATAACGTGCAACCTACCATTATTTGGTTACATGTATCATTTGGTTAAGGAGAATAAACTCCCACTCAAGTTATGCACAACCTATTTTTATGTGTATAGGTAGCATCTAAGCACTAAGTTTTTTCTATATTTTCTAATGAAAAAATAAGGAGGGCTTAGATCTAAACACATCAACTTTAATAATATCACACATATTTAAACATTATCATCAGAAAAATAATAATGAAATGCATATCCATAAAGAGAGTTCTATCATCACTAGTGATCATGATCATTAGAGATGGATCCAATCATTACCGTTAATGATCATTGTTGATGATGGATCCTTTCATCAACACTGATCATCATGGTTGATGATCATTTCGATCACTAATTCTCAATGCAGATTTAGTCTACACCATCCATATTTCCATTAAATACGGTTAACAGTTGGTTTGCTAAAAATATATAAATATATATCATACAAAATTGCATAAGCTAACTGTACAAGACAAGTAAGACAATTATTTTGGCTAATTTTGTCAAGAGAGTAAAATTGCTTGAATACGGCCCACTGGCTATATTAGCGATTACACCAACAATATCCACCTAATCCAAGTAGGCTTTATATAATGCGTGGGTTGAATTACCAATTGTCCAATTCAGTCCTGTATTCTGTATAAGTGGGTCCCACCTTATTATGATCCATGCAGTTCATCTACTGGACCATATTGTAGATGGGGTTCAAACTGAAAACCTTAGTTAATAAAGCGGTTTTCTGAGTGGGCATATGAACGGTTGGCAACATGTTGATTTGAAACTACCATTGATGAATATCAATGAAAAGTTAATAATCCTCAGGGAGGACTTTTTCACTGTTGCTCACAAATGATGTCTAACCTGATGAACGGCATGGATCTCTAAAGGTGGCCACCATGATGATTACACATTTGTACAAGACATGATGATTGGATCAGGCTAATGGGCCAGACCATTCACCATGAGCCAACCCAGCCTAGTCCTTGAGTTGTCTCTAATCTTAGATAGGGTGTGAGGAGGCCACCATGTTGTACATCTTTCATCAATGGGATGTATTTTACATCCATGTCGTTCATCCTAATGTCAAGCTCGTCATATGGATGGACGGCTTGGATACAACACATCTCTTGGTCAGACCCACATGTACAACAGTTATATGGCTGGTTTGATGTATATCAGCTGATCAGCTTCTCTAATACATTAATACAACAGCAATATATTTGTGGTGTATTACAATACGACATCCATATTGCTAGTAATTTGTATATTGCACATAAGCCAACGTGTGCATGGAATGTGGACATCAATACGTTTACAGAATGTGGACATTAATACGTTTACTGAATGTGTACATCAGCCAAAGTGTACAAGTTATATACATATAGCATCAGAATGTGGACATGTGTACAGAATGTGGACATCAGCTAACACATGTACACATGTGGACACCAGCCAACGTGTACACACATGTACATATGCATATTAGCCAATCATGTGTACACACGTGTACATGACCATATTAGCCAACATGTGTACACACATGTACCTTTGCATATTAGCGATAGAGAATGTGACATCTCAATACAGATTCGGAGAGAGACGTCACCTACAGCTATATTTTAGGTGGTGGAATGCTCACCTGCGAACCAGTTCGAACATTCTACATACGAACTTTTTTAGAACAACACATATCAGATGAGTCTTGAAAATCTGAACGGTCCACATAAAGCAAAACCTCATAAAATCCC
This sequence comes from Magnolia changhungtana, assembly GCA_030180095.1. Lineage (NCBI taxonomy): Eukaryota > Viridiplantae > Streptophyta > Magnoliopsida > Magnoliales > Magnoliaceae > Magnolia > Magnolia changhungtana. The sequence continues at coordinate 5,301,212 of JASAUF010000421.1, forward strand.
TTGTTACCAATTTTTACTTCGAACCAAAACTTTGGTGGGCCATAAAAATTCAAACAGTTTCTTCCCTTGATTTGAATTTATCTTTTCTATGGCCCACTAGAATCTTAGATCAGCGTGAAAATTCACCCCCTGAGGTTTCATGGGATTCCTCATCTTATGGACCGTTCGGATTCGACACCCATGTCACGTGTGCAAAGGTGCATAGGTGAGCATGCCTCTATTTAAGTGGTGTAATTGAATACAACAACTATTGGTGGATATTTTGTGAGATGGACACGCATGTATTTCAATACAATAACTATTGGTGTACGTAAGGTGTATGAAATCATGATCATCTGGGTCCATCATAATTGGATTTACATATATGCAAAATATAATCCACCAAACACATGGATTCCAATCCAAAAAGAAAAGATTGGCCACTTACCTTTTTACATGAAAATAATCGGAGATCCGCCGTTGATTGCTCTGATACCACTGTAGGAAAATGCGGAAGGTGAGCCCTCAAGATCTGACAGTCTACGCGATTTTTGAACCCTTACAAAGCAGAAGAACGGTGCTCCAACGGCCCGCCTATCTACTACTGGAGCATATGGAACTATTCACACATCTAATCCTACGGTATATAGTGGCCCCGGATTGCAATCTATAGATCAGATCATCCCAAGGACAAGGGAAGATGGACAGACTATAGCGCACTCTATTTCTCTCTGTATACTCTCGGTGTTTCGTATGATTCAATGCGAGAGAGAGCACGTCCCTTTTTATAGGAAAGAAGGGAGATAGGATGAGAACGGACTATCCGATCTTCTCTCTATCTCCTATTCAAAATCAAATTCAAAATTGAATTTGATATCCCAACGAAAAGAAAAGAGTCGAAGTCTAACCATATGGGACCCACCCACTAGTGATTGCTCACAAGTGGGCCCCACTGGTCTACATCCAACAAAAGTTCCATGATGCTAATAAGTTTTCAATGGTAGGCTTCAATCCCTAATGCTTTCTGTCATTTGGTCCACTTAGAGCTATGTATCTGCCTCATTTTTGGGTATATGTCCTAAAAGGATGTCGTAAATGTATCAACGGTGTGGATATAACACATAAATAATAATGATGGGCCCGCAGAATTTAATGAACATCAACACACCACTGTCACGCAATCCGCTTCTTTGCACCACGTAGGATGTGGTGTTGCGTTTACGACGAAATCTTCGTCCTCAATGGGGGAGCTGATTAGGTACTACCCCGCCCGTCTGGAGCTCAGGATGGGTTGGACGTGTAGCTCGTTGACTGGTGGAAAGTGGTTACATAAGAAGGTGGAGAACACTAAGCAAACAGAGACATTAGCTCATACGTCTCCTCTTTTTCCGTTTTTTACCATGCGGATTTCTTGCTAAAGCCTTCCGCAATAGGAACCTAGGTGGGACCCACTGTGATGTTTGTGAGAAATCCTTCCCATCCATCAGTTTTGTGATTTAATTTTAGGACATGATGCCAAACATGAACCGTATCCAATGCTCAAGTGGACCGAAAACGCGATAATTGATCGTACACAGTTGAAATATTCATGGGGCCACGGAAGTTTTGAATCATGCTAATATTTTTGTTTTCAATTCACCAGTTGTAATTATGTTATTAACGGTATAAATGACATATAAACATCACTGTCAAACCCAGGGAGGTTTCAACGGTAGGAATTTCCCTAACCATCTTTTCCTTTATTACGGCCCACTTGAGCATTGGATACGGTTCCTTTTTTACATCATGTCTTAAAATGAAATTAAAAAAACGGATGGACTGGGATGATTTCTCAAGAACATCACAGTGGGCTCCACTTGGGTTCCATGACTGTTCAATTTTTATTTTTTTTCTTTGAAAAATTGTAACCACTCTCATAATTCTGCGAATGAATCGTACCTATCCACTTACTTGTATTTGGATTCCGTGGAATCCACATTATCTATTTAGTATACGGATTTGGTAGATTTCAGTGGCTAACTAGCGTTCGTTGGAGAAAAGGTTTCTCTATCAGACGTGTGGCACCTTTCAGCCACAGAAATCGCGCAAAGGAGGCAGCGTCCGCTCCACACGACTTCTACATTCGTCACATGTTGCTTTTGGGAAACGGATTGGCTAATGTCTGGTGGTCGGTGATCTGTGGGTCCCATCATGATGTATGTGTTTCATCCATGCCATCCATATATTTTTTTCAGATCATTTTATGGTTCAAGGACAAAATTTAGGTATATCCCATTCTCAAGTGGACCACGTTACAGGAAAAAATGTTGAATGCGAATCAACCATTAAAAACCTTTTGGGGCCATAAAAGTTTTGGATCAAGCCTCTTTATGTTTTTTCCCATCATCTACGCCTGTATGAACTAATAAAAAATTAGATGTCAAATAAACAATACATTGGGCCTTAGGAGGGTTTTAATGGTGGATATCCAATCAATATTGTTTTCCTGTGGTGTGGTCAACCTGAAATTTATTTCCCTTTTATTATTTATTTCCCTTTTATTATTGAGATAAATCCTAAAATGATCCGTAAACATGTATGAACGGAATGGATGAAACACATACATCACGGTGGAGACCCCAGATCACCGCCAATCAGCCATGGGGCCGGTGGCAGGGGGAGTAGGTAGCCAATCCGTTTCCTTGCTTTTGACGTCAGTGACCTTGATGGGTTCCATTTCTCAATAAAACCATCAAACTGCCACGGTAAAATCCAACGACTAACGTAGGTGTGATCACGCAGGGAAGGTAAAGTGGGAGAGAATGAGGTCCGTTCATGTTTCCACAATCTAAACCATTGGTCAGTTAGTTGCGGTCGTGGATGACAAGGTTATCACCACTCAAATCAGTGGATCTGAAGTCCACTGAGATGGACCTCAAGAAATGGTCCACGCACTGAATAACTTCAAACATATTAAGTGAATATCATATTCAACCAATCCAATAGGTTAGCCCTGCCATGCAGATCACCTAGTACGAAAAAGAGCTCCTTCTAGTCATTGGTCAGCCACAACATAGAAAGCAACGTCTGTTGATAAATAACAAAATTTAAATGTGATCCAATTAATAAGTGGATGCCGTTGATTTTTGCATGGGGCTAACCTAATGGACGGTTGGAGTGTTGCATTTTTTTAGTAGAGTTTGTGCTGGGGTATCAGAACAATTTTTATTAAAGTCCACCTTATTCACTAATCAGATGCCACGTCCTTCTACTACTTTGGCACGTGCCTACGTGTAAAAGTGCACCCAGCCAAGAGCACCCTTTGCGCTTCACGTGCGCATGTTTAGATTCGTGCGGTGGCATCTTCGTAGTTTTGGTCCATTCCATGGGATTTTCTGCTGCCACTCAGACCTCAGTAGACGATTCAAAGATGCGGCAGAGCCGCGGATGGCTGCAAACCACCCAAAGCCACGTGGGGTTTACGGACGCGGATTAGCCACTGTCAGGTTTAGCTGCGAGACTCTACTGAAGTGACGTCACGAAGTTCTGTGGGCACACTATGATGTATGTGTTTATCCATACCCTCCATTCATTTTGAGATATCATTTTAAGGCAGTAGCTAAAGATTTAGGAGGATAAAAAGCTGTAGAATGCAGAGAGTGACTCCTACAGTTGAAACTATCCTAAGGCCCACCGTGATGTTTATCTTAAATCCAACCTGTTGAAAAGTTAGAAAGGACATGAAGGATAGGAAAGAAAACAAATACCAGCTTGATCTAAAACTTTTGCGTCATTTAGAAGTTTTTAATGGTGGGCGTAAATGTATCCTTTTACTGCGGGGGACAACTGGAGCTTTGGATTTAACTCATTCTTTGAATCTTGCCCTAAAATGATCTCTCCATATAGATGAACGGCATAGATACAAAACGCACATCATGGTGGGCCCACGGAACTTGGTGACGCCACTTCGAGTCTAGCTGTAGCTAATCCGCGCCCTACCCCGTTGTATATGTAAATTTTGCTCATTTATTGCATGAGAGCCATTATTTTCGTTATAAATACATTAGAACAAAGGCCTGTGAACTCATATAGACCACATTAATGGGAAAACGTAAAATTGCTCCCAAAAATGCTAAGACTGATTTCTGCGTATCATTTTCATCACACACACAACTTATCCATTCTGTTTGACCTGATCCTGGAATAACGAATTGATCTATGCATCAATAATGGATATCAAGTTGTTAGGCTTCAATTCGAACACCTACTCATACTAGTAGTGAATTGTCTAATTTTCATTACCCATGTGTGAGTATTTAACTCAAATTGAACTGAACACTTTATGACCTTAGGCGCCAAAACAGCCAGATCATAGTTAGATTTGTTAAGATTAGCTTAAATACTCAGTCACTTATTAACAAGGAATCACGTGATTTATGAAAAAGAGAGTTAGTCCTTTGAATGAACTCTTTTTTCTTTCTTTTTTGAAGATAGAAACGTTTGTCGCAACAATATTAGTTTGGTTGCATTCACCAACAAATTAAACATTTAGAGAGAAAACTGAAAGTAAAATCATAATATCAATTTTATTAAACTAAATATGAATGCAATCCAAATAGTAAAAAACTAAATAAAGTACAAGAGATTACCGAAGATAATTTAAGAGGTCGATCATAAACAATTGTTAGTCTTCTAGACCTAATGGATATGAGATAGTCATCAAAACCTATATGATTGTAGGATGTCGTGGTTTGGCCAACATGTTGTAGCCAAGATAATCACTCAAGTAAGAATTTAGAGACTTAAAAGTTTTAATGACGAGATCATGGATAAAACTAAACTAAATCCATCTTGTTACAGTGATATGCTGGACAAAAGTGGAGAAACTAATCTAAATTTATGCTAATTGATTCATACTTTCTACAACATCATTCTGGATAAAAGTAGAGAGGTTGAACTAGGCTAAGATAAGATAAGATAAGCGTTCATGTGGGGACCAAAGATTTGATAGGCAGCAATGAGCTGAAAAGAGATTTGTTATGTTTAGATTAACGTGTGTCTGGGGCTCTTCATCCTCATTCTCTGATACTTTTATAGGCTTGGGTTAAGCGGTGGCCTTGTGTATAGTCCCTTGGCTTTTCGGTTCAATGTGTCAATGGTTAACAGCTTTGGCTCGATACACTTATATTTTGAGAAGGGATTAGCCGATCATTATGTTGTTGTGTGTGGCCAAGTTTCCATTGTCAGACAGCTTTTCTTCTTGATGCATCACTTAGAAGTTTACAATTAAGCATGGCCAATTAAGTTCAGTTATGTGTCACTAGATGTTACCGCTTTAGTATTGCGTTGAATTATGTGTGCTTTCTAGGCACTTTACATATTCGCAGCCTATATTCTTACCATATATTATTGGGATAATAACCACCTCTAGGGTTTCAGTTGTGCGTACGTCTTTGAGTGCGATGATCTTTTGGGCATGACATGGGTTTATGGTAAAGTTGTATTTCAAATTTTCACGATGTTTCTTCTAAGAATTATGAGTACCTTTTCTGGCTTATTTACAAATGCGTCAACACATGTCGATATCCTATTTATTGGAGCTAACCGTAATAGGTAAGGTGTAAACATAAATAAATTTTATTTAAAAAAAAAAAGCTATAAACTTAAAACATACTTACATTGGAAAGCCATTGATAGGACTTCTTATTATTCCTAAATCTTCAGCAGCACCAACACGTACATGTTATTTTTTTTAATCTCCATCATTGATGTATACCTCGATTCTTTATTCTTCAATTTAAGGCTTGTTTTGATACCACCAAATAATTTGCTTTTTCTACTTACAAAGTAAATAAGTAACTCATTTAAGATTACTAAGTTTGGTTTGTGATTAATTATAAGTAATTTTTTATTTGAAATTACTTAATCACTTTTGTTTAATAAGAAAAAAAAAATCAAGTTAAGTTACTTAAGGCAAAAGTACCATATCTTACGTAACTTACAATCCAAACGCCCCCCTAACCCATCATGTTGTAGTTTATTTAACCTAACATAGTGTCACGCCCCACAATTCGAATGCACAGTGTGCACCCTCAGACCTATGACTCGTACACCAAGTGTACAAAATTTTACTCATCATGTATTTATTTAGAAGTGTAATTTAATATATTCTAAGTTTTCACCAAATTAGCATTCATACATTCACACAATCGTATGTTTTTTCATTACCAATTCCATCATATTCACAGCCACATAATTAAATTTTAAAATTCAATTACATCCATTCATTTGGGATTTTATTCATCTAAAAGATGAAATATTGTTTAACAAAATCATAATTTAAATGTAAACATTAGTACTATAAAGAATAAAAATTAAATTCTCTCGTTAATCAATTGTATGAACGAATCATCCATCAAATGCAATAAATTTATCTTCCGCCATATATGATCATTGGTCTTGTGTTTCATTCGCGGAACAATCATCATTCTCTAGCACCTAGTTCGGAATATTTCTTCTTTCATTCTCCTCTGTACAGTTGTCAATCCACAATGTTAGCTAACTAGACTTGTGAGTGAACCCCATAATGGTTCATACACAGCATGGGTAAGATAACATAAACAATACCAAATATATGTATAGGCATGAGTATGTATGTAAAGAGTGTCATGAAATACATGTCAAGTGGGATGATTGTCCACTTACTTGAGTTGAATATCTACCAACCCGCATCTGTACCTAGCAGGCTTCTACCATAGGTAAGCATAAGCAAAGCCCATATCTACTCCGGATTAGGCTTCCACTAATGTGGGCATCTAGTAACGAATATACTAAGAGACAATTCAGGGAGATTATTCAGGAACCCAAGCACGAAGTGTACATGCAGTCATCTAAAGCGGACCTCTAAGAATCAATGTAGGAACGTTATGGGTGCATGTAATGCATGCTCCATGCTATATGCCTCGACATGCACAATCAATATATACATCTCTCGGTATGAGAGGAAACAATGAATTGATGATTTCAATGATTTATATGTCCATGTATTTAATTTACATTAATAATCGTTCTAAGCATAAATCATATAATAAGGATCATCTTAACATGATAACACAACAACATTGCAATCATATCAATCACATCAATCATAACAGCCATAACAATCGTAGCATTTATATCATCTATCTTAACCATACATGTATGAGACACATTGAGATTCACTCACTTGTTCTTGGTAGAGTTAAATCCTCCAATCAGTTGTGCTTAAAAATCTAGAATATGAATCCATATTAAATAATTGAATAATTTATGAATTTAATTTAGTTATTCCATCCAATGGGGTCTACCTTTAGTTAAGTTAGATAACCCACTATTAATCCATTATGATCTTATTAATCCATTAACTTAGTTAAAAATTAAAACAAGGAATTGTCGATCAATGTGATCGATCGATTGAGCAAGCATTGAAGGCCCTCGATCGATCCTCTGATCAATCGACCACGAATCGAAGCAATTCAAATTTTACAACTCAAGTCTATGCACACTTTTGGTCACCTTCGATCGATTGAACCCTCTGACCGATCAATCAAGAAATGTAGAAAATAATTCAAATTAGTCGTTGGACAGATTTCACTATGCTCGATCAATACCCTCGATCGATTGAGATTTGTCGAAGAAACCCTTGATCGATCAAACTTGGACTTCAATCAGTCAAACCATATTATGAATTTCAGTCTTTAGTTGCTGGACAAAAATCAACATGTTCAATTGATCAAAAACTAACTTTAATCAATCGACCGAAGTCAATTAAGTTCTTTTACACAATTTGATTTTTCGAAAACTTTAGGATTTTTCCTCCGTCTCCTTGGCCTTTATGGATTTAATCACTCCAAGGGTTAGGTCCAAACAATCCAATGATTATTCCCATCTTAGAAATTGGAAAAATCAGAGGATCACTTAAATCTGAATTATCGAAATCTACAATAGCTAGTTAAAACCATTCTACAACATAATATATTATTATCAATAATATCCATAGATCGTTGTGGGCAATTCAACAGTCGGATTACTCTAAATGTTGAAGCCCTAACATGATTTGGCCTTAAGAAATCTTTGATTGAATCCGATCTAAATTGACATGTCCAAATTGTTCGAAGTTAATATCTACAACACAAGATCTCTTCATGCAAATGCCGTCTTTTTATCTTTAAACTTCATAAATCGAAACAATAGGCATATGGTAGATCCACCCCCATTTATTGTGTAAATCTAGAGTGTTTCAATCAATAAACAGAAAATATTTTAAAATAACGAACTAATAACTTTCTCTACTACTTCCTCTTTTTATAAAGAGAAAGCTGTGGATGTAAAAGGTTCCTTTGAAATTTTGTAATTTTCACAAAATTTTAATTTATTGCAGTATTAGGAATTAATCCACAAACCTTACCTTCCACTAAGATCACTTTTACCAATTAAACCAAGTATTTAATTTTTATTAATAATCATAAAATAAAATTATTTATTTTAATCAATTCGAATTTTATATGATTCAAAATTTAGTATCGATACACATGGGTTGTCACATATTAAACATGATCAACCTAGGATTCCAGTATGATGTGTCGGATCCGGAATAAGGTTGACGTCTCTGACGGGGAGCGTATATCCAGTGGCCTTGAGATGGATGGCCCATGATTTAAAAAGATCACACTTATCAGGCAATCTTATACCATCAATCCATTTTCATTTTCCCTCACTCTTACGTGGACCGTCAACCATGTTTGTTTCCTATCCTTGTTTGGAAGGCCACCCATCGGATGGTTAGGTTCATCCAATGGATATCCATCTTCAACTATTCATCATCGATGGTAACGAAAAGAAAATTAGATGGATGGACGGTTCCGATTGATAAATCACCCTGCCACGTGTATTGTCGAGAGATGGTTGTACCATATTCCGGTTCTACTGGATGTACTGTATCATCTTCCCTTTATGATAAAATCCCGTTTCGAGGTTGAAAGTTCTCTCTCTGTGATTCTGAGGTCGAAAAGAGAGCCATGGAGGCTGGCATTTCAGCTGCCGTAACCCTCGAACCTTATCGTTTCGGCCGAAATCCCTTCCTCGGCCCGAAACCCAGGACCGGTATAAGCAATTGCTTCCTCTTCTTCTCTCCGTTGACTCGTCGAACGGACAGGATTATTCAGCGGAGGAGGAGACCGATCTCAACCGTCTGCTTCCTGACCTCAGACAAGAAGGAAGATCATCTAGAAAAAGAAGAACGAGTATTAGTAGTATTAGAAGAAAACAGGGAGCAGATCTCGGCCGTTCGTGCCGCGGAGAGAATGGCGAGGAAGAGATCCGAGCGGTCCACATACTTCATCGCGGCGATCATGTCTAGCTTCGGGATAACATCCATGGCTATTGCAGCCGTTTATTACAGATTCTCGTGGCAGTTTCAGGTACTTCGCCGGCGGGAATCCCGACGCGGATTTAAAAAATCCTTTCTTTCAATTTGCGTCTAGATTTCTGCCCTCTTCCCCTGAGCTCTTAGAAATCGGTCCCAATTTTCATTGATTTTGCTAAATATTTTTCTTTTTTCGATTTGATTTCTTTCATTGATAGGGTGGAGTGATTCCGGTTTCTGAAATGTTCGGTACATTTGCTCTGTCCGTCGGGGCCGCTGTAAGACTCCCTCCCTCCCTCGTAATTCTGAGCTAAAAGCCAGGGTCTTTTTGGTAATTTAATGCTTGATGCTAACTTGCACACGGGCTTTTCTTCATCTCAGGTGGGAATGGAGTTCTGGGCTCGATGGGCCCACAAATCGCTCTGGCATGCTTCTTTGTGGCACATGCATGAGGTATCTATCCTCTCTCTCCTTCTTAAATCATGTAATGATGCTACCGTGCGCATGGGGTGAGTACTGACTTAATTTACACACATGGGTGCAGTCCCACCATCGGCCAAGAGACGGTCCGTTCGAGCTCAACGACGTTTTTGCAATAATCAACGCGGGTCCTGCCATCGCCCTTCTCTCGTACGGATTCTTCAATAAAGGCCTCGTTCCTGGCCTCTGCTTCGGTGCTGTGAGTATAAAATAGTCTCTTTCGATTTCCATTTCTACCCTTGCCGGATTTTCACAAAGAACGGGAATATGGTTGGTGAATCCATCTCCCCCACTGCACACGAAGCAGAGGTGATGCATCAATCTTGTTTGTGCCGGGCCTTATCCTTCACTAGCCAATGGCGATCGGTCGGTGCCACGTGGGCCCACTATAATGTATGTGTTTCATCCACGCCGTCCATCCATTTTTCCAGATCATTTTGCGGTACGAGACCAAAATCGAGATAGATACAAATCTCAAGTGGACCACGTCACAAGAAACAGTGTTGAAAAGCTTCACGGGGGCACAAAAGTTTTGGATCAAGCTTATAAATATTTTTCCTTCATCCAGGTCTGTATGACCTAATCAACAGGTTGGATGTCAAGTAATGAGGTTTTTAATGGTGGAAATTCAATCACTACTGTTTTCCAGTGGTGTGGTCCACCTGAGATTTAGACATGCCTCAATTTTCGGATCAAGCCTTAAAATGATCTGGAAAAATGGATGAGGCCCACAGAGCACCGACCACTAGCCACCCCTGCAGGCCCAAAACGCGTCCTAAATAAGAGACCATTAAACGGATTTGTTTTTAAACTCCCACCTTTTCTTTGAGGGCGACTGATCAGGTGGCTAGGATAACCGTGTCCATGTATGTTTTGGTTCAGTTTACGACCACAGTTAGTGTGATCAGATGGACGGTTCCAAATGATTAGCCTTCAACGGATACTTTGAGAGATGGGTCCATTCCGATTCTTCCAGCCCTACCGTAGGTGCCAAAGTGCCGCCGGACTTGGATTAAATTCCTACCATTGAAAACATTGTAGGGCCCACCATGATGTTTATTTTCCATCCAACCTGCTTATAAGATTGCAGAGACCTGTATAAAGGAAAACATAAATATTAGCTTGATCCAAAACGTAAGCTTTCTTGCTTCATCTGGTGTAGTCCACGTGAGCCTTCAATCTGCCACATTTTTTTAGGATCATGCTCGTAAATGATATGTCAAAATGAATGGGTGTTGCCCGCAGACAAAACACATACATCACGGTGGGCCCCACGGAATTTGGGCTACGTCCTGCTTTATTGGCCTTATGTGGTCCGCATTCGCTGAGGCTTTTTGTGGTGAAAATTTATCCGTGTCCTCATATACCACTACTGTTTTTTCTTGTTTTGTTTTTTTTACACACACCCACTCACACCACATGAGTGTTGTCAGAAAAGTCTTCACCGCCGCCTTCAACAGGCCGTTGGGATTGCTCGACCGGTCGTAGGGGTCCACAGGACTAGTCGTGGTTCACTCGACTTAAAGTCAAGCAAGCTCACCTTTTGGTGTCCAGGCCGTTCGACCGGTCGTAAGGATGACTCGACTGGTCGAGGGGTCCCACGACCAGTCGTAGCCTCGGCTCGACCAGTCGTAGTTTGGCAGATTCGTTTCCGAATCCGATGCGGACTGCGGAAATTTGAGTCGCCTTTTGCAAGGGTGCGAAAGAGAAGTTGTCTAAACTATAAATAGATGTCCCTAGGACTTTTTTAAAGATATGAAAAATAATTCTAAAGCTTTCTAAAGGGATTCTAGGGTTTTCAAAGGGTGTAACAAGGGTGAGATTCGAGGTTGTTCGAATCGGGTAAGTCCTCTCTCTTATAATTTCTTTTCATAGTGGATTTCTGTCGCTTTGTACCGTGGTTTTTTCCCGCAAGGGTTTTCCACGTAAAAACTATGTGTTCTTCTGTGATTGCTTGTTACTAGTGAATTGTTATCCTAGATCTAAATCTGTGTGATTCTGCAGCACAAATCCCCAACAAGTGGTATCAGAGCAATCTTTGGGGCACAGATCTAAATCTGCAGGATTAGTAATAATGGGAAACGGCAAGTTTGATATTGAGAAGTACTCAGGCAAAAATAATTTTGAGTTATGGAAGATTAAGATGATTAGTCTGTTAACCAAGCAATGCGAGATTAAGACTCTTGAGGAGTGGAAATCTACCATAAAAGATGATGAATGGGAAAACCTTGATAGTAATGCTTTAGCCTCTATCCGTTTATGTCTCACGGATGAGGTTCTTTATAATATTTTGAGGGAGAAAACTGCGACTAGTTTGTGGGCGAAGTTAGAGAACATCTATGTAAAGAAGTCCTCTGAAAACCGCCTACACTTGAGGCTACAATGTTATACCTTCAAAATGGCAGAGGGTGGAGATCTAGAAGCCCATATCAGCAACTTTAATAAATTGATGTGCAAATTGCTGAATATGGAGGAGGTGGTCAAAGATGAGGAACAGGCATGTATATTGTTGAAATCTCTTCGTGCATCATATGAGTCTTTCAGGGACACGATGTGCACCACAAATAAAACCATAAGTGTTGACACCGTTATCTCAGCCCTTCAAGGGAAGGCTATGAAAAAGTTAAACGGCGATATAGGGGCATCTTCCGATGCACTGATTACGAGGGGCAGAAATTCTGAGCAAGGTATAGGATCCTCAAGACCTATATCCAAATCCAATGGCAAAGGCAAAGGAAAATTAAAGTGTTGGAATTAATGGTTGTCTAAACACATGAAGAAAGATTGTAGAAATCCTAAAACGAAGAAAGAAAATTTAGCGGTTTCTTCCAAGGAGGCCAATGTGGTCACATCTGATGAAGAATCAAGTAGTGGTGATGTTCTGTTTGTTTCCATGATTGGTCACTTGCACGACAATCATAAAGACGAATAGATACTTGACACGGGAGCGTCTTATCACATGACTTCTCATCGGAGTTGGTTTACCAGTTACAAGGAATGCGATGGTGGACAGGTTTTTATGGGCAATGACAATGTTTGTAATGTTATGGCTATTGGCACAGTTAACATCAAGATGTTTGATGGGATGGAGCGTACCTTGACTGACGTCAGGCACGTTCCTGATATGAAGAAAAGTCTAATTTCTCTCGGTGCACTCGAGGCTATAGGGTGCAAGTTCACCGGTATTGATGGTGTCCTTAAAGTTTTAAAAGGGGCACTCATGGTTATGAGAGCGCAAAGGCACAGAAACCTTTACAGGTTGATTGGGAACATTTCAGCAAGTGGAGCAGCAACAGCTATTGCAGACTCCACGTCTCTACGTATGTGACATGCTCGTTTGGGTCACATGAGCAAGCGAGCCATGAAGGTAATTTCTGATCGATGTTTGATTCCAGCTTTTAAAAATTCTGATTTAGATATATGTGAGCACTGTATATATGGTAAACAATTTAGACTGTCTTTTAAATCTGAAAAATATATTTGTAAGGGAGTGCTCGATTATGTTCACTCTAATGTATGGGGGTCACGCCAGAAGTTTTCATTGAGGGTCACCATAGTTTGTTTCATTCATTAACGACTACTCCAGGAAAGTTTGGGTTTACTTCATGAAATGTAAATCCGAAGTTTTCACCATATTCAAGCAATGGAAGGCAATGGTGGAAAAATAGTCAGGGCGGAAAATAAAGGTTTTAAGGACTGATAATGGTGGAGAATCTACTTCCACTGAGTTTAATGAGTATTGCAAGGATGAAGGGATCATCAGGCACAACACAGTGCGCCACACGCCGGAGCAAAATGGTGTGGCTGAGCGAATGAATCGGACTCTCCTGGAGAGGACCAGATGCATGTTAAGTAATGCTGTGTTAGGCAAGGACCTATGGACATAGGCCGTTAAAACGGTTTATTATTTGGTGAACCGATCTCCTTCAACGGCAATTGAATATAAAATCCCAGAGGAAGTATGAAGTGGTCAGAAGATCGACTACTCAGATCTACGCATATTTGGTTGTGAGGCTTACTCTCATATACCGTCAGTTGAGAGAGAGATAAGCTAGACCATAGGTCCAAAAAGTATATCTTTGTTTGCTATGGAATTAGTGTGAAAGGTTACAGGTTATTCGACAAGGTCACACGCAAAGTCATCACTAGCCGTGACGTTAGATTCGATGCAAGCTCCCTATTTTGCAAGAATGATCAAACGGAGCAAGAGGAACCAGAAAGGGTGATCGTAGACGTCCAGAGTGACACAGATGATACTCAGGCAGAGACAGATGCGAAGACAGATGTACATGATAAGGTGGAACAACCACCTGTGAGAAGGAACCCACCGCGTGATCGCAGGTTATCGGTGAGATACAGGGACAACTCTAATATTGCATATGCCCTCATTACAGATGAGGGGGATCCGTCTACTATTTAGGAGACTCTTGATGAGCTTGATGCAGAAAAGTGGAAGGCGGCTATAGACGATGAGATAGACTCGTTGCACAAAAATCACACATGAGAGTTGATAGAGCTTCCTGTGAGCCGAAAAGCGATCGGATGCAAGTGGTTATTCAAAAGGAAACAGGATAGATACAAAGCAAGGTTGGTAGCGAAGGGTTATGCTGAGAGAGAATGGATCGACTTCACAGAAATATTCGCGCCGGTGGTAAAGCAGGTATCTATTGGATTTGTGTTGGCGCTAGTTGCCCAATACGATCTCGAGCTGGAACAGATGGATGTGAAGACTGCGTTACTGCACAGGGAATTGGAAGAGCAAATCTACATGAAGCAACTTGAGGGCTACGAAGTTAAAGGGGAAGAGAAAAAGGTTTGCAGGTTAATGAGGTCGTTGTATGACCTGAAACAGTCACCTAGGCAGTGGTATAAAAAATTTGATTCTTTCATGGTGAGTTAGAAATTTACTCAGAGTGAATACAATCACTGTATCTATTACAAGACACTGAGTGATGAAAAATTCATCATCCTAGTACTGTATGTTGATGATATGTTGATCGTCTGTCATGATATGTCTGAAATCAACATACTGAAAACTCAGTTATTAGGGATATTCGAGATGAAAGATCTGGGGGCTGTAAAGAGGTTTTCGGCATAGATATTCATAGAGACAGGAAGAGAAGCAGGCTTTGGTTATTACAGGAAGAATATCTTGAAAAGGTATTAATCAAATATGGGATGGATCAGGCAAAGCCGGTGAGCGTTCCCCACGCAGCTCACTTCAAGCTTTCTTCAGAACAATGTCCTAATTCCAATAAGGAAAAGCAGGTTATGTCTCATGTGCCTTATTCAAATGCGGTTGGCAGTTTAATGTATGTTATGGTCTGACAATACCAGATATTTCACAGGCAATCGGTGTTGTAAGCAGATACATGTTAAACCCCGGTAAGCAACATTGGGAAGCGGTGAAATGGCTACTTCGATACATTCGAGGTACGAAAGACTACGTCTTAACTTTTAAGAAAACATGGACAAAGTTAATAGGGTATGTGGATTCTGACTACGCAGGCAGTATAGATTCCAAGAAGTGTACTTCAGGATACTCGTTTGTACTAGCGGGTGGAGCAATTAGTTAGATGTCGAAACTTCAGTCAATGGTGGCTCTTTTGACGACCGAAGCAGAATATATGGCAGTGACGGAAGCATTTAAAGAAGGTGTTTAGCTCAAGGGGATGATAAATCAGTTGAGACTTCAGCAGGAGGCCGTGCCAGTTAACTGTGATAGCGAGAGCGCTATCAATTTGACTAAAAATTTTGTTTATCACTCACGTACTAAACACATTGATGTTCGTAACCACTTTATCCGACAGGTGCTTGAGGAAAGAGGCGTCACACTGAAAAAGATTCACACCAGTGTAAATCCAACAGACATGCTCACCCAGGTTGTTCCTACAGAGAAGTTCAAGTTCTGTGCAACTTCTCTGGGCTTGGCGATGGCGTAAAAGAAGGACGGAGTGCACGAGAAGCGTTAATTGAAGCTATGATGCGATGAAGAGATAAGATAAGAGATTAAGGAGTTACACGGTTAAAAGTTGAAGACATGGTGGAGATTATTGTCAGAAAAGTCTTCACCGCCTTCGACCGGTCGTTGGGATTGCTCGACCGGTCGTAGGGGTCCACACGACCAGTCGTGGCTCGCTCGACTCAAAGTCCAACGAGCTCACCTTTTGGTGTCCGGGCCGCTCGACCGGTCGTGGGAATGACTCGACTCGTCGAGGGGGTCCCACGACTAGTCATAGTTTCACAGATTCGTTTCCGAATCCGATGCGGACTGCGAAAATTTGAGTTGCTTTCGCAAGGGTGCAAAAGGAAAGTTGCCTAAACTATAAATAGGTATCCCTAGGGATTTTCTAAAGGTATGGGAAATAATTCTAAAGTTTTCTAAAGGGATTCTAGGGTCATCAAAGGGTGTAGCAAGGGTGAGATTCGAGATTGTTCGAATCGAGTAAGTCTTCTCTCTTGTAATTTCTTTCATAGTGGATTTTTGTCGCTTTGTGTCGTGGTTTTTTCCTGCAAGGGTTTTCCACGTAAAAATTTTGTGTTCTTCTGTGATTGCTTGTTATTATTGAATTGTTATCTTAGATCTAGATTTATGTGATTCCGCAGCACAAATCCCCAACAATGGGCACTCATCCCTTGTCTCAGGTTTGAAACTCTTGTGAGTTTGCCACTGAGCCATGAATGAAGACCCTGCTGTATATTTAGTTATGCACAACTTTAAAAAAATGGTGGGGACTTGTCAACCGTACACACAACGTAGTTCTACCGGAAGTAGATTAGGTAACACGTTGGTGGGTGTGGCTCTTACTATAGGGCTCACTTTAATGTTGTTGGGATTTAGTCTATGCGGAATCATATAGATCTAGATCTAGGATAGCAATCCAAAAGCACCAAGCAAACACAAAAGAACACGGAGATTTAACGTGAAAAACCCTTGCGGGAAAAAACCACGACACAAAGTGATACAAAATTCCACTTTAAAAGCACAGATTACAAAGATAGAGGACTTACCCAGCTTGAACAATCCTCAAGCCTTACATTTTCTCTACCTTTTGAAACCCTAAAACCATTTTAGAAACACTTAGAAGGAATAGGAAACAAAAAATTACAAAATCTACGTTTCCGCAGAAAATTTGCGCAAAAGCTTTGATGTCATCGAAGATGTTTTAATGACATCGAAAAATAACCAAAACTATCCAGCAACCAGGGGTAAAAATCCTGAAAAAATTCGATGGCATCAAGTTTGCTTCGATGTCATCGAACTGGCTTGGATGGCATTGAAGCTGGTTTGATGTCATCAAACAGTGATCCTTCATATTGAAGGCATCTGACACTAACAAATGTATGTACTGTATATCCAAGCCATAAATAATTTCTTGGGGGCTACCAAAGTTTTAGATCAAGCTAATATTTGTGTTTTCCTTCGTTTACATCTTTGATACGTTATCAACAGGTTGGATGGCAAATAAACTTTATGGTGGGCCGTAGTTTTTAACGGTGATAACCACCGTTTCCTGTATTGTGGTCCTCTTCAAATTTGGACCATGGCATAAAATGAGCTATAAACAATCACAAAAAGGTTACCCGGGCAACACCTAATCGGATCCCTGTTCCACGGCAATCCATACCATCCACACCAAAAACTTGCACTGAGATGGTAATATTAGCCATCTGTTATTTCTCTACAACTAGAACAACTCACTATTCTAATCTTAACCATCCATTTAATAGCCATTAATTGGATTCATGATCAGTGTGATTTTAGGGATGTGCATGCTGCATCCAGACTAGGCCCACAAACTGGACGGCCTGGATGGCTGCACTGCGTGACACATGTGAGGAAGATGAGTCACCACCATTGTTTAAACTGTGAAAAACTAACACAGTAGTCCTCACCCCTCAAATAATTCACATGGTGCCAATTTGTATTGTATTCTTCCTTGGATTTATCTGGACAGTGAAAAATGGGTAATGTATTTAATTGCAGGGTCTGGGAATCACCATGTTTGGCATGGCCTATATGTTCGTCCATGACGGCCTCGTACACCGTAGATTTCCTGTGGGGCCCATCGCGGACGTGCCTTACTTTCGGAGGGTTGCGGCTGCCCACCAAGTAAATATATTAATACATGAAAGTTGCACATATCTTCTTTTATTCTCCATCTTGGCCACACTCTAAGGTGGGGGCGGCTACAACTCACTAAATGATCACAAGCTATCCACTTGACACGTGGCACGTATGCAAGCACATCTGGCCATACAATCAGTGGGTCCATCGTGGATGGACCAAAGCCTAAAAAATTTAATTGATCAGATGAACCAGGCGAGTTTACCCTTAGCATCGTGCTAATAGAAAGCTGGGGATCGGTGTCAGACTGTTTGGATTGCATGCATGCGTTCCTCATTTAGGGAGATGTGGGGAACTCACATTGTTTTCTAAACTTTTTATTAATCGAAAATAAGCCAATCAATTAGCATTGGTTCTTGATTATTTGCCGTTTATAGATCCACCATACAGATAAATTCAATGGAGTACCATATGGACTGTTCTTGGGACCAAAGGTACGATTATTTATTTATTTATTTATTTATTTATTTATTTATATCCAATGGTCCTGTTTCCGTCACCGATAGGGTTGTTCAACCAATCTGATTTTGGAATTGTGACTTGGACAAGGAATTCTTCAATTTAGTTAGTTTAATTAGAGTTATGCATGCCACATGTATCAAGTGTCATGTGCTACCCGTGGGCCATATGATCATAAGGTATCAGCATCAACATTTTAAAATGAGAAAAACATTTTCATGGAGCACTTCCAAATTACCTAAATGTCATTTTTGTTTATAACAAATCCCTTTCCATACCCCTTTGAAAACAAAAGTTGGCATGGAAAATTTGAACCAGAACAGGCTAAAACAATCTAAGCCAGGCTCAGATTAGCCCAATAATGATCGGGACTTACATGTCAGGTCCAAGCCCAGCTCACGGAGACGAGCTAATACGTCGAACCCCAAGCCTAAAGCAAGGAAAGGATCAGGTGCGGCCCTGGCCTCACCCAAGACTGTGCAGCCCTTATCGAGGGGCCCACCTTAATGTATGTATTGTGTATCCACGTTGTCCATCTTTCTTGCCAGATCATTTTAGGGGACGAGCCCAAAAATGAAGCAGATCCAAATCTCACATGGATCATATTATAAGAAACAGTGGGTCCATCCAACATGTTGATAAGGTCACACAAACCACACCCCGATCCATAGCTCAAGTGGTAGACTAAGTGAAAGATACCTCGTTTCAGAGGTCTTGGTATCCATTCCCTAATGGGGGTGGCTAACAGTGAAGTGTGAACGGACAGTGGGTGTACTAAAAAGCTAACAAAAAAAAAAAAAAAAAAAAAAAAAAAGGTCACACAAACCTGGATGAAGGAAAAAATAAATGTACAGCTTGATCCAAAACTTCTTGTGGCCCACAAGAATTTTTTAATAATCATTTACCACTGGTTCATATGGTATGGTCCACCTGAGATTTGGATCTGCTTCATTTTTAAGATCATACCTTAAAATGATCTGGCAAAACAGATAGACGGCATGTATACACAATACATACATCAAGGTGGTCCCCAATGTAAGGGCCGCACCGAATCCACACAGCATAGCCCAGTTTTCAATGAACAATACATTGGTGGGATTTTATTTTTATTTTTTACCTTTTTACAGTTGAACGTGGACTGTCTTTGTATCTCCTCTTGATGGTTAATGGTCTGTGTGTGGTCACATATGCGAATGTTAAGATAAGTCTTATGAAATAGATTTCATATTCCATCCCTGGTGAGCCACAACGGACTGATGATTTGGAATGCCGAATGATGATTGTGGGAGATTGAAAATGTTGTGTTGTGATGCATGTGGCAGGAATTGGAGGAGGTGGGTGGCATTGAAGAGCTGGAGAAGGAGATCAATAGGAGAATTAAGCTCTCCAACAATTCAAAACCAAGCAGCTGATTATGTTCTATTCCTATATTTGTATTTGTTTTTGTTAGAGAAGTTTTTATTACAGTTAATAACATAGGAGAAAAGAGAAATAGATTAGATAATGTAGCATCTTTGAGAAATGATCCACTGCCCTCATAGCACCATATGCGGACACACTGACGGTCCAGCCGACCATCTGAGCTGTCCATTAGATCAAGAACACATTTCTTCGGACACCATGTAAAAATGGTAGCAAACCGATTATTCCAACCACCGATTGATTGCGTATAAAAATGGACGGTTAAACCAAATCATTTCTCCCAGTGATGAAGCTTGCACGTCTCACATTTTTTGTTTTTTTATTACTCAACAAACATGGACGGTGCATCTTCCACTGATATGTGGGACCACATCCACAACTGTTTTTTGTCCATTCCCTTTTGAAACTAAAAAGGTAGTATTGGTGGGACCGGGATATGGTCGACACCTATCTCCACTGTATACGTGGCTGGATTTTGTTTGAAATAAGAACCGTCCTGATTATCTCTTTGTTGTGCTTCTTTTCTGAATGCTCACCTTCTAACAACACCTGATAGAGTGGTCACTTACTACTACTGTTTTTTTAACGGTGGGCCAACAAACTAGGGCCCACAACCGGGATTTACGACGGCTGGTTTAAGTGTGTTTGGCATGTGTGCAGCAGAGATGAGTCTCTACAATATTCTAGTTCTACTACCTTTACATCACAAATACCATCATCTATCCTAATTGCTCATGGGTTTATACCTTTACAGCAAAGATGTGTTTGGCATGTGTGCAGCAGAGATGTTGTATTTTAAATTATTTTAAAATAATTTAGTGTTTTAAAATATCCATTGGGACGGATCATGGCTGTGGCCAT
This sequence comes from Magnolia changhungtana, assembly GCA_030180095.1. Taxonomy (NCBI): domain Eukaryota; kingdom Viridiplantae; phylum Streptophyta; class Magnoliopsida; order Magnoliales; family Magnoliaceae; genus Magnolia; species Magnolia changhungtana. The sequence continues at coordinate 5,321,923 of JASAUF010000421.1, forward strand.
AGGTGCACATGTGCCCTACTTTGTGTCTTTTCACTGAAAGGTTATATCCTTTCAATTTTTGTTTTGAAAAGTTATATCTTTTGAAGTCTAAGGGTCGCACCACTTGGGTTTAAACCAAATAATCACAACCCTTTGTGAAAGGGTGTCTTCACAAAGTCTATAAATAGATTTTCTCTTATCTGTTTTTAAAAAAAGTAAGAAAAAGTTTGTTTTGTATTAAAAGTACGGTTTAAGTGTTTTCTAGTTCGGGTTAAGACTACAAGTGGTTTGAGCCCGTGTACAGTAAGTGCACCACTGGGACCGGGTTATAGTCGTTGTATCCTGGAGGTCGATTGCTCTGGAAACCTGTTGCACTTGGGACGCTGTCCAAGGGGCGAAAATTCGATTTCAAGCCGAGTGACTCATGTCACGCCTCGACTTCTATAAACCGATAAGTTTTCTCTTTTTCTTAATTTAAATTTATTTTATTTAAATAGTTTTTCAAACTCCATATCCCAACAATTTTGAAATCGAATTTTGTTTGAAAAACTATTTAAGAATTACAGTTGCATTTATTTAGTTGGAATAATTCAAAATGAAACCACACCAACCCGATTTGTGGGTCATGACTCATATAATCTAGAGTTGTCATATCTCACATAATAGTTAAGATCTTGTAGATACTTATTATGTGGGTTTTTTAAATCACATGTACAAAAGTAAACGTATGCACCAACTGAGAATGGTTAAAGTACTTTAAATCTTGATATGTATAAATAAGAATGGTTAGACTATGATCAAACATATAAAAGGTTTGGATTCCTAAACAATTGACCGAGTTCGTTATAACCCCCATTAGCACATATTATGATCCTCAAGTTGTCGATGGGTCGGGCTAAGGCTATCTTGGGTACTAGAGCTATAATTGACATATGGTTTTTATATCTCAAAGACATGTCATTCAATCACACACACGTAAAATCCAAGAAATCGATAGTACCTACCTCTTGGATAATGTCAGGCCCTGTTCACTCATAAGAAAGTCTGTATTTAGTAGATTTTCTCAAAATCATGATATGACCTTAAGGAGTATTTTTTTTAGATCTCGAAAGTTGCGATTTATTTTCTCATAGCTTGATCCAATGTAACATTCACATGAAAATAAATCAAACTGTTGATCCATACTGAGTAGAATATACACTAATCTCAACATACATGTACAATAAAGATCAATCCAAAATGTATTTCAAAATGAAATTTTGTGTTGGGATTCCCATCATATTAAGAATTTTTCTTTGTAAACCACCATGCATGGTTAAAAAGAAAACTTTGAAAAGAAAAATGTGAAAGAAACTTAAAAATGCAATCTTCCAAAGTATCTTCTAAAATGGGCCTAATAGGTCGATGGTATGGTCACTATCTCATAAGTCTGCTAGTTGCTCACATGGGGATGGGTAATATTCATTGTACGGTCAACCGGTTGATGCATCTAAATCAGTCACATACGTGCCGGAAATAGAATTTTTGGTATTGGAAAATGTGGTTGTTAATTATGTGTATTCCCATCATTTTCAAATTAGTGCAACCCTTAAAAAGGGTTCTACCAAGGAGCATCTAGTGGTTATAACCATTCTATTTGAACTTGACATGCTGTATGAGAGTAAATGGCATTCCGATGACCCTTGATCAAGTCCACTGATATGATGAACCTCACACGGGAACAAAATCGCCAAATATGGAAAGACTTGAATGCCCCAATAATGAGATTTCTTGGACAATCTCATTAAATAAATAAATAGGTAAAAATGGCTCAAATCCAAAGGGGTGTTTAAAAAAAAAAAAAAAAAAAAAGTAATAATGAACTGATACTCTAATCACTTGTTCAACGGAAATAAAGTGGACGGTTAGAATCATCTATCCTAATTGCTCATGGATTTATACTCTTATGAGTTTTCTCTCCTAGGCAACATTTTAATACTTTAACAGATCACTATGGTTTATACACGTGCAATCTATAATTCTATATATTATGTCTTTGGATAATTTAATCCAGGCCCAATTTTAATGATCAAGACTATTCAATTAATGTGTCGGACTATGTATAATGTGTCACAAAAATATTCTTCCATTGGACAATTTTACATGTCCAACTTATAGATTACAAGTGGATGGTTTACTGTATACTTTATAATAGGAGATTTTAGGAATATATTTGATGGCGACTGATGGTGGGTAGTACAAGAGTGTATGGTCTGAATCGTGAAAAAATGGAGCCTACTATATTGTTGGTGCTAGAACAAATATAACATGTCATTTTGATTAAGTGCATGTTAATGAGTTGATTTTTGTGTAATTGATGTACATAGAATGAATAACTATATTGATGTTGATATTTAGAAATGCAGTAGAATGCATGGTTACACACTAAGGTGTCACTGTACACATATTTATAACATGAGTAGTTCATTAATGGGTCCTTCTTTGCATTTATAGTGACCTAAAAAGTAAGTTGTAACCTAGTCCAACCACTTGTATGAATAACCTTTATAATAATAAGTGCATACAAGGAATAAATGAGTATGCTATATTGAACTTGATCAAATCAATGGCCAAATCTATCAAACTATGGGCCCACTTATTACTATATATCTATAGACAACGCACATTATTCATTTTGTATCATTACATGCATGTATCTTGTGACCTTTGATCCATTATATGTATCTTGCATGCATACAAGGAATAAATGAGTATGCTATATTGAACTTGATCAAATCAATGACCAAATCTATCAAACTATGGGCCCACTTATTACTATATATCTATAGACAACGCACATTATTCATTTTGTATCATTGCATGCATGTATCTTGTGACCTTTGATCCATTATATGTGGGTTGATGATTGATATGTTCAAGTCTTGTATTCATGTGTTACATGTAAAAAATATATTATTCCCATTATAATATGAAACATTAAATAATGTATGATTCTTGATACATAGACACTCAGATATTGTACATATGTGGAAAAGATCTCATTTATAAAGATTTTAAATTGTGGGGGTTTTGTACTTATATGCATTACAAGGGTCCAAAATTATAAACCCATACAAATATTATATTGGCTCATGTAGGATGATTGGGCTGGTGTATTTTTAAAATATTACCTTTTGCGGGCTAAATAAATGAAAAGTATAGATCCTGCATGTGTGCTACTTTTCTAAATATTGAATACTTGATAACTCACATTATATGAATGCTTGTCTCCCTGAAGTTTCACTTACATGAAACAAATGATGACTTGAGTTTCTCAAGTGGACCAGTAGTGAATGTGTCTTAATTCAATGTTAATTCTGACTTACAGTTTATTATGTAGAAAGTGATATTATAGAATATTGCGTCCAATAGCAGACGAACCGTCAATACAAATCACTTAACTGTTTAACACTCTTATCGCTATTTTTCTATAAATGATTCATATTATTGCTCTTACACATAAAGTTGTTGATAAGGTGACTAGTGCGCATGCCTAATTTATGAGACAAGTTACATTCACTTTTGGCATCATTCAACATACTTTGTAGACAATATTACCTGCCTAAAAGGGTGGAGGAAATGTTATTTTCATCCGATCATGTGCCAACCTAGAACGCCTGTTAAATCCAGTCAATTCATTGATGTTTCCTATGAAAGATTTTTCTTAATAAATTTATAAGGTGGGGCCATAGATATATCTATTGAGGCTAAATATGAAATTGTGGGGGTGCACTTGAATGCATTTAGATAAACCACTTAACCCATAAAGTATAAGTTTTGTTAATAAGTATTTGATAAATGGGTTGACATATATAAAATTGAAGATTTGCACTAAGGAAACTATATGTTGAATGTTATGGATCAATATGCACATGTTTTATGTTGACATGTAAATCTTTGAGATAAGGTGTCCGGAATTAAACATATTACATGTTTTAATGATCAAATTGGTAGCCATCAAATGAATGGTAAGAACGAAAATTATTAGTGGTTTGAATTCAAAGATGATTGTTGGATTAATGAGATTGTTAGGTTATATTCTATTCTTATTGGAGGCCAGATTTGGAAATTTGGGATTGGTATTCGTGTGAGATTATGTTGTTTTATCATCAACAAATGTATCTAATGGCCAAACTTATGCACCTATGGAGCTCATTGTTCAATTCGTTGATCAAGATACTTGATAATGAACTTGGACATTTCTCCTCCATATTCAGTTGTCAAATATCCATTGATTATATTGAATTCTAATCACTAATTGATAAATTAATCAACCTTTCATGTGTTAGGGAACATGTGATAATATGATAATATTGCAATATGATTACATGAAGGTTATATTCTATTTTAGTTTAGTTGTCTATGCATGACAGATTACTCCAGCCTCTTTGTATTGTAGATACAATAAGTTCGATTGACTTTACCACTAATTGGTTGAATGGTGGGCTGGTGAAGTTGCTTGAATGGTAAAAGTACATTCAAGGCTCCGAAAGTTGGTTGTATTCAAAGTCGGTATTTGTTGCTTGATGGAATCGTAATTCTCTGTGAGGTTAAAAATGAGTTTGATATGCGCTAACTTGAGGTATGAATAGTCAAAGATGATGAAGCTGACTGCCGAAGACTTGACTGAGCAAAATGAGAAATTCGCCTAAGCAGAGACTTGTTTTTAAGTAGCTAGTTGGTGAGACAATAGTTTTTCAATACGATGATCTCTAGCTGATCTGAAAGGATGATTAGCCACAATGGGACTAAGACATGACCAAACTCGTATGAGAGGTAACAATGGTGAATTTTCCGTAATAGGCGAAAGCCTGACGGAACAAAGACGGGTGAAGGTAAAAGGCCTATGGGTCATAAATCCTCTGACCAAGTGACTATTTGAAAGATTAGTCAATGATACATCGAAGGGAATGGGGCTGTGCCTAATATATGAATTACCAGTGTTGGCAACCCAACCTATAGAGTAGAGATCCTATTAGATAGGTTCAATGGTTAAACAACAAGACACGAGATAGACGATTGCACTGATGTAAATGAGCTCCTTCTATGGTGTACAGTGCGAGCAGCAATGAAGAATGATGAGTTTTTGAACTCTTAATGAATTCATAACCATATATTTAGTGGTGTACCCAATTACTGCGTACACTTGATGGAATTCACCTATATGGGTATAGAGGTGGAGGCCGCTTCTTATAAGAATCTAGGCGAATTCTCTATAGCACTCATGAAATCCAGGTAATGGTGTATGGCCGAAACGCACCAAACCGCAAAATCACTTGTAGCAGAAAAGTTGTGTAAGTGGCATGTACTTGCGATCTACATCAAAAGGAATCAGGTTCAAGACTATGGTATTACCTGATTCTTGTAGACCTGTCATGTTTACTCTAATGTCAGTTCAAGTCTATGGTGACACCGACACCATTGCACAACTCTTCCATCTTAATCCGAAATATCAAAAATTTTGAAACATGTGGGGGATTGTTGTATTTTAAATTATTTTAAAATAATTTAGTGTTTCAAAAAATCCATTGGGACGGACCATGGCTGTGGCCATAGGTGCGCATGTGCCCTACAGATGTGTCTTTTCACTAAAAGGTTATAGCTTTTCAATTTTTTTTTTGAAAAGTTATGTCTTTTAAAGCCTAAAGGTCGCACCACTTGGGTTTAAACCCAATATTCACAACCCTTTGTGAAAGGGTGTCTTCACAAAGTCTATAAATAGACTTTCTCTCATCTATTTTTAAAAAAAGTAAGAAAAAATTTGTTTTATATTAAAAGTACGGTTTAAGTATTTTCTAGTTCGGGTTAAGACTACAAGTGGTTCCAACCCGTGTACAGTGAGTGCACCGCTGGGACCGAGTCATAGTCGTTGTATCCTGGAGGTCGATTGCTCTGGAAACCTATTACACTTGGGACGCTGTCCAAGGGGAGCAAATTCGATTTCAAGCTGAGTGACTCATGTCACGCCTCGACTTCTATAAACTGATAAGTTTTCTCTTTTTCTTAATTTAAATTTATTTTATTTAAATAGTTTTTCAAACTCCATATCCCAATACTTCTGTGCTGAATGCTCACCTTCTAACAACACCTGATAGAGTGGTCACTTACTACTACTGTTTTTTTAACGGTGGGCCAACAAACTAGGGCCCGCAACCTGGATTTGCAACAGCTGGTTTAAGTGTGTTTGGCATGTGTGCAGCAGAGATGAGTCTCTACAATATTCTAGTTCTACTACCTTTACATCACGATGTGGATGACCAACCAATGAATTGATCAACAATAGGACTATCAATGGGCTACATTGTGCGATCGGGCTTTCAGGCCTGACCTGTTGTGTTTTTTAGAATAAAAATAAATTTCAAAAATAAAAGTTAATTTTAGAAAGTAAATAAATATATTAATTATTTAAACTTTTCATAAATAGTATGTATAGCCAGTCGGTAAGAGAAGGGATTTTTGCTTATGCAACCAGGGTTCAAATCTTCTCGCACCGTCCGCGCATGCGCGCGGGCGCTTTATTAGGCGCACTTAGCATGTGTACATCCTCGCAAGGAACAATAAGAGACTTAGTCTTTTTGGCACACGGTTCAAACTTTTTGAGCCATGATTCAACTGGTATTGAACTGGAGTCTACCCTGATGTTTTATTATATTTTTTATGATTGAGAGTAATTGTGACATGATTGTACATGTGACACTTATGCCACGTGTCGCTTATGTAGATACAGTTTTTCCTGTTGGATAACTGCTACTGTCTGAATGGGTACAAAAATAACTGCCATAGGACAAAGAGTCATATCCTTTCATGGAAAGGTAATATTTGTTGTGAATGGGTATGGATTTCTTGAAGAGGCTCTTTAGCACCTCTTTAGGAAGAGATCCATAACCTTTCAATTGATATAAATCCTGGATACTATAATCCAGAAGGAAACACTCTGAATACTCTTCTGTGCAATTACTCTTGATCTGATATCTTGCTGAGTTTTTTCTGAATGTCTTAAGGCATATCTGTAACGCCCCGGAAAAATCGGGGGTCGTGCATAAACTCGACTCCCGAGTCCCCGAGTGTCACTTATCATCAATTTTATAATTTTACGATTAATCCAGTTTAAATGTGCAGCCTGGAATTTCTTGGAGCATGAAACACAACCACAACTAGTCTACTGAAATAAAGAGATCAATATATACAGGTCCAAAGGAAAATAAATGGGTCGCATAAGGCGTTACTCAACAAAATCATAACAACATCATGTCCACAAGAGTATAGCTGAGTCTGCTCGTCCTCCTCCTCGAGGCCCGCATCGCCCAGCTCCACAAATTCAGCATCACTTGCATCTATGAGCGAATCTGGTTGGTGTTTTAAAACACCGTCCCAGAGTGGGAGTGAGTGATCAACTCAGTGTGAACTATTAGTCTCAAGTTATCACAAATATCAGTTATATTATGGATTTAATGAAAAACAATCATTCACAGTCACTAAACTAATCTTATTAATGTGCATGCATGATGGATGAAATGATGCATGCCCTCGCCACAACTCTCCCTCAAGCGACTCCATCTTACGATCGCATATGACAACACTCCCTCAGAGTGACCTCGACTGCTGAGTCGCCACCCTAGCTAATGCGATGCAATGATATGTTAACCAAGTTCTTAATTAATTCCATTCATCCAGTAGGTTTGGAAAATTGATTCACCCCACGTAACAATGCCCTCAACTAGTTGCGGTGCCGAGACCCCTCAATGCGCGAGGCCAGGGCACCACGATCCGTGATCCCATCGGGTTCCCCATCCCCGACTCCAAGCACATGGGGAGTGCTAAGAGGAAGGGATTGCTCGCGGTCACTACGGGGAGGCGTGTCACCCCAGCGTAGGCCGACAGCTCGAACACAGTGTCCCATTCCACCATGCCCGGCTCACGAGACGGTGGATCAATGTTCAGTTCGCTATCAATGGGCTAACAACGGTGGTAAGGTGTATCAGGTTCCATACATGTGTGAGCAATCAAGGTTAACAGACAAGATTGGTCAGTATTAGGCTATACCGCACAAGTTCAGGCAAACACGCAACAGACAACATCGGGTACAGGCGACCCATGTAGTCTAACTACTGCCGCCCATCAGCACTCGCCCAAACCCACGGCCTAGCTCCAGGATAGTCCTACCAACGGGACCATCCTCACTCTCCTTATTTCCTGACCAACCCAAGGGTCGACAGACAGTCATGGCATGTTATTCATCATTGTTATCTACTAGCATAGCCGATATAATGCATACACATTCATCACACCCATCTGAAATTCTTCTACAAGCAAGCTAACAACGCATTTGAATAAGGTGCTTGTATGTAGTGTGTGTTTGTGCGGAAGTGAAGCACTTCCCGCATCCATAGGACCAAAATGCGCAAACGTGAACGATCCATACATGTTATGAGGAACAACATACATGGATCACTAAGACATGAGCATGTAAGCATTTGATTTTCTACCTAACCATGTGAGAGGCAAACAACATATTATAAAGAACATTACACACAACTCCATCAAACATGAACATACAACATTCATTGTAACCAAGCATATGAGAGGCAAGATCAACATCAAAAGGGAACTAAACATGCAAATCCATACGATTCCAACGAACATGAAATTCTTAGGTTTCCTCTAGATCCTCCAAACAACATCACATGCATACAAAATTATTAAACTCAAATTATAATTGATGTTAGACCACCTAAGGATAATAGTCCGCACCTTTGGATTCGTTGAAGGCTTGGGAACGTCCTAAGAGAGTGGATTTTGGAGGTGGTTTAGCCGGGATCCCTAGAACAACATTTACATATTAGAATCTGAAATAAATCCCTTCTCATCACAAGGGTTTCAAGGAAAAGGTAGGTTAGAATCTTACCTAAACGATCAACGGAGAGAAGGGGGGCGATTTCGGATGGGGTTTCTTCTTGGAGGAGATGTAGAGAATTGTGGGGTTTGCTTCCTTGGGCCCCACCTCGATTCTAGGGTCCACTCTCCTTCTTCCTCTCTTCCTCCTTTCTTCTTTCTCTCTTTTCTCCCTTCCCTTCCCTAGGGCAAATTCGTATGGGAGAGGGGTGCCCAAAAGAAACCCCTTTTTATAATTCTAGATTTGGTGCAAATGGCCCCAAGCTTCCACAATTTCCTAAAATAGACCACTAGGACTCCCTATTAGTGTTGGGGCGGCCCTAACACCCCTCTAGCTACCAAATTCGGCGTGTAGGTGCTTTATGGCCTGACTAGGGCCCATGCAAAAATTGAGGACGAACGGATGGACGGATATATGATCTGAGAAAGCGTTTCTGACCTTTAAGTAGTCCTGTGGGAGCCATTTTGGTGATTGGAGCATTTCTAATGGCCCTCTGGCCATGAAATTTATAAGATAAGTGGTCTATGGCCCGATGAGGGGCTTTGCAAAATTTGGGAACGAACGGATGCGGGGTTTGGTCGTATGGGTCCGATTTACTATCAACGGTCACCATTCCACGATCAGGTCCCAGATTTTGTGGACAGGTGTAGAAAAATATATTAAACCGTCACCACAAATTTGGAAGGAATCAGATGGCCGGAACGCCTGGTATCCCGATTTCATTTGTAAGTGCCAGATTCCAATTTTTGGTATTGGCGGGGTGCATTCGGCTAGTGCCAAATCCCAGTTCTGGGTGTCCACTGGGTCCGCTGTTCGCGATGGACCACAAGCCCAGTGAGATCTATGATTTCCTACATTTTTAGATTTTTCTAACCTTCCTCGGTCGTTGGGCGGCCCACACGGGCTGTTGTTAAGTGTAAACAGGCCCTCTGGCTTTGCGGGCCACACTTGGTCCGATCATGACCTGACTGGTCTAGTCTAATGGGCTAATCTTAGATTTAATTTACTTGTGATACCTCACCCTGAGTAGTTTAAACGAACGATCCTGCGGCAAATCTGACGTGGACGCCCCAGGACACTGTGCTGGTTGGACGGGACATTACCATCACCCATGTATAAGCTAGCATTGAGTGTCAATGGTCAGTAAGTGAAAATATAAGTTAATTACATACAAAAAAAAAATTTAAGGATTTTTGGAAATCCAAAACAATAAAAATCTGGAATGTTACAATCTACCCCCCTTAAAAACAATTTCGTCCCCGAAATTGCCTAAGGGTAATAAATAAAAGTTTTATTATTTCATTTGCCTAGGTTTGTTGATTTCAAGTTTATATGCATGGTAAGGTGTATACTATCTATACTAGTTTGGATCTCTTTAGTCTACCCCCCTTAAAACTTTTTCACCCTAATGGTTACTACAAAGTTGTTTAATTATCTATATATATATATATATATATATGTATATATATATATATATATGTTTAGGAATTGGATTCATGGCGTCGATTTTCCTCCATCTAGAGTAAAAATGTTTGTGTTCAATGTCAGGCCAATACGGAGAGACAGTTGTAGTGAGCTTAAACCCGATACGTCGATCATCTACCTGACCAGGGTAGAAGGCTCATCGTATCCCTTCTTAATCCTAATGGATCCTGGTCTTCTGCTCGGTCAAAGCAGTGAGTCCATTAGTAGTCGCCCAGGATTGAGAATTGAGTCAAGCCGCGTATGTTTCGCAGGCGTATACTTTCGTCATTCCGTAGTATGATTATCCTTAACATTTAGAAGATTAAAAAAAATTTTGAAGTTTCATATTTATAGTATTTTAGTGGGTGGTGAGTCTCCTGCAGTGCCTATGATCAAACGACTATCTTAGAGGGGTTTCCATGACCTTAAGGTTCCTCTTGACATTACCATTTTGATCCTATGGTTAGTGAGTTATGAGCAAATCACGTTTTGGTTTCATAAATTTTAACGGGAAAGGAAGAATCGAAAGTTCTAAGGTATTCTGGTAGTTTAGAGTGCTAATAACGCTAAGATGGACGCAATAAGATAATTATTCATACATGCATTCACAAGACGACGAGAAAATTCTGAAATAATCCATACATTCACATAAATTTCAAAATGCCATAGGTATGGCCAATTACACGTTACAACATGGATTTCAAGCATTACTAGATAAGCTAGACGCAACATAAATACAAGCTAATTAAGCAAAGGTCCTAACCATCCTTCAGTACATGCATTAGACCTAACCGCATTAACAAACAACTAGTCGTTAGTAAGGTCGTGGGGCTACTCGCCTGAGTCGGGCGAAAGTGGGGGCGCTTCCTCCCCATAAGGGAAAGAATCGTCGGAATGGCGAAAAAGGAGATGACTGTCACTAGGAACGACATTTCCCTAGGCTAGGAAGGATTTGGGTGTGAGGAATGTAGGTGGATTTTTGGAGGAATGGTCTTAGGAATGACTTTTAGAATGAGAGTTGAGAAATGGAAATGAGTTTTGAGTGTGAATGGATTTGAGAAGGGTTTGGAAAATGAAATTTGGGAATGGGTTTGAGATGAGGTTGTGTAAGATGAAATGGAAGGTGAGTTGAGGATATGAGATTTGAGTAGAGATTGGGATTTGAGATGGATTTTGGGAGTTTGTTTTAGGAATGGGCCTTGAAAGTGATATTGGAATGGTGTTTGGGAAAATGAAGTTGAGGATGGTCTTGAGGTAGGTTGTGGGAAGTGAAATTTGGAAATGGGGAGAAGAGAGCGAAAGGAGTGGGGTTTTGGTGAATGGGCCTAGAAGGAAATATGGGTGATGAGAAGAATTTGGGAAATGAGTTGAGAGTTTATATGTGGGAATAAACAAAAGAAATGGATTTTGAAAAAGAGAAGAAGATGGTTTGGAGGATTGGATTTTAGGGGTAGAGTTTGGAGGTGGGGGATAAAGAGTGTGAGTTAGATATGGGTTCTAGAATGGGTTTTAGGGAGGGATGCTTGTAAATGGGTTTTGAAAGTGAGAATGTAATGGTTCTTGGAAATGAGGATGGGAGGAATGAGAATGGGTTCTTGAGACAATGAGTTTGGGAATGAGGAAGAAGAGGTGAAGATGTGAAAGAGGTGATGATGGGTTGTAATGAAGGAGAGATGAGAGATTTGAGATTTTTGGAAAAGGGAGAGGCTTCACTAAATGTTTGGGAGTATTAGAGAGGGAGGAAATGAGAGGAAATAGGGCTATGGAGCCTTTACTTGCAAGGAAAGTGGGCCCCACACGAGTACAAGGTGTACATAGAGAGAGGGGACATCTTATAACGTTTCTTGTACCTTTAGCAACTGGATTATTTTTAAAATTTTTTATGATGATTTATCATCAAGTTTTAAGTCATTCCACCAAATTTCATATCATTTGGAGTTGTAAATAAATTATTAAAATTCTAGAAAAAAAACAACTGCCTGAAATTTAAAATTTTTGGATAGTTGGCAGAACATCTTAATTTTAACCATATTAAAATTTTTATTTTATTTTTTTCTTATTTTTATATAAAACTAGACTCATCAAGCTTCAATCTGACTTTTGAATCACTTAAATCGGAGTTGTAACGAAGGAGATATGAATTTTTGAAGTTAACTAAAAATCACAGAAACTGTGGCGGGGTGACAACGCTGGTGGCGGGGGCAATGCAGTCCACTGGAGCCTTGGCGGGGCGAGCACGCGGGCGGTGGGGCAAAAACGCCGACGGCGGGGTGGCAAGGCCAGCGGTGGGGAATTCTTTGAACGTTGTTTCTGGGGTGCTGGTGCGGCCCCCCGGAAGGTGCCATATATGAATTTAGGGTAGAACGAGGTGATCTACGCAATGGGCCTACTGGTTTCATGAGATTCCCCCTGGTTAGAGGTCAAAACTCGATTTTTTCTACAGTTTCACTATTTTCGGTGAATTTTCATTCACCCTCAAGTCTTTATCCCAGAATGGGTTGGAACTATCAAATTTAGCCTAAGACTATAGTTTCAACCATCTAATCCCTCAGTTTTGGTTCTACAATTTCTCTATTTCTGATAGAATTTCATTCACCCCTACTTAATTGTCCCCAAATAGGTTTGAACTATCATGTTCGGCCCGACATTAGCCCATTTGGTCTAGATCTATGGCTGTGACGTCTAATCACTCAATTTCAGTTTGTTCCTACCATCGGGCCAAGGTATTGTAAGTCTCTTGGACTCCTTTCTTATCGCCACTACACTCTCTCACTCCCCAATACTAATTTCTTGGAAGTCTTACCATCCATCTAAGATTGCCGGTTCCGGTTCTAGGAGGGTTCCTACCATTCTAAGTTTTTACTGTGCTTACCCAAACGTCAGCGGATGCGTTGGTGAGTTCATGACCCATGGCTCAAGGGATTCCAAACTATTGCTCTGATACCATCTGTAACGCCCCGAAAAAATCGGGGGTCGTGCATAAACTCGACTCCCGAGTCCCCGAGTGTCACTTATCATTAATTTTATAATTTTATGATTAATATCCAGTTTAAATGCGCAGCCTGGAATTTCTTGGAGCATGAAACACAACCACAACTAGTCTACTGAAATGAAGAGATCAATATATATATAGGTCTAAAGGAAAATAAACGGATCGCATAAGGCATTACTTAACAAAATCACAACAACATCATGTCCACAAGAGTAGAGCTGAGTCCGCTCGTCCTCCTCCTCGAGGCCCGCATCGCCCAGCTCCACAAATTCAGCATCACCTGCATCTATGAGTGAATCTGGTTGGTGTTTTAAAACACCATCCTAGAGTGGGAGTGAGTGATCAACTCAGTGTGAACTGTTAGTCTCAAGTTATCACAAACATCAGTTATATTATGGATTTAATGAAAAAAATCATTCACAGTCACTAAACTAATCTTATTAATGTGCATGCATGATGGATGAAATGATGCATGCCCTTGCCACAACTCTCCCTCAAGCGACTCCATCTTACGACGCATATGACAACACTCCCTCAAAGCGACCTCGACTGCTGAGTCGCCACCCTAGCTAATGCGATGCAATGATATATTAGCCAAGTTCTTAATTAATTTTGTTCATCCAGTAGGTTTGAGAAACTGATTCACCCCACGTATCAATGCCCTCAACTAGTTGCGGTGCCGAGACCCCTCAATGCGCGAGGCCAGGGCACCGCGATCCGTGATCCCGTCGGGTTCCCCATCCCCGACTCCAAGCACATGGGGAGTGCTGAGAGGAAGGGATCGCTCGCAGTCACTACGGGGAGGCGCGTCACCCGAGCATAGGCCGACAGCTCGGACACAGTGTCCCATTCCACCATGCTCGGCTCACGAGACGGTGGATCAATGTTCAGTTCGCTATCAGTGGGCTAACAACGATGGTAGGGTGTGCCAGGTTCCATATATGTGTGAGCAATTAAGGTTAACAGACAAGATTGGTCAGTATTAGGCTATACCACACAAGTTCAGGCAAACACGCAACAGACAATATCAAGTACAAGTGACCCATGTAGTCTAACTACTGCCACCCATCCACACTCGCCCAAACCCACGGCCTAGCCCCAGGATAGTCCTACCAACGGGACCATCCTCACTCTCCTCATTTCCTGACCAACCCAAGGGTCGACTGACATTATCATGACATGTTATTCATCATTGTTATCTACTAGCATAGCCGATATAATGCATATACATTCATCACACCCATCTGAAATTCTTCTACAAGCAAGCTAACAACGCATTTGAATAAGGTGCTTGTATGTAGTGTGTGTTTGTGCGAAAGTGAAGCACTTCCCGCATCTCATAGGACCAAAATGCGCAAACGTGAATGATTCATACATGTTATGAGGAACAACATACATGGATCACCAAGACATGACCATGTAAGCATTTAATTTTTTACCTAACCATGTGAGAGGCAAACAACATGTTATACAGAACATTACACATAACTCCATCAAACATGAACATACAACATTCATTGTAACCAAGCATATGAGAGGTAAGATCAACATCAAAAGGAAACTAAACATGCAAATCCATACGATTCCAACGAACATGAAATTCTTAGGTTTCCTCTAGATCCTCCAAACAACATCCCATGCATACAAAATCATTAAACTCAAATTATAATTGATGCTAGACCACCTAAGGATAATAGTCCGCACCTTCGGATTCGTTGAAGGCTTGGGAACGTCCTAAGAGAGTGGATTTTGGGGGTGGTTTGGCCGGGATCCCTAGAACAACATTTACATGTTAGAATCTGAAACAAATCCCTTCTCATCACAAGGGTTTCAAGGGAAAGGTGGGTTAGATCTTACATAAACGATCAATGGAGAGAAGAGGGGCGATTTCGGATGGGATTTCTTCTTGGAGGAGATGTAGAGAGTTGTGGGGTTTGCTTCCTTGGGCCCCACCTCGATTCTAGGGTCCACTTTCCTTCTTCCTCTCTTCCTCCTTTCTTCTTTCTCTCTTTTCTCCCTTTCCTTCCCTAGGGCAAATTCGTATGGGAGAGGGTTGCCCAAAAGAAACCCCTTTTTATAATTCCAGATTTGGTGCAAATGGCCCCAAGCTTCCACAATTTCCTAAAATAGACCGCTAGGACTCCCTATTAGTGTTGGGGCGGCCCTAACACCCCTCTGGCCACCAAATTCGGCGTGTAGGTGCTTTATGGCCCGACTAGGACCCATGCAAAAATTGAGGATGAACGGATGGACGGATATATGATCTAAGAAAGCGTTTCTGACCTTTAAGTGGTCCTGTGGGGGCCATTTTGGTGATTGGAGCATTTCTGATGGCCCTCTGGCCATGAAATTTATAGGATAAGTGGTCCATGGCCCGATGAGGGGCCTTGCAAAATTTAGGAACGAACGGATACGGGGTTTGGTCGTACGGGTCCGATTTATGATCAATGGTCACCGTTCCAAGATCAGGTCCTAGATTTGGTGGACGGGTGTAGAAAAATATATTAAACCGTCACCACAAATTTGGAAGGAATCCGACGGCCGGAATGCCTGGTATCCCGATTTCATTTGTAAGTGCCAGATTCCAATTTTTGGCATTGGCGGGGTGCATTCGGCTAGTGTCAGATCCCAGTTCTGGGTGTCCACTGGGTCCGCTGTTCGCGATGGACCACAAGCCCAGTGAGATCTATGATTTCCTAAATTTTTAGATTTTTCTGACCTTCCTCGGTCGTTGGGCGGCCCACACGGGCTGTTGTTAAGTGTAAACAGGCCCTCTGGCTTGGCGGGCCACACTTGGTCCGATCATGACCCGACTGGTCTAGTCTAATGGGCTAATCTTAGATTTAATTTACTTGTGATACCTCACCCTGAGTAGTTTAAACGAACGATCCTGCGGCAAATCCGACGTGGACGCCCCAAGACACTGTGCTGGTTGAATGGGACGTTACAATCACCCATGTATAAGCTAGCATTGAGTGTCAATGGTCAGTAAGTGAAAATATAAGTTAATTACATAAAAAAATAATTTAAGGATTTTTGAAAATCCAAAACAGTAAAAATCCGGGATGTTACAATATCGGTGTCAAATCTAGAGATCTGTTCAACACTTAAATATGCAAATTTTCATGTTGAAAATCTGATTGAGAGTTCATTGTATCCTGAAGACAATTTGCAGATTTCCTTCGTTTACACTTGCTGAAAATTTCAGAAAAAGGACAGCAAATCTGTCTTGAGAAATTGACTATTCAAGTCAAGCCTTGAACCTGATAGATCTGATCGTTTCGTTATCGTTTTCTTTTATCCTCTGTTATGTATAAGATACTCTTAAATTTCTAATATGACTAGCTTCTGGCAAGGATTGGGCTGGAATACTAGGCCAAGGGTAGCCTGGGCCTAAGTTTTAAGATGGTTTGTTACTTATCCTGGCTTGGGCTATGTCTAAGAGCCCATTATCTTAAACTGAGCCCATCCTGTTTCAAGTTTCAAGGGCATTTTTTCATAGATCATGCAATGATGGGGCACACCTGATGAGCAGCCCAAATCTTTCAGAAAACAGGGTGGCTGGATTGACCCTTGAAGCAGTAAATAACCATCATGAGCTATGCGAAGGCTTTTTAGTGTTTTTTATTATTATTAAAATGGGTCCATAGTTTGACCATTATAAGTCATTGACCTCAACTTTCTATCTTTTTTTTTTCGTCCCTAATGCTTTTAAAATTTTTTGAAACCAAAATGCCATTGGCAAGCGTGTTGACGTTGACTGCTTTGGAAGTTGAACGGTTTCTTTGAAAAAGAGGAGAGTGGGTCGCACGAAACTAAGATTGAACCCACTTAATGGGAGATCTCATCCGTTCATTTATTCAGGGCATACTAGAACCTCATAAGGAAGGCATTGATTTCATTTTGATCTTAGCCTTCTATGTCTCTTAAATAGAGATAATGGTGATTGTTCATTCCAAATTGTTTCCTCTGGTGTGGTTCACCAATGTATCTTTTTTCCTCATTCTTGTAGTTATGCCTTGAAATTAAATCATCATTCAAATGGTTAGAGTGAATTTTAGCATTTACTCATAGTGGGCCCCACAAAACCTATTTGAAAACCAATAAGTGTGGTAGGACCTAACCTTGGATCCCATTTTGGAACTTTATGAATTTTTTTAGAGAGAGGGGACCACCAAAACAAAAGTCGTTGGACCATTGCTACAACCTCTGTGGGACCCACTCAAGGTGTTTTCGGCGACATTCTCTCTATTGTGGGACCTAGAACTCTTTCTGGTGACTTTTTTGAAGTTTTTTTAAGAGAGGAAAACTACTCTCCGACAAGAACTATCCATTCTATGGGGCCAATGTTCAAACCCAAGGGTTGACAATCCCAAGTGCAGGGTTGTAATGTAGTAATAAATTGGTGAGTCCGAAGTTGAATCCACTAGGAATGGAGAACACAACTTAGAACTAATCTAATAATAATAGTTTGTCTAAGTTTTCAATCCAACGATTAAAGAAAGGGTTTTAAAATAATAAAAATAAAAGACTAAGTATCCAGAAATTCATTCATAGCAATCACAATATTCAATTTACTGATTCAATGCATATCTCAATTAGAATTGAAGTTATATCCTATTCAAGTATGCGACAATTGAAATTAATTTTTATCATATCAAATTGAATCCATCATCATACAGTGTCATTCATCATATTGTGGCATTCTAGAGGTAGTTATTCTCATATGCATATTTATAATGACAATTAGTCATAACCTTCAGAATAGATTGGTAAGAAATCGATTTGTACATTCAACACAAACAGTGCATAAGTACTTTCATGAGGTATTATTTGCTATGTTAAACTTTACCAAAGAAATGATTGTCACTCCATCATTTGATCAAAATGTCCAAAAAATCAAAATATACCGACATCTTCGGCAAATATTTAAGGTAAAACTTCATATAAAAAAATATAAATATATTTACTTATAATTAAATCATCATACTCAAAGGTTAACAATTTACTTTTAATGTTTAGGGTGTCGTTGGTGTGTTAGATGGAACCCTCATTCCTGCATGTATCTCGACAGATAAACAAATACTTTACAGAGGAAGAGGAAGGGGTGAATGTGCTCAGAACGTTATGGTCATCTGTGACTTTAATATGCTTTTTACATATGTCATAGCTAGATGGGAAGGGGTGGCACATGATTCAAGGGTACTTATGGATGTTGTACTTGATCCAACAAAGAAATTTCCATTGCCCCCTCCTGGTAATATTTAATATATTTTTTCATATAACTTAGTAAAATTATAACTTGAAATTTTGCTAAAATGTCATTTATTTTTATGTAGATAAATATTATCTTGTTGATGCTGCTTACACTCACACAAGAGGATTTATTGCATCATATTGTAATGTTCGATATTGGTCGGGTGACTTTCGTAGTGGTGGGCGGCCTACTAGTAAAGAGGAGGTTTTTAATCATATGCATGCAAAGTTACGGAATGTAATCGAAAGGTCTTTTTGTGTGTTTGAAGGCACATTTTGCAATTTTGAAGCGGATGGCACCATATTCCTTCCCGACGCAAAGAGACATAGTTATTGCATGCATGACACTAAACAACTACATTAGAAAAGAATCCATCTCTGATCCACTCTTCCAATAATACAATGATGAAAATGTTCTTTCAGAGATGAATATCGAACAGAGAATGATATGCCTAAAGTGGAAGGAGTATTTGGAAACTTTGAACAAACTATTATGTCCAATATGCGAGAAGAAATTATCGCCACACTTATACATGCAAATCATTAATTTTTTATCTGTTTTTATGAATAATGATATTTTAATTTTCTATTAAGTACTTTATCATTTATTTGAATTAAATAGAATAATTTTATTTTCATTTAATAAAAAATAATTTCTTTATAATGTAAAGCATTTCCAAACAGGTGATAATAGATAAGGGCAAATGTGTCAAATTAACATATTTCAAACATTCCAGATGTTTGTTAACAACCAGATTGTTTCAAATTCAGTACTCAATTTTCAGACTTTAGCCATAGTTACCAAACAAGTTTTTTTACTTTAGATTTCAGATTCAGGCTTCAGATTTCAGATTCAAGCTTCAGATTATAGATTTAACAAATGGGGCCTAAGTATCCAGAAATTCATTTATAGCATCATAATATTCAATTTACTGATTCAATGCATATCTCAATTGGAATTGAAGTCATATCCTATCCAAGTATGCGACAATTGAAATTAGTTGTTATCATATCAGATTGAATCCACCATCATACATAGTGTCATTCATCATATTGTGGCATTCTAGAGGTAGTTATTCTCATATGCATATTGCTGAAATTTTAGGAAATATTGTCTCTTTAGTCATACAGAGTCATATAGGGTCATGTAGAGTTGTCCAGGATCATATAGGGTCGTACAGAGTCTTCACATTAGGTCTTCCTTGTGCATGCCCACGCAATCTGGATGTGAATTTAGTCTTCACCCCACGATGAATCTAGAAAAACTCACCGAGCTCATTCAAACTATGAACACCTGTCTGATAACTATAGAGGCACATGGTAGAGCCAATAGTAATCAACTGACATCCTAA
The DNA here is from genome assembly GCA_030180095.1 of Magnolia changhungtana. NCBI lineage: Eukaryota > Viridiplantae > Streptophyta > Magnoliopsida > Magnoliales > Magnoliaceae > Magnolia > Magnolia changhungtana. The sequence continues at coordinate 5,341,898 of JASAUF010000421.1, forward strand.
AATAACCATTTAGAGTTGATAGAGACATATCTATAAGCCAACCCCAACACTAGGGAGAATGACCAATCCCAAGTGGGAGTCCCAATGCATATTGACGTAGGAGGTCCTACTGGAGGACGTGGACGAGGCCATGGTCGAGTTGGCAGCCATAATGGTGCTCATTTTCAAGCACCCTAAAGAGAGTTCTATAACCAATATGATCTAGATGATCGAGTCATGAAGAGCATGAAGGTAGATGCGCCAAATTTTGATGGTCGCCTGGACCCCAATGCATTCCTTGACTAGATGACTAGCATGAACCACTACTTGAGTGGTATGACATGCCTGATATCTGTCATGTGAGATTCACCAAGATGAAATTGCTACGCCAAGCCAAATTAGTTTGGACCAACAAAGAGCGAAAGATTGAGCGGTCTGGAGGTACCCCAGTAGCGCACTGGGAAGATATGAAAGAAATGTTGAAATGAAAATATATTCCCCTCTCGTACCGTCAAAGGCTTATGGATTAGTGGCAATCCTTTTGGTAGGAGATCATGCATGTGTCATATTACATCACTAGATTTGAAGAATACATGATGTGATGTGATATTGAGGAGGACCCGATGATTGAGCTCACTCATTTCAAGTCAAGCCTCCGAACCTATATTTAGCGAGAACTCCTCTCTTGCAACGTCGGCACCCTAAACAAATGTACCAAGTGGTGTAAGACATTGAGCATTATCTCAAGCTGCAATATGGGAGGTGATTTGACTCTCGGGACTCAAATATTAAGACTAAGTCTAACTTTGGGGGTCAATCTAAGTCCCTTACCTGTTCTCAATCCAACTTAAAGGATGTCAATGGCAAAGGAGTTGTCAACACCAGTTCACGAGGTGACGAACCCAAGCAGTGTTATAACTACCAAGGATTTGGTCATTTTGCTCATGAGTGTTCCTTTAAAGAGCAACCTAAGACCCTCATAATTGAAGAGCAGGAAGAAGGTGAAGATGATCATGGTGAATACGAAGAAGAAGTTTACATGAGCCTGAAAGAGGTGCTAGTGACAAAAGAGTCAATATCATGACACTTGCAGTTATTAGATGCGCCCTAGCATAGTCTAAGAGTAATGATGATTGGCGCATGAGCACAATTTTCTATACTTAAGCCAAGAGTGGCGATAGTAGAAGTTGTTCAAATGTGATCTCCTCTAGCACCATGAATCACCTAGAGCTGAAAGCTAGTCCTCATCCTAAGCCCTTTTCCCGCAATGTCAAGTTCCTACTAAGTTTGGATCTTATAAAGATATACTTTGGTGCGATGTGTCGCCTATGGACGTAGGCCATATTATCTTGGGTAGGCCCTGGCTGTTTGATCATGATGTGACAATATTCATCCACTTGAATACTTGTTCATTCATACATAAGGGCAAGAAGATAAGGTTGGTCCCTCTGCCACCCAAGAACACCCCAAAAAAGTAAGAGGGGATGTTATCTAAACTGTATATGGACCACACCACGGTCTACTGTGGCAAACAAATGCCTACCCTTCAAACTTTTTGAGCATGTATCAAAAAAGTTTTGCATCAAGATGATATTTATGTTTTTTTTTTTTTGTTCATCCATGCAAAGGCGGCTACTGAGGCAGAGGCAGAACCCGCATAGGCGGAGGTACCACCACCGGTAGCTACGGTAGTACCATAGGCGAAGGCGGGGGAAGCACCCACACAAGGTACGGAGAGGGCATAGCCTGTGCAACTGCGGCTATAGTTGATAGTCTCCAAGGCACTCAACGTGTCATCTTCTCCTATTAGGACAGATTCATTATTCCCTTTATTTCCTGTGGTGTGGCTTACTTGAGCTTACAACTTGCCTCATTTTTGGACTGATGCCCTAAACCGAGCTGTTAAAATGGATGGACAGTGTGAATCAGACACATACATCATGATGAGACTGACGGTTTTTACATAACATAGTTGTTGTGCCTCCACTAGCTTAGATGCTTCATTTGGGCCTGATTATGAATTGTGTATGCATATGCATCCGTACGAAAGAACGGAACAGATTCAAACTTCTCCTAGAATAGTTTCCGTGCGAAATGAAATACACAGGATATATATATATATATATATATATATATATATATATATATATATATATATATATATAGGGAAAAGGTACTATGCGCTCGAGCGTAGAGCGGTCGTCCATGAGGTCGAGCTGGGGTGGGCCCCACTGTGATTCCTTTCGAAGATCCACACCGTCCACCAAATGTACCGCTCCAAGTGGGACCCATACGGCTGAAAATCGACCGTCCACGGAACTCAGGTGGGCCATACCTTCTGAAAACATAAGTATACACGCGAAAACATGTAAAATCACTTGGTGGGGCCCACCTGAGATGTGGATACCACCTGAAAATTGGTCTAAAATTACATCCAAGTGGGACACACATGATGGACGGTGTTGATCATCAAAAAACGTCTCAAAAGGGGCCACAAGTGGTTTTGAATGTTTGAATGGTGCACGGCCCCTATCCACTTCTGGACGTGGTGTGGCCCACAAAAGTCTCGGATGGACGTGATTTTCAGCCGTATGGGCCCGTCCAGGGATGGTGCATCTGACTGAGGGGATAGATGTTCGAACGGCATCACGGTGGGGCCCACCCCAGCTCGACCTCATGGAGACCGCTTTACGCTCGAGCGCATAGTACCTTTTCCCATATATATATATATATATGGAAAAGGTACTATGCGCTCAAGCGCATACTGTCGTCCATGAGGTCAAGTTGGTGTGGGGCCCACCGTGATGCCGTTCGAACATCTACCCCCTCAGTCAGATGCACCATCCCAGGTGGGGCCCACATGGCTGAAAATCACCTCAATCCGTGACTTTTGTAGGCCACACCATGTACGAAGCTAGGATCTTGTGGAGAGGGGCCGTGCACCATTGAAACATTCAAAACCGGTTGTGGGGGCCTTTCGAGAGGTTTCTTCATGATCAAAATCGTCCATCATGTGTGTCCCACTTGAAAGTAATTTTAAACCACTTTTCGGTGGTATCAACATCTCAGTGGGGCCCACCAAGTGCTTTTACATGTTTTTGCTTGTATACTTATGTTTTCAGATGGTATGGCCCACCCGATCACGGTGGACGGACGATTTTGGGCCGTCCAGCCCAAAATGGGACGGTGCATCCGGTGGACGGTGTGGATGACTTTTGGCTGCATTATCTACAATGTTGACCTCCCTAATCGACGGCTTCGATCTTGCACGTGTCAGATGAGTTGGCACGTGTATAGGAAAACTGCATCTTCGAACGGAATCACGGTGGGGCCCACCCCAGCTCGACCTCACGGACGATCGCTTTACACTCGAGCGCATAGTACCTTTTCCCATATATATATATATATATATATATATATATATATATATATATATATATAAAGGACTACCTCCCCACAGGAGAGTCTTTCTCAGAATTACGGGTTAAAGACTTTTTTTATTTTTTTAAGTATAGAAGATCCCTCCAATGGCCAAGAGATACGGGGATTGAAGGGTGAACTCATACAATGGATGGCTCAAATCAATGATCAAACCTTAAATTACAATTAATATTAAACTATTTATTTTCACAGTTAAATCAAAATTAATTTTGAGAGGCATGTGCAACTAACGGTGACCCTACATTATAAACGAAAGCAGCCCCTAGTAGGGGCTTTGTGGGGCCCACCATGATGTACGGGTTTTATCCACACCATCTATATCTTTTTCCATATCATACTAGGATATGAGCTAAAAAAAAAGGGATAGATCTAAAACTCGAGTGGAGGAATCAGTTTGGTTGACCCTTACAGTGGCCAATTTGATCCGTCCAACATTTCCCACCTTAACTAAAACATATGCATCTCCATTGGATCCACCATGTCCATTTGGTAACCTAACTTTAAATTCACCCTAGAACCCAAAAATTATAATGATCCGAGATTCAAGTAGGCCACACCGTATGAAACCATTGGAATGGCACGTCCACCATTAATTTTTTATATGGGCCACCATCATGTTTATATGCCAACAATCCATTCACCCGGCATGCCTCCTTATTGCCACAGAAGTTTTAAACAAGGGTGATATTTGTGATTTGCGTCCATCCCAGCAGTCAAAAGAACAAAGTCTTGCTTACCATGTTTAGGCCTGAGCCTAGGCTAGGACAATGTTTTCTAGGCAAAAAAATTAGCACTGCAGGCTCTTTCACTTGTACGTGGTTTTTGTTTTTTTTTTTTTTTTTTTTTTCCCCGTTGCCCAGAAACTTATATTGCCAAAGTATATTTTTAGGATATGGAAAAAGGGTTTTGAACGAAAATGCCTCTAGTTTTAGGGTAAAGAGTTGGAAAAAAGTATAGGTATTTTCATTTTTATAGGTTCGTCTACGAACAGAGGTCTAGTTTGATAAAATAGGTGTCATTCAGGTCAAATAAAAAAAAGGTGGGTGGTACATCGGATTTATAGTAAAAAAATTACCCTTTTTAGGCCCCATGAATGTGGATTAGGTTAGGTAGGGCCCTTCCTACTCTGGTGACCCGACTTGTCAGGCTCAATAGCCTCTTGGGCTGGGTCTGGCCATTGGCCTGCCTTACCACATGATTTTCTATGCCTGGCTATTTGTAAATGGGTTGAGCTGACTATAGTCAGAAACTGGTATGTATTAAACGACATGGACCGGTACAATTCGTGAATAATACTGTACATTGGCTTATATGGGCCTGATACAAGGCGGCTTGGGCCATCGAAGATTGCATCGATGGTTGAAGGTGTGCATTAAAATGTGATGCTGGGCCCATTTGATTCACGGATTTGACTCATTTTTTGCTTACGCTTTAAATAAGAAAAGGATAGAGGGTTTAGATGTATAGATACACCTATACACCGATTTTAAACCTAGGTTCAGATGATGGGTAATGGGCTGAGGTGGTTTTAGGCCCAAGCATTTAGCTCATGGGATGGGCTAGTCCATGCGTACTCATCCAACCAGGTATCTACATGCAGGGCCATCTGCCAACTTGAGTTAAGCTTGAAAGATTAGGGGTGGCTAGCCTGACCGGCTTTTGAGGTGGGTTAACGCCGAGCAAAATGAGCAGTGGATTAGCATAGGCTAGAAATAACACATGTTTAAGTAAATGGGTTGGGCTTAGGTTGAACGTTACATATTCATTGTCATATCGATTCTTAAACATAGCTTAGTTAACTCGCTCACCTCGACTAGGAAACTACCTCTCAAGAGTAATGCCCCTTATCCGTTGCGAAACCAGAGCGAGTCTCTCCTGCCCAGACCCTCGTTATTCCAGTATTTTACGTCCCGCCCAGAGTTCCTAAATCCTTTAAAATGACGAAAATACCCTCGACATATAAAACCCCTATCCGTGGCCACTGGAATTATCAGGGGACGCTCAAGTCAAATGTGACAAAGTGCAGGCCGTTGCGGTACTTCCTCGGAAGTGAGTGGCATTCCCGTAATAATAACAAAAAGGAAGGGCATATACTTACCTCTTACCCTTCTTAGCCAGTGGAAGGAGCCGATATCCTCTCCCATGGCTTCTCTTGCGATATGCCCTACTCCTTCCTCGGTGTCATTTCGGAATCGGATTTCGGCGATACCGGCACCGATACCGACCCGAAACGCCGAGCGGCGGAATGGAAGCGGGTTTTCGATAAGGGCGTCTGCGTCAGGAATCGTGCTGGTAGAGAAAACTGAAGCTGAGAAGGTGAATCGGCTGAAAGCAGTTTATCTGGAGAAGGTCGTTCCTCTACTCAAGGACGAGTTCTCCTACAAGAACATGCACGAGGTATTTCTGCAATTATGAGCTTTTTCAGGGTTTTGTATGTAATTCTAGGGTTTACTAGGGTTCTATAATTCTTAGGTTTTTTTTTCTTTTAATGGGGTTTTGGCGTACTACACGAAATAGTAGTCCACTGGGTGCCATACATGGCTGATTAAATGGTATCGAGTGATACCGTAATTCATAAGATCAGCGGATTTGGAGATCAATCTGGACCGACCAATTGATGGGACAGCTCTTCGATTGGATGATGGTAAAAAATTCGCAGCAAATGGCTATTTCTAACTACTCGGTTTATGGACCTTTTTATCTGGCCGTTATTTTAAACTCTTCTGTCCATACTAAGATGGGCCATGGAGCAGATGGTAATGGGCTTCAAACTGGGGTTTTTTTTTTTCTGGGCAACGTCTCATCCATGTGGGGGAAGGTTAATTGGACAGTCCAGATCAGTCGTCAAAGTGGACCAATCAAGGACTTGTTGAGTTACTGAATGTAGGAGACACTTTGGATCCTAAACTTTCTTCTACAGAACCGGTTTGGTAGTTCTAGAGACCAGCTGAAATAGTAGTCCATGCACCCATCTCAGCGATCAGAGCTGTACACGAACCGAGTTAGCTCAGTTAGTTCGCTCGATTCGACTCAGTTCGAAACTGAGTTCGAGCTTGCTTGCCTGAGCTCGACTCGGATCGAACCCCAACTCGAATCGAACTCAGATCAAACCAGTTCGGTGACTCGGTTATTTTGATATTGATGTTGCTCAGCAAGTGTTTGATGAAATGACTCAACGAAGCTAGGTCGAGGTGGCGTAGTACCCAATCCGCGAAGTTATGGATATGCCAAACAAATACCCTTGTATCTTGATTTTTCTCTGTCTCTCTCTCTCTCTCTCTGAGTGTTTGATGAAATGTCTCTCGCTCTCATAGTCGCTCTTGTAAACCAATCTTTCTCACGCTACGCCGCTCTGTTGCTTTACATTCCGTGAGAAATTGAAGGTGCACTCCATGTGTTTGAGAAAATGCCGCAGAGGCTCAATCTTGGCTTGAACTCGGCTCGAACTGGCTAGATTTGTCGATTTTCTCCCCCCGAACCAAGCCAACCTCTACGAGGCATCTATAGACCCACAAAACTTTCTTCATGATAGTAGGTTTGTCAGGTGCACCCATGTTTCAAGGACCGGCCGAGCCGAACCAAGTTAGCTTCGCTCGATTGACTCGAGTTCGAGCTAGGGTCATCTAGTCGAAGCCGACTCGAATCGAACTTAGTCAAATTGGGGAGTTGTGCCAAGCTTGACTCGGTTCGACTCGATTCTGAAATAGTAGTAGTAGTCCATGTGCCCATCCTCAGCGATCAGAATCAATCATCTGGTGCGCCCTTCGTGTATGGTGAAGAATTGTACAATCCAGATGGTCTTGTCCATCCAGCTGAAGAACTTTGGTGCCTTTGCAGTATTGACCATCCAGTTGCAGGCCACGATGGGATCGGCGGGCTTTTCCGGTCAATGGGATATGTGTACTATATGGTGGAGCCAAATGAATGAATAGCTTTGATCAACGACAATAGCCTGTGGTGTGGTTGTGCGGACGATCTGGATGGACTTACCCCTTTGATATGAACCCATGGTCGTTCTCATTGTCCAGTTTGGTTTTGTGCCATTGATCATCCTCACTCACCAGATGAGCAATTGGGTTCTCTGTAGATGTGATGGAGGTAAGGGTGTACACTGAGTCGGGCTGGCCTCAGCTCGACTCGGCTCGGTCCTCGAGCCTGACTGGCCAGCTCGAACTTGGCTCGGCTCGGTCCTCAAGCCTGACTGGCCAGCTCGGCTCGATTTGGTCAGCAGCTCGGGCCAGTTCGAACCAAAATTGAGCCTCTGCGGCATGTTCACGAACACATATAGTGCACTTTCAATTTCTCACTGTATGTAAAACAGCAGCAGCTGTTTACAAGTATTTCATCAAACACCTTATAGGCAACATCAAAATCAAGGAAAAATGGTATTTGTTTCATATACATACCTTCCTTGCCACTAGCCAACACTTCATTGAGTCATTTCATCAAGCACTTGGTGAGCAAGATCAATATCAAAGTAACCGAGTTACCGAACTAGTTCGATTCGAGTTGGGGATCGATCCGAGTCTAGTCGAGCTCGGGCAAGCTCAAACTCGGTTCGAAATTTTTTTTATCTCAAAAAATCAGCTCGAACTCAGCTTCGAGTCGAGTCGAGCGAGCTAACTCGGTTCGTGTACACCCTTAGATGGAGTTCAACATGGGCCACTAACTGATGTAGTTCAGTGGACAACCAACCATGCATCAACTTGGAATTCAATCTTTCTTTTTATCTTGAGGATGACATGAAGACATGGGAGGGAAGAGTTCAAGAGATTTGTTAAGCCCGTACTAGTGAATAAGGACCTTATGTGCCTGTGTGGCACATGGGCATGAGATCCAATCTGTCCGTTACGTGGGTTCCACAATGTACATTCCTTGGTCTGGAAATCAAGCAGGGTCACTTGTCAAGTGCTACACAATATTAGAAATAACTGGACAGCTTAGGAAAACTTATAATGCAGGGGCATTTTCACACTGGGCTCAAGTGGGGTCGCTTATAGGATGTAGGGGCACACTCGGGGTGGGTGCGGCCCACGGGGGAGGTCTCGTGTTCGAGACTCCTCACCAGGGGTGATTAATGCGCATTTCACACCGGGCTCAAGTGGGGTAGCCCGTGGGATGCGAGGACACACTCGAGGTGGGTGGCCCATGTGATTTGGGGCCCACGAAGGGGGTTCGGCCAAGGTCCTAAACCCATGAGATGTGGGGCTTGGGCTATGAGATAAAGGAATTAATTCGCCATACTCTAGCAGTTCGAGCTTTTAGAGCAAGTGGTTAATTGTCCTACATCAAATTGGTATCAGAGCGGGAGGTCTCGTGTTCGAAACTCCTCACCGGGGGTGATTAATGCAGGGGCATTTTTACACTGGGCTCGAGTGGGGTCGCTTGTGAGATGCAGGGGCACACTCGGGGTGGATGCGGCTCACAGGGAAAGTCTCGTGTTCGAGACTCCTCACCAGGGGTGATTAATGCGCATTTCACACCGGGCTCGAGTGGGGTAGCCCATGGGATGCGGGAACACACTCGAGGTGGGCGGCCCATGTGATTTGGGGCCCACGAAGGGGGTTCGACCGAGGTGCTAAACCCATGAGATGTGAGGCTTGGGCTATGAGATAAAGGGATTAATTCGCCATACTCTAACAGTTTGAGCTTTTAGAGCAAGTGGTTAATTGTCCTGCATCAACTTACCCATCCATTTCTTTTGTACATTGTTGTACACCTGTTGACCTGACTGGCCTGATTTTGTGCCATAGATTCAAGAAGATGTGTGACATGTGGCACATGCAGTTGCACGTAAATGAGATGCCTTGTGCACACATGTGAGCTAGTAAAGCATGGTGTTCAATACTACTAGGGGTATGGTACGTGTGATGCATGTGGAGCAATGGGATAGAGAGAGAAGGGAGAGAGAAAGGAGAAATAGGCGGAGGGAAAGGTGAGGCTACATTCAGGCACATGTTACACATAGAGAGAGAGAAGGGAACAGTGGATGCCCATCTTCACTGTTTCCATTGTTGTGGCCCAGTCCAGTCCTCGATAGCATCCTAAAATGAGTTGACACAACAGATGTACGGAGTTGATGTCACATTGTCATTAGGGCAGGCCCCACAAGACCTGTCTCATTGTCTCCCTAATTAGACACTTCGTGCGTGAGGGAGTCAGGTAGGCTATATGCATTAAAAGAAGTGAAATGAAGTGGGTATAATCTATTCAATCCCTTGTGCGGTAAAATTTCAACCATTCCCAGCCAAATAGCTACATTTTTATGATGAATTTACCCTCTCTTATCCAATGTTGTGAAGACTAATTGCAAGGACAAAAATCTCCAAGGCTATTGCCATTATATATAGTAGAGATAAGTCGGGTCCCTACTCATGGCTTACTGGTAGACTCATAAGAGTTTCAACACCAAGGTCATGGATTCGAGTACCCATTGTGGTGTGTGTGGGTGTGAGGGTGCGTGCGTAAATAAAAATAATTATAAAAAAAAAAAGATAAGTTAGTACTAGGGTATGAATAGTTCTTCTGCCATATCCTTTTTTTTTTTTTAATTAAGTGAATATGGGGGTGGATCTGAATTTGGGCAGGTCCCGAAGATTGAGAAGATTGTGGTGAACTGTGGCATGGGTGAAATCGCACAGAATAACAAGGGTTTAGAAGAAGCAATGAAGGATTTATCACTTATTACTGGGCAGAGGCCAGTGAAGACACGTGCAAGACAGTCTATCGCCACCTTCAAGCTCCGGGAGGGTCAGACCGTTGGTGTCGCAGTCACACTCAGAGGAAATGTGAGTTTTCCTCATTAATACTACAATTAGTATTTTTGGTTTTCCTTCTATTATCTTCAAGATTGTTTAGGTATTTCTTTCTGCTACATCTCGTACTTCGAATTTGTTTTCCTGTTTTCTTGTTTGAAATAAAAACGTTTTAAATCTTTTAAAATAATAATAATTAATAATAATAATAATAATAATAATACTGTTTAAGCATGCACTTTTCTCTATCTGTATTACCCTGTCGATTTCTCTCAAGTTTTAATAGGCAATTGCCAGTGTTTCTAAAACTGGACTAGAAGCTGATGAACCCATGGAGTGAGCAGTTCGGTCCAAACTGGTTCAACCGCTCATTGAACTGTGATGTGTCATGATTTAATGTATGTTGTAGGGTGTGGATGGATGTACAAATCTCAAGGAGGCCCAATAATCCGGCTGTGTGGATTGTTACCTGTTCTGCTGCATTTGAGACGGTACTAAAAAGAGGAACCACATTAAGCTGCTTTTCCACTTTTTCTGCTCCAAATCAGAAATTTCTACTTTCTAGGTCCCGTTAGGAACCTCCTTGACATTGATTTGGTAGAGAAGCATTGAGTGGAGCCCACCCAGATCTTTCATGACATCGAGTGTAGTAATTTAGAACCGCCTACCCAGAGGCTTTTGAGAAACAAACTTTGCTAATCATCAGGTAAAAGAAGCATCATCCCTTTTGTTATAGTTAAGGGGACTGATACATGGTGATGGAACAATGTCGTGTGTTCTCATTGGCCCCCTGAGGTGGGGCCTGCCCAAATCAAGTAAGCTTCTTTGGTTGCATGCTAGTGCGCCTAACTCAATGGGGTCAATCAGGATGTGCTTCATTCTGCAGCGTCTCTCCCCATAGAATGCATGTGCTTAAAGTTCAAACCACAGATATGTTCATTAACATGAAGACATGGTTTTGAATATCCGTTGCTTGATGGGCATATTGGTTGTTATGTAATGGTATTGGCGCCTCTTTATCATGCTATTGGGGTGAAACAGTCCGTTAGGAAAGAAATGGACCTTTGGCCTCTATCAGCACCGAGACATGACCGTTACGGTTTACACAGGCCGATTCGACCATAAAGGCCCCATGTTGATTTTATTTTTTTCAAATTCCCTTGTTTTTCCACTTCTTTCTTCATTCAACCATAGAGAAAGCTTGGAAACTAATTTTAGACTAGATTTTGAGTGGAATTCGATAAATCGAAGTGGAGTAGACTATTTTGGGAAATTCAGAAGAAGGGATAAACCATCGCTCTTCATCCATCACTTCTTCTTTTCTTTTCTTTTTTCCATTTTTTTCATCTTCATTTTGTTGTTTTCATTGTAATAAGCCCTAAATCATCCTTCATTTTTGTTCTATTAGGACCTGTTTCGTTTTTTATTCATTAACCAAAAAAAAAAAAAAAAAGATACAAAGCAGAATAGAACAGCATGCTTACCCAAGAATGGTAAGCATTTCTGCTGATGGCGAAATGGTTATTTTTCTTCACTCACTAAAATGACATTAGGTTGCTTGTGGGTTTGCCCACCTAGGTGTCAAATTTTCTGACCCTGAACCACAACCCCCGGAATGTGGGATGAAGCTTCTTAGTTGCATTGTCCAAATTGGCCATTATTTTGGGAGTTTTTCCTTCTCTTTTCTTTTAATCAATGGATTGGTTTTGTATGATTTTCAAAGCTTTTGGCCGTTTTTGGATGCACTGTTGAAATGGATTGTGTAATAGTTCATTTTGGTAGAAATGATCAAATTGTAATTACCTTTCCTCTCCTTCATGCAACTAACTAGCTTAAAATTGCAGTTTCATTACTTTGAAGTTGATCCTAGAAGGAACAGAACTGCCATTTTTTAAGGGTTACGTCCTCACTGTGAATATTAAGTAAACTACAATTTGTTCATTTCCACTCAATTTAACTAGTTATTAGCAATTCAATGACACGCATCCAAATGCAGGCTTTGACTTCTGTATGGATTTTATTGTGTTGCCCATGATGGGCATTATCTTCAATTGCCTGCTCTAAACAACCATTTCGTGATATGGGCTTTTCCGATTCTTATATGAAATGAACTAAATCCTTGTTATATGGGTTTTCTGATTCTTATATGAAATGAATTAAATCCTCTGTTTCCTGCTCTAAATTTCCATTTCATGATATGGGTTTTCTGGTTCTTCTAGGGAATTAACTAAATCCTCATTCCTGCTAAGCTTCCATTTCATGTTATGGGTTTTCCCATTCTAATAAGAAATGAACTAAATCCTCTGTTTCCTGTTCTAAGTTTCCATTCATGATATGGCTTTTCTGATTCTTCTATGAAATGAACTAAATCATCTGTTTCCTGCTCTAAACTTATCTTTTGTTTTCCTCATCTTCTACTAAATGAAGTAGTGCCCCTGTGATTTAGTGTCATCTGCAACTAATTCAAGAGTGCGCATTTTCCTCTATTTGATGCCAGATGATGTATTCGTTTCTGGATCGGCTTGTAAATTTGGGGCTTCCGAGGACTAGGGACTTCCAAGGTGTGAACCCCAACAGTTTTGATGGGCACGGCAACTACAGCATTGGCATGCGTGAGCAGAGCGTGTTCCCGGAAATCAGGTACGACGCACTTGGGAAGCCCAGGGGGATGGATGTCTGCATAACCACCACAGCGAAAACAGACAACGAAGCTCAGAGGCTGCTTGCCCTCATGGGGATGCCATTCAGAGAGGGCGGGGGTCCGACTGTGGTGATCCGCAAGAAGAAGAAGAAGGCTCACCATTACGATTCGAAATCAAAAGGAAGAAGGTAGTGAGGATTGAAAGTAAACCGGGGTGCCAAATAGATTGATCCTGTTTGTTTGAAAATGTCTGTAGGGTCAGATGTATCATTTGTTTTGACAGAACATTCATCATTTGATTTACACACTTTGTTGCCATGGAAATATGATGAAATTAATTTGATCTGATGCTATTGTTTAGCATATCCATTGAGAAATGATCAAATACAGCCCAAAAGTCATGTGGAGATGATAATCTCTCCACACTTGGATTTGGGTCCAGCAAATGGAGAGTAAAAATGAGATAAAATGGATGGTACAAAAGAGACGGCAGCGGTCCATTGAAAGAAAAAAGGGCCAATTTTGCATAACTAAGATCTGATGTAGCCAGGGAATTGTGCCTGAAACAATGACCTTTTCTGGAAACGACTTGCCCGACATTGCCTTTCCTCATAATCATCCATGCTTTATACCAGCCTGGAACCTAAAAGAAAGGCATTGAAAGGCTTTATTTCCTTCAATTCTTGTATCTATTCAGAATGGTCGTTTTATTGGATTTCTCAAAAAGGGTCGGGGGAGGCAAGTCTCAAATCTGATTAGGGACTAGCACATCCAGTTTTGGCAATTCGGGAGATAGGTTGCATTAGTGCGCACGACCTGACCATAGGCCCTACTTTTTTTTTTAGGGCAATGAAATCTTCTAATGAATCTTTCTCAATTGAATCTTAATCAACGCATCGAATCTTTAGGGTTTAGGGTTCACTTTTTATGGACATGATCATCTGATACCATATGTGATTAGGCTCCACTTGGGTTGAGGAGGATCGTATAAATTCCTCTGAAAAGGGAAAGAACAGATGATGCAATTTTGAGTGGTGAAGGCGTTTCCACTAAGATCTGAAGGCTTTTATCAATAGGGAAGTATTGATATTTGTAGGAGTTCCCTCCTTCCATAACTTAGTTCGTAGATGTAGGGCTCATGGTTGATTTATCCAATCCAATGACCTGATGCCTCCATCATGGATGAACCATTCCCCTAAAATTTCCCAAATTAGAAGATCCTGACTTCAAGAGAACCAACACAGAACCTGACCTGACCCAAATGACCCCAAGTCCTATAGAACCAACCAGACCCAATCCAACCCAAATACATGTGATTTTCCCAACCCGAATTTACTCACCGAACCCAAACCTGTGGACCTTGTCATTGGTTTAGTCTGTTTCGGGTTAACCCAGACCCAAGTGCTCCTAGTTGCATTGGGACACTTGGAGAGTCACATCCATGGATTTTTAAGCCGGACCAATAGCCTGGGCTCAGCCCAGATTTTTAGGCTGGAGGATCAAGATGGGCCCAAAATTCAAACCCGACTAAGCATGGCAACGGATTATTTGTGTGTCGGCCTGACCAATTTACAAGACACACCTAAAATTCCAGCCCAACCCAACCCACTTAAAATTCATCCAGCCCAAAGGCCTACTTGACCCGACTTATTCAATTGTCGGGCCAAGTCTGTCGCCAAATCATAGGTTATATAGGCAGGTCAGGTTGGGTGGGTTCAAACCGAGCTCAACCCATTAACTTAAAAGGTCCACATTTTCTAACCCAGGCTGAACCCACTATCCATCTAACTCGCCCCAATTCCCAACTTTTAACCGTGATTAATTAAAGGACTGACCATGGCCCGATCGGTCCTCTGTGACCCATTGCCACCCTAAGCTAGGGCTGAAAGTCGGGCGGGTTCAACCCGACTAACCCGTGACCAAGCCAACATTGGGTTGGGCTCGGGCCGGATGTATCGGTTCGGTCTTGAGCCTGGGCTATACAAATACCAACCCACTAAAACTTAGGTCGGGCTTAGGTCGAGGTCTCGAGTTGCCCGACCCGACCCGAACCCCATCAAAATATAAGTTACTTATAAATTATAATTGAGTCCAGATTATTTGTGTTGAAGGCACAGGAAATTCTAGTGCCACCGGGTTTTATTGGCCCACATCATTTCCAATGAGTCAAGATAATAAGATACATCAGATTTCTCTCTCCCAAATAAATTATGTGCTACACAACATGACTTTTAAAGGAGAAGTTATCCTATATTTTAGAGCGTTTGTTTATAAAAAATAAAGTTCTTTACTATAAATAATTACATATATAATTAATAAAATTATAGGTATAAAAAATAAGACATGTATTGAAAATATACTAGGCTAATGTAGTAACAAAAATATTAGCATGTGTCAACGTGACTAACCTGACTGAGCCCGCTTGGGTTAGGCTTGGGTTGAGAATTCCCAACCCAGGTTGGGTTGGGTTAGGGTTGAGGTAAAGGAACCTTGGGTGGGGTTAGGGTTGAGCACCAACCCTGCCCAACCCCCAAACAAGTGCCAACAGTTGCAACACGTGTAGGATGATAGGAAGCATTGATTTCGTGTGCCATCATATGGATGGGCTTTATTGTATGGCTAGCATTCCTTACACGTGCTGCATGTACGGTGAGGGACGTGTGCATGGAAAGCTACGTATGTAATACCAGAAAGGATAGCGTACGTGGCAAGCCACCCAACCATGGTACTTGCTATTCCAAATAAAAGGTCGAAAAAGATGATTTCAAGGCCTTTACTACAGACACTACATCTCGTGACCATCCCACCAACCCATCCTTTCAAAGCTATAGAAAGTAAAAAGGTGGCATCTTGTGCTTGTGATCTAAATCTCTTACCCTTTTTGAAATCCTACCGTGCGGGTGACGCGTGCATGATGCCTTCTCGGGTACATCTCCATCATACACGTGGCGGTTGTGTTTGGTGATCAGGACTGTTGATTTGGTTGAGATCTTTAGGCTGGGATAACCATCTGATCAGTTACCTCAAACAAGAGGCCAGTCGGTCTGACCAAGGAACGGTCTACATCCGACCAGCGAATTTCGTAACTACTGGATGGTCATAATTGTCCAACTACTTTCTTGTTTGGGCGGTGGGATTAGAAGGGATTAGATGGGATGGGACTAAAAAACATAATTATTACCCATGGCAGGGATGGTCCCTGTTGCCATGGGATAAGATTAATTTCATGCTTGGTTGGTAATATGATGGTAAATTGAATGGATATACCCACCATCATTTGAAATTAATGAGAATAACATACATGTGTTGTATCTAAACTGTACATTTGTTTTGTTACCTCGTTTTATGGCAAGGGATTAAAAATGAGGTAGATTCAAAACTTATGTGCCCCCAAGAAGTTTTCGATTGTAAGTATTCAATCCCTGTTGCTTTCTATGGTGGGATCCACTTGAGCTTTAGATTTACCTGGATTTTTGGCTCATGCTCTAAAATAATCTCGAAAAATGGGTGGACGGTGTGGATATAGCCCATACATCATGATGTTACCTACACAACTTGCTAAAATTGAGTGAAATTGGTACCATACCCAATGCAATTCCATCTAATCTAATTCCAAGCTTTTCCACTCTTCCCAAACATGAAGTGGAATTGGCACCGGACCAGATGAATCTCATCCCACCTAATCCCTTCTAATCCCACTGCCCAATAGGCCCTTAGGGCGTGTCTGGACAGGCCCATCCCTTGGGATTGGATTGTATTAGGGTGGATGGCAAGTAATGATGGCTATGTCAGTGGTTTGCTGGGATTGCTATATCAAGGGAATTCACCATTGAGTATGTTTGGCTCGCCTGGCCAATCCTGGGATTGCCTCAGCCAATCTCTAGATTGCTCCGTCTAACCAAACATGTCCCGAGCAAAATAGATGAGATTAAGAGGGATTGGGTGGTTTTTAAGGTAATGATGGTAATGACAGTGGACTGCTGGATTGCTATATCCAACTTCTTCCTGTTTGGTACGCCCGGCCAACAAATCCCGAAATTGCTCCTACCAATCCATCCTAATATAACCTAATCCCATCCACCCTGCCCAGCCAAACAGGCTTAGGTTTTAGCATCTTGATCGTACATGTGGTGGCCCACCATATCGTAGTCCTGATTACCATTCGTGTATGTCATGTTTGCCAAGGTATAAAATATACCGGTTGACATTTCCACCAACCCTATTGGTTTTGTTTTCATCGTATAATTATAATGGATTTCTTCAGTGGTCCGAGAGTGTAATGTTACTTTAAGTCCATCCATTTAAATACGTGGATGATCATATCATCAATCTGGACCGTCCATTAGGTTTGACCCACATTTCATGACTACACAGGCAACTCACACTGATCAAAGCAACTCTCAAAATCGCCGTATAAAAATGGATGATTTGGAAAAAAGAAGCTCTAATGATCAATATGAATAGTGCATTTTGTCCATGGAACCATTTTGATCAGGTGACCATTACCATCCATTCGATGGCTTGGCAAACCTACGGTCCCAAGAAAAGATGCCAATTTTTAAAAGGTTAGAATCCTCCAATCAATCAATACAAGGTTTTCATGGTGGTCCACGAAAAGTGGATTGAACCTAGCGGACATTCAGGATCGATGATTAGCTCGTGCATGTGTCTCAAAAAACTGGGGCCCACCAAGAGTTTCTTGGTACCACATCAGCTTTTACGTTTTTAGGTAATAAGTACAGTATTGAGTTCCCTTTTCCCTTTCTGAAAGAGGCGGATTGGGTACTATCCTCACAGACCTCGCTAGAGCTAGAGACTGACACTACCGAGAGGGGTTATGTTGGGGTCACTTTAATGTATGCGTTTTTTACACACCATACATCTACTTTTTTTTCTTTTTTTTTTTTCTTTTATTTATTTATTTATTTATTTATTAGAACATGAGCTCAAAAAGGAGGAGATCAAAGGCTTGAGTGGACCACACAACACACAAAACCGTGGGGATTGAAAACCTCTTGATGTCTATAGAAGTTTTCAAGCTAATATTTATGTTTTCTCTTTATTCAAGTCTTAATGAGCTAATGAACATATTTGATGAAAAATAAAATCACGGTGAGCTTAAAAAGTTTTCAACAATAGGTATAATTGTCATTACTAGCCTATGATGTGCTACACTCAAGCTTTTGATCCGCCCCTTTAATTTTCTCATGCCCTGAAATGATATAACAAAATGAATTGACAACATGGATAAAACATATACATCATGGTGTGTCCCATGAATCCCCTACTAGAGTCATCTTTCTCTGGATAAGTTTGGTGGGGGTAGTGTTGGGGGCCTTGCACAAAACCTTAGGATCTAGCCTCCTGAAACAAATCAGAATTATGGAATAATAATGCAATGAATTAAATCAAAACATAAACCATACCACACCAGAGATTTTTACGTGAAAAACCCTCAAAGAGGTAAAAACCACGAGACCTCATCTAGATTAACAATCCAGTATAAAGTAGAACGTTACAATCGATCACAAGCACACATCGCTTGGATTAAACCTTCTTCACTCACGCAGGAGTGGATAAACAATAAGAGAATAATGAGAAAACAAAGGAATCTCACCGATCACGAGGACGTAGAAGCGCTGAGACGTGTACTGCAAAGTAGATCACTTCTACGAGCAGAATCTCCCTTCCACAAGCTTCCTCTTTCTCATTCTCTCTTTCTCTCTCTCACCTTTGATAGCCCTAAGCCTTCCTAAAAAACCTTTAGAAAACTTAGAATGCCCTGGAATACACCTCAATCCCGCATACACTCCTTTATATAAGAATATAAAAAGGTAGAATCCAAATAGAAAACAAAATTCACAAAATCTGCATTTTCGCAATCGCATCTGCGGAACTCGTCGATGATATTGAAGGTCTCTCGATAACAGCTTCGATATCATCTAAAGGTCTCTCGATGATATCGAAACGGGACAAAAACTGTCTAGCGACCAGGGGTGGAAATTCCAACAATTATCGATGCCATCGAGCCATTCTCGATGACAACCTCGATATCATCTGAAAGTCTCTCGATGATATTGACAGGACAAAAAAAACTATCAAGAAACCAGCAGTGAAAAATCCTGTAATTATCGATGATATCGAAACCTGTTCAATTTCATCGTTCCTAACAATGAGGAGAAAAATCCCCATCATGTAGCACCCAATCTGCACCCCCTTCTAAATTACACAACCATATTCATTCATCCATCCTTACTGATGTTTGGTGGGAAAGGAAAAGACTTATGTGCAAATTGTGTACTGTAAGTCGGCATTTCCCCATCTAATAATCTAATAATCTGGCAGAGCCACAAGAAACAAAATATAGTAAAGCCATCTCTCTACCAATTTAGACAGTTGGCAACAAGTTTTATTATAGATGGATGGATGATGTTTGACTAATCATGCTTGCCATTAGTAGCCCATACCCATCACATAATTTTACATTCAACTACCTGCACTTGTCCAATAGACGTCTAAAAATGAATTTATTTAATTTTAGCGCTAATTCATAAGTACTAATATCAACATTTTATATATCATATATTGAGATCTCTAATACATAACCATTATTAACTAAAATGAGATTAACTCATTACTAGGCATATGCATGTACCAAACGGGGTGTTAATGTTGTTTCCTTCACGTTATCTAATTAAAGGTCATTGTTTAGATGTCTAGGATTATATGATTTATGAGTAACTTAAATCGACTTCCATCTAAATTGAATCCTATATATGGTCTTGATTGCAAGATAGTGTAACACAGCGACATGAGTTTACCACATTCCGGTTCTAATCGTCTGCCTTATTTGAAAATAGACTTTTGAAAGGGAAAAGCTTTGATTGATACTTGGGTGGTTCATTAGTCATTAAAAATTACTTAAAAAATACATACATGGTACACGAGTAATTTAAATTAAGCAGTCTAAATTATAATTTTCAGTTTAGATATGTTATAAATAAAAAATTAAGCTTATTTTATTATCTGACCATTGGATTGGTGGACATTTGTTAGATAATTAAAACATAAAAAATCAACCAAAAAAATCATTAATTTCATATTTCAAGTAGTTAACGGGCCATTGTCCAAAAATAATAATGTTTAAACGATTTTATAGCTTTAATTAGTGGTGGCCTATTAATAAGCATTAAAACACAAAAGTCAACAATCTGTCATCATTTTACTTCCAACGTACGTCATGAGCTAACGTGCAAGTGCACCTCTTTGCTACTCAGCTCACATAGCCCGTCCTGAGCGGGAGTTTATCAGGTGAGACCCCGGCCTCCGAAGCAGATTAGCTGGTGTACCACACACCACCAATGTCAAAGTTACGTGAACCCCACAGTGATATATTTATGATATGCATATTGCCCATCCATTTGATGTATGATTAAAAAAATGAGTCATATCCAAAGTTTAAGTGGACCACACCACAAATAGCAATGGGACAATGATTCGCACTGATTAAAACATTAGTAGGGCCACCATAATATTTATTTTTCATCTAATCAGTTCATAATGTCACGTTGACATGATGAACAGGAAAAATAAATATCAAATTCATCAAAAACTGATGTGACCCCAAAGAAGGTTTTAATGGTACTAGATGTCCAGTACCCTAATGCTTTTTGTAGTGTGGTCCACTTGATTGTTGGTAGGGGCATGCATGAACTAAGCTAGCTCGGTTAGCTCACTTGACTCAACTTGAAAAAGCTTGACTCGCCTCAATTCAAAGCTGAGTTCGAGCCGAGTCAAGCTGATTTTTTGAGCTTAAAAATGAGTTTGAGCCGAGTTCAAGTTGGCCTCATCTCGGCTCAACTCGGATTAAACCCAACTTGAATCAAACTTGGATCAAATCAGTTCAGTGACTCGGTTACTTTAATATTAATGTTGCTCACCAAGTGTTTGATGAAATGATTCAAGGAAGTGTGGCCGGTGATAAGGAAGGTATGTATAAGAAACAAATACTTTTTTTTTCTTGATTTTTATATTGCTTAGAAGGTGTTTGATAAAATATCTGTAAAACCATTGTTGCTGTTTTACATACAAAGATTTTGAAGATGTAATCAATGTGTTTGTGAAAATGCTGCACAGGCGAACTTGGTTTGAACTGGCCCGAGCTGCTAACTAAACCGAGCCGAGCTAGCCAATCAGGCTCAAAGACCAAACTAAGCCGAGTTCGAACTGGGGTTAACTAGTGGCCGAGCCGAGTCGAGTTGAGGCCAGCTTGACTCGATTCGACTCGATGTACACCCATAATCGTTGGATCTATCTTATTTTGAGCTCAAGCCTTACTACAAACTCACTGGACAGTTTTTGATATAACACATACCTTATGGTGGGGCCCACAGATCTTGATGGTGTCAACACATTGCTGTTTATGGTGTGGTACACCAGCCAATCCACTTCCTCGGCCTCACCCAAGAAGGTGCGGCCTTTACCGTGGGTGGGTCCACCTTGATGTATGTATTTTGTATCCATGTCGTCCATTCATTTTTCCATATCAATTTAGAGTGTTATCCTATGAATATAGCAGATCCAATTATCAGGTGGGCCATATCATAGGAAACGGTGGTGATTCTCCTATTAAAAACTTATTAGTGACGATCTTAATGTTTTCATCGTATTTATTTTTCATCCAAATAAGGTCACGTAAGTATGGATGAAGAGAAAAATCAAATATCAGTTTCAACCAAAACTTTTACCCCATAAATGGTCAAATTTCACTGTCTCACATCTTACAGTCCACCTAATAATTGGATCTGCTTTATTATTGGGATAATGCTTAAAATAATCTCAAAAAACATATGAACGGCGTGGATACAAAATACTTGATACATACATCAAGGTAGGTAGCCCCAGCTCTGCACAAGCAGAGGGACCACCATGATGCGTAGGTTTTATCCACACCGTCTATCTATCTTACCATAACATTTTATGGTAGAAAGATAAAAAAGGAACAAATCCAAGGCTCAAGTGGACCACAAAGTGGGATTAAAATCCTACCACTGAAAACTTCTTCAGAGCCACCGAAGTTTTGGATTAAGCTGATATTTGTGTTTTCTCTTCATCCAGATCTTTGTGATCATGCCAACAGATTATATGGCAAATAAAGATTATAATGAGCCTAGGAAGGTTTATCACAGCTGCTTCCTACTATGTGGTCCACTTGAGCCTTAGATCTAACCCTTAAATGATATAGCAAAATTAGTGGACGGTGTAGAAATACCATACATCACGGTGGCCCCTCATAGCTCCAGCCTATGTCGAGCTTGTGTGGGGTAGTACCCAAACTGCGTCCCACATCGACGTTTCATACGTGTGTGAGATTGACGCATGGATGAACGTGATGAGGATAAATACTCCGAATCCACAGAGCTTCTCTGGACTCCTCACAGAGACTTCTGGAATCCACGAGGAAAGAAAGCAGAAAATAGAAATAAATTCTAATAAGTTCGAAACTGATTAATTGATGAATAAAAACGAGTTCACAACCCTTTAAATAGGGATACCAAGCAATAGGAAAGAAATCAGAATCAAAATACAACTAAAACTCCTAGAATTTGTGACTTACTATAAATAGTAAACTTACTATTTATAGATGGTCGTGATGTCTACTAGTGCGCAAGGTTTTCGGCCAAAAATAGTAAGTGTCCTATTTGGCTTCACCAAACCGTTCTCCTAATTATTCTAAGCTCTTTTCACGTTGGGTGCAACTCCTAAAGCTCGACGGATGAAGAGTTATAACCGAACTAAAACTTACTATTTATAGTAAAAACGAAATTAAAGCAGGGAAACGGCCGTCGATCCAGGAGTTTTTAGCAATTCTGGGCGTCCCAACCCGGCGTAGCAAGGTTGGTTGGCTAAAGTAGCTCATTCTACCCTAAAATCATATATTTTACGTCAGATAACTTATTCCGGATTGCGAGATATGCCTGATCTAAGGTCCGACGGTCCGGATCACTTCTGCCGTCGACTGGGCCTTTTCTGATCCATCTTGGCCATGAAACTATCCGCGACCCGTTCTCCATCAGAGATCAAAGCCGTTCATTAGGCAGTCCAACCTATATGCTTTGTTAAAAGCTAATATCTAAATATCTGATCATCATGGCCCACAGGCACGCATTGAATAGGCCACTGATCAGAGTATCGACTAACCACCTTAACTGCTGATGTGTCCATTTGCACGGTGGCCCCCACCTGATGAGCGGATGGGACCCACGCACGTGTGCCATATTTTGCCCGTGTGGGAAGTCATCGGTCGCTCATGTTCACATCTCCTCGAAGAAGCTTCTAAGGTCACATGTTTACTATTTTCTCCTTTAGATTTTCACCATGGAAAGTGAATCATAACGCCTTTTTCACGAAAAGACGAGGGGCAAATCAGTCTTACCAAGAAAGGAGTGGTTGAATATTAATTTGATGATTTTTACAAGGACGGTGCAGACCATGGACTTGGACTTTTATTTTAGTTTCTGAAACTGACGTACAGCTGTCCATCCCATCCAAAGCGTGGATTCTAAGATGGAGAATATCTCTAAAATTAAAATCATCAAGTAATCCAAACCATCCAATTACTGGCCATCAAATTAATGGTTACAACTGATCTAAATTCAAAGGAAAAAATTACACGGTTAACATTATTTTCTCAGTGTGGTCTCCAGTTATACTCTATCCACGGTTGGGTAAGCGATTTGGACGGTCTGGATTTCAGTACAACTATGCCAAGTGAACGGTTGAAGGGTCACCATCCTTTCTGAAACGGTGCGTGGTGAATACATTGCACCGCTGGCTGCAAGTATACACGCTCCAATGCTCTCATATCACTTACATGTTATAGTTCTCCTAGTAGCAGTTGGACAGTCCAATCGAACTATCTCGACCGTCCATTAAGTTGAAAATATATTTCATGTGGTAGAATGTAAAAGTGGCACTGACCTGGCAGTTCTGTCCATCTAATCAATAGTCGACAGTCAAAATCATTTCTCAAACGAGCATCGAATTTCCATCACACTAGCACATCCATGTATATGCCTGCACGTGTTAACACTTAGCCGCAAAGTTTAGGTTGGCCAATGAAATGCTGCCATGTGTTAACTAATTAGCAAATACAACATATTACAGGAAAGACTATAAAAAACTACAAGGTGGATTCTTTCGTAATTAGCATTTAATGAAGAGTTTAGAACACATACCATATACAATCAATCATTATCTACAACACAATGTTACTTATTTTAATTTTAGGTCTTCAACTTATATATTTTACTTTTGTTCATTCATGTTGCAAGAAATCTAAATTACTTAGTTTACCTTAGATCCATTATTGTTCGACGACATCGTTGCAGTATGCCTTAAGAATGAATTAAATATTCATAAACTCTGTTATCGAATACCACCAATCACTGAGGCCTTGCTTGGTAGATGATGACAATCACGTCTTGCAAACTATACACCTTGATTGTTTTGTCCACAGACATTCATGAGTAACTATTTTTATTTTTCTACTTATTTTAATTTTCTTTTCCTGATTCTATTATTTTTATATGTAAAATAATAAAAATTAACAATTAGTATTAATTTTTAATTTTATTCGCCCACTATATAACATTATTAAGATACTTGAATATTGCTATCGCTGGTAAAGAAAAGTCTTTAGTTTAAGATAAGAACATCAAACTTTAAAAGACCAATGCTCTTCTTTTTAAATTATTTGATTGCTATAACATTGGTGGTTGAACAGTCAAATCAACCGTCACAGGTTGATCTGACGCCTTGGGTCACAAGCATTCGACCGATCAATTTAAGTTGAGTACAACTCTAATATACCCCAAGACTATTCCTAATATCACATGTTTGGCAGAACTCGGGCCACTCATAATACGTGTGGCCATGCATATATATGAATTGAACGGTAACGTTATGCATATGATAAAACATACAGTCAAGTGATCCCACAAATAGGCATAGGTCCAGGTCTAGTTTCTAAAACACTAGAAGCACCTCATTCGCTATACACCTGATGGACCATCTACATTGTCAACAGAGCATGCCCCACAAGTCACATGATCACAATCTTAATGGTCCTAGCTGCATTTGGACCACTTACTATTTTATTTCAAACCATCTAATTTCTCCCAATTGCATTGTTAGGATTATCTGACCAATGTAATTCTCATACTTAGGTTGTCCTGCCTACGCGCCATGATAGCATACTGATGTAGAGTGGGTTGCGAACACTTTCATGACAAAGATGGACCAAAGGAGGCCCAATTGGATGTGGAAGTGATCAGGACCATCAAAACCTTAAACAAGTTGTATCTCACAAATCTAAATGAGTTTTCGACATATCATATATGATTTTAGGTAGGAGAAACTATTGTAGCCATCCAACCCTACTATGCCGGGTTGCCTACACTGGATTTGTGAGATTCCATCAGATTGACAATTGAAAGTCCATTTTATTTTTATTTTAACTATAAATAGTAAGTTTTAATTCAATAATAACTTTTGATCCTTGAAGTTGTATAGGAGTCATGCCCAACATGAAAATGGCTTAGAAAAATTAAAAGAATAGCGTGGTTAGGCTTAAATAGACGCTTAATATTTTTGGCCAAAAACCATGAAGTCTAATAGGAATCATGATAGTTTATAAATAGTAAGTTTACTATTTATAATAAATCACATTTTTTTTGGGAGTTTGAGTCTAAAACTCCTTCCTAAGTTTGGGTACACTATTTAAAGCATTGTAAATTCATTTTTTAAAAATCACAATCATTTTATTTTAAATTATTAGAAGTTATTTCTATTTCCATCCACTGTGGATTTGAGGAATCTTAATGAGTCTAAAGAAGCCATGTGAAATCCTAGTTATCCCTGAGGAAGATGGTAATCCACCTTGTGTCACATAACCTATCAGCCAGCATGGTGTAGATGGAGCACAGCCTAGGCCTAGACTCTCAACGGCCGGATCAAGCACAAAGTTCAGCTCAAAGTCCAGAGGACGCTGCTTACAATGTGATCCTAGAATGAGCTATCAGGGTGGCACCCAGACCGTAGGACCTACCTCGATGTATGCGTTGTATATTTAGATGCCATCCATTTTGCCAACTTATTTTATGGCAAAAAGAAAAAGAAAAAAAGAGAAGAGGATATGAATTTCAGGTGGACCACATCACAGGAAACAATGGTAATTGAATGCCCACCATTAAAAACTTTCCAGGGCCTACTATAATGTGTATTTCCATATAACCTGTTGATAAGGTCACACAAACCTGGACGAAAGGAAAACACAAATATCAACTTTATCTAAAACTTTTGTGTCCCATAAAAAGTTTTTAATAGTCGTTCACCATGGTTTCCGATGGAGTGGTCCAACCCAGATTTATACCTGCTTTGCTTTATTTTTTGAATCATGCCATAAAATGAGTTGGCATAACAGATGGACAATGTAGATATACAACTCATGCATTGAGGTGGGCCCCATGGTCAGGGTACCACCAAGTCGCATCCACTGTCTACATGTAGGGGTGTACATCGAGTCGAACCGAGTCGAGCTAGCCTTAGCTCGACTCGGCTCGACCACTAGCTAACCTCAGCTTGAACTCGGCTCGGTCCTCGGTTCAGTCAGCAACTTGGGCCAGTTCGAGCGGAGATCAAGCCAAGTTCGCCTTCGACCTCACCGTATTTGAGACAACAACAATGGTTTTACAAGTATTTTATCAAACACCTTCTAAGCAACATAAAAATCAAGAAAAAAAAAAAGGGTATTGGTTTCATATGCATACCTTCCTTGCCACTGGCCACACTTCGTTGAGTAAGTTCATCAAAGACTTAGAGAACAACATCAATATCAAAGTAACCGAGTCACCGAACTGGTTCGATCCGAGTTTGATTCGAGTTGGGTTCGATCTAAGTCGAGCCAGCTCGAACTCATCTTCGAGCTTACAAAATCAGCTCGAACTCAGCTTCGAACGGAGTCGAATCAAGCTTTTTCGAGTCAAGTTGAGCGAGCCTACCAAGCTAGCTCAGTTCGTATAAACCTCTATCTGCATGCATTTGGGATTTACCACATCTATTTAATCGCAGAGAATAGATTATCTACAGCCGGCTTTATGCTGACTTAACATACAGCCCCATGTTCCCTTCACTGTGCAAGCTGCGGAGGAAATCCGATCCATTTAAACGGTGGGACCCACATGAAGATCATCACATGGGTGAAAAACCAGCCCTATTCATACATCTGGCAGGAAAATCATCTTAACCAATGACTGGTCGATGGTTTGACTCAGGGTACAATATATCCGATCAAGCTCGTGATGGGCATGAGTTCATAGACCCTTGATCTTCATGGTGGGGCCGATGACTCACATATGCCTCAGATGTCTGACATAAGCAACGGTTTGGTGGGAAAGATATGAGATCTTTCTCTTCATCATATACATAACATATTGACATTCCAAAGGAGAAATTTACGACTGTGGACCCCACCTTTTATCCAGCAGTTTTTTGGAAGCAATACAAACTTAGAATACGCACTTGGACCTCCTCGTACGGACTCAAAATTTCAGGACGAAAATACCCCTCCTTTTGACTGAAACAGATTCGGTACTCCCCGTGCCACCAGCTAACGGCGGATGGTCGGTGGTCTGTTGGCCCCACCATGATGTATGCTTTTCATCCATGCCATCCATATACTTTTTCAGATGATTTTATGATATGAGACCAAAAATGAGGTATATCCAAATCTCAAGTGTACCACATTACAGGAAACAGTGTTGAATGAGTGTCAACCATTAGAAACCATTAGGGGGACATAAAAGTTTCAGATGAAGCCGATTTTTGGTTTTTACCTTAATCTAGGACTGTATGAACTAATCAACAGATTAGATGTGAAATAAACAGTTCATTGGGCCTTAGGAGAATTTTAATTGTCAATATCCAATCAATATTATCTTCTTGTGGTGTGGTCCACCTGAGATTTATATCCCTCTCATTTTCTAGAGTAAGCCCTAAAATGAACTGTAAAAATGGATGAACGGAATGGATGAAACACATACATCATGGTGGGGCTCACAGAACACCGACCACAGCCATTGGATGGTGGTAGGGTGAGTAGCCAATCCGTTTCTGCATTGCTTAGCTTTCATTCATTGCTTTCACTCCCTTAACGAAAAAACCTCCTCAACATAACAGCATTTCACTCCCTTTCAACCCTAAACCAATGTATGGAGGTTATTCTTTTCATTTTTCTCATCGAATTCTCCATGAATCATCTAGATATCATCATTCTACGTTTGTCATTTTTCGTCTTGGTTAGGGTTACGTGAAATCCCACGAAGTGGTTGCACTTGCAATCCCTGAAAAGGTTCAAAATATTTTGTCACTCCAAAGCACCTCTCTTCAACCTACATTTGACCTATACTACGGTAGTTGGTGGTACAGATTTATTTAAAAAAAAAAAACGCTCCAAGAGTACAATTGCATTGCATGCGAAGTTCGGTCAATTCCATGTGTTAGGCTTACTCAAACTCATGCGTTAGGCTTAGTTAATTTTATGCTTTGATCGGTCAAATCCATGTGAAACTCACTGAATTCCATTTAAAGCCCACTCTGAAATTCATGTTTACACTGCGCAATTTTATGCTAGGTGTTCACTCCCCAAGTATAGGGTTGTGATGTAGTAATAACTCGGTAAGACCGAGGTCGAATCCACAGGGACTGAAACCTGTACGTAATCTGAATCTAACTAGAACTAGAACTAGGCTAAGATGAAATCTAATTTGAGTATAATTTGAAGAATAATGGTAAAATATTTATCTAAACTGAGAAGAAAATTTAGAGAAGGGAAACTAGGGATTCAGAGGATCCACTTGTAGAGATCAGGGAGAACTATACTTGATTCATGAAAATCAACTGAACTTCCTTTGATGTAGTTTTGAAAAGATGAAAGGTATATGAATTAGAATGGATTCCATCACCAAACCATGCCTAGGAGACAAAGCAAACAACAGAATTAAACTAATTACCAACCAATCAATGTATGAAGGTTAGGAAGGGTACCGACATCCAACCATGCCCATGAGACAATGGTGATAGGCTTCCGACGTCATAAACATAAAGAGGAAAAGAACATCAGACCCATTGTAATTTCCACAAAGACCATTAAAGACCGAAAACATTCCCTTAATAAAATCAAATCAAAATCCATTCAGTTTAAACAAAATGCACAAGCATCGACTCATCCCATCACGCTACAAGCTTCACCTCTTAGCCCTAGCTAAGAGGTTTAGCCACACATGATTGGGCTAATCATCTTTGAAAGAAAAATACCTGAAAAGAAACAAAAACAAATAAAAAGAAAAAGAAAATAAAAACTCTCTCGTTGAGAAAACCTCCCCCCGCCGTCCTTTTCTCCTCTCTCTCTCTTTTATAACATGCCAGAAATCGGTGCTGTGTCAAAACCGGAGTCAGTGGAAGCTCGTTTTAGAAACTACATACGCAGAGATTTACGTGAAAGAGAAGCAATTTACGCAAACATGCTTGCTTCAATTGTGTTTTTTTTTTTAAGGAAAGAGTCATCCATGCCTTTCATTTAAACATCATGGTTGGGGTTATGACCCTCCTATGCATCTTCTGGACGGATCGGATTATCGATCCGACGGTGATAGCGGATTGGGGCCCACAGCGATCGGATTTTGAGGACGCCTGCGAAACACAGATCGCTCACAGGCGCTGATGTTGCTGATGGGGTCCACTTCGATGTATTCTAGAGAAATCCAATTTCGCGCATTCCCTCAAAAACTCGTTTGCCTCTACGGATGATTTTGGGCGGGTACATGATTCGCGGAAGCTTTCTTAGCCCTCCATTCTGCGTTGAATCCCTCATCGGAGTAATTTGAGAAATAGGTCAGGGGTTGATCGGTTTCACCTCCTTGTCTCGATGAACGGCTTGGATCAGTGAATGGAATGATGATCATGGCCCACCAAGCTTCGTCCGCAACTCTCTGTTGCGAAACAGAGATCCCGGTGTTATTTGATGATGGTAATGGGCCCAAGATTGTCTCGGTGATGGAGAAATCCACTTCGTCCATTGTATTTAAACGGCGAAAAACCGTCCAGAAGGGATGGTTTCAATGTGTTTTGTGGCCCACAAAGTCTAATACTCCACCATCCGTCTTCCATTTGGATGGTTGAAACCAATCCACACTATCTTCGAAATGCATTAACAGAATTGGATCATGCCTTTGCGAAACTAATAGTTCATGCAGTGCGGATTTTCGAATTGTGATGAGTGGGGCCCACTAAGCAACCCAATGTTGGACGGCGTTAACTTATTTGTTTGCATTTTTGAGCTTTTTCGGTGCCGACCACGTGATTTTCGATGCGTGGGTGCAATATCACTGCATGTGCACATAGGTGCATATGTGGAGTCCATCATGATGTATGTACAAATCTCCCCCGTCCATCTGATTTTTCAAATAATTTAAGGTGTTGAGACCGAAGGTTAGGCATATCCAAAGATCAGGTGGGCCCTAGATTGATGATCTATGAGCTGATTTGTCCGTTGGGTCGCCGATGATCCAACGGATGAATTTGTTGTACGGTTCATTTAGAGTCCTCAGGCCCTGTATAGAGTTTTGAGCCAGTCAGATGATGAAAGCCTTGTGATCTTGCATTCTGGTTGGTTTTCGGTCCCGTTAAATGCGAATGGCTTGATTTCCTCTGATCACTGGCGTGTAAATCCATCAATTTTGGTCCTCTGGAGTCCGCCCCTTGTTGTGGTGATTTCAGAGCATCAAATACACACTTTTAGCACCTTTTTATAGTCCCCACTTGCAAATATACCTTGCATCACAAACACGATTAAATTAGGATTTTAAACGGTGGCATGTTCATAAATCCAGTAATAACTGGGGTCTAATATGCAATATTTGACCCTCAACACTAGGATCGCTCAATTTAATGTTTGCCCAACTTAATTTCATGGTAGATAAGATAAAGCCAATTTAATGTGTGCCTTAATAAATTTCATGCTAGGATCACTCAATTTAATGTTTGCCTAGCTTAATTTCATGGTAGATAAGATAAGGTCAATTTAATATTTGCCTTGATAAATTTCATGCTAAGATCACTCAATTTAATGTTTGCCCAGCTTAATTTCATGGTAGATAAGATAATGTCAATTTAATGTTTGCTCAACTTAATTTCATGGTAGATAAGATAAAGTCAATTTAATGTTTGCCTCAATCAATTTCATAGTAGGATCGCTCAATTTAATGGTTGCCCAGCTCAATTTAATGGTAGATAAGGTCAATTTAATGTTTGCCTCGATAAATTTCATGCTAGGATAGCATAATTTAATGTTTGCCTAGCTCAATATCATACTATGCTCGCTCGATTTAATTTTTGCCCTGCCCAATATCATGCTATGTTTGCTTGATTTAATGTTTGCCCCGCTGAATATCATGCTATGTTTACTCAATTTAATATTTGCCCCGCTAAATATCATGCTATGTTTGCTCGATTTAATGTTTGCTCCACTAAATATCATAGTGCGCTCGCTCGATTTAATATTTGCCCAGCTCAATATCATGTTATGCTCGCTCGAAATATTGTTTTTCCAGCTCAATATCCTGCTATGCTCGCTCGATTCAATGTTTGCTTGCATAGCAAAATTTATAGTTTGTCCCGCTCAATTTTCTGGTTGCCCTGTTCAATTTCTAATTTGCCTCGCTGATTTTTTGAATTTCCTCATTGAATTTTGTCATTTTGCCCCAGTCAATTTCTACTTTGTCCCACTCAATTTTCATGTTTGCCTTGCCGAATTTCATGTTTGCCCCGCTGATTTTCTAGTTTGCCCCGCTGATATTCATATTTCACCCGCTGATTTTCTAGTTTACCCCGCTGATTTTTATATTTTCCCCGCTGATTTTCTAGTTTGCCCCGCTGATTTTCATGTTTCCCCTGCTGATTTTCTAGTTTACCCAGCTCAATTTCATGTTTCCCCCGCTGATTTTCATGTTTCCCACTCTGATTTTCTAGTTTGCCCCGCTGATTTTCTAATTTGCCCCACCTATTTTCTACTTTACCCTGCTAAATTTCTAGTTTACCCAGCTGAATTGCATGTTTCCCCGCGCTAAAATTTCATACTTCCCTCGATCAATTCCTAGTTTGCGTTGATCAAGTTCCATGCGTACCTCACTCAATGTAATGATAGTTAGTATCACAAAATTAAACGAGCACCATATGAAATCATTCGTAACGTTGAAGGCCTAATCCGTACGAGCTCTGGTTGTTTATTTCATGGTAGCGCGGTGAATTTACTGATGGACTTATTTGATGGTAGCTAAGGTCAATTTAATGGAAGTTGAGACGCATGTGTTAGGCTTAATCAATTTCATGCGTTAGACTTATTGAATTTTATGCGTTGATGGGGATTACATACACTCGATTAAATGTTTGCTTGCATAACTTATTTTATAGTTTGCCTCAGTAAATTTCATGCTATGGTCGTTGAATTTCATGTTTGCCTCGCTCAATTTCATGTTTGCCCTACTGAATTTCATGCTTACCCCCTACTGAATTTCATATTTGCCCTGCTTAATTTGTACGTTGTCTCACGCATTTTTCCAGCTTACTCTCTATTTCCTTAAGATTTGTATCATTGTCATCTATAAGGGAAAGCGAGTTTTCGGTATTCTATTATTTAATTGAGTTTTGTCTTATGGCAAGCTTCCGTTGTTTAACGTTTTATTGAAAGTTGTCATTGTATTGATTTCCAGATTATGGCTACGAGAATCATCTGTTGCTATGGCGGGGAGTTAGAATGTGAAAACAAGCAATGGATGTACAAGAGTGGAAGTACGAAAATTATTTCGCTAGATGTTGATACTACGTACGAGGAACTTCTATCTAGAATGTACAAGATTATTAAGAGTACACCAACAGATTGTAATATTCGGATGAAAGTTTTGTATCCCTGCTCCAATAAATCAATCCCTCCAACCGTACTTGAGGACGACAATGACGTGAAAGAGTTCCTGGCAACACAGTTGGAGCATTCGAAAAAGTTCATCCCTTTGGTCATCGAGACAATTCAACACATAAATATGACAACACACGTTGACAGTGTGGCAAAAGAGCATGGCGTGGAATTTGAATATAAGCCAAATCCATTACAAGTAGGAGGAACAAATGATCGACTGCCCGAACCGCCCCAAACATCAAAATTTGTTAGTGCCCAAGTTAGCGATGCACGTGACCTTGACCTTATTTGTGATTACATGACACCACCTTTAGCAACAACAGCAGATTTGCCGTCATCATCTACAGCCCGAAGATACATCAATCCTGAAAACGACATCTCGCATCCAGACCTTCCCGAAACATCAAACTTCAACACCCGTCAACTTCTCGTGCCCTTTGATGATGCTGCATTCACCAATGCAGCAATGCTGGAATATACGGATTTGTTAAGTGAATCGATCGAGATAGCCAAAAGGCAAACATTCAAGGACAAGAGTCGGTGACAGCATGTTTTGAGCCTATTTGTCCTTCAAAATAAATTCCAGTACAGGGTACTGTACTTAAATTCTAGGAGATTTACGGTTGTATGCTTCGAATATAGATGTGAATAAAGGGTTCATGCATCACGCGTTGGTGATTCGTGGATTTTCAAGATACGGACTTATACGGCAAATCACACGTGTGGCATGTCATGGATGAGGAGTGATCACCGGCAAGCAAGCAGTAAGTTAGCATGTGATTTGGTTGTTAGCCGCATCGAGCAACGCCTGGGGTTGAGGCCACGTGATATTATCTTCGCCATGCAAGAGAAGTATAATATTGTTATCAGTTATAGGAATGCATGGGCAACCAGGGAGCTTGCAATCAATTAGGTGATGGGGTCTTATGAAGACTCCTACAATCAACTCCCCTTATATTTGCATGAGTTGAGGACGGTCAACCCAGGGACAGTGACTGCACTGCGTGTTAACAAAGAGACTTTCAGGTTCGAAAGATGTTTTGTTGCACTCGGTCAATGTGTTAGAAGTTTTCAAAATTCATTGCGAAGGGTATTAGCCATTGACGGGACACACCTAAAGGGCAAATACGAGGGTGTTCTATTCATCGCCACGGCCTTAGATGGGGTAAACCATATATTTCCAGTTACATTTGGCATCGGGGAATCGGAGAACGGTAGCAGTTGGAATTGGTTCCTTACTTACCTTAGCGATGCAATAGGGTCTCTGGAGGATCTTATTATTATATCTGATCGACATAAAGGTTTACTGAAAGAGGTTCTCTAAGTCTTCCCACGTGCAATTCATGGCTACTGTGCGTATCATATCTACAGAAACTTGGTGGACACCTTTAAAGACAAGTCATTGGAGATGTACTTCTGGCGGGCAGTGAAGACATGTAGGGTGGCTGAATTCAAAAAATTAATGCATGATATCGAAATGGCCAATCCCGCAGAACATGCATGGCTGACAGAAATTGGATACGAGAGATGGGCCTCTTCGCACTTTCCAGGAAAAAGATTCAACTTGGTTACTACAAACATTTCTGAGTGTGTTAATGCCCTCTTCAAAAAAGCACGCAAATACCCCGTTACGAAATTAATAGAAGGGGTTAGATTGAAGATACAAGAATTGTTTTATAAGAGGAGAGAATCTGCGGCCTCGTTTGTAGGGCCATTGACTCCATGGGCGGAGCAACAGTTAAAGGATCTTGTACAGAAGGCGCGAGATGTTCGCTGTCATCCTATTTCTCAAAATGAGTACTATGTTGTGGGAGATTATAATGATACAGTCAAGCTCAGTGAGTTTTCGTGTACATGTCGCGAGTTTGACGTGAAGGGGTACCCTTGTATGCATGTCCTGTCAACATGTATAAACTATAATCTCCCTCATTACTCATACTGCTCCCCATTCTATATGGTGCAAAATTACATAGCTACGTATGACGAATCGGTGTACCCAGTACGTGACAAGAGTGAGTGAGAAGAAATTTTAATGGGCTTCAAGGAGTATTGTGCGCAAATTAAAGCCCCAGGATAAAGGATGTCAGCTGAAAGACCTAAAAAGCTTAGAATTCCATCTCGTGGAGAGGAATTGAATACAACAAGTGTGGGCGATGCAAACAAACTGGGCATAATCGCCGAAAGTGCAAGTTTCCCATACCTGAAAAATAGCATACTTTGTAATTTATTTAGTGTTTTGATGTATAGCATACTTTGTAAATGAATGAACTTTCTACCTTGTCCCATTATATTTTCTGCTTGTCCCGTTTTACTCGTCAAAAAGGAAAATGCACATGGAAATCAATGCAAAGCAATTGCCCATATACTAGAATAAGCAAAATCTCAAACATGTCTGATAGACAAGAACTTCACAGGTATAGAAGGGAACTCCTTGGCCCACTCATTTTCAGCGGGGCCTCGCTCAATTTCTACATTTGTCGAAAAAGGAAATAACCTTCCGAGTCCAAATAGCAGATGTGATATCCATCTTATTCAAATCTTCTAATCAAATGTTAAACACGTAAAAAATAACAAGTATGAAAATTATAACACGTTGAACACTGACAATGACAACAAGGACTGGAAAGACAAAAGCATCCATATTTAACGTACCTATTCATCCACACTGTTGTTGGCATGCTGCGCAACATCAACTACAAATTATATATAATCATATTCTGAACTTTATACTATCTGGGCTATTTTAAGAAGCACTTGTTGGACTGCTGATTTGTATATGAAGGCGAATATTTAGAAACTCATATTCATATGTATCCAATGTTCGAAGGCTAGAATCATTAATGAAACACTATATTTCAGATTATGGCTTCCAAATAATGTAGGGAACAAGAACGGTTCAGATCATTCAAAGAATGTAATCCCCAGATAAAGTCCAAAATAGAATTACAGAAAATGAATCCAGAAAATAAACAAAAACCAATGTGATTTGTCCAGTTGATATAGTAGGTAAAACAAGATCCCATGGTTCTTAATCCAATCCACTGACACCACCCTTAATCCGCTTAATTAGCTGTATTTCTAGTTTACCCCGCTCATATTTCAGTTTGCCCGTTGTTTTTCTAGTTTGCCCCGCTCATATTTCAGTTTGCCCCGCTGTTTTTCTAGTTTGTCCTGCCGATATTTCAGTTTGCCCCGCTGTTTTTCTAGTTTACCCCGCTCATATTTTAGTTTGCCCCGCTGTTTTTCTAGTTTGCCCCGCTGATATTTCAGCTTACCCCGCTGTTTTTCTAGTTTGTCCCGCTGATATTTCAGTTTGCCTCGCTGTTTTTCTAGTTTGCCCCGCTCATATTTAGTTTGTCCCACTGTTTTTTTAGTTTGCCCCGCTGATATTTCAGTTTGCCCCGCTATTTTTCTAGTTTGCCTCGTTGTTTTTCTAGTTTACCCCGCTGATAATATTTCACTTTACCGTCGCTAATTGTTAACCAACAACACATCGGCCACATTGCTTTAATTGATCATCTAATACCATGTAATATGAAATTTTTGAGAGGAGTAACAGGTCGACGGTCTGGATTACCGAGCATTGGCATATTAGTTAGGATTGTTGACACCCCGGCCCACCTTTATTTATGGCAGACGTCCATCGATTTTGCCAAATTATTTCAAACATGAGACAAAGAATGAGGCCGATACAAATTTTATAAGGACGCCCACCATTAAAAACTTCCTTTACAAATTTCAGAAGGATGTCCGCCATGCAAAACTTCCAACTGCCTGTTATAATGTTTATTTGTCATCCAACCTGTTGATTAGTTTACATGGGCATGGATGAAAGGAAAAGAAGAATATTTCTAGTTTGCCCCGCCCATATTTTAGTTTGCCCCGCTGCAATTGTGCATATACTAGAATAAGCAAAACCTCAAACATGTCTGATAGACAAGAACTTCACAAGCATAGAAGGGAACTCCTTGGCCCACTCATTTTCAGCGGGGCCTCGCTCAATTTCTATGTTTGTCGAAAAAGGAAATAACCTTCCGAGTCCAAGTAGCAGATGTGATATCCATCTTATTCAAATCTTCTAATCAAATGTTAAACACGTAAAAAATAACAAGTACGAAAATTACAACACGTTGAACACTGACAATGACAACAATGACTGGAAAGACAAAAGCATACATATTTAACGTACCTATCCATCCACATTGTTGTTGGCATGCTGCGCAACATCAACTACAAATTATATCTAATCATATTATGAACTCTCTCATACCCATCTCCACTGAAAATC
Organism: Magnolia changhungtana; assembly: GCA_030180095.1. Classification (NCBI taxonomy): domain Eukaryota; kingdom Viridiplantae; phylum Streptophyta; class Magnoliopsida; order Magnoliales; family Magnoliaceae; genus Magnolia; species Magnolia changhungtana. The sequence goes on from JASAUF010000421.1 coordinate 5,379,031, forward strand.
TGATTACTTCTTATCTCATCTCCCTGCTCCTTTCTATCCGACTAGATCTGATTATCCGATTACTTCTCCCCCTCTGTGACTATCCACCTTCCATTAAAACCCTCCATTTTCTTAACTTTTTATTTCCCCTTTGTCCGGTCGAGAATACAGACCCCACCGAGTTATTGATGAGGACCGTGAACTGACCTAAAATGACCGTGAACTGAGTTAAAATGACCGTGAACTGACCTAAAATGACCGTGAACTGAGTTACAATTCCATGCATTTCACAGACAGTTCCCCTCATTTCACGGTCAAATTTATTCATTGCAGGACAATTCCTATAAATTCATGGTCATTTCCCTTCACTTCACGGTCATTTCCCTTCAATTCACAGTGTGAACTGAATGTCATCACCATAAAAATTAAAATTAATAATAATAATAATAATAATAATAAATAAAAAAATTTTAACAGTCGGGGTCAACCGGGTCCTGCTCAGTCGACCCCAACTCTCTAGACAGGTACCCGGTCGACCGGGTAGTGACCCGATCAACCCCATTTAGGTAAAATTTACCTAAATGGGGTCGATTAGAGAAAGTACACCGCTCGACCAATGCACTGTCGTAGAGTTAGGTCGACCGGCAGACCTGGTCGACTCCCGACCGGTTTTTTTTTTTTTTTTTTTAATGGTGATGGCATTCAGTCCACACTGTTTTTTATCATGTGGCCCATTGAGCTTTAGATCTACATCATTTCTGGGTACATCAGTTTTCTATCATATCGGCTGATATCGTCGATATTTAAAACACTGGTTGGAAATTTGTTATCGTCATTTAAAATAGTCGATTTTTACTTCTTTGAAGTGCTCTTTTTGATTTTCTGTCACTCGCTTGAATTTTCTCCTAGTGAGTGGTGTAATAGCCCCTAACTCTTCTTGTCACCTGTTCTCCACAGGCCATTCTTCAATCTTTTCTTGATTTTTGAGAGGTAGTTCTACATGATGCTAATCCTAGTCTGAGGACAATTTTCCGTTCATGCCTGAGTTGGTATGCTTGATGTCACTATGAAAGGATTGTTAAATTTATACCCTTCACAAGCTGATGCTTTCAAAATACTCTCACTATTGGTATCTTTTTTGCATTTTGTATATGTCAAATATCAGATTCTGTTATAGATGAACGTGAGGGAATTTACTTGCTTTATGTAGTTAAATATGCTAAGGGGTCGTTTGGCACCTTGGATTGGAGGGGATTGGAGGGGATTAGAGGGGGTTTCAAATCCCCTTATTTATTTGGCAGCATAAAGCAACTGGCGATTGCCAATCCAGGGGGTTTCCAATCCCCTCTTTGAGGGGGTTTGTAATCCACGGTGAGAGCTTGGATTACACCTGAAATCATTTCAATAGTTGTAGGTATAAATGTATGCCACTGTACACTATCATTCTACTAGTCACTTAGGCATGATCTTGTGCTTGCGGTCCATCTGAGACTTGGAATTTCATCATTTTTAGGCAAAACATATATTTTAGCGAGCTTATCACAACCATAGTGTCAAAAATTATATATCTCACTAATAGAGGATATTAAAGTTGATTTAGTAATTGAATTCAAACCCCTGTAAATATGTCATTTATTGGTATTTTGAATTAAAGTTGATCCACACTCTAGGGTGCCAAACACACCCAGAGGATTGCCAATCCAGGGGGTTTCCAATCCTGGGGGTTGCGAATCCAGGGGGTTCCAAATCCACGCTCCCAAACAGGCCCTAAGGCTTAAATATTATGGAGGGTAAATGCTGCATTCCTATCCCAATTAAATTCAACCCCCTGTAAATATTATAGGGGTTGCTGCATTCCAAATCCACGCTCCCAAACAGGCCCTAAGGTTTAGGTTTTGGTTTTAAGTTTAGGTTAAGGTTATAAGTTTAGGTTAAGGTTTAAGTTACAGGTTATAAACCCAAAGCTTTAGGTTTTGGTTTTAAGTTTAGGTTAAGGTTATAATATAGGTTTTGGTTTAGGTTAAGGTTAAGGTTTTGGGTTTATGTTAAGGTTATAGGTTTAGGTTTAGGTTATAAGTTATAGGTTATAGCTTTGTGAATTGAGAATAGGTTAAGGTTTAGGTTTAGGAAATCGGGTTCGGGTTCGGGATCGGGTTTAGGCTTGGGTTTTCATGTTAAGGTTGTAGGTTAAGGTTGGGTTTAGGTTTAGGTTATAGGTTATAGGCTATAGCTTTGGGATTTGAGAATAGATTAAGGTTTATGTTTAGGAAATCGTGTTCGGGTTCGTGGGGATCGGGTTTTGAAGTTTAGCTTTAGGTTTAGGTTGGGGACTTGAGATTGGGATTGGGATTAGGTTTAGGTTTTGGGATTTGAGAATACATTTAGGTTTTACGTTTAGGTTTAGGTTTTAGCTTATAGGTTTAGGTTTTGGTTTTAGGTTTAGGTTAAGGGTTTAGGTTTAGGTTATAGGTTAAGGTTATAAGTTTAGGTTCGGTTTAGGTTTAGGTTATAGGTTATAGCTTTGGGAATTGAGAATAGGTTAAGGTTTAGGTTTAGAAATCGGGTTCGGGTTCGGGATCGGGTTTAGGCTTGGGTTTTCATGTTAAGGTTATAGGTTAAGGTTAAGGAGTTGAGATTAGGATTTGGTGTAGGTTTAGGTTTAGGGATTTGAGAATAGGTTAAGGTTTAGGTTTAGGAAATCAGGTTCGGGTTCAGGACCGGGTTTAGGCTTGGGTTTTCATATTTAGGTTTAGGTTTAGGTTAGGGAGTATAACAAATGACAGAATTGGAAATCCTAGGGATTGCAACAAGTGCTTGTAATGATCCACATCCTTGGTTGGATGACCAAGCTGCCCCAACCTGATAGTGCATTATAAGACCCAAAAACACCTTAAGAGTGCATTATAAGAACTTCATTCCACTATTGACATTACTGGGTATGACGAGTAGAACAACCTTATCACAATGATGGGGGAACTGTGCATGAGATAAATTTGGCAGCGCGCGTTGACATACGCATTGTTATAAGGGTTTCAGTCTATTGTTACTAGAATAAACATGAATAAACATGAAACTCACCAAACAAATAAAAGGAAAGATAAAACCCATTTTGTTCACCAAACCTGATAAACAATACAAAAATTAGCAGTCAAGCAAAACGTTAAAACCAAACGAACAAAACGAAAAAAAAATGAGTGTTTCACAATTGCTAACACAGCTTCAAACACCAAAACAAAAACAGATGTCGATGGATCTGTATGTTATTTAGCTCCCCGCTTCTTCGTCAAGGATCTGAAGGATTGGTCTATTGGATCATGTATATCAATCATCCAGTTTGTGAATCAGTCCGATGCGATGCTGCTCCATCCTTTTGAACACAGCATAATAGATCCTTCAGGATGCGAAAGATCTTCTCATTCCATTGCTCCTGTTCAGTCCTTTGGGTCTTCATTTCAGCCCTCATATATTTCAGATCGAACAGAGGCCAGTTCCTCTTCCACTCGGCTGAAGCGCTCATGTATACGTGGGGGGGCCACAAAATCTTCATCAATGTCTTCGTCATTATCTTCCTCCTCCTCCTCCTCTTCTTCCTCCTCGTCTTCTTCTTCTTCTTCCTTTGATTCTTCTCCTCTTTCAACATCTTCTTACTGAATCAATTTCATTCTTTTGATAGTATTATCGTCAATGAAATTTTGCGGCTCTAGCAGCGCATCGAGGATGAAACCAAACTCACAATCTTTGGCCATCTTACAAATCAACCATCCGAAGGGTAAGGATAGATTGGTTTTGGTGGTAGTGGCATTCAAGATATGACGCATTACAATAGATGGGTAGCAAACCTTCACGCCCGTACCTAGTAAATACAAAACCTCCAATATATATTGTGTTACTTGTGTATGATTTCCCGATCTAGGATACAGATTGTACATGAAGACAAGGTAGAGGAACCTGTAAACCAGAAACATCCTTGCTGATTCCAAACAGTTATCACCCGTGACCCAATGCTTAAGTTCGCCACAAACAAAAACAGTCCTCTCGTCCCTGTACCTATACCTCTTCGCAGCTTTATATGGAACAATCACTGTCCCACATGGCACCCCACTAATCCTTTCAATGTCAGACACTTTAAATGTTATCAAGGAATTACCGATTGCTACGTCGAAGGTCATTGACTGTAGATTTGGATTCTGAATTGAAGCGTAGAAATGGCGCACCGTCTTGGCATCGGCATTGTTGTAGGGTGTGAACATGAAATTTCACCCCATCTTGGCAAGCCACTTGAGCTTTGTCGTATCGGCGAACAAGTCTTTCTCCACATACCTCTCAAATGTTATCTTGCGTTCGGCGAATCTTCCAAAATCAATAGGTTGTTGTGCATCGACTCCCCGGCGGCGAGTTGTTGACGGTTTGGCCCGAGATGTGGATGGACTTGAGCGAGGTCTCAATCTCGTAGCCTAGGTAGCCGCGCCAATGTCTTCCCTTCTCTTAGAGCGATGATTAAACTGCAAAGATGCAGCGTCCTGTGAGTCACGTTTCTTAGCCATAAGGATGATAAGAGGGACGATGAAGAAAAGGGGGTGTTGAGAATCTTTCACAATGGAGGGATCGAAAGATTCCATTTCCGAAATCGTGGAAGAAGAGACTCGAGAAGGTAGAAGAGGGTTTTGGCCGGAGGGGAGGAATAGAATAGAAAATGGGAGCATGACGGCAAATAAATTAGAAATGGATTTTTGGAAAAACGAGAAAGGCGGACCCGGTCGACCGGGTCTTACTCGGTCGACCCCAACCCACTGGAAAGAAACCCAGTCGACCGGGTTATGACCCGGTCGACCCCATTTTTATAAAATTTGCCAAAATGGGGTCTACCGGGTATCTTTCCAGCGAGTTGGGGTCGACCGAGTAAGACCCGGTCAACCCCGACTATTTTTTAATGGTGAGCTTCATATTTGCACTGTTTTCATCACGTGGCCCACTTGCAGGTGATTTAAATTCCTCATAGAACACATGCCACGACAGTATTTGACATTTGATGATGATGGCCATCACCGCAAATTAGTGGTCTTCTTTGCTGCATATTATTTGCTGGCTGTGTATATTTTGTGTATCCTGTCATGTTTCAGCCTAATAAATGGATAGATTCGATCTCCTCGGATTGCCTACGGGATCATCGAAGGCTTTAATACTGAGTGGTGCTGAAAAAGCTCAGTGAGCCCACCATGATTTATGTGATCTATCCAGGCCCCACATCTAATTTCTAGTTCATTTATGTGAGCTCATAAATGAGACAGATTCAAATCTCAAGTGAACCATACCATAAGGAATTATGATGATTTAACACCTATAGTTAAAAACTTCCCGGGGCCACAAAAGTTTTGGATCAAGTTAATATTTTTCTTTTCCTTTCATCCATGCCCATGTAAACTAGTCAACAGGTTGGATGGTAAATAAACATTATAACATGCTACTGGAAATTTTGCATGGCGGACGTCCTTCTGAAATTTGTAAAGGAAGTTTTTAATAGTGGGCGTCCTTATAAAATTTGTATCGACCTCATTCTTTGTCTTATGTCTGAAATAATTTGGCAAAACTGATGGACGTCTGTCATAAATAAAGGTGGGCCGGGGTGTCAACAATCCTAACTAATATGCCAATGCTCGGTAATCCAGACCGTCGACCTGTTACTCCTCTCAAAAATTTCATATTACATGTTATTAGACGATTAATTAAAGCAATGTGGCCGATGTGTTGTTGGTTAACAATTAGCGACGGTAAAGTGAAATATTATCAGCGGGGCAAACTAGAAAAATAGCGAGGCAAACTAGAAAAACAGTGGGGCAAACTAAAATATCAGCGGGGCAAACTGAAATATGAGTGGGGCAAACTAGAAAAACAGCGAGGCAAACTGAAATATCAGCGGGGCAAACTAGAAAAACAGTGGGGCAAGTGAAATATCAAAAGCAAAGTAGAAAAACAATGGGGCAAGTGAAATATCGTGAGAAAACTAGAAAAACAATGGCGAATCGAAATATCATGGGGCAAACTGACATATCAGCGGGGAAAACTAGAAAAACAGCGTGACAAACTGAAATATCAGCGGGGTAAGCTAGAAAAACAGCGGGGCAAATTGAAATATCAGCGGGGCTAACTGGAAAAACAGCGAGGCAAGTACAAAAATATGAGCGGGGCAAACTGATGGTGGTGTCAGTGGATTGGTTTAAAAAGGTTGAGATCTTGTTTTACCTACTATATCAACTAGACAAATCACATTGGTTTTTATTTATTTTCTGTATTCATTTTCTATAATTCCATTTTGGACTGTATCTTGCGGATTACATTTTTTGAATGATCTGAACCGTTCTTGTTCCCTACATCATTTGGAAGTCATAATCTACCTATCATGCTTCATTAATGATTCCGGCCTTCGAACATTTGATACATATGAATATGAGTCTCTAAATATTCACCTTCATACCAACAAGTGCTTCTTAAAATAGCCCAGCCCAGTTAGGGCTGAAAGTCGGGCGGGTTGGGTCGGGTTGGTGCTCAACCCTAACCCAACCCAAGGTTCCTATACCTCAACCCTAACCCAACCCAACCCAATCTCGGGTTGGGAATTCTCAACCCAAGCCCAACCCGAGCAGGCTCGGTCAGGTTGATCGGGTTGGTCGGGTATATACATGCTAATATTTTCATTATTACATTAGTTTATTATATTTCAATATAGGACTTATTTTTTATATCTATAATTTTATTAATTATATATGTGACTATTCATTATAAAGAACTTCATTTTTTTCTTTAAAAAATAAGCTTAAATATAAGACAACTACTCCTTTAAAAGTCATGTAGCATAGCATGAAGTCTATTTGGGAGAGAGAGGTCTGGCATATCTTGTTAGCTTGAGTCCTTGGAAATGACATGGACAAATGAGACTCGACATCACTAGTGTGCCTTCGACACAAACGATCCACACTCAATTATAATTATAAGTAACTTATATATTGATTGGGTTTGGGTTGGGTCGGGCAACCCGAGACCTCAACCCGAGCCCAACCCAAGATTTATCGGGTTGGTGTTTGTATAGCCCAAGCTTAAGATCGGCCCCAAATATCCTGCCCAAGCCCAACCCAATGTCGGGTCGGTCACTGGTCGGGCGGGTTGAACCCGCCCAACTTTCAGCCCTAAACCCAGATAGTATGCTATACATCATAACTTACATTTCCGGTGAATATGCAAAAAATCTTCAAAGTATGGTATCCACCAAAATTACAAAGTATGCTATACATCAAAACTTACAAAGTATGCTATACATCATAACATACAATTTATACAACATCTTTCCAAAATTCAGCCCATGCCATGGACAAATTTCATCTACAAAGTAAAGACAAACAATCATATGCTATTAACTTCCTCCAATCGGCGGTGAATTTTTGCATGTCTATTCCCGCCAAGGTGAGGCTGTTACACAAAATATCGATGTACTTCATTACGAATATACCACAGTCATAACCATTGTCCTGCTTCGGCGCAGATTCATCGACTCTGACGGTCCACTTCTTCCCTTCAAGCGCAGTGCTGTCTCCAGTGGCATGGAAGAGAATGGGGAGTGCATCAGTCATCTTCTTCATCTTTTGCTTGTACTTCGGCAATAAATTTGTGCACAAGCTATCCACAACAACAATTTCTCTTGCTCTAGGGTAGATGACTAGCAGAAACCAATGTGAATTTTCGTGATTGATGGGCGCATAGACCTGTTCATCATTGACAAAATAATATATTAGAAAAATGATAGAAGACATAATAGTAAGAGATGATGCTCTATGACAAGTGCATTACCCGTTCATAACACCAGATTGCCTTGGCGCATGGTTTATCCCGGTGCTTAGCAATTGCATAGGTCGTACTCATTTGACCTAATAGCTCGGCCCGTTCTGACGCCGATTTGGAGTCCCGATATGCAATCAAAACAGGCAAACACCCCTCAAGGCTTTGCTGTTACGAACATGATGAAAGTTGAATACATGTAAAAAAAATGAAATTTTCAAACAGATTACGGATTAACGCAATAAATGGTTACCGTAAAAAATGTGGGACAGAACTTGTAATCCTGAGGATATGCTGTTGAAAGGTCGTTCTACCTTTTCTCAAGGAACTCAATGTATGTGTCGATAGCCTAATCAATAGGATAGTAGAATGCTAGTCGTAGATTAATATAATACATAATTATATGTCAATCAATGCATATAGAGAATAAATTAGTAATGCTTACCTCGCTATCAACCCACGCATCCTTCAGCCATATCGTACTGAACCATTTCCCCGTTGTCATGCCCTTGTTTGCTTCATACCAGTCCACTGCCTCTTTCACCTCCTGTGCGGATAGTATCCTGAAAGGATCCATTTGTAGAGGAAATGGTATCGGAGAAGTTGCAAAAGTTGTTACTTGCTCGGGTTCGGGAACGGCCCAGGGGTTGTATCGAATGCAAACAGGGACAAGTACAGAGATATCTTGTAATATGACGACTTCGGTATCCTTTTGGTTCTCCTTTCATAAACAGGTTGCGAAGTGGATGCATTCAATACATTACCTTTGGCTTTATATACGATTGAACATCCAAATTCCCATGTCTAGGTTCTGTATGTGGGCCATCATTTACTTTCCCTCTCTTCTTCAACTCCTCACCCTCCTCCTCCATTACAAAACATCCCCTCTGTGTACAACCACCTTCATTCTCCTTATTAAACTCCTCCTTCTCATTAGCTAACTTTTCTCTGTCCTCAAAAAATAATTCCTTCTCCATCCTCAACTACTCTTTCTCTTTCAGTAACATATTTTCCTTTTCATCAATCATTGCTTTTTTCGTCTCATCCCTTCCCTCTCTCTTCTCAATTCGTCCCTCTCCTTCTTCAATTCCTCTCTCTCACTCTTCAACTCCTCCCTCTCAATCTGAAATTCCTTAACAAAAATAACATTCTTCATAACACCCCCCACTAGTATACCCTCCCTCAGTCCCCTCCCTCCACGCCTTTCTCATCGTTATCATCTGACTCGTCATCCTCCTTATGATCAATCTCGTTACCCTCCTCATCTTCTTCTTGAGTTTCAGTGAGCTACAAAATGTATAGATGGATATGTCAGAGTAAGGATAAATTTACACATGTAGAAAAAAATATAGTTCATTTTTCATAACATCTCACCCGGAAACTATCACGCACCGAGCGAACGGCATCCGTTTCCCATTCTGTAGCGTTGGTTCTAATTTCATCACTACCGAAGTCTGCAAAAGAACAAGGAGTAATGTTAAATATAAAATTGATAAGGTTGTCAAGTTAAGCAAAGTAATTGCTGGACATATATAAACTTACAGCTTTACTCTGGACAATAGCATGTATTCTTTTGTACCTCCAACACTTCCAGCCTCGATATTGAATGAAGCGTGGAATTTGATGGGGAACATATGAAACAACACACTCTTGTAGGGCTGGTAGTATCTCTACTGCCCATACCTGTTAGAATGAAATTGCACCAGGTTAAAAATTCTAAGATGACTACAGAGAGAAAACATATAGAAAATAAAAGGTGTTCTTACTTGTAGAGAAAGGACGCAACCACATACAGTGTACCGAGGGGAACTTGATGCGGCAAGGGCAAATTCGATTCCTTGCAACATTGTAATGTATCCCAAGCTACCCCAAGGATACATATAGAAATCATCTAACGAGTCCACCAAGTGAATATAATCCATATTGCACATGGTTTTCGGTTCGGTTCCCCTAAAAAAGCACTCCACAACTAGAAGTAGGGCAACCTTCACGACGTCCTCATGCTTATTGGTGTCAACTAGTCTATCAAACACGCCCGTTAGGTGCTTCTTTAATACTTGATATTCTTTGAAGTATTTGTCTCTTAGTGTACGTATAGTACAACGATTCTTGGGTACACTAAGATCTCCAGTCTTAAGACTGGTGATGAGGGCGAAGTCCATCTCAGAAAACTGCAATCGCCTCCCCTTGATCTCAAATATTGAATCACCTTTGTATCTTAGTAAAAGTAGGTGAAATAGAGCCCCTATAAAACTAAAGGATGTAACATGCAATAAAAAGGCGAAAGGGGATTGCCTAAATAGATTTAGGCGACTATCATGCTTCTCCACTCTACCCTTCACCTTGTCAAACCACCATGTCAGTGTACACCTACATGTCGGCTTGGAGATGACGGCAGAATTTTCATTGCCTGCAGAGATGAATTTAAATACATATCAAATATAAAATTCACAAAGTAAAACATCGTATATAAAATCAGACGGGCATGATACAAATTAAGCGGGGCAAACTAGAATATTAGCGGGGTATGTTAGAAAGTTAGCAGGGCAAACTAGAGAATCAGCGGGGCAAACTAGATATTCAGCGGGGCAAGCTAAAAGGTCAGCGGGGCAAACATGAAAATCAGCAGGGCAAGCTAGAAAGTCAGCGGGGCAAACTTAACAAATAATTTCATGGCTTGAGCCAATTCCTATAAACGTATCCAATGTTCAAATGGAACACACCAAATAAAATTTGGAATTGAACTGCTAATGTTGATAATTTCTTAGGGGCCACAAAAGTTTTGGATCAAGCTTATAATTGTTTATTCTATTGATCCAAGTCTGTATGATCTTATGTTTAGGTTTGATAACGAACAAACATATATCACTGTTGGGCCCACTGATTGCCCCGCTGATTTTAGTGTTTGCCCCACTGATTCTCATCAAGATATACTAATTTCTACATCACAACATAGACATACCTTACCACATGCCCTTAATTACATTCAAAGGAAAATACCTTTGATTCTAAGGTACAGCTCAAGAAAGTTGTAATATGCATGATACATATGAGCCAAAGATATTAAAGGATCAATTAGCTATAATCGGCTACAATAGGCTCGCTGCTTAGACAACTAGCATTGAGCAATGCTCGCAAGGATCACTCAATGAGGTGTTCATGAGTTTCCTCATTACTACAAGGTTGCGTAGCTTATTAGTGCAAGGTTGCGTAGCTTAGTCAACGTAGAGCATCACAAGGTTGTGTAGCTTTGTCAGTACAAAAGATAGGGAACACTTGCCTTTATTTGGCATGACAAGGAGTCAAGGCATGTATCTGTTCAAGTTTGTAGCTTTTACAATGTTAGACCCCACATCATGTTATATACAAGGAGACATAGACATACCTTGACACATGCCCTTAATTACATTCAAAGGAAATCAGCGTGGCAAACTAAAAGATCAGCTGGGCAAACTAGATATTCAACGAGGCAAACTAGAAATTCAGCAGGTTAAATTGTAAAATCAGCGGGGCAAGCATGAAATAGAGCAGGGAAAACTATAAAATGAGCGGGGCAAACATGAAAATGAGCGGGGCAAACTAGACAAGAAGCGGGGCAAACTTAACAAATAATTTCATGGCTTGAGCCGATAGATATAAACGTATCCAATGTTCAAATCGAACACACCAAATGAAATTTGGAATTCCACTTCTAATGTTATCATTTCTTGGGGCCACAGAAGTTTTGGGCTTATAATTCTCTTTAGAGTATTGATCCATGTCCGTATGATCTTATCAATAGGTTTGATAACAAACAAACATCACTGTTGGGCCCACTATGGTTTCAACGGTGAAAATCATTATGGCCCGCTGTTTCCCATGGTATGATTCAATTGATCTTTTGATATGCTTCAATTTGGGGCTAAACCGCTAAAATTAGTTGGAAAAATGGATGGATGGCGTGATATACTACATACATTCAATATGGGCTCAACTGAGTTTATTTAGTACAATGGTAGTACGCAATCCGATTACGCTTGCTACGCCCCACAATGATGTTTTATTTGTAATACATCATGTTCATCAGAATATGTAATACCCCTCCATTTTCATCGCAATATGTACACACCAAAACCCCATATGTGGAAGCAAACCTAAACATTGAGAGAGGGAACCTAGACATTCAACAGGACAAACATGAAATTGAACGGGGCAAACATGAAATTCAGCGGGGGGAGACATTAAATTCAGCGGGGAATACGAGCTCCCGGCGGTTCATTCATCTGACCATAGACTAGAGCCACTTTTGATCCTGCAATATTTTGTTCATTAATCACTCCAGATTCTTTCATTTCCATGTAAAGATCATTTCCTTCATGGGTTGGATGACCATGATTTAATAACGAACCATTCTAATTTGTTGATAGTTGATACTATTAGTTGATAATTTTGTGAAAGATTGCTGTGAAAGGTTTCATTCACGCCTAATCCATGTCGAGTAGACCTTGTCGTTGTGAGAATTCTTAATTTATGAGTTGTAGGAAGGGACTTATGTCACCAAAAACAAAGACTAAAGCAAGTGTTGGATTCAAAGCTGGTGTTAAAGAGTACAAATTGACTTATTATACTCCTGAATATGAAACCAAAGATACTGATATCTTAGCAGCATTCCGGGTAACTCCTCAACCCGGAGTTCCGCCTGAGGAAGCAGTGGCTATGGTAGCTGCCGAATCTTCTACTGGTACATGGACAACTTTGTGGACCGATGGACTTACCAGCCTTGATCGTTACAAAGGACGATGCTACCACATCGAGCCCGTTCCTGGGGAGGAAAGTCAATTTATTGCTTATGTAGCTTACCCTTTAGACCTTTTTGAAGAAGGTTCTGTTACTAACATGTTTACTTCCATTGTAAGTAATGTATTTGGGTTCAAAGCCCTATGAACTCTACGTCTGGAGGATCTGCGAATTCCTACTGCTTATGTCAAAACTTTCCAAGGCCCGCCCCATGGCATCCAAGTTGAGAGAGATAAATTGAACAAGTATGGTCGTCCACTATTGGGATGTACTATTAAACCAAAATTGGGGTTATCCGCCAAGAACTACGGTAGGGCGGTTTATGAATGTCTCCGTGGTGGACTTGATTTTACCAAGGATGATGAGAAGGTGAACTCCCAACAATTTCTGCGTTGGAGAGACCGTTTCTTATTTTATGGCGAAGTAATTTATAAAGCGCAGGCTGAAACAAGTGAAATCAAAGGACATTACTTAAATGCTACTACAGGTAGCTAACTGGAAAACCAGTGGGGGAAACTAGAAATTCAGCGGGGCAAACTGGAAAATCAGTGGGGCAAACTGGAAAATCAGCGGGGGAAACTAAAAAATTAGCAAGGGAAACTGGAAAATCAACGGGGCAAACTGAAAAATCTGCGAGGCATACTGGAAAATCAGCGGAGGAAACTGGAAAATCAGAGGGGCAAACTAGAAAATCAGCGGGGCAAACTAGAAAATCAGCGGGGTAAACTGAAAAATCAGCGGGGGAAACTAAAAAATCAGTGGGGCAAACATGAAAAAGATCGGGGCTAGCTTAACAAATAATTTCGTGGCTTTAGTCGAAAAATCTAAACATATCCAATGTTCAAATGGACCACACCACGGGAAAATTTTGAATTGAACTTCTAATGTTGATAATTTCTTAGGGGCCACAGAAGTTTTAGATAAGCTTATAATTGTGTTTTCTATTAATCCATATCTGTATTATCTTATGAATAAGTTTGATAACAAACAAACATCACTGTTGGGCCCACTATAGTTTCAACAGTGGAAATCATTATGCCCCGCTATTTCCTGTGGTATGATTCACTTGATCTTTTGATATGCTTCAATTTGGGGCTAAACCGTTAAAATTAGATGGAAAAACGGATGGACAGCGTGGATATACTACATACATTCAATGTGGGCGGCCCAACTGAGTTTACTTAGTACAATGGGAGAGAACTAAAAAATCAGCGGGTTAAACTAAAAAATTAGCGGGGCAAACATGAAATTCAGTGGGGCAAACTAGACAATCAGCGGGGCAAACATGAAATTGAGTGACTGTCTGCTAGAAAGTCAGCAGGGCAAACTAGAAAATCGGCAGGACAAGCATGAAATTGAGGCGGGGCAAACTAGAAATTCAGTCGGGCAAACAGGAAATTCATTATGACCACTGTTTCCCGAGGTATGGTCCACTTGATCTTTTGTTATGCTTCAATTTGGGGCTCAATGCTCTGTGTGTGTGTGTGTGTATACACACACACACACACACACACACATATATATATATACACACGCACGGGCGGGCATGCATGCACATGTGTCGTGTGTATATATACGCATATGTGGAAAAACGGTTCTATATGGTCGAGTTCATGTGAACTACCAATGAGGTCGAGCTGTGTAGGCCCTATCATGAAGTATGTCAAACATCTACCCCATCAGTCAGATGCACCATTCCATGGTAGGCTTAGAGCTTAAAAATCAAGTTAATTTGTGACTTTTGTAGGCCACACCACGTACAAAACTTGAGAGGGGTTACCTTCCATTAAAACATTCATATTTATGTTTTTTGGGCCCACCGAGATGTGTTTAACAAATCCAGCCCATCCATAATGTGTGTCCCACTTGGATGAGTGGTCAGACCAAGATTCAGACACATCCAAATTTCAAGTGGGCCCCACCAAGAAATTTTATATGTTTTAGGCATGTCTTCACGTGGTTTTAGATGGTATGACCCACCTGGGTTCCGTATACGGCTGATTTTTCTGCTATCCCATAATTTAAAGGGGACCCATCAAGTTCACGGTGTTGATGTTCGACATACATCATGGTGGGGCCCACACAGCTCGACCTCGTGGGGAGTTCCCATGAGCTCGGTCGTATAGAACCTTTTCCTCTAGTAAAAAAATAAAAAAAGAGACTACATACATTCAATGTGGGGCCAACTGAGTTTAAAATATACCTTTGCTGCGTACTTTCTTCTTTGGACCGACCATTTTGAGAAGAAGACAAAATGCGATTGAGGGGGGCCCACAAAAAGGGTTTTTTGGGGTCTTTCTACCAGAAACACAGGAGGAAAGGGGGTGAAAGCAACGACAGTGAAAGCAACGGCAGTGGAAAGGGAGAGGAAACACAAGCAATGGAAGTGGGGAGGAAAAAAGCAAGCAGTGGAAATGGGAGAGGAAAAGCCACAGCCGTGAAGGAGAGGTATTTTTGTCCTGAAATTTTGAGTCCGTACAAGGAGGTCCAAGTGCGTATTCTAAGTTTGTATTGCTTCAAAAAAACCGTTGGATAAAAGGTGGGGTCCACAGTCGTAAATTTCTCCATTCGTGGGAGGTTCGGTCCATACAACCAGGCGTATGACAATACCATACGTAGGGAATTTAGCCTTTTAAGTATGGGCCATCTTCCAATAATCCAAACCATCTATATGATGGGTCCCACTTTTATAAGCTGTCGATTGGATTATTTAAACTTAGCACAATTTGCTTCTTTTGCTTAGAACATGGACATTCAACATACCCTTTGAATAATCAAAGGGTTGAAATATTTAATCCTAGGTTTTCAAGAGAATGCCCCATCCAAGGGCAGCCCTGTCAAATTAACGGTTTGGATTATTAGTATAAAAAAAAAACAAATCCAAGGGCTAGAGTTCCATCCTATCTTATTGATGTCTTCTAGCAAACATCCGAATATACGGTGTGTGCGGCTCGGACCGGGGGCCTGCATTTTGGAGATTTGTCTGATGATCCCAACACAAGCCAGCAAGGTGTCAAGCCTCCGTGGGCCCAACATGGGTATATGTTTTATCCACACCGTCCATCTGTTTTATGAGCTTATTTCAGGGCATGGACCCAAAAATAAGGTAGAGTCAAATTCTATGTGGACCACATCACAGGAAAGTGAGGATTGAATGCTTACCGTTGAAAACATTTTGGGGGCTACAGAAGTTTTGGATCAAGCTGATATTTGTGTTTTCCCTTCATCCAGGTCCGTGTGACCTTATCAACAGGTTTGATGGCAAACAAAAATTACAGTGGGCTCTAAGAAGTTTTTAATGGTGGACGTTCAATTAACAATGTTTTCCTGTAGTGTGGTCCACCTGAGACTTGGATTTGCCTCATTTTTTAACTTCTGCCATAAAATGAGCTGGAAAGATGGATGGATGGCTTAGATAAAATACACACATCATGGTGGGGCCCACAGATCTTTGACATCAGCTAACTGGCTAGTGTTGGGCTACTAGCCAAACCGCGTCCCTGCATTTTCGGGTCCGGTTCGTCTGAAGACTAGCATACCAAGACCGACCGATTGTCACGCATTTATGCCACGTGTACGGTTATTAGTCAACCCGAGTTTGGGCACCCGGTAATTGAAGTCCATGGTCCACCCCAAGAAAGTAGCGTTGGAAAAAAGAAAATACACTTGAAGGTGAAAGGAGAAAATAAAAAGAGAAGGAAAGTAGAAAAGCGGACCCAAGAGTCGATTTCAATCTCACGGACTTTGAATGCCATTCATGTCTCGGTTGAAATAATCCAACAACCGTATTTCAAATCTCAACTCGCAGAAGGAGGAAAACCCAAAGAAAGAAGACGAAAAGACTATCTTCTTCTTCTTTTTTACTATTCCAGCTGCAGATTTCTCTCACTTCTCCTATCCAATCCCAAAACCCTCTTCTGGGTTTTCGGAAACATGTCTGCAGAATCGAGCTCTGCTTCAGCAGACGGTCATATCAAGGGAATTCCCACTCATGGAGGCCGATACATTCAGTACAATGTCTACGGGAATCTGTTCGAGGTCACGAAGAAGTACGTCCCGCCGATACGGCCCGTCGGGAGAGGGGCCTATGGTATTGTTTGGTAAGATTTACAGCCCAAGATTCCAAGCGTGTTGTTTTTTTTCTCCTATTTTCATCTGTTTTGTGCCTTTTTTCTCTGTATTTGCTCTATTACTGGGGTTCTTTTTTATCAGATATGTGTTTGTGGATGAAGATTTGTGCTTTTGGGTGTTTGGGGTGGTTTTATTTCTTTCTATTTCAACTGGGTTTTGAGAGTTTGATTGAAGAGATTGTAATAATTTGATGCACTATTTCGTTGTTTTTCTGATTCTTGGTTTTTGGTGTCTGTTATTTGTATTTATATAGTTTGTTTCGATTTCAGTTGTGTTTTTGGGGGGTTTTTCTGAGATCGTGTGAGAGAAACTTCTGTGATTAGGGTGTAGGGTTTAGGGTCTAGTGTTTTGGATATTTCTAGGAATTGTTGCAATTTGAAGCTATTTGAGTGTTTCTGTCATGTTTTTTTCCTGCTTAATAGGATATGGAAGTTTGCTAAGCCCACTTGCATGTGGAGTCCTGCCCATCTATTCTCAGCCACATACTCCTGTATGGCGCAGATGTGGAAGGTCTGAGATTTCCATCAGATGGGCCGGAGTGATTAGATCTTTTCAACGTCTGAACATTTCACACTTTGTAGGATATATATATGATAGGAAGATCTGCAGTTTGGTGTTTGTCTTGTTTTTATTGATAATTATATTTCAGCTTGGTTTTGGGGATTTTTAGAGGTCTTGTCGAGAAATTTCTGTAATTCGAAGCTACTCATTTAAAAAAGAAGAGGAAGAAGCTACTTGAGTATCTTTATGTTTTTGGATGGACAGATTAGTGTTTTGTGCGTGTTGTATTGATCTAGTTTGTGTAATTTTGAACTGGATTTTGGGGGTTTCAGATGGATGCTAAGAAGTCTTCGTAATTTGAAAATATTATTCTGCTTCTTGGTGGTCAAATTAGATATGTATGAGGCTACAAAGATACATATTTTCCGGCATATATTCTGATAGAATCTGGTCAGATTTCAATTGGGTTTTTGGGGATTCCATATATCAGAATGAGGAACCATCATTATTTGAAGATGCGTTTTGTTTTGTGAACTAGATTTATATGTTCATGCTCAATTCATGTTTCTGGGGTGTTTGAATTGATTTAATTTGTTTAGATTGAATTTGGGGGATTTTCAGAGATCATATTGAGAAATCATCATAATTCTAGGCTATTCTTGTTCTGCTTCTGGTTTTGTTAAGTAAACATGGTTTGTTATGCCAAGTTCATATTTTTTGCTGTTTGTGTTTACTGTTTAGATTTCAATTGGGGATTTGGGATTTCCATATATCATGTTAAGAGTCATAATTCGAAGAAATGTTTGTTCTGGTTGTGGAGTAATTCAAAGATTCATTTTTTGGGGGGTATGTAATGGTATGTTTTGTGTAGATTTCTGTTGGTGTTTGGGTGTTTCAGACATGTGTCAAGATATAGTCACATTATTTGTAGCTGTGGTAAATGCAGAGCTGTCGAAGATTTATCAATCACCCTTCAGTGGAATTATTCAATTAGACGGAGTAGTGGCCTTCTTGAGACATTTGATTCCTTTCAAGTGATTTGAAATGACTGTTTGTTTGAAGATGGTTGTTGGTAGGCGTCTTATAATTGATGTTCTAGAAGTCATTTACATGATTTTAAGAAAATGGAGAATCTCAGACTTATGCATGTGCAAAAACATGCACATGTGTAACTGGTCACCATCCACACGTCAGTGTGTATCTTGTTCTTCATCTTTGGCACTCCTACCTTATGTGAATCGAACTCTAGTGTGTTCTTTTTTTATGTATCACTACCGTTAGTGTATAATGAATATCAGACAGGTTCTCATTAAGTACTTGTGACCATTGACTTACATATTTATGTAAAGAAATGACAAGAAACAATAACCAATTACAATAAACAATAACATTATGAATAAAAAGTACATTGGATATAAAGCTGGAAAAGGCACCTTCAATTGTAACTAAACACTTGGAACTACGAACTATCTTATAGAAGTAAAAATATACTTCATGATGCAATACTCAATGTTTTGCTCTTTAACATGGACCAGTTGTAAAGAAGTTAGGAGTAGTTTCTTGCAGTGAGTTATGTGATTTGACCTATTCTCAACTATCCAAGTTGACTTGGATTTTGTGTCATATCTTGGATATATATATATATATATATATATATATATATATATATAATAATATATATATATATGTCACTAGGCAGTTGGCATGTGCATAAGCATGTATGGCTCACCCGATTTACCCTCAAATCAGCAAGCATGTGGGCCCCCACAAGTGTTTGGCAAATGCATTGAAGTGCTTCATGCAAGAGTATATTTGAGTGACATGGATGGAATTTCTGCTAAAGTTGAAACTCACTCTTTTTATGTAGTTTAGAAAAGCGGTGGGTATATGACATGTTTGGCAGGTCCATGCGCATGCATACTTATACGTGTGTGAACACCTGGTGGCATAAGTAATGGTTTGTTTTCATCCAAACCATCCATTGGATGGATCCCACCATCGTATACATCTCTGCAAGATGGGATTCTCCACTCACAAAATGGTCCACAATTTCTGAAAGCAATGGATAGATGAGAAGAACCCTCTGAAATTTTGACGATATGACATCTGTAAGCCGTCTTTTTCTTTCACCACGGCATCTTTAAAATGTGGCCACCCAATTTACCCTCAGATCGCGCAAGCATGTAGGCAAGTGTTTGGCAAATGCATTGATGTTTTTCATGTGAAAGTAAAGTATACTCAAGGGACATGGAGGGAATGTTTGCTGAAGCTGAAACTCGGTGTTTTTATGTAGTATAGATATAGGAAAGCTTTCAAGTTCCAAACCATGACCCCAACACGTGTCTTCAAGCGGCCGACATTCAAATTTTTGGTAAGAAAGATAACCATAGTATGTGCCGTGGCCTGAAAATCATGCTGGTGTGGTTGTTGGGTGGACCACAGGTGTACAATAAAATGGATGGTTAGAAGAAAACGACCAGCGGTCCACATTATATGCACAGCATTGATGATTCTAATAACCAGACTGTCCTGTTTTTTTCTAACCATGATGCATACAAGGTAGGACCGACCTGCATGAATGGCATGGATTTCACATGCACGTGTTACATTGGCACGTGGAGAGAGTAGGATTGAGAATCCTCAGCAGGTCAAACAAGTTTCATTGAAACCTTTTTTTTTTTTTTTTTTAACAGCTGTATCATTGTAATTGTACTTCAAATATTTTGACACAGATGACTGAATGACTGAATATCTCACTTTCTAGGAGTGTAATGACTGAATGCCACTGCCTATTTTACTCTACTTGTTGATTGTTTCATCTCTATTCTTCAACCTAAATGTGATTTTATTTCTATTTCTACAGTGCTGCGATGAATGCAGAGACTCATGAAGAGGTTGCAATTAAAAAGATCGGTAATGCATTTGATAATAGAATTGATGCCAAAAGGACATTAAGAGAAATTAAGCTTCTCCGCCACATGGATCATGAAAACGTGAGTTCAGTTAACCTGTAGTTTTCAAGAGCCTTTTCATAGAATTTCAACTTCATTTCTTTCCCTGCTGGTAATCTTGTATCGTTTATCATTGGTTTGATTGCTTTGGAGTGTTTACACAAGTTTGGGTATTTTGCTTTGGTTTCAATAAAGATATTTCTTCTCTCATCCTATCTTTTCCTTTGCTGCCTGTTTGGATTCGAACCAGGGGAATGCAAGGGAAAGTGAAATTGTGACATAAGTGTATAATAAACTGACATCAGCACTAGCGGAAGGAAATCCCTTGCACCTGTTCCTTTTCTTACAGGAAAGGAAAGTGCTTTACCTTTGCACTTTTCATTGTTTCGGTTGCAATTTTCTTGGGGAAACCTCTTTTTCCTCCAATTTTTCCAATTAAAACCTCACATCTGATGGGAAACCTCCTTTTCCCATCATGTGACTTTTGGGGGAAAAAAGGTTTTATTGCCTTGCTGGGAAGACCAAATGGATTCCCTTCTCTTTTTATGTAATCCAAACACAGTAAAATGTCAAATCAAAGGGAAATTGTTTGTTTCCCCCAGTTTACCCCCCAATCCAAACAGGCCCTTGATGTTTCTTATGTGAGGATTGATTTCCAGAGGCCCTTGATGTTTTAAATGAAGACTATAGATGTCAGTCTACTGATAACAGGCCCTCAGAAGGTTGTCTATATGAATGGCAAACGTAGGGCAGCTGTCTACAACTAGAAATTTACATCATATTTCCATTCATGTCTTCATATTCACATATTTAATCTTCCACTCCATTTGAATATCTCGCTAGGGCAATCCGTTTGATAGCCATCGTACATGCTCTGGATGCATCAACGATGCAGTAGTTTATAGTCATGCATCTAGTAAGTTATGTTTTTGCATTTTGCAGAGGAATTTGAGATATTGTTTGTTGTCCCAGATAGATTAGGCATTCTTGCCCTCTGTCGTTGATGACGAATCTAGAGGGACGATTTGGTCTGTTATGGCCTTTTATGTTGTATCTCTTTAGGCCCACTTTGGATTGATGCATTCCAAACCTTGTCAGATAATGCGGGCCTTAGAAACGATTTTGTGGAATCGTCTTGACATTCTTGTTGCTGGCTTATTAAATGGGAATTTCTCAATTGAAATTGTTATCTGTTTACATATAAAATTGGAATCTAGTTCTTAATGGCATATTCCAGTTCTTAAAAAAAAAGGAATTTGATTAAAAAAAAATTCTTATTTTCTTTGTGATCAAGATATGTTTAATAACACTAAAGCTATGTCAAGGAAGACACTTCAGTCCAGTACTACTTTCACCACTCTTTGGTCTGTAATCAATGGATAACATCTATTTCATTGTTTCTCATACCTGGACATTAATTTCCTACATGAATTCTTTGTTTGAACTGAGTGAGCTAGTGTAGATTACTTAAGAAGACATTTAAAATGGTTTTTGGTTGCTGCTTACAGTTCACTTGTTTCCCTGCTACAGGTCATTGCCATCAAGGACATCATACGACCTCCACAGAGGCAGAACTTCAATGATGTATACATTGTTTACGAATTAATGGACACCGATCTTCATCAGATAATACGCTCTAACCAGCCATTGACTGATGACCATTGCCAGGTTTTTCATCATCAGATTTCCTGGGGCTTTTGAATATTTCTTTACCTTTTGTGTAGCATACCTTTCATGTAGAATAATGACTGCTTTTTCACGAATATTTGAACTTTCTGAATGAGTTTTTCTGTACTCCTTTTAATAGTATTGTGAGTAGGCCCTTTACTAGAAGGACACATTGGTTAGTCGCTTGGGACTTTTATTTTGTTTTTGTTTTTGTTTTGCATGCTGCCTGAAATGCTAGCAAAGTTCAAAACGAAGTGCCCCCCATGACATATCCGATCAAATGTCAATTAGGCTTTCTTCCAAATGCAACTGAATCTATTGTCTAGATTAAAAGTTTGATCTTGTGGATGACAGATGTTTCTTGTCTTATTTTTATTTTTGATTGTTGAGAAGGTTTTCAAATTTATGCGTGCAATTATTCTCATTATTGGAACTTTCATTCTGCATCAGCTGCTGCAAGATTTCTTGGTTGGCAGTTTTCACTCTTAAGTATGCTCTTCCCACTCTCAAGTTGGACCCTAAGGAGGTGCTTGGTTTCTGGGGAAGACTCTTCCCACTCTCTAGTTGGACCCTAGGGGGTGTTTGGTTTCTAGGGAACACTTGGCAGGCTATATAGGTCCCAGGAAAACCCTGGTTTTGTGTTTGGGTATTTTCCCACGCCTTGGTTTTAGCTAGGATTAAATCTGGGAATGCGTCAACCTGCCTGGAAATGTCCATTTTCAAGCCATTGATTGGATGGTTATGATCACCTTAACAAAGTGATTTTTGAGAGGGATGGACAATCAAAGGTGGACCCGCATAATGTAAGGTCCAAATCAATAACCTTTTTTATATTGTAACATTTTCCTAGCCATTTGTCATAGACCAATCATCCCATTGGCCTAGTCATGGAATTGGCCATATTCATTCTCATCTTGTATATTAGAGAGGTTTTGTAAGTGTTAGGGAATTCTAGAATAGAGCTATGTGGAAAGTTGTAGAGAATGGTGCAAGGGTTTAGAGAATTTGTAGAAAGTCCTAGAATTGTGTGGAGAGGTTAGACTCTAGAGTTGTGTAGAATAGTATAGAGTTGTGTAGATATCCCTGGTATTTTCTAGAGAACTCTAGGAGGGTCTTCTACAAATGTTCTAAGGAATTCTTAACTGTTGGATGTGTCTCATGTGGCACATTCCTAGCCATACATGTTTAGGTGTAGAGTCTTCCTAACTCTATATAAAGAGGGGTCCTTGTTTGTAAAGTGTCCAAGAGTTGTAGTTTTGAGAACTCTAGTGAAATACAAAGTGTTCTTTCACACACTTGTGCCTCTCTTGCATTCTATTGAGCTTTGGTGCTTAGCAAGTGTGGTGTGCAATTGGGTAAGGCTGACTCATTCACGAAGGGACTGTAAGACCAGTGTCACACTGTCTACACTTGGGAAAGTACTTGGGCTGTGACATATTGCTCAATGGTTAGCATCTTCTGACGAAAGTAACTTTTAAGAGGGATGGGAAATCAGAGGTGTATTGCAAATGATAGACAATGCTCATATCTTTTCTAGTATAGTAAATTTGGATTGTTTATTCTTAGACATCAATTGAATGGTTAGGTACTTAGTGTTGTCTGATCAAATTGATCTTTTGGAGGGATCAGCAATCAAAGATGGGCCCCATATGATGGTGGTCTAGATTGATAATCAAACCTAAGAATATATAAATATGGACCCTTCATTTTTATCCATTGATCAGGTAATTAAGATGATAAAGTCACTTTGATTTTTAGGAGGGTGTGGGAGGGATGGGGAATAAAAGGTGGATCCCACATGTTGGACGATCCAATCATTGATTGGACCTTTTTTAGTATAATCAATATGGACCTTTCCTTTTCATAGCCCTTCATCAGTTGGCTAGGATCATCCAAGCAAATTGACTTTTGAGAGGATGGGCAATAAAAGGTGGGTCCCATATGATGGATTATCCAAATCAATGGTTGGACCTTCTTTAGTATAATCAATATGGATCATCAATTGTCCTAGCTATTGATCGATAGTTAGAATTATTTGATCGAAGTGCTTTCTAAGCGACATGCAATCAGAAGCTGGATGCATGATGGACGGTTCATATCCATGATCAAACATGCTCACCAAAATGATTAATCAGGGATTCATGATTGACTTTGGCCATTGACCAATAGTTATAGTTGTCCAATCAAAGTGGTTATTGAGGGTCATGGTCAATTAGAGGAGGCTTTGAAATGATGGAGACACAGTGAGGTAACCAACCAAATTATAGACTTCGCCCGTAAAAGCCACAACGTGAACTAGATGAATGTAAACTTTCCCTGGGAGAACCCACAAGTGGCCACCAAACATAGGTAGATATTTCCAAGAAGCACTTCCAATTTCAAGTTTCTATAGGTTATGTTAAAAGCAAGGTGGCTGTCGGGTAAATGGTGAGGGTTTTGCCAGACTCCATTGAATCTATGCTTCTGTCATGGCATGGTGGGGGCAACGGGAAGACAGGTAAGCAAATCTGAGACTTATGTTTGCTAGTGGGAATCTGGTCAATATGGTCGGAAAGGAATCGTCAATGCTTCAGGAACATGTCTAGTAGCTCTCTAGATGTCTGCAAGCTAGCGGTTGGTCTTGTTTAGGATTGATTGGCTGATCCCTCAGCCTTATCTTAGCTCTTCCTTTGCTTATATGCTTGTATTACTCTCTCTCTCTCTCTCTCTCTCTCTCTCTCTCTCTCTCTCTCTCTCTCTCTCGTATTTTTCAGCCTCTGGCCTTTTCGAATAATATTATCATTTCTAAAAAAAATGTTAAAAGCAAGGAATTCATTCCTTCTTTTATAGCCAAACATGGGAGCACACCACCTATGATTTTGTTAGTTAGAATAAAAGAATAAAACTTCAATCCAAAACCCCTCACTAACATTACAAATTAAAAACACCTCAATCAAGAATTGGGGATCACCAATGCTCCTTTTTGGAAGTCTTCAATTTTGAGCATCTAATTTCTACTGACTAACCAAGTGAAAGCTGCTAACTTTGGAGGAACACCATAGGAGGTGAACGCACGCCCCTCAACCCTTGAAGAAGTCAGCTCCCTATAAAATGAGCGAATAGAGAAACGGCCGGATTTGGCTTTAGGCAAATTCCTTTTGGGGTGCAAACTCTAATGTCTTCCGAGAAACAACAAGCCACAGAGATGCCCCAAAATTATGCCAACTAATCATGGGAATTGCTGTTTTGAATCTTGTAATTGGTGAAATAGGATTTGAAAAGCAACGCCAAACAGCTTCAAGAAGGCTATCATGCTGATGAGTATAGTAGGTCAAGGTCCAACCATGTTGTTTGAAGATCCGCGTGTCATTGGTGTTAGTCTGTGAGATAGAATCCCTTGATGATCTTTTTTCTTAGGAAAGGTTCATCTTTGTTTATAATACTTTTCAATGCGTGCTCTTTGAACCCAAATCATCTTCTTCTTCTTTTGATTGTCTTTTTGTATTCCCTCATTAATCATTATCCTTTCTCACCTCTTTACAAATTTTCTTCTTTCATCCATCTAGCATCTTTTTTCTTACCTTATTAATTTAGCCCCCATCCTTCATTATCATGTTTCTCCATCCATTACATGTCATCCTTTCAGTATATATATAAAAAAAAGCACTTCTCTTAAAAGAGATTACACATACATTTCAAGATCGTGTGGGGTGTTTCAACAAATGCACCAAGGATTCATCCACCTGCCCCAAGCAAGGCCCTTCCTTAGGGGTCAATAGGAGTATTTAATAACACGACTGTCTGAACCACTCAGCTTTTGCATCATTTTGGTATATCTTTGTCACCTCTTTCTAATGATGACATTGTTCTTCATTAAAGGAACGGGAGCAATCTCACTGCTGATTTCCACCTCATCTGAGATTAGGATAATAACCTTATTTTGTTTGTCAATGTGGGTTTTCATACTTGTCGTGGCATTCTTTTTTCCTCTTTTGTGTGCTTAGGAATATTGTTTTGGGTGTGTGTCTTGTACTGAGCTTAAACTAATAGGAATATTTGAAACCATGGTTCATACCATTTGCCTGTACATACTGGTGGTTTTGAACATCAATACAATGTGTTTTCCATATGTGTCAGTATGTCACCCATCTGGAACTAAATTGGTCAAAGTTTACCTGATAAAGTTGATACGTTCCAATACATGTCTGTTTAGGAGCTGACCAGTATTTTGGACCTTTGCTGAGACCCATCAGATTCGTGTTAGTGGATCTAATATCATCAGCTGGTTATACTATAAAGCATACAAATTATGAAATGTGACCTGATACATGTTACAAATTTAGAATTACTGGCGCGAAGTATGGAGAGTGGTATATACTATCAACTACCGAGGACCAATCACTGGGTAGTCTGAAAACCATATCCGTACCAACTACCAATCAGCTTGGAGTCACATATGCAGTGCGAGCTGTTATAACGAAGCTTGTAGAACTCATCGCAATGTAAGGGACTCATCCAAAGCTTGTATTTAGCTATGAAGAGGAAAATACTTTCAATTTGATACTCTGATCCATGTTTCGGACTGAGCTGCCTTGCGTTGCAGTATTTTTTATTAGCAACAGTATTATTCATACATTCAAGTACACATACCGAAAAATAATTGTAGTTCTGTACTGAATTTGATTGCAGAAAAGCATATTTTCATATTTTTCAGGTACAAATATGATGTAATTGACTTGCTTTTGATTGATGGTATAGAGGTTGATATTTATATGCGTCTTTGCAGTATTTCCTGTATCAGTTATTACGAGGACTGAAGTATGTACACTCGGCAAATGTCTTGCACCGTGATCTTAAGCCCAGCAACTTGCTCCTAAATGCGAATTGCGACCTTAGGATAGGAGACTTCGGACTGGCAAGGACGACTTCCGAAACAGATTTTATGACTGAGTATGTCGTGACACGCTGGTACCGGGCCCCAGAGCTGCTTCTCAATTGTTCGGAGTACACTGCCGCAATCGATATTTGGTCGGTTGGTTGCATACTCGGTGAAATCATGACCCGCGAACCTCTATTTCCAGGCAAAGACTATGTTCATCAGCTGAGACTTATCACAGAGGTATCATTTTGGGACATCCCTCGTAGCTTCTATCAATCTGTAGTGCACATATCTTGCAGCTATCTTTCAAAAATAAATAAATAAGTAAATAAACAATTCTCTTGCAGCTGAATCTCCAGCATGGCGAAACTAGCTCCCTTCGTAGGGCTGTCAATGGGCTGGGTCCATGCCAAGGGAAAAAAATAAATAGAATGGGCCTGGTCTGACAAATTCAAAATCTGAGCCCAAACCAACCTGGGACTGGCCATTAGCAGCCCTACCCCATTGTCCTAGAAACCCCCTGCATCTGAAGGCTGACTATAGTTAAAAAGTTTATTTTAAGTATGATGAATTGTGCTTTCTTTCTTTCCCCTTAAAAGCTTGTAGGTTCGCCTGATGACTCAAGCCTTGGGTTTCTCCGAAGTGATAATGCCCGAAGATACGTAAGACAGTTGCCTCAGTACCCGAAGCAGCAATTTTCTATGAGATTCCCCAATAAGTCACCTGCAGTAGTTGATTTGATGGAGAAAATGCTTGTGTTTGATCCCAGCAAGCGCATTACAGGTATGTCAAGTCTCAAATAAAAAAGTTCCATTTGGAGTATTTGGGTGGTCTCTAAGAGTTTGTTCCTTTTAAAAATAAAGAAGAGATGTTCATAATGCATTTCTCTTTTCTGTATGGCCAGTTGACGAGGCGCTATGTCACCCATATCTGCAATCTCTTCATGATATCAATGACGAGCCCATATGCCCGATGCCATTCAATTTTGATTTTGAGCAGCCATCATTCACTGAAGAAAACATCAAGGAGCTCATATGGAGAGAATCCGTGAAGTTCAATCCAGACCCAGCACACTAGGAAAATCTTGCTAGTATGTGTGTTTATGTTGTGGAGACCATTGAAAATATCCTTTTCTTTTTTCTACAATATAATATCTATTGCCTGGTTTAGTGATAAATCATCTCCTTAATGGGTTGTTGGTGGTGGAAATGATGGGACCTGCTCAATAGATGGGTGGATCCTATAGTTCCAACCAATGGGAGCCCACTGGAGTAGCTAGTTCCATCCCTTTCCTTTACTATTTGTACTGTCATAAATTTCAAGAATGCCTTTCAACCTATGTCAACAACTCATTGCATCCGTATGTATTAGAGTACACAGGTCCTGAGCCTCAAAATTCTGCAGATGTTGGGACCAAGGTTCATTGACCTAGACTGTTCACTTTCTGGGCCCTATTGAGGGCTGGGAATGGAGATGCCATGAAAATTATGTTCAAGCTTCATAACCCTTTAGGGCCTGTTTGATTTTTGAAGGAAATGGTAATTACCGGGTAAATAAGTAATAATTAATTACCAGGGAATTACCCCATCGTTTCCTGCGCCTGCATTGACGGCTGAGCTTTTTGGCGTTGAAATCGAGGATGGCTGCCAAAAGAATATTGGGCCTACTGTGATGTAAGTGATGTATCAACACCGTTCATCCTATACATCAGCCTCATTTAGGCCATGAACCCAAAAATGAGGCAGATCCAAAGCTCCAATGGACCACACCACAGGAAACAGTGGAAATTGAATGCTTGCCGTATAAAAATTTATGTGGCCCTTAGAAGTTTTGTATGAAGCTGATATTTGTGTTTACCCCTTATTAATGTTTTTATGACCTATTGAACAGGTTAGATGACAAATATATATTAATGTGGGCCCAATAAACAAAATAACTTTTAATGGCAGACGTTTAAGGCCATTGTTTCCTGTGATATGGGCCACTTGAGCATTGCATTTGTCTCAATTTTGGACTTAGGCCCTAAAATCTTCTGATAAAATAGATGAACGGTGTGGATATGTCATGGTGTGGATATGTCATGCACATCACAGTGGGGTCCACAAATGCAAGTCAGCTTTTTTGGACCAATTTTCGAGATGGAAATGCATTTGAAATTTCAAACAAGGGGGAAGGAATAATGACCTTTTTCAAGGGTATTTCCCCGTTCCCTCAAAATCAAACAGACCCTTACTCTTTGGCCAATTTTCACTGAATCCAGTTTTTTTTTTTTTTCTCTCTCCTCTGTAACTGTCACTTTATAGGCCACTGATTGAATACAATGAGCAAATCTGGGGGACTTGTGGGGAAGCTGCAATTGATGGTGGGCCATCACATCAATAGTCTGGATTAGCCAGCCACGTGCACAGAATGGTGGTTCGGCAAACCATGCATTTCCAAGTGCATGTAGGAAACTAGAGCTGGTCTTGGGGCCTATCTAGAGAATGTCTTGTGCACTGGTTTTCCTCTACTTATGTTTGGAGCTGCGATACCTAGAAGCTAGAGATGCCTAGATACTTTGATATTCTTAACTTACCATGCTATGTGTTGGACATGACAAGATACTGTACTGCTACAAGATATCCCAGGATAACTTTAGGAAATGTTTTAACTGAATCCCATTGTATTATATTAGTTATTTGTAAATTTTGGGCAATCTCTTGCAATTTCATGTTATGAATGGGATATTTATATCTGTATCTGTTTCCTTCTCCATATTAGTTTCCTGGAGTTTTGAGAAGTGTATAGCCTTATCCCTGTTGTATCTGAGTCCGTATCACGTCTGGATATCATAGGTTTAGATTCCTCGTTGGACCATGCTGTGGCTTGGAGTATTCCTGTTGCTTCCCTAATCTCCCGAGTAGTTTCAGATTCCAATTTGCTCTCACAATCTAATGTTAATGTTTTGGTAAAAAGATGGAAAATCTATGTATCTGTAATTAATATATCACTGGAAATTTTATAGTTTTTGTCTAGAAGTCTCAATTTGAGTTTCGCGAAGTCCACACATGCTTCTCCACATGCACCTCTGTCTGCAGCCACACTTGCCTGATCCAACGTGTGTCTGGGACTTGGATCAGATGACCCTGTGTAGATGGCCTGGCCCAAAGATCAGGCCAACTGTCAGAAATAATGGTCGGTTGGACAAAGTCGCCAACTGCCCTGTGATCGGACCAGATTGATTTTCAGGACATCAACACTGTGGGTCCCACTGCAGGCATGACTCAGATGTGCTACACACATGCCTGGATGGCATGTGTTGCCCTGTTTTGAGGTGCCCGTGGCTTCTAATTACTCCATTTCAACTGCTTGTCATCCTCACCGCAACTCACTGACATTTGAAGTGTGTTTGCAGATCAGGTTCTGTTATGGGATGATGCTGATCAGTGATGCATCTCTGTCTTCTCCCTTGGCCCACTTTGCAATTGGGGTTGCAGTGTATTATGTATATGGTGGACTGGTTGAAGAAATATATAGGAAGAGAGAGCTGCCCACCTTCTTCTGCAGCCATGGAAAGGGTGCATTTAGACAAGTTGTAGAACTCTGGAACAGTTTTCACGGCGAAGCTGTCACCATGTAAAATTGCAAGACTGATTTTTGCTTTCAAATAAGATGTTTGTATCTGAATGTTTGATGCACATTGTAACGGAGAACTTGCATTTTTCTCTTGGTCCTTGAGAGAGAACTCCAAAGCTGGAGCTTTGTATGATGCTGTGATGCTCTCTGACAGGTTTTCTTGCTACACTAATAATAAGGAAACTTGATGATGATAGCAACTACTTTGTGTGTATGATTTCTTCATTGTTTCTTGGTACTATATATATTTTCTACAAGTGTATGATTGGCAGCTCATCCAATCTTAGCTGTCCAAATTGTAGGCCTGTTGTAGATGGGTGGGTCATCAAAAGATGTCGAATTTTGCGATTGGTTTTTGAGTTTTTGGCCATTTCATTGTACTGTCCCTTTTGTTGGCACCAATTACAATGTGCCATTTAATCAATGGGTGTTCTGTTCCATGCTTCATCTGGAATGGGTCTGAGGTATGCATGGTCTGGACTGAGGAACGAGTATGGTGGATGCATGTGGATGTTTTGCTACGTCTTATTGAAGTGAAGCAGGGTTGCCCCTTGTTCTTAGCACCGTTGAACAGGAGAATTCTTCATTTTGTTGTAGTCTTTTTCTTCCTCGTCTTCTTCCTTCTTGGGGGGTTAAAGTGGGGTTT
Organism: Magnolia changhungtana; assembly: GCA_030180095.1. Classification (NCBI taxonomy): domain Eukaryota; kingdom Viridiplantae; phylum Streptophyta; class Magnoliopsida; order Magnoliales; family Magnoliaceae; genus Magnolia; species Magnolia changhungtana. The sequence goes on from JASAUF010000421.1 coordinate 5,409,983, forward strand.
TTGCCACACCCCAAAGAATCAAAACTACAATCTTACAATGTCACGAGGCAATCCTCTTCGGTGAAACAGGAAAGACTTTAAAGGGTAGGGAAGATAACCATTTAGGCCTTGCTTGACTTTATAGGGAAGGGAAGAGAACCGTTTAGGCCTTGCTTGGCAGACGCCTAAAAATTAGCTCATCTCATTTTTTTAGTTAACACTAATTATGTATTGGAGATCTTGATATCTAATGCATAATTACTATTAACATGAACTCATTATGTGTGTTAGTAGTGGTGTACCATAATATATTCTTTTGGATCACCATACATTTTTTATATATTTATAAATAATAGTACTAAGGGAGAGAGATCCTAATCCAAAAAATTTCAACTAGAATATAGTATCAGAGCTAGGTTTCCTACTCTCTCAGCAGCGGCAGTGGTGCTGGTGCCTGTCTCCAGCAGCAACAAAACAGACCAGCGGCAGTGATCCATGTCATGATGATTGGGTCAGTGACAACTATATTGTCATGAGTTGGTTGCTTCATTCTTTGAAACCTGAGATTAGAGGAGCATTGATGATGTGCATATCTTCTAAGGAAAATTAGGATAGTTGTAGAGGTCTCACAAGATTTTGCCCATGCTTATTTGTTTGCATAGGGAGACTACTCATATACAGTAAGGTGAATTGTCTATCGAGACATTATGCTATCTTATGTCAAAAATGGAATGAATTAGATTATCACCATTAGTGTCAGTGTTGTGCCTGAAAAACCATCATCATGGTTCATTCATTTGCTTCATTAACATGTGGAATTTAATCTAATATGATATCTATTAGGTTAATAAGAGGGTTTTCTTTGTTTATCTTTGAGAACTGGAGATTGGACACAACGAACACGTGCCAAGAGAGAGTAAGCCATGGATTTCATATCATGTTTGACTATAACCACTAGCAGGTTGCAGGATGAACCGTTGCTTATTTGTTCTTGATGTGGTTATCCCATGCAAGGAGATTGATGACAAATCAAGATGGAAGGTCTTTACCATTGAGCACGATAATGAGTTAGTGTATTGTTTCCCCCCCACCCCACATAAGAATGTAAGTGCGTTATGTGAATAGGATCTTGGTGACGGATCTACTAGGCACTTGCATCAGTAGATCAATTAAAGTCTTTAAATTAGGAGATCCATCATGCATGGACCAGTGTTGACAAATCTAATCCTTAACTCTGAAGGCATGTAAGGAGCTTAAGGTCCTCATGATATGTGCTTTGGCTTACTTTACGAGATTACATTGGAAGCCGACATGTGGGCGGTGCTAGGTGCATGCATTAGGTGTTTAAGATGAGGCTCACACGATTTGACATAGAATTTACTTGTCTGCTTGGGATATATTTATGGATTGATCTTGTGGTTTAGATAGTCCATCAAGTATTTTCTTAGTTGGTCAGCACACCTAATATTTTCTAATAATTAATCAAGGTTTTTCAATTGTTGAAATTCAGTTTTTAACGGTTGATTTATTTTAATCATCCTTAATTCCATATAGATATCTAATAGTTAAGATTTGTTGATCTCTCCCTTAGATTTGCATGAGATATTATTGTGGCCATGAGACTGGAATGATTATGTCAATACGAGTACGTGGAAAGGCAAGATTACAAACTTTAGATATAATAGGGTATATCAAGTTTGTAGGGTGGTGGAGCACGATACTTGGTCTAATTACTCTTTATATATTGATCATATCCTGGAGGAGGTGAGAGAGAACCTTAGACATCTATATCACTTTGATGTCACCACTTAGAAAGAGGAGAGAGTGAGAGGAGAATAGAGATGAAAAGAGAGGAGAATGCATCTCCTCACTTTTTCTCTTTCATTCACGCGATCACACATGCAAGGTCCATCTAGTGGATGTTCTCATTCGACACCCCTAGCCATATTTATATGGGTGTTTGGGAGGTTTTCTTTACTTCTCGTGTAGGATAGATTGGAAAGAAACTTTTTTATTAGGAGATCGGCGTGCAAGAAAATTTATTTATGGCGGCATTGATTTCAGGTATGCGTAGACATAGTTTGTTTTTATTCTTTTAATTTTTATTACATCTAGTTAGCAATTTGTCAATCTAGTTAAAATCAGAGTTTTGAAAAGTATATGCTTTAGTTGTCTTTCTAAAACCTTAACATCTGTATGTTATCTGTTACTATTCTTGCTGAGGAAGTGGTATGAAAAACATTATATTTTTAAGTTTTTTGGTGGACTTAACGATGAATTTGTGCTTCAACTTATCCAAGTCTTAGTAAGGGAGTCTTTGTCTTCTTTGGAAACAACCTATAATTACTTCAGATTGAAGCCACTTGCGCTTCCACCATTTCTCAACATTCACCTAACTATGAGAGATCTACCTTTGTTGGGCCGAAATCAAACATGGGAGGAAACCCAACAAAATGTTTGGATAATGAACGTGCTAATTATACATTATCTTATACTGTGGACAGATACAACATGGTCTGTATGCACCATGTAAATGCCAACACACTAGAGAGTTTTGTTATGGGTCTGTCAGGAGCTAGTGTATTAAGTATTTTTACCAATCGCATATCCAAGTCTATTTTTGTTCCTAATGTATCATACACATTAATTTTGATGCAACCGACTACATGGCTAATCAAGAACGTGACTTTCTTACATATTCCATCTTTCTTCCAAAAATTAAACTAGTTGATGGATCTTATTCCAGAGTGTTTTGAACAGAATCTTATCAATTAAGCTCATCTATTACAATTTTTTTATTATTATTTTTTTGGGTTAGCTTGTTAATACACACCCATGTCAGTACACACACTCCATGTTAGCCACCCCCACTAGGGATCGATACCAAGACCTCAAGCTCATCTATTACACTATTTATTATTCATGTTCCATGATCCACATGTAATTTACTATCAGCAAGTGCACGAACTAAACAACTTCATCGTTTTGTTACTTTTTTTTTTTTTTTTTTTTTCTGACACTTGTATTATTTAGGATTTGCAAACTAGGAAAAGGATTGGTGGTGGATGTGAGGCAATGTAGATACTACTACTTTATTTACTTCTATTGCAAAGTTCAATTTTTTTAAAAAATGGGCAGTACATTTGTGGCATTTAAGATTTTCGTCACATCTTAGTAAATTTACGTTGCAATTTACTTTATAGTATTTTTAATTTTTCATTATTTTGGATTGTGAAAGTTGTTATTTATATAAGTATCTTCATAACATCTATCCTTTATGCATGAATAAGTCCGTTAAACCTTTTTTTTTTTTCCATTCAGATGTTTGAAAACTTACACTTTAAAATATTTACATTTGAAAATTATTACTTTATATTATTTATTGATGATTACTCTATGTTCTCATGGTATTTGATGAGAAACAAGACTTGTGAATTTAAAAATCGATAATATCTATATTGATCGGTACTGTTGATATCGCATATAGGCAATATGATATATAGGGGGAGTAATTAAATTCTCTTGTATTGCACAAAATATTGTAATGTATCACTAATATGTTGTAATATTTAGCTAGAAACCTCTCATAAAATTCTCCCATATCATTGATATATATGATACATTCGGTATGTATCAACGATAGATTGCAATATATTTTCTTAATAGATTTTTTTTTTTTTTTTAAATCTTATAAAAAATTATTTTATTTAAAATTTGTTTAGCGGAATTTTTTTTCATACTTGTATTGTTTGATTTATAAATTATATGAACTCATTTTGAATATAATTGCATCAATTTTATTCGACAACTATAAGAAAATTTATTGTGCATACGTATTTATTTTGTGATTTATATTTTCAAATATGTAAATTTATCTTTTTAGAGTCTTTTTCAACATATCTAGAAGTCTTATAAAAAATTCATCATCTCCTAGTATTCCTCTCAAACAGCAATATATTCTCCAATATATATGATATTTCTCATACGATACCGATATGCTTTTGTATTCCAAGCATGTGATATGTATATCGATATCGATATTCAAATCATTAAAGAACAGATGTTCCCTCTATTATTTAAATGTTTGTAAAATATGTTTATAATTAGTTTAGATGTACAAATAAAACATTTATATTTAATAATGTCAAAGAGTGTACATGTCAGGAATTACAACATTTTTGTTTAAACATTGATATTGAGCTTTAAATGTGTTGTGTGTTCACATCTCAACAGAATGAAGTAGTTAAATGAAACAATTTATACTTATTAGAGACATTCTATTATAACTAGAATGAAAGACTCTAAAAGCTATTGAGTAAAGAAGTTCTAACTACTATCCATATAATAAATAGAATTCTGAATTATCCATTTAAGTTTATTAAACTTGATTTAGAACTATTCGTATTTCCTCTCAAGGTGTTTGAATTTTTCTTCTTTTTCTTTTTATATCCGCATAGTTAATAGTACAAACTTCTTTTTAGGTTTATGATATATATATATATATATATATATATATATATATATATATATATATATATATATATATATATGTTGTCCTTTTACTATATGTTGATATGTTTCTTGAAATGTTTTCTTTTTTAGGAAATTTTCTATTTTGGGAAGATACCCTCCTGTGTTCTATAATAAGTAAGATAATCCTCCCCCTACAACCATTACCAACTTAACTCATCTACTATAACTCATGTTGTATTTAAGTCTTCTTCTGATCAACATAGTTTTTATTCATTGTACTTATCACACCATTGTTGTTACAGTATAATATTATTATATTTTTCCATACACTTTTAGTAATTTTGTGTCATATAACTTTGTCTCTATATTTTCATACATTTATCTCTATTATTTCTTCTGATTTCATTCTCTTTTTGGTGGCGGCTTCCTTGAAAGACCCCTAATGATTGGGAAACAAGTACTGTTCGATAAAATTGTAGCCATCGACAAGCAAAGTATATGGATGTTGGTTGATCTCTCTCATGGTTATTACATTGTTGGGTACAAATTGCTTTATACTCTAAAACATAACCTTAATGAGTCTTTTGCTCGGTATAAAGCTTGTTTAGCTGCACATGGCGTTACTAAGAAATCGTGAATTAACTACTATGATGCATTTTCGCTCATTGCTAAGATCATCTCAATGCGTGTCCTTCTCGTTATCACTGCTTGTTGGCATTGGTCACTTTATCAACTGAACATGAAAAAATCTCTTCTTTAAGAAGATCTCGACAAATAAATTTGTATGTGGCTCCTGGCCTCCAATATAAAGGACTATCTAGTAAAGTTTGTTGGCTAAAGAAAGTTCTCTATAGACTCAAACAATCACCTCGTGTGTGATTCGAATGAATTGGTACCACCATCCTTGATATTGGTCCATCTAACTACTTTGTCTTTGTGAAGCGACGTCACACTTTTACTATTATTTTGGTAGTAATGATATTATAATTATTGATGATAATCCTCATGATATCTCCTTAATAAATGTCTTTTTAGTCAAAAGTTTTGAGATTAACGATTTAAATTCCTTACGCTATATATTTACTTGGGAATGAGGTTGCTCATTCATCTAAAGGTATCTTCATTTTTCAAATGAAATACTACTTTAATCTTTTCAACGTCACTGGTATGCTTGATTCTTGATCAACCGAGTCACTATAAAAGTTAAGCATAATTTATTACAAGATAATTCGATCCTCTCAGTAATTGTGGCATGTACAACGGTTAGTCAGGAAGTTGATTTATTTTTCCATCATTAATCTTAAAATTGCCCATGTAGTTAATGTTGTTAGTCAATTTTTGCAAACACCGCATTCTTATCATCTCAAAGCTCTTTTTGAATTCTTCTTTATATTAAAGCCACCCTTGGGAAGGTTCTTTTCTATGTAAATCATGACCATTACAATATTTGAGCTTATATGATATTGAGTGGATCATTGCCACGCTACTACAAAATTTTGAAATTTTTTTTTGAGGCAATTTAGTTACGTTTAAGAGTAAAAAAAATAAACTATTGCTACTCGGTCCTTTGCTAAAGTCGAGTATTATTTATGGAGCCTGCGACTAGTGAGGTTCTATGATTGTTCTCTGTGTTTAGCTGAACTTGGCATTCACATCTCTTCTCCAAAATTGTTGTATTATGACAACTAAGTTGTCATTCACATTACTTTCAGTTGAATTTTTCATGAGCAAACCAAACATATTAAAGTCGATTATCATTTTATTTGAGAAAAGCTCGCATTAAGTATTATCGGCACACCTTATCTAGCTTTTAAGGATGGATTGACTAATATCTTCACTAAGGGTAATCATTCTTCTTGGTTATCTATATTATTTTTAAGCTGGACATGATTGATATTTATGCACCAGCTTCAAGATCAACGCTAGTATTGATATATATAAATCTATTTTTGGTGCTTTGGACTGCATATATTTTTATGTCTTTGGGAGGGAGAGAAATACTAACCCTAAAGTTTCCATAAAAAAATGTCTTTGGAATAAGATTTTTAACATATAATTATTATTAATTAAAATGAGATAAACTCATTTTCTCATTTTTAGGCATCTACAAAACGGAGCCTTAGAAATCAACTGTGTCATTATTAGCCTCTCTCTAGACATTTAGAGGGCATTTGGATCTTAATAAGTTAAGATAATCTACTTATTGTTGGGATTTGGTCTGCGGAATCACACAGATATGGATCTATGATAGCAATCCAATGGCGCCAAGCAATCACAAGAAACACAAAGCAACACAAATCTACTATAAAAATATAAATAACAAAGAAAAATGACTTACCCGATTCGAACAACCTCAAATCTCACCCCTACTACACCCTTTAACACCTTAGAACCCCTTCTAGAAACCCTTAAAATCTCTTTAGAAAGCCTTAGAATACGTTAAAATAACCCTATGGACTCCTATTTATAGTTTAGAAAACCTCACTTACACACTGACTTTGGAATAGTCCGGAAACCGTTTCAAATTTACGCAGTTCATATGCTGTCTGCATAACCTTCGATTGGTCAAATGGCACCTTCGACTGGTCGAACTTGTCTTTCAACTGATTGAAGACCTCGGGAATTCTTGCTGTACTTCGAGTCGAACTTTCCATAAGTAAATAGCTTATCTTGATTTCTACTAATTAAACTGAAGTGATTAAGTTTAAATAAAAAAGTTACTTATAATTGATCATAAACCAAACTTACCTATCTCAAAAAGGTTACATATGTACTACTATAAGTAGAAAAAGTTACTTATTTAATAGTATCCAAATGGCGCCTTAGTGGGAAATTTTCCAGTAAAATCTCTTGCGACTTGGTATTGTGTCATGCTGGATGAGTGGGCCTGACTCTTGGCCGAGTTGCACAGGACTGACTCGCTTGAGTCTTGAACGATTCATCTGAGCCAGAGCGAGTCATATGAGTCTACCCACCTTGTAGAACTCACAATCAGGGGCCGCTCAAAGGGGTAGGCAGGTGAGGCAATCGCCTAGGGCCCTAATTCAAATCGGATTGCGTACTGTGTTACTCAGTACGTTCTTAGGATACTGAGTAAACTCAGTTGGGCCCAATGTGAATGTATTTGTCTTATCCACTCTGTCCATCTATTTTTTCAGATCATTTTAATCGTTGAGCCCAAATTTGAGGTATATCTAAAGCTCAAGTGAACCATACAGCAGGAAACCGTGGAAATAATGATTTCCACTGTTGAAACCTTTCTATGGACCACAGTGATATTTATTTGTCATCCAACGTTTTCATAATATCACAAAGACATGGATGAAGTGAAATATATATATATATATATATATATATATATATATATATATATATATATATATATATATATATATATATATATATATATATGATCTAGAAAACTTCATTTGATCTTGTGCTTCCATGAAAGTTTTTTATGGACGAGTAGATAAAATTCAATTCACACTTTTTACTCAGTACGTGTGGTCCATTTGATCTTCGGATATGCTTCATTTTTGGGCTAACGACCTAAAGTTATCTGCTAAAATGTATGGACGGAGTAGATAAAATGCATGAATGACTGTGGGACCCACACAATTTACTCAGTACGCTAATTGTATTACTCAGTACGCAATCCGTTTCCCCCCTAATTACGAAGGCTCTGTATTATAGCAAAATTTAAAAATTTTAATTATGAAGGTCTCAAAATTAAAAGTAAGAAAAAGAAAAAAGCCTAAAATTTTTGAAATAAAACTTATTGAAAGGCCTACGAAATAGGAAGATCTAAAAATTAGTTTACAAATTTGAAATTGAAAATAAAAAACAAATCCTATAAACTAAGACTATCAATAATAACAGTCCAACTCTATCGTTTCTTTTGCAAAATAATAGCATCATTCCCAGTAAATTCTTCTCCTGAAAGGACCACAGCTACCTACTTTATTGCTAATTAAGTTCTCAAAAAATTAAATTCTAAGCCTTATTTTTATGACTTGCCTAAGGCCCCAAAAATGTTGAGCCGTCCCTGCTGACAATACAGACTCAACCTGGGTTTGTCTGAGTTCTGAGTCAACTCAGACATGTCGGACTGAGAGGTGTCTAACATATGCTTGTGTCGTGGTTAATGTTCAGCCAACATGGGGGAGGATGAATCCAGGAAGGCTAAAAAATGTTGATAGGCTCAAAAGGCAGTCTAAAAACTGCATGTATTTACAAGTTCTGACCTTTCTAACCGTTGTTATTGATGGGCCATGCCTAAAAATTGCAGCGAATGAAAAATCCTATCCACCCATTAGAGGACGTCTCCTATAGGATGTAGGATGTTTTGCCGGACTTTGCTTTTCTACATTTTCATTTGCAACACTAAAAACACCTCCATGCCTATCTACAGTCTGCTCAACTGGTATGATTTTGAAATATGCTCCATCCACAGTACAATTCACTGGATGAACGGTCATGATCTTATACAAGTGGGCCGCAAGCAAGGACATCTCTCTCTCTCTCTCTCTCTCTCTCTCTCTCTCTCTCTCTCTCTCTCTCTCTGTGATCAATGTTATTTTTCTTCTTCTTTAAGTATTGTAGTGTTTTAATCAATTGAGATTAGAGGCTTGCCTTTGGAAGGAATTCAGTTTCACAAATCCCAGTTATACGATTCAAGTACTTATATTTCGCTTGGACGAAATTGCAATTTGATAATGTATATGCATCCAAACACGCCATCAGTAATGACCAATCAAATTCATTTTCTTTCTTCATTTCCAATTTATACTAAAAAAATGGCTTCAAACAACAAAGCAACTGATAATAAATAGACAAATATCATAGATGGATGCTATCGTAATGGCACTCCTTGAATTCCACATCGTCGATGGGTAATCTGTCTGTTGGATATGGGCATGGGTACGCCTCCGAACCCTGATCGGGTAACAAAGAGCATGGCTGAGGGCTCACATCATTCGAGACTCCCTGAATGTCAGTGCAGTTCCATATCGGCTTCTTCGATTTCACAACCTCCATGTTTACATTGGAGATGCATATGTCTGTAAATGGTGCCTTTGAAATCCCCGCCAATTTCCCGGCCATTGTCACATTCTCTGCAACTATATTGCTGTAGCTGATATTTTTAACGACAGGGATCGCATTCGGATCAAAGCCATCATCAGGATGTTGGCCGTAGTCACCCGTCATCCAGAAAACCCACTTCATGGTATTCAACGTCATTCCTTTCGCGTATATGTTCTTTACGAATCCACCACGTCCGGGGGCAGTTTTGATCCTCACTCCAGACTCTGAATTGATGGCGTAGATGTCTTCAGCACGGACGTCCTGAATCCCACCAGACATCTCGCTGCCTAGGGCAATGACAGCGCTGGTGGGCGAAATGCATGTGAGCCGTCTGATGATCACATGCAGGGTGGGCATTCCGAAGGCGATCCCGTATTGGTCCCAACCACTTTTTATAGCGACACAGTCATCGCCGGAGACTATATAACAGTCCTCAATTCGGACATTGGAGCATGAATCTATAAACAGAAACCAGAATAGAATAAGATCACAAACAGAACAGAGAGTGATCTAAGTTCAGTCATTTAACACATCTATCAGATTGAGAACTAGAAATCTGAGGGGACCAGACAAACCTGGGTTGATTCCATCAGTGTTTGGAGATATAAGTGGAGCGAGAATTGTGATTCCTTTAACGATTACGTCACTGCATAAAATAGAAATCCATAAAAACAAGATTAGTATGGTTTGTCATTTCTTTTGCCAAACATCATTTTCTGATTTAGTACATGGTTTCAATCCTATATTTTATAAGATTGGTGGATGTGTTAATCAATCCAGATTGAACATCTGAGAATTGTAATGTCTTCAACGATCAGTGCGGTTGTCATTTCTTTGCCAATAACCATTTTCTGATTTAGTAAATGGTTAGGATTGTGGGATGTGTCAAGCAGTCCAGACCGAACATCTGAGAATTCACCTCATAGATGAGTCCCATTCCTAGAAAAAACATATGATTGCAACAATCAAGGGTCTGTGGACTATCTAGGCAATGGACCTCTCGCGACGACTGATGTTGATTGGATAGCTACTGATGTTGATAATGGCAATAATATTGGATTACAGATTAATTTGGAATTAGAAGAAAATCTAACCTGCTGTAAACGGGATGGACATTCCATGAAGGAGAGTTGTTAAATACGACATTGGATATAAGAATCTGATTGGAGAACATAATCTCGACGAGGTATCCACGGGTGTAATTCAGCTGTTTATTGTGGAATTTGTCCCACCAGAGAGCACCTTGGCCATCGATCGTGCCATTGTCACCTGAAAACTTATCAGATTTAGTCCACAAACTACCAAAAGGTGGAGCTTTTTCAAATCTCCAAGCTATGAATCAAGACTCTAATACACAACTAGCATGTCCAACACAAGCCAAGTTGGAGAATCATGGACCCGGTGCAAGTATTTATTTAAATAGATGAACAGGTTGTACCTGTAATCACAACATCAGTGAGATTTGATCCCATGATAAGGCTGCTGTATCTCCCGCCAGGCTCATCTCTTCCTCTGCCGTAGGAAGGCAAGGGGTTGATAAGGGGCCAATCTGCTTCATCCTACAACAGTTGAAATGGAAATTGAATGTTTTTTGTATTCATAATACATAAATATTGTATTCATAATACATAAATATAATTTAAAAAATAGATTAACTAGTGAAAGGACTACTTGTTATTGCTATACTATTGAGATCAGATGTTGATGGGAAGTGTGCCACTCAAATGAAGTGGACCTGATTGCTCTTCCCATCACCATTCAATCTTAATTTGGATTGGGAAAAAGCATCCCCTAATATCATGACTCGAAAATAAAAGCCTGTCACACATAATATAAGTCATTAGAAATACATGAAATACTAACCATCACATGTGAAATATTTTAGTTACATGCAAGAAAAACACGATGCATTTAGAAATTAGTTTGAAGAGTTTCTTACCGCTTGCTTTTATACTAGTAAACTTATGACACGTGTGCAAGATCTGAACCTTCCATTTTGTCTTTTGTGCTGATGGTGTGTTGCCATGATGTGCAAATATCAAGCATGATGGGGCCTAAAATTTATAGTGGGCCACACTAGTTCTATGCATCCTTACAGTCCACAGCATAGAGAAGAGGCATTAACGGTAAATAAGTTAAGATTGAATTTCAGGTTGGGAATCAAATGGCAGATGAGAGCCCAGATGACCCTACCATGATTAGGTGATAACCCAAAAGGAAACTGGACTCTTTAAACTGACCACTTAAGAATTTTGGAAGAAATGAAAGGCAGGTCTAACTTTAATGGAAGTGAAGTGATGATCCCAGCCTCACGTAGGTCAATGGTGTTGGGATGTGGTGGGATTTGATTGGGCCACATGCCACGATAGAGGTGAGGCCCATGCTTTACATGATTTCTACAAAGCGTGTTCCATCTACTAAATAACTTGGATCTTGCATGCATCTGCCATGTTCGCCTACAAGATCTTCAGAACAAAGAATGGATTGAGAATCGCAACTGGAACTCAGCTTTGCCCACTTAGGAAAAGGATGACCATTCAATATTTGGGGACCACCACAAACCAGAAAGTTCAAATAATCATTCCAATCTATTGATCGTAGTCATCGATCAAGGCTATGTGTACAAAATCAATCAAAAGTTCATATATGATTTTGCAGAGACTTGATGACCGTTGTCAATCTTGCAAACTCTTTGATCAGATAATAATCCATAGAAGGTATATTGATCAAAGGTGACTCAATATGAAGGCATTGACTGGATCAATCACAAGTCTTTCCTGTCTGGGTCATTGCAACTGCTTCTTAGAATAGAAGCCAACTCTATTTAATGATATACAAATGTTTCTACCAAACAATTAAGGTATAAATGGACATATGGGGTCCACCCACTGAGACGTTTTAATGACATCCAAACCGTACATGACTTAATCCCCATTGTATTCTTCTTTTATTCTAAAATCCATGTCAATCCAAAACAAAGATGCGCCACAATATGAAAAATCATGCCTAAAACCTCTAAATCATGTTTGGTTGGCTCATCTGAGTTTTGCAATGGCTTAATTTTCTGGATGTCGATTCATCTTCTTAATGGATTAGATGGAATAAAAATAACAAAATGGACCCCACATACAGTATAAAATCTTTTAAATGGTGGGCAACCACATCCCAAACTGTGCCCAGTGGTGTGACCCACCTGAGTTTTGGATCTGACTAATTTTTGTGTTCTAAGTAGATAAATAGGGGGCATAAATGATGAACCGATTGAATATTATAAAAAACATCACTATAGGATCCACAAGTTGATTTATACATTAATCTTAACCTAGAAATGCTTTGCGGTGGATGTAGCACCACCCAATTCCACGGTGAGCAGAGGTAGACGCAAATTGCGTGGTGACCCGTTAAAATAGAATTTGATTGGGCCATGTGCTACTGTTAGATGAAACAACTCAAAGCATGTTCCAAAACTGTTAGGCCTGAATACATAATCAATGTCATTGCTGACAGCGGCACGTGGCTGAATCAATCCAATCCATGTATACAGGCTCAAAGGGATCCACCTTTAAAGGAACACCTTTGATAATGGAAGGAATGCAGTTACACATGACCCAAAAAAAGAACAAAGAAAAATCGATTGGTTATCAAGGCCATACGATTATAGGAGCCATGTGCAGTCGACGGTGGACCCATCCTACCCACAATTGTACGTGGGCCCACTTGGGCCTAACACACTCAGACATTAGTTAGGTAAGGAATACTCATCCCAAGAAAATTCCCATTGTAGCCTTGACAATGGTATTGGGATGGTCTCAACCAATGGAAAAGTCTGCTGACTTGAAGTGCCCTACTAGGCTAATCTTTTGAGTTTTGACCAGTTCAAATCTCGAGCTGAAGCTGACATATTTTTAGGCTGATAAAATATTTATTCCATTTTTGCCCCCAGTTAGGTTCCTCCAGGTCTCTATGGGATCCACCGCTGTGCAATATTGCATCCAACCTGTCAAGCAGGGTCAGCACATCATGAGAGTTGGACGGACCAAAGATCAGGCCGATCCAACCGTTATCTGGCCAACACCACGTGAATTTGGAGATTTTTGGATGGCTGTCCATTGTTTTCTGTGTTGTAGCCATCTTAATGATGGTATATATCTGATTTTTTTTTTAGGGACATCCGATCAGCACCAAGGGAGGCTAGATCAATGAGCGGATTGGATGATACAAAAACAACAGTGGACCCCACGTAGATAACCGTGCAAAATCAGGTGAATGACAAAGTGTACACGCACGTGAAGAACTCTTTAGAATAAAACACAGATATTCGACAGAAACTTGTACAGGAACGCGAACGAACAGGGGCTCTGAGGAGCCACTGTAAAGTATGAGTTTCATCCACACCGTCCATCGATTTCGGCACATCATTTTAGATTACTAACCCAAAAACGATTCCGTTTCAAGGCTCAAGTGGACCACACAATGGGGATTAAGCACTTACCGTTGAAAATTTTTTGGAGGCCAGGGAAGTTTTCGATCAAGCAGATATCTGTTTTTTCCCTTCATCCAGTTGTATGTGACCTTACAAACAGGTTGGATGGAAATTAACCATAAAGGTAGGCACTAGGAAAGTTTCAACGGTTGGTGTCATTATCACGGCTTCTTCCAGTGGTGTGGTCCACTTGAACCTTACATCTGCCTCATTTTAAAATTGTACCCTAAAATGATATGAAAAAAATGAATGTTACGGTGTGGATAAGACAAATTCATCACCGTAGCCCCTATGAGCCCCTGTCAGTCCCTGGCTAGGGAGGGGCGTAGCAATATCCAATCAGCGTCCGCAGGAAAGGCCTTTTGTTCCGGCTTTCATACATGGAGTCAAAAGTACGACGTGATTTGACCAAGAGGTCAACAGAATACCTACCTACCTTCAGATAAGCTAAGCCAATGGTCTGGTGGGCCATATCATTGCATGTCCATGCATGAAAATTCTCAAATATGGGAAGATCCTATCCGTTCAATAGGTAGTCAATCAAGTGGACGGCTGCTAGAGAAAATGGAGCAACGGCTGACATTTTCCCTAAAAAAAACAATGGTGTAACAAGGATGTTCCGATGTGGAGCAATGAAGAATGGGACCCATTTATCAACGGTTTGGATTACCGAGACAATGGGTACCTTACAAACTCTCAACCGTGCATTTTCCTGATTTTCGAACAAGAGATAATTACAAAAGAGTAAAACTGATGGATGGGCAGAATCTCATTCACATGTGCCACGACGAGTTTTTTTTTGTTTTTTTTAAAAGAAAATCTTGTTTCGGATCTAGAAATAAGGTGGATATCGGACCGATACAGAAAGCGATACGATAGAAGGGGGAGAATTCAGACATACCTGAGAGCCGAGAATGACAGCATCTCTATGGAGATAGAGAGTGAAACAGCTGGTGAGATTGAAGCTGCCTGTCAGCCATTTTCCAGGCGGAACGTAGAGCTGTCCTCCACCGTCCGATACAAACTGGCTCAGATGAGAGATCGCAGCTTGAAATGCTTTGGTGTTCACCGTCACGCCGTCGCCGACTCCGCCGAAGTCCGTCAACGAGACGCTGTGAGTTCTGCATTTCGTCGACTGGTAGGAGAATGATTCATCTTTACATTCCCTAGCGCATTCAGCTGTTTTTAAAGAGAGTAATCCAACTATGACAAGGATAGATATTCGAATGATCTGTGGAATGAATACAGATTATTAGAAAGAGAATAACTTGAAAACAGAGTCTGATTTTTGAAAAAACATAAATTAAAAACAGGGGAGTATGAAAATGAATCCATTTTTAATGGAAAAGGAAGAACGAGGGAAAGAGAAGCTGTCTTAAGAGAAAACCCAAAAACAGATTTATTTATTTTTTTTTTTAAAAACATTTTATTAGAGAAAGAAGAGGGTGTTAAAGAAAAGAAAAGAAAAGAAAAGGCAAAAACAGGGAAGGAAGAAAGCTATAGTTTCTACTTTCTTGGATGAAATCAAAAAGACTTTCAATCCAAAAACAGTAAAGTACAAAGGGGAAAATGGGGAAAAGCCAGAACTTCTGTTTTCAGAGAAAGAACCCAAAAAAAAAAAAAAAAAGAAAGAAAGAAAAAAAAAAAAAAAAAAAAAAGCAGGAAAAATCGACTTTATTTGCAAGAGTAAAATCGATTTCGATTCTAAATGAATGATTTTTTCTGATTATATATATATATATATATATATATATATATATATATATATATATATATATATATATATAAAGGAAAGGTCTCATCTTTTTCTCATCTCTCAAAGCGAGATTTCCGTTTGTATTAAGAAAATTGAATTGAGAAAAAGAAACCTATCTAAGTTTTTTCTGAAAAAATCTAAGAATAAAAATCATGTTTTAATACAAACAGAAGAAAAATATAGATAAAAAAGATGTTTGTTTTCTTACAATCAACGGAAAATAGCCAAAAAGAAAAAGAAAAAACAGAGAAGGAAACTGAAAACGAAACGGAGAGCTGACAATCTCATGATTTTGAAAAATAACAGAAACCCAAGACATAAAAGTACAAAAACAAAGAAAAAAGAGAAACCCAAACAAAAAATCGGCCGAAAAATGAAATCTTCCTTCTCAAAAGGGAAAAAATAAAAGTCTTACAGGAGTCGTAGGATTTCTCTGCAACGCCATTGCAGTAGCTCTATCGACAAAGCATCGAAGAAGACGACTATTTATAGAAACAGAGAGAGAAAGAGAGGCGTTTTTCTTTCGGAATCCAGCAATATCCTTCAAGGATTTACCCCTTTTAAGGTTTTAGCCATGGTAATGACGTGGATGTACAATTACCATTGATTTTTTACTATAATAACAAAACCCAGCCGTTGAACAACGGCCGGAAGAAATGTTCGCCCGCTCGAGAATGAGAAGTGCTGAATTGCTAATTGCACTTGTTCACACGTGGAATTGGAACACACGTGTGAGACATTCCAACCTTTCATCAGCTGATTGGGAGGTGATGCATCATCATCAAGTGGACCAGTGTTGTACATCTAATTTTAGTCATTGGTAATTGATCTTAACCGTTCATGTATTCCGTAAAAAAATTGGACGACCGGATGATACATGGACCTCATTTTTTAGAATGGGATGAACACAGTGCGGATCTCCGATGAGCGGATCGGATCTTTCACACGTTTTCCCAGGCTTCCATATTCGAATAACTTATCGGCGGTGAAAATAATTCTAATTAACGGTTCATATTTCAGATCGAATAAAGACAGATCCAAAAGATAGAAGAAATCATTTTATTTTTCCACCTATGAACTACTGACAAGAAAGAACACTAGATGAACGGTTCGTATCTCTTGCATGCATGACACGTGTAAGGAATCTGAGTGCATGGTAACGCACTTGTATATACTCTCTTTATGCACGGGATATTTTCTGAAAATGGACAGGATATGCGTTGCTTTGATATACAGTAATCTCTGTTTAGTAGCTTCACACGCTTTGGGATCCAACAAGCGTGCCACATGCATGGAGAATCTGATACGTTCATAAGTTGGGCCCTTATATTTTGATTATCTGGAAAAAAATGATTTTGGTACACTCATCAGAAGGCCCATTTAGATGAACGATGTACAAATCTTGCGGTGGATGTACATATGTGGGCCACCTAAATAATTATCAGTCTAATATTTTTCTCTAGAAAAATTAAAAAGTGGGGTCCACCACATGAGCCTATCAGATGTACCATTCAATGCAAATTAGATACGTGCACCACTTGCCAATGTTAGGGTGGAAAATGGTGCGTTGAAGACTCCTATCTTCTCAGGAATTTTTGTACCCTTTTCTCTGACGCGACTCGCCTGGTGTATGGTACACCAGCGGATTGGCTGGTGTACCATACACCACCGATCTTGCTGATGTGTTTACGTCAGCAAGTTGTGTGGGTCCCATCATGAGGTTTGTGATATATCCAAACCGTCCATCCATTTGGTAAGCTTGTTTTAAGGCTTGATTCAAAAAATAAGATATATAAAAAGATCAAGTGGACCACACTGTAAAGAGCAGTGGGGGATTGAACGTCTACCATTGAAACCTTCTCGGAGCCACAGACGTTTTCCCTCTTCCACGTCTGTGCGACCTTATGAGTAGATTGGATTGGAAATAAATGTTACGGTGGCCTTACGAATGTTTTAACGGTGGGAATCATTGTCCCACATTTACGTGGTGTGGTTCACTTGAGCTTTGGATATAAATAATTGATCTAAAATAATCTCAGAAAATAAATTAAAGGTGTAGATATAATAAATACATCATTGTGGGGCCACGTTACTTTGATCTCCTTTGGGCCGTTCGGCAATTCTGAGCTGAGGAGCGTCAGCGCTGGACCTGGTCATAAGCCGAGTCAACTCGTTAAACTCAATCGACTCGACTCAAAAAAACTCGCCTCCACTTAGTGGAACTGAGTTGAGTCGAGTCATATTTTGGAGCTTAAGACAAAAAAACAAATCAAGTTCGTGCACTATGTCACTCGGCTCGATTCGTTCCACCAGCTCGACTAGAAAACTTTCACAAATAAGCTAGGTTCCAATGTTGAGTTCAAGCTCGTACACGAATAGAGCAGAAAATGAGTCAATACAAGCTTGCCCACCTTGACTCGGCTCACCTTGATGTACAGCCCTAGTAAGCGGAGAACGGATTGGCTACTACCCCTGCCACCAGCCCCGTGGCTAGTGGTCGGTGCTTTGTGGGCTCCACCATGATGTATGTGTTTCATCCATTTTGTTATCTATTTGTACAGATCATTTTGGGGCTTGGTAACAAAAATGAGAGGAATATAAATCTTATGTGTACCACACCACAAGAAAACAATAGTGATTGGATATCATCATTAAAATCCTCCTAAGGCCCATTGTACTGTTTATTTGACATCCAATCGGTTGATTAGGTCATACAGGCACAGATGAAGGGAAAAAACAAAGATCAGCTTGATCCAAAACTTTTTTTTACTCCCAAAAAGTTTTTAATGGTCAACGTTCATTCAACATGGTTTCTTATAATGTGGTCCACTTGAGATTGGGATATACCTAATTTTTGGTCTCATACCATAAAATGATCTATAAAAATAGATGGATGGCATAGATGAAACACATACATCATGGTAGGTCACATAGAGCACTGACCATTAGCCATTGGCTGGTGGCAGGGGGAGTAGCTAGAGCTGAGCATGTCTGACCCGATCAAGTGGATCCAACCTGATTTGAACCGAACCGATGGCCTGGATCGGTGCGGATCGAGTTGGGTCATTCAGATTCAAATGTTTTTCAGACCGAGTTCAGATCGTGGTTAATCCAGACCGATCTGATCTGAAACCGATCTGAATGGATCCGATCTTATCCGATCCGACCCAATCTGGAGTGGATAAACCACATGCATTCACAATGGGAACAAAGTTGTACTCTGTATTACCAAGAGTAGGAAGAAAAGAGTGTTTATATCTATTAGGGCGGACGATGATACTCTGGTATTACGTGGCTGATACTCTGGCACTTAGAAATTTCTTTAAAATTGCTTACGTGGCTGACTAATAATCTAAATAAACCGTCCAAATTATGAGTCCCATTTTATATCTGTCTTGAATAAAAAAAAAAAAAAAAAAAAACCATACTTCTTTACTTTTTTCTTACCGGATTGATGGACATTTTTAGATGGTTTAAAACGTAAAATATCCAACGGTCTTATTTCAACCAACAAATGTCCACAAATCAGAGGTTACTTTTGTTCAGGAAATCCGATATAGTAAGAAGCTAAGTTAAATACAGTACTTTTGACAGTTTAGTTGGTTTAATTAGAAGTAATATATGACAAGTGTACAATTTATGAAAGCCCGCGTATGATGCTCATACGCTGCCAGAGTATAAAAAAAAAAAACTCCCTCTTTTGAAAATGAAAGGACATGACATGCCTTGGATTTTACTAGAAGCAGAATTAGAAGATGGGATTGATATTCTCACCCACCCTTCCAAGAGAATCCCCTTTTCTTTACTTTTGGTAAATAAGCTGAATTTCTTTTTACTTTTTCATGTCAAGAGTAGAATTAAAGGATGTATCTATGAAAAGGAGTAAAATGAAAGTGTGTTATATCCTATCATCTTCGGTAAGACTCAGTAGAGCTGGGCATCGGTCCGAGTCGAATCGGATTGGGTCCAACTCGATCCAATCCGAAATCTCAATGGCTTGACCTGAACTCGATCCGATCCGGGACCGAGTCCGGGTCACCTGACTCGAACCAATTTGAAATGTACATGGCCCGATCTGATCCGAGTCTGACTCGGTCAAGAAAATCGAGTCGGATCGGATTTGGCACTGTTCGGATTGGAAATTTGTCGTGGGTAATCACATCCTCTTCAATCAAACTCTCATCACGGTCATCAAGCTTCATCGCGAAACACTCTTTAACCTTCTTGTGACTAGCTCTATGCCCGCCTAACGCCTGGTGTGAGCTGAAAACCTTCTTGCAAGCCTTGCAGTCGTGTTAGCAGACCATGGAGTCCTCTCTGAAGGCAGTGGGGCTGGACAGAAGCTAGGGGCAATGGATGCTTTTGCTGAAGCCACTACTATGATTCGGCAGTATGGTTCAGTGTACTTGCGTTTAGGTAATCTTTCTCCTGCACCGGAATATTTTGCCCAAGCTGCTACTACAATGGGCAATGGGCAGTTGTCATGGATTGGAAGAGGGAGCATCGATCAATAAAGACATAGAAGCTTGATGTTGAAACAACTCCTCACTGAGATTTTGTTAAGGGATGGTGGTATTTCCTTTTTACCTGGTTCAAGAGGTGTTGGAGAAGAAGTTGCACTGAGATGATTCTTCACTGACAGGACAATGCAGCAACAATTTTTGCTTGAAGCTGCTCGCCAGTGTCAAGAAGCTGGGTTCTATGACAAAGTAAGCTTTCTCTTGCTGTCATCATCTTACATTGTTTTCAGTTCACAGTTGTTTTCATTTTATGTCAAACTTTCGGGTTACTATTAAATGGAGAAATTTAATTGCTTGAGCAGATGACTTCTTGCTACATTTTGTTTTTGCTGTTAAAGAGCAGGGTACGGCTCTTGTTGTTTGGATGTCCACTGTTGAAGACATTATTTGTAAAATTAAGTGCGTAGTGTTGGAATGGGTTGCTTTTGTTAGCAGTGAAGTTCGGATCGGATCGGATCGGTATGGATCCAAACTCGACTCGAAAAGCTTTCGGATCTGGATTGCCCTACTCGATCCGCACCGATCTAGGCCGTCGGATCTAGTCGGATTCACCGGATCGGGTTAGGATTGCCCAGCCCTAGGTAAGAGAAAGAGAGCTTTTATGAGAGAGAGAAAGAGGACTATATAGTTGTGTAGTTGTAGGTACATGTCGTCCGAAGACGAGTACTGACACTCCTCGAGCTTTGAGTTGTACGTACGGTTTAAAGGAGATCAGAGTTATATGGGCCCCACAGTGATGTATTTATTATATTTACACTATTCATATATTTTTAGAGATCATTATAGAGCATTATCCAAAAAAATAAATAATATCCAAAGATCATCTAGACCACACCACAAATAGCAGCAGAGAAAATGATTTTTCACCATTAAATAATTCGTGTGGTCCACTTGATAGTTAGATCTGTCTTATTTTTCATCTCAAGCCTTAAGACGAGCTCGCCAAATGGATGGACGGTTTGGATATAACACACACCCCATGATTAGACCCACAACTTGCTAACATCAACACAGTAAAGTGCACGTCAAGTGTCTGCACTTTCATGTTGTGCACGTCAACACATTTACGCGTGTGCACCTTGAGCTCTGAGTTATACGAACAGCTCAAATGAAATCAAAATTACATGGGCCCCACCATGATGTATTTATTATATCCATACTGTTTATCCATTTTTCGTGATCATTTTAGGGCATTTGGAAGAAAATTGAATCAAATCTAAAGCTCAAATGGACCACACCAAAAATAGTAGTGAGGATAATGATTTTCACTGTTAAAAAATTCGAACCGTACCCAACCTGATCCGACTCAATTTTCCTAACCGAGTCGGATTCGGTTCTAGTCAAGCCAATGTTGCATCGCATCGGTTCAAGTCAGATATCCCGGACTTGATCCCAGATCGGATCAAGTTTAGGTCAGCTCATATAGATTTTGGACTGATTCGAGTTGAACCCGATCGGATCAGATGCACAGCTCTAGATGGGGTGTGGTACATCAGCCCTATCGTTTCATGTGACCCGAGGCTAGCTGGCCGTGTAACTCGGAAGCGGATTATGGTGTGCCACACACCACCGACCTCCATGATGTGTTGACATCACCAAGTCATGTGGGGCCACCATGACGTATGTATGTATTATATCGAAACCGTCCATCCATTTTACGACACTATTTTA
The DNA here is from genome assembly GCA_030180095.1 of Magnolia changhungtana. Lineage (NCBI taxonomy): Eukaryota > Viridiplantae > Streptophyta > Magnoliopsida > Magnoliales > Magnoliaceae > Magnolia > Magnolia changhungtana. Next base: position 5,431,950 of record JASAUF010000421.1, read on the forward strand.
AGGCATGGAGCAGATCTTAAGCTCAACTACTGTCGTGTGTAGACGTCACGGAATTCCGTGGAACCACCGTGATGTATGTATTAATATTATACCCATTTATCTATTTTACGACATTATTTTAGCCATGGTTCCAAAAAAGAGGCAGATTTTGAAACTTTTGGACCAATCGTTTGTTTTTTTTCCTTTCGCCCGTGTTTAAGTGACCTCATGAATAGGTTGGATGACAAATAGGCATCATGGTGGGCCCTAGAAAGGTTTCAGCAGTAGAAATCATTGTTCCCACTGCTTTCTGTGGTGTGGTCCACTTGAGCTTTGTATCTGCCTCATTTTTAAGCTCATAACCTAAAATGATGTTGCTAAATGGATCAACGGTGTAGATATAACATATACATCCTGGTGGGACCATAGAAGTTGCTGACACCACACCAGGCAATCCGCTTCCAACTCCTGTAACTCCAAGCTCTGTGGGCCCACCGTGAATTCTGTTTTATATCTGCTCCGTCCAGTGTTTCCCTGCACATGCTAGGACTTCATCTAAAAAATTAGGCTGATTCACAACTAAAGTGGACCGCACTACAAGAAATAGGAGGAATTGAGTGACTACAATTGAAACATTATTAGTGGGCCATAGAAGTTTTGGATGATGACGGAAAACTCATGAAGGACTAGGATGGTATATAAACATAACGGTGGGCCTAGGAATATAAGATGTACCACGAGATCATCTGGATCGATGTAACCTGCAACATGCTTTTCATTTTATTATTTTATTATTTATTTTTTTAAAACCACGTGATCCCGCAACGTTCGTTGTTAGAATAGACGCGGATTGCCCGAGGCTGCCGTCCTAAGTTGTCTATGGTCCGCTGTTAAATCTTATATCCGAAGGTGGATTGGATTGCGTCGTGACCCTACACAACACCAGGACTATGTGGGCCCACCGTGACGTATGTGTTTTATCCACAGCATCCATCTAATTTGCCAGCTCATTTTAAGCCAAGAGCCCCAAATAGCATAAATATAAAGGGTTAATAAGACCACACTACAGGAAACAGTGGGGATAATGATGTCACCGTTGAAACTACTCTAAAAAATTTTCAACGGTACTCGTTCAATCCAACTGTTTATTGCGATGTGGTCCAGTTCGAGGTTTGGACATGCCTCAATTTTGAGCTCCTGGCTTAAAATGAGCTGTTAAAGTGAGCTCACAGCATGGATAAAGCACATCTGTCATAGGAAACAGTGTGCAATGATCACGACCGTAAAAAACTTCGGGAGATGGTTGTGCTTTGGATCAAGCTGATATTTATATTTTTTCCTTCGTTTATGTTCAAGTTATCTCATGAACGGGTTGGATGGAACATAAACATCATCGTGGGCCCTAAAAAGGTTTCAACCGTGAGAGACTGAGAGTTATTTTCCACACTATTTATGTGATGTGGTCGACTTTAGATTTGAATATGCCCCATCTAGCCGACTTGAGTTTTGGATCTCCCAACCGATATAGAGTGGATATTACAAAAAATCGTAGGCCCCACATATATTTGGGTCAGAGGAGAGTCGTGTAACCCCGGGTCACAGACAAGTCGCGTGCATCAGACGGTCCTAAAAGTTTACAATTCCACTGCACCTAAAATCTGGTAAATGTGGAAAAATAAAAAATAAAAAAATCAGGTGGGCCCAACGTCTAGACAGATTTGAATAGGACGCCGATTGCGTCCTAACCCTGCCCGTCTACTGCTGGGAACAGGCAGTAGCTTTGAGTGGCCACCGTGATGTATGGGTCTTATCCACACCGTCCATCCATTTTTTCTTATCATTTCAGGGGATAAGCCCAAAACTGAGGCAGATCCAAGGCTCAAGTGGACCACACCACAGAAAGCAGCAGTGATAATAATTACCACTGTTGAAACTTTTCTGGGGCCCACCGTGATGTTTATTTGCCATCCAACCTATTTAGAAAGTTACATGGACCTGGATGAAGAGGAAACATAAATATGAGCTCCATCCAAAACATCTGTAGCCTCAAGAAGTTTTCAACGGTAAGAGTTTAATCCCCATCGTGTAGTCCACTCGAGCCTTTGATCTGCCTCATTTTTAAGTTTATACCATAAAATGATACGAAAAAAAAATGGATGGACGGTGTGGATAAGACCCATACATCACGGTGGCCACTCAAAGCTGCTACGGAGACGCAATCGGCGTCCATTTGGATCATGACTTGCTGCTGTGGACCACCTGTAAGCCTTACTTTCTGCATTTGGTATCTACATTGTTTTCAACGCATGAAGAGCGGCTCTGATCTACTTTTTGCATGTGTGGACCACGTGTAGGCCTGACTTTCTGCATATGGCATCTACATTGTTGTCAACGCATGAAGAACGGCTCTGATCTCGCACACGCTCATTTCGCGGTCTGAAGCGAGTGCACTTTCAATTTCAAAGTACGGCCTACGAGCATTTCAGACTTCAGAGGTATATGCAGTCCACGGTTCAACGGTAGAGAAAAGGTAGTTATTTGATACTCTGACAGAGCATGAGGTTTGATAAGCAGGCTGTAAAAAACTGTATATATAGAATACATAAGCTCAAATTAAACCAATAAAATTGTGGAGCCCACTTTTCACAAATCATAGTTCTAAATCGCAATATTTTGACTAATCATGACCTCTGATTTTCGAACACTGGTATGTGGAAATAGGACCATTGGATTCGTTGATTATCAACCGTCTAATAAAGGTCCACCAATCCAACAGTCAGATAACCGACTAAGCTTAATTTTTAGTTTGTAATACATCTAAACTGGAACATAAATTTTGGACAGTCTAATTTGAGTGATTGCGTGCAAGTTTGCAACATCTAAGAAATTTCTACGTGCCCGTGTATCATCGATCACACCATGCGCGAGTAAGATAGTTTTTCTTTGGCAGAAATTGCTAAATCTGTTGCGGCTCATCCGCCGTAACGTATCGTACGGTGCTCGGGCCGAGATAATGTACAATGCGTTCGGACTGCTAGTTGTACGAGTGGGACCCACGGTTAGTTAATCAAAGCCGTTGGCATGATGGACCTCAGTAGATGGCCTGTATTTTATTCCTTAACCGTCTATTTTATTTAGCCACCTATCAAGGATTGGGATTTTTCATCTGGTCTATAATATCAACGGTTCAGATCAGTGAACAATGGGACCCACTTATAGAAACTGAAGCACAAAAACATTAATGGGTTGTCCGTATGGCATTGAAGATTTAGTGCTGTTTTTAGCAATACGCTGATTTCTGTATGGAGCAGTGTTTGATGCTCTGGCAGAGTGTAATGATGATACGCAGGCATTTACATGCGTACGCATGACATATATTTAATTCAAATTAAACCGTCCAAATCATGGAACCCGTTGTTCAAGGATTAAAGACCAAATAACTTTGACTTTGTAATTTTACTCTCTAATTTATGAAAATATGGTGATGTTGATTATTAACATATTTAGTCTCCCGGTTTCGATCTCTCTTCCATATCTTCATCATCTTTATCTTTAGTGCTTTATAAAATGAAGCAATGTATATATCATATTATGTAACATATCTAATTAAATACAAAATATCCACATACAATAAGACGTTTCTGACATCTTACGTTAAATTTATCACGGACCAAATGAACGGCCTCCATCTCCATCTATATATATATATATATATATATATATATATATATATATATATATATATATATATATATGGAAAAGGTACAATGAGCTCAAGCATGCGCGTCCGTCCCATGAGTCCCATGAGGTCGAGCTGTGTGGGCCCCACCGTGATGCATTTCGAAAATCTACCCCATCAGTCAGATGCAGCGTTCCATCGTGGGCCTAGGTCTCAAAAATCAAGTCAATTCGTGACTTGTGTGGGCCACACCACATATAGAAGTGCAGAGGGGCCGTGTACCATTAAAACATTCATAACCATTTTTGAGAGCCCACCGAGATGTGGTTTGCAAATCCAGCCCATCCATTATGTGTGTTCCACTTGAATGAGGGTTCAGACCAAGTTTCAGGTGCATGAAAAACTTAGGTGGGCCCCACCAAGTGCTTTTATATGTTTTAACGGTGTCTTCACATAATTTTAGATGGTATGGCCCACCTGAGTTCCGTATACAGCTGATTTTTGGGATATCCCATAATTTAAAGGGTACCCATCAAATGCACGGTGTTGATGGTCGAAACGCATCACTGTGGAGCCCACACAGCTTGACCTCATGGGAGCTTATTGTACGCTCGAGCTCATTGTACCTTTTCTCATATATATATATATATATATATATATATATATATATATATATATATATATATATATATATATATATATATAGTTGAATGAGTGACCATTTAGCCTCATAGAAATTGACTTACTTATTTACTCTCTAGAATTTAATGAATCTTCTTATACCTCCAACTCTTCCATTCCCGATATTGTATGAATCGTGGAATTTGGAAGGGAACGTATGAAATTATACATTCTCAGAGAGTCGGTACTCTCTCAAGGGCCCATATCTGTTACAATGAAATGACAAGACGATCTTAAATAAATATAGTTTGCCATAAACTATGAATTAAAATAGACAAGGAAAGAATTCTTACTTGTAAGGGAAATATGCAACTGGTAAATTGTAATAAGGCCCCTGCGATGCCATAAAGGCACTCTCGATCCCTTCCGTCATCGTCTGGAATGCCAAACTACTCTAAGGGAAGATATTAAAGTCTTCCAATAAGTTAACAAGGTCGATAAAGTTTGTACAGCATATAACATTCATGTCGTTTCCCCTAATAAGCCACTCTACACATAATATTAGGGCTACATTCACGACATCTTCATGCTTATTGCTATCAACTATCCTATTGAACACATCCTGTACATGTTTCTTTATGATAAGATATTCATTGAAGTATTTTTCTCTTATTGACTTCTTTGAACGATGGATATTGGGTATGGAGAAGTTACTAGTCTTCAGCCCTGTTATTAGAGTGAAGTCTATTTCAGAAAATTTTACACAGTTCCCATGTATCTTGAATACAAGATTGCCTATATATCTCTCAATAAGTGAGTGAAAAATGGCTCTTACAAACCTAAATGATGGAATGTGTAATAAAAATGAGAATGGGGACTGCCTAAATATATTTAATTTAGTGTTATTCTTCTCCAACCCACTCTTTACACTATAAAATCACCTTGTCAAAGAACATCTGCATGAGATGGTGGGGGCTGACTCGCCGAATTCCTTATGCAAGGGTTTGTCATCTGCAAGGATGAATTGGAAATTATATCAATGATAACATTTAATATTTAACGAAACATAATGTTAAAGTTGACTTGTTGTGGTGAAAATTTATAAAGTATAGTGTAAGTCTGCCGACTTAACGGTCAGTTTTTGGCGAACTCCAAATGGAAGTACAAGACTTATTAGTGAATTTTCACAAGTTTTGGGCCTATTTCACTCGTTTTGGGCCTATTTCACTCATTTATCAGTTAATTTCATGTAGTTTGTCGACAAATTTATACCAAGGTTGTCGGTGAAAAACACGTCAATATCAAGTCGTCATCGGCCATTTTAACGAATTCCATGTCAAACGGTCGACTCATAGGTGACATTCAACAAGTTGACGGCCGATTTCACTGAGTTAAGGGTCATTTTTCAGAGTTATATGTTGCATTTTGGCCGAGAACGTCGTGAAATTGACCATGAGTGGAGGGGATTGACCGTCAAATGCATGGAATTGACTGTGAAGTGAAGGAAATTGTCCGTGAAATGAGTGGAATTGAACGTGACGTGAAGGGGATTGTCCATGAAATGCATGGAATTGACCATGAAGTGAAGGGGAATCACCAGAATTTACCGTGAAGTGAAGGGGAATCATCGGAATTGATTGTAAAATGCATGAAATTGACTATGAAGTGAAGGGAATTGACCATGAAATGCATGGAATTGTCTGTGAAGTGAATGGAAATGACCGTGAAATTCATGGAAATGACCGTGAAGTGAAGCGGAATCGTCGGAATTGACCGTGAAATGCATGGAAATGACTGTGAAGTGAAGGGAATTGACCGTGAAATGCATGGAATTGTCCGTGAAGTGAAGGGAATTGACCATGAAATGCATGAAATTGACTATGAAGTGAAGGGAATTGACCGTGAAATGCATGGAATTGTCTGTGAAGTGAAGGGAAATGACCGTGAAATTCATAGAAATAACCGTGAAGTGAAGCGGAATCGTCAGAATTGACCGTGAAATGCACGAAAATGACTGTGAAGTGAAGGGAATTGACCGTGAAATGCATGGAATTGTCCGTGAAGTGAATGGAATTGACCGTGAAATGCATGGAAATGACCGTGAAGTGAAGGGAATTGACCGTGAAATGCATGGAAATGGCTGTGAAGTGAAGGGAATGACCGTGAAATGCATGGAAATGACTGTGAAGTGAAGCAGAATCGTCGGAATTGACCGTGAAATGCATGGAAATGACTGTGAAGTGAAGGGAACTGACCGTGAAATGCATGGAAATGTCTGTGAAGTGAAGGGAATTGACCGTGAAATGCATAGAAATGACCGTGAAGTGAAGCAGAATCGTCGGAATTGACCGTGAAATGCATGGAAATGACTGTGAAGTGAAGGGAATTGCTCGTGAAGTGAAGGGAATTGACCGTGAAATGCATAGAAATGACCGTAAAGTGAAGAGAAATGACCGTGAAATGCATCGAAATGACCGTGAAGTAAAGCGGAATCACCTTCATTGACCACGAAATGTATGGAAATGACCGTGAAGTTAAGGGAATTGACCATGAAATGCATGGCATTAACCGTGAAGTGAAGCGGAATTGTCGGAATTGACCGTGAAATGCATGGAATTGACCATAAAGTGAACCGAAATCGTCGGAATTGACCGTGAAATGCATGGAAATGATTGTGAAGTGAAGGGAATTGACTGAAATACATGGAAATGTCCGTGAAGTGAAGGAAATTGACCGTGAAATGCATGAAAATGTCCATGAAGTAAAGCAAAATCGTTGGAATTGACCGTGAAATGCATGGAAATGACTGTGAAGTGAAGGGAATTGACCGTGAAATGCATGGAATTGTCTGTGAAGTGAAGGGAATTGACCGTGAAATGCATGGATATGACCGTGAAGTGAAGCGAAATCGCCTTCATTAACCGTGAAATGCATGAAAATGACCGCGCAGTGAAGGAAATTGACCGTGAAATGACTGGGAATGGCCGGAATTAAGTCAGTTCATGGTCAATTTCACTCAGTTCACGGTGATTTTAGCTCAGTTCACGGTCATTTTAGCTCAGTTCACAGTCATTTTTTCTCAGTTCACAGTCATTTTTACTCAGTTCATGGTCATTTTTGCTCAGTTTACTGTCATTTTTGCTCAGTTCACAGTCATTTTAGCTTAGTTGACGGTCCTCATCAATAACTCAGTGGGTCCTCGGTCTGTTAACTCAGTCGGTGCTTGGTCTCTTTCACGGTCTTCGTTTAGTTTCACATCTTATTTCATTCTTTGTTTAAAAAAACCCTCAATGTGGGCCATTTGAGTCCTGATTTTGCTTATTTATCAGGACATGCCATACCATTCAGTATTTTTAGAAAATGAAAATGGATTGGGGACCGTAGGCATATATAGTATAATATACAGTGGGGTCCACACAAAGAAAGTTCAATAGTTTTTAAAAATGAAAATGGATTGTGGACCGTGTGCATATATAGTATAATATATAGTGGGGTCCACAAAACGAAATTAGAGATTTGAATATACTTGCCATTTGAAGCTTCTTAGCTAGGGGGACCATTTTTCGTCCTATCTTGAGCTCAAAAAAGTCGAAAAGGACGTGTGTGGGGTGTGTATTCTCGACCAGATAAAGGGGAAAGAGGAAAGCAATAAAATGAGGATTTTACTGTTAGGGTGGACAGTCACAGAGGGGGAGAAGTAATCAGAAAATGATAATCTATGACTACGATGAAGGATCAGGGAGAGGAAAGAAGAAAAAACCAGATTTTTTGGGTGGAGAAGCGGATAGCAGTGTGAATAAGGTGCTTGGAGGGGCATTTTTGACCTTTGAGAAGCTGTCCGTACATATGGGGCTTATTCTTGAGAGGTAAAAAGAAGTGGGCTTACAAATGTAAATGAGCCATAAATGGGTCGTACAGTTGTAAATTTCTCTTATGGGAAATTTACGACTGTGGACCCCACCTTTTATCCACTGGATATTCTTGAAGCAATACAAACTTAACATACACACTTAGACCTCCGTGTACGGACGACAAATTCCAGGACGAAAATACCCCTCCTTTTCACATAAACGGATTGGGTACTCCGCCTGCCACCTGCCAATGGCAGATCGTTGGTGGTCTGTGGGCCCCACCATGATGTATGCTTTTCATCCATGCCGTCCATATATTTTTCCGGATCATTTTATGGTATGAGACAAAAAATGGGGTATATCCAAATCATAAGTGTACCACATTACAGAAAACAATGTTGAATGAGCGTCAACTATTAGAAATCCTCCCTCGTCTAAGTTGGGGCCCACTGTGATGTTTGTGAGAAATCCTCCCTGTATAAGTTCATTCATAGGGTCACAAAGACCTGGATGAACAGGAAAAACAAATTTCATAATGATCCAAAACTTCTGTAACCCCTAAAAGGGTTTCAATGGTAGACATTCAATTCCCCACTGCCTTTTACAGTGTGGTCCACTTGATAGCTAAATCTGTCTTATTTTTCACCTCAAGCCTTAATATGAGTTCGCCAAATAGATGGACGGTTTGGATATAACACATACCTCATAATGCGACCCATAAAAATCAATGGGGTTTACAACAGAAAAAAAAAAGAGAAAATGAAGCCAGCGAGTTGGGGTCGACCGGGTTAGGACCCGATCGACCGGGTCAAAGCTTGGCCTATCGCTACGGATTATAACCGTAGCCATAACTGTAGTGCAATGCACTTTTTTCTCTTTTTTATTTTATTTTATTTTTTTATTATTTTTTACATGGAGAATATTTTCCCCCTTACATTTTTCTATAATACATAATTATGTAAATATGTATATATAAGTATGTAAAAATATTTTTCTATCTTTTAATTTATTTCTTTGTCTATTTATTTAACAAACATATCTCCTAAACTATAATGATTTACTTAACTTACCACATATGATTTTGGGGTAGGAGAAGCTAATTTAGCCAACTAACCTAGTTATTTTCCAAGATTCCATCGGGTCAATGGTCAAAAATCTATTTCATTCAGTTCGTGGTTAATTTCAATTACTTCGATGGTTCGGGTTGGTGCTTAACCCTGACTCAACCGAAGGTTCTTATACCTAAACCTTGACCTAACCCAACCCACTCTTGGGTTGGGAATTCTCAACCCAAGAGGGCTCAATGGGTTGATTGGGTTGGTCAGGTGTATACGTGCTAATATTTTCGTTATTACATTAGTTTATTATATTTCAATATAGGACTTATTTTTTGTATCTATGATTTTATTAATTATATACGTGATTATTTATCATAAAGAACTTCATATTTTTCTTTAAAAATCAAGCTAAAATATAGGACTACTCCTTTAAAAAGTCATGTAGCATAGCACACAATCTATTTGGGAGAGAGAAATCCGGCATATCTTATTAGCGTGAGTCCTTGGAAATGACATGGACAAATGAGACCTGACATCACTAGTGTACCTTTTACACAAACATAAAAATACTCAATTATAATTTATAAGTAACTAATATATTGATCAGGTTCGGGTTAGGTTGGGTCGGGCAACCTAAGACCTCAACCCAAGCCCAACCTAAGTTTTATCGGGTTGGTGTTTGTATAGCCCAAGCTTGAGATCGGACCCGGTATATCCTGCTCGAGCCCAACCCAATGTCGGGTCGGTCACGGGTCGGTCGGGTTGAACCCGCCCAACTTTCAGCCGTACATGAAAGTAAGCGGGGGAAACTAAAAAATCAGCGGGGCAAACTAGGAAATCAGTGGGGTAAACTAAAAAATCAACGGGGCAAACTAGGAAATCAGTGGGGCAAACTAAAAAATCAGTGGGGCAAACTAGGAAATCAGTGGGGCAAACTAGAAAATCAGCAGGGTAAACATGAAATTAAACGGGGGAAACTAGAAAATCAGCGGGGCAAACTAGGAAATCAGCGGGGCAAACTAGAAAATCAACGGGGCAAACTAAAAAATCGGCAGGGCAAACATGAAATTGAGCGGGGCAAACTAGAAAATTAGCGGGGCAAACATAAAATTGAAAGCATTCAATCCTTGCTTTTCATGTGTACTCCAGAAAGCTTTCAAAGGTAGGCATTCAATCCTTGCTTATACAATGTATTTCCCCCATTATTTTTCATGTTTCCCCCGCTGTTTTCATGTTTCCCCCGCTCATATTTTAGTTTACCTCGCTGTTTTTCTAGTTTTTCCCACTGATATTTCAGTTTACCTCGTTGTTTTTCTAGTTTGCCCCGCTGATTTTCTAGTTTGCCCCGCTCATATTTCAGTTTGCTCCGCTGTTTTTCTTGTTTGCCCCGCTCATATTTCAGTTTGCCCAGCTGTTTTTCTAGTTTACCCCGCTCATATTTCAGTTTGCCCTACTCATTTTCATGTTTGCCTTGCTCGGGTGGTAGACTATTAGGAGTTCAACACCCGGTCAAGCGTTCGAGTATCCATAGGTGGTGAAATTCCACTAGTGTGAGTGTGTGGGGGTGTGTGTGCATGTGTAAAAAAAAAAAAATCATTCTATTTCATTCAGTTTGTGGTCAATTTCAATCACATTGCGGTCAAACTAGAAATTCAACTAGGTAAACATGAAATTGAGCGAGGCAAACTTGAAATTGAGCGGGGCAAACTAGAAATTCAGCAGGGCAAACATGAAATTAGGGCCAAAAGTCGGGCAGGTTGGTTCGGGTTGGTGCTTAACCCTAACCCAACCCAAAGTTCCTATACCTAAACCTTGACCCAACCCAAGCCCAACCGAAGAGGGCTCGACAGGTTGATTGGGTTAGCCGAGTGTATACGTGCTAATATTTTCGTTATTACATTAGTTTATTATATTTCAATATAGGACTTATTTTTTGTATCTATGATTTTATTAATTATATACGTGATTATTCATCATAAAAAACTTCATTTTTTTCTTTAAAAACCAAGCTAAAATATAGGACTACTCCTTCAAAAAGTCATGTAGCATAGCACACAATCTATTTGGGAGAGAAATCCAACATATCTTGTTAGCGTGAGTCCTTGGAAATGACATGGACAAATGAGACCCGACATCACTAGTGTACCTTCTACACAAAGTAACTAATATATTGATCGGGTTCGGGTTGGGTCGGGCAACCTGAGACCTCAACCCAAGCGCAACCTAAGTTTTATCGGGTTGGTGTTTGTATAGCCTAAGCTTGAGATCGGACACGATATATCCTGCTCGAGCCCAACCTAATGTCGGGTCGGTCACGGGTCGGTCAGGTTGAACCAGCCTAGCTTTCAGCCGTACATGAAATTGAGCGGGGGAAACTAGAAAATCGGCGGGGCAAACAAAAAAATCAGCAAGGCAAACTAGGAAATCAACGGGAGAAACTATAAAATCAACGGGGCAAACATGAAATTAAGTGAGGGAAACTATAAAATCAGCCGGGCAAACATGAAATTGAGTGGAGGAAACTAGAAAATCAGCAGGGCAGACTAGGAAATCAATGGGGGAAACTAGAAAATCAGCGGGGCAAACTAGGAAATCAACGGGGCAAACTAGAAATCAGCGAGACAAACTAGAAAATCAGCGGGGAAAACTAGAAAATCAACGTGGTAAACATGAAATTCAGCGGGGAAAACTAGAAAATCAGCGGGGCAAACATGAAATTCAACGGGGAAACTAAAAAATCAGCGGGGCAAACTAGAAAATCAACGGGGCAAACTAGAAATCAGTGAGGGCAAACTAGAAAATCGGTGAGGCAAACTAGAAATCGGGGAAAACTAGAAAATTATGGCAAACATGAAATTCAATGGAAACTAAAAATCAGTAGCCAAACATGAAATTCAATAGGCAAACTAGGAAATCAATGGGAAACTAAAAAATCAAGAAAGGCCAAACATGAAATTCGATGGGGAAACTAGAAAATCGTGAGGGTAAACTAGAAAATTAGCGGGACAAACTAGGAAATCAGCGGGGCAAACTAGCAAAATCAGCGGGGTAAATTATGAAATCAGCGGGGCAAACTAGAAAATCAGTGGGGCAAACAAGGAAATCGGCGGGGCAAACATGAAATTGAACGGGGTAAACATAAAATTCAGCGGGGCAAACTTAATAGATAATTTCATGGCTAGAGCCGATAAATCTAAACGTATCCAATGTTCAAATAGACCACACCAATATTAGAAGTGTACTTTCTATATAAACAATCCACACTCAATTATAATTTATAAGTAACTAATATATTGATCGGGTTTGGGTTGGGTCGGGCAACCTGAGACCTCAACCCAAGCCCAACCTAAGTTTTATCGGGTTGGTGTTTGTATAACCCAAGCTTGAGATCGGACCCGATATATCCTGCCCGAGCCTAACCCACTGTCAGGTCGGTCATGGGTCGGTCGGGTTAAACCCGGCCACCTTTTAGCCGTACATGAAATTGAGCGAGGCAAACATGAAATTGAGCGGGGCAAACTAGAAATTAAGCCGTACATGAAATTGAACTCGCTCACCTTTTTATTTATTATTACACATGCACACACTCACGCTGGTGAAATTTCACCACCTATGGGTACTCGAACCCTTGACCGGGAGTTGAAGCTCCTGAGAGTTTACCGTCGAGCAAGAGTAAGGACCCCAGCACAGGTATATTTTAAACTCAGTTGGGCCCACATTGAATGTATGTAGTATATCCACGCCGTCCATCCATTTTTCCATATATTTTAAGGGGTTTAACCCCAAATTGAAGCATATCAAAAGATCAAGTGGATCATACCACGGGAAATAGTGGGCATAATGATTTTCACCATTGAAACCATAGTTGGCCCAACAGTGATGTTTGTTTGTTATCAAACTTATTCATAAGATCATACAGACATGTTTGCCCCGCTCATTTTCATGCTTGCCCCGCTCATTTTCATGTTTGTCCTGCTCATTTTCATGCTTGCCCCGCTCTTTTTCATGCTTGCCTCGCTTCTTTTCATGTTTGCCCCGCTCATTTTCATGCTTGTCTCACTCTTTTTCATGTTTGCCCTGCTTATTTCGGGTCGGTCACGGGTCGATTGGGTTGAACCCGCCCAACTTTCAGCCATACATGAAATTGAGTAGGGGAAGCTAGAAAATCAGCGGGAAAAACTAGGAATTCAGCGGGGTAAACTAGAAAATCAGCGGGGTAAACTAGGAAATCAGCGGGGCAAACTAGAAAATCAGCGAAGCAAACTAGGAAATCAGCGGGAGAAACTAGAAAATCAGCGGGGCAAACTAAGAAATTAGCGGGGCAAACTAGAAAATCAGCGGGGCAAACTAGAAAATCGGCGGGGCAAATATGAAATTCAGCGGGGCAAACTAGACAATCAGCGGGGCAAACTTAACGGATAATTTCATGGCTTAAGCCGATAAATCTAAACGTATCTAATGTTCAAATGGACTACACCAACATTAGAAATTCAATTCAAAATTTCATATACGAAAAGTCCACATTTAGTGTCACAACATATTACGTTTATGGGGGGCCCACTTATTTTCCATGCAAGTCATTTTTTTTAAATAGTTGGAGTTGATTCTTCCTCCCTCCAAAATCACTATTCATAGTTCATATATAAATCCTTATAAATGAGAAGGTGAATAAAGTCCTCATGCCCACTTTCTGCATATGTGGCCCATGGTTCGTGGATCCAACTGTTGATCTTAAGCAACCAACAACAAATAAGTGGTGGTAAAAACTTCTGACTGGACAGATTATCCTAACCTTGGATCAGTGGCCTACAAATAAACGGTCATGGAAAAGGCACAAGAATGGTTTAAATAGTTGTCATAGATCGGATGGATAGAATCGCCTACTATCTAATGGAGCACACTCCATCCACAGGAGCACCCATTGTATCAATGGTTTGGATCATGGAACCACGGGTCCCACTTGTACAACAGGAATGCATGAGGAGACGATTCACCTTATGGCGCATCAGGTCCTTTTAATTTTACCCGTGAATGTGCAGACGCGTATGTGCAAACATGAAGTTCAATTCAAAATTTCATTTGGTGTGATCCATTTGAACATTGGATACGTTTAGTTTATCGGCTCAAGCCATGAAATATTTGTTAAGTTTGCCCCGCCGATTTTCTAATTTGCCCCATTGATTTCTTAGTTTGCCCCGCTAATTTTCTAATTTGCCCCGCTGATTTTCTAGTTTGCCCCGCTGATTTCTTAGTTTGACCCGCTGATTTTCTAGTTTGCCCCGCTGATTTTCTAGTTTGCTTGCTGATTTCTTAGTTTGCCCCGCTGATTTTCTAGTTTGCCCCGTTGATTTTCTAGTTCCCCCGCTCAATTTCATGTTTGCCCCTTTGATTTTCTAGTTTCCCCCGCTGATTTTCTAGTTTCTCCCGCTGATTTCCTAATTTGTCCCGCTGATTTTCTAGTTTACCCCGCTGATTTCCTAGTTTGCCCCGCTGATTTTCTAGTTTGCCCTGCTGATTTCCTCCTAGTTTGCCCCGCTGATTTTCTAGTTTCCCCCGCTCAATTTCATGTACAACTGAAAGTTGGGCGGGTTCAACCCGACATTGAGTTGGGCTCGGGCAGGAACCCGATAAAACTTAGGTCGGGCTTAGGTTGAGGTCTCAGGTTGCCCGAGCTAACCCGAACCCGATCAATATATTAGTTACTTATAAATTATACTTGAGTGTGGATTGTTTGTGTAGAAGGTACACTAGTGATGTCGGGTCTCATTTGTCCACATCATTTCCAAGGACTCAAGCTAACAAGATATGCTGGATTTCTCTCTCCCAAATAGATTGTGTGCTATGATACATGACTTTTTAAAGGAGTAGTCCTATATTTTAGCTTGGTTTTTTAAAGAAGATATGCCGGATTTCTCTCTCCCAAATGGAATTTCAACCATCGACCTGATAGAATCCTAGAAAACAACTAGGTTACTTAACTAAATTAGCTTCTCCTACCCCAAAATCATATGTGGTAAGTTAAGTAAATCATTCTAGTTGAGGAGATATGCATGTTAAATAAATAGACAAAGAAATGAATTAAAAGATAGAAAAATATTTTTATATACTTATATATACATATTTATATAATTATGTACTATAGAAAAATGTAGGGGAGAAAATGTTCTCCATGTAAAAAATAAATATAAAAAAAATAAAAATAAAAAAGAGAAAAAAGTGCATAGCACTACATTTATAGCTACGGTTATAATCCGTAGCGATAGGCCTCTGACCCGGTTGACCGGGTCCTAACCCGGTCGACCCCAACTCGGTGTCTTTTTTTTTTTTTTTTTTTCCTATTCTTCTTCTTTCTTCCTGTTGTAATATCTACTGATTTTTGTAGGTCCCATTATGAGGTATGTTGTATATCCAAACCGTCCATCTATTTGGCGAACTCGTATTAAGGCTTGAGGTGAAAAATAAGACAGATCTAGCTATCAAGTGGACCACACTATAAAAGGCAGTGGGGAATTGAACGTCTACCATTGAAACCCTTTTAGGGGTTACAGAAGTTTTGGATCATTATGAAATTTGTTTTTCCTCTTCATCCAGGTCTTTGTGACCCTATGAATGAACTTAGATGGGGAGGATTTCTCACAAACATCACAGTGGGCCCCACCTGGGTTACCCTCGTCGGACCGTCTGTCAGCGCTCGTCTCTGCATGCCAGCCAGTGGAAGGCAGGGTATTTTCGTCCTCAAATTTGGTGTCCGTACGAGGAGGTGCAAGTGCGTACGTTAAGTTTGTATTACTTCGTAAAAACCACTGGATAAAAGGTGGGGTCCACAGTGGTAAATTTCTCTTCTCTTATCCACGCGGACTGCATATCTACGCGGACTACGTCCTACCGCGCCCATCTCCAGCTGGGAATGGGCAGGGGCTCTGAGTGGCCACTGTGATGTATTGGTTTGATCCATACCGTTCATCCATTTTTCCATGTTATTTCAGTATACAATTTAAATAATGAGATAGATCTATGACATATTTGGACCACACAATGGGGATTAAATAATTATTGTTGAAAACTTTTTGAGAGCCACAGGAGTTTTGGATTGAACTGATATTTTATGTTTTCCATTCATCCGGGTCTACCTAACTTTATGAATAGGGTGGATGGAAAATAAACGTGAGGGTGGGCCTATGAAAGTTTCAACAGTGAGCACCATTATCACCTTTTCTTCTTATGTTGTAGTCCACTTGAGTCTTTTATATGACTAAATTTTGGCCCAATAAAGAAATGAGTGGACGGTGTGGATAAAACCAATACATCATGGTGGCCACTCGGAGCCCCTGCCCGTTCCCATCAGGTGAGGGGCGGGGGTAGGATGCAATTCGCGTTCGTCTACCCGTGACTAGATAAAGCGTTCTGTTAAAAAAATCCGGTTTCGTTAAAGGAACATTCATGTGGGCCCCAAAGAATGTACATTGAAATAAAACAAAAATAGTTAATAGTTTACCCCTAAAAAATCAAGCCTTGATCTAATCCTAGCCATTGAAATAAAACAAAAATAGTTAATAGTAGTGAGATGAAGATTGTAAGAAGTAATGGGTAGGATTATCTCATAACTTTAGTTTTTAAAATGCAAACCATTCATTCCAGTGCCAGAACATGGGTGGACCACATCACTCTACCATGTATCTGTTATCCTTCTTCCTACTCTATCGTTTCATCTTTGGGGATCTCTGAACATGAAATAAATATTTTTGGAGTTTTCCTAAGTTCACATGGGTGTACAACTTAACTAATGCACAAGCCACCACACAGGCCAGCACAGCATATTGGTTAATATCCTAATTATTCATGAAAAGGGTACCAATGCATGGATTCCCTACCTGAGATTTCGACTGCCGTAGTGAGGTGGGCCACGATTTATTGAGAAAACATATGGTTGTGAAACAAAAATGACTTAAAATTCATGTAATGTGTCTCAATTGTGTTTTCTATTGACTCAATTTTACTACATTCCTTAATCATGTGAGGGTGCACCTAATAAACGGATTGGATGGAATATACACACCACATCCATTAATTATTACAGGGTGCATCTAATGAATGGGTTGGATGGCATATGCATACCAAAGCGAGTTCAAACACAGGATCTTAAATTTTTAGCTATGGGAAAACGTAGGAGAGGAACGATGCTGAATTCGGATCATCTGCTTGTCGCAAATAAATTTTTATTTATTTATTGCATTTTGATTGGACTAGATCATCACACGCTGCATTTAGTGGAAATGATTTGGCTACTGACCCTGGTGGTCAGTGCTTGTGGGCCCCACCATGATGTATGTGTTTCATCCATGCCGTACACCCATTCTTCCCTATATTTTATTGTATGGGCCCAAAATTGAGGTTGATCCAAATCTCAAGCGGACTGCATAGTGTTTTTTTTTTTTTGGGTTAACCTGTTAGTACACACCCATGTCGTAAACACACTTCATGTTAGCCACCCCCACTAGGGATCGATACCAAGTCCTCAAGTGTTGAAACGAGGTATCATCTCCACCCAGTTAGCCAGTTGAGCTATGGATCTGGGGTGCGGACTGCATAGTGTTGGTTAAACGCCCACCATTAAAAGCTTCTGCAGGCCCACAAAAGTTTTGGATCAAGTAGATATATATTTTTCCCTTCATCCAAGTCTGTACGACCTAATCAACCGGTCATATGTCAAATAACCATTACAGTGGGCGTTAGGAGGTTTTTATCGGTGGAGATTCATTTTTCCCATTATCTGGTCCACCTGAGATTTAGATATAACTCATTTGGGATCAAGCTCTAAAATTATCCTTCAAAATGGATGGATGGCATGAATAAAATAAATACATTATGGTGGTGGTCCACATAGCACCAACCACTCACCATCACTTTCTAAACTTTATCAGCATTTAATGTAGCAGTGCCCATAATGTCAATGATGATGTGGACTAATTAAGATGCAGGCAAACATCATTTTTTTTTTTTTTTTTGGGTCCTCTTGCGCTAGTTGTAGACTCTCAGGAGTTTCAACACCCGGTCAACGGTTCAAGCACCCATAGGTGATGAAATCCCACTGAGGCGTGAGTGTGTGGCAGTGCGTGCGCGTGTGTTAAAAAAGAAAAGAAAAGAGGCAAACATCATGTTTTTCTTCTTGTGGCAAGCAAATGATCCGAATTTAACGATGCCCTGGCCACAAAACAAGATGAACCCACACAGCCACCAACTCATGGACAATTCAGGCCAAGTCTGCCTAATCTAGCCCGAGTCATACCTAAATAGGTCCGTTTCCACCGTAGTGGGCTCTGCCGTATCATGCGGATCATCTGGCACCTAAAGGTGCCTGGCCCACTTGAAACCCTATACGTAGAATCAGGTGAATGGTGAGGATCATATAACCAATCAATTTTCTAGCTATGTGCCATTCCCATTAATGTTGTGGCCCACGATTCCAATGGTGTTGATCCTCTTTCATGGTGGGGCCCACCACGTGCATTCCATAGACTAAATTAAAAGTATCCCTAAAGTTACACATGAGGTGGCACTATTAATATATATCTCCATATTTTCTGCCCAGTTCAGTGGAAGTGAGGCTTTTTGGCCGTTTCTACTTTCTAGCGTGGAATTTAGCAGGTGGCCCACATTCCTTCCTGTTTCTTTTGTTCTTATGACATGTGATAGCGTGCAAGCTATCCCGTGATCAACTAACCATATCCATGACCTTTCGTGTCGATCACAGGCACATCTTTGGTGGGCCTCACACTTCTCACGTGAAGCTTTTGTTTGGGTTGGGAAGGCTGGGTAGAAGTTCAAAATCAGTTAGAAAATTACATATCCAAATTCGATTTTTTTCGGCCGGTTAAGTCAGGTAATTTGATGTAGAGCGGGTCGTGGACAATTACATGGCAAAGATGGATCAGAAAAGGCCCGGTCGGCGACAGAAGTGATCTGGACCATCAGACCTTCAATCAGGCGTATCTCGCAATCCGGGATGAGTTAGCTGACGTAAAATATATGATTTTGGGGTAGAACAAGCTACTTTAGCCAACCAACCCCACTATGCCGGGTTGCGACGCTTGGAATTGCGAGAAACCCATGATTCGACGGTCGTTTCCCTGTTTCAATTTCGTTTTTACTATAAATAGTAAGTTTTAGTTTGACTATAACTCTTCATCTGCCGGGCTTTAGGAGTTGCGCCCAACATGAAAAGAGCTTAGAATAATTAGGGGAACGGTTTGGTGAAGCCAAATAGGACACTTACTATTTTTGGCCGAAAACCTTGCGCACTAGTAGGCATCACGACCGTCTATAAATAATAAGTTAACTATTTATAGTAAGTCGTGAATTCTAGGAGTTTTAGTTGTAGTTTGGTTATGATTTCTTTCTCATTGTTTAGTACCCTTATTTAAAGGGTTGTGAACTTGTTTTTATGCATTCATTAATCTATTTCGAATTTATTATAATTTATTTCTATTTTCTGCTCTCTTTTCTCGTGGATTCGAGAAAGTCTCTGTGAGGAGTTCAGAGAAGTTCCGTGGATTCGGAATAGTTATCCTCTTGACGAAGATGGTGCTCGACCTCACGTCCTCCCCTGCGTCAGTTTGGTATCAAAGCGAGGTTTCTCCTCAGATCGATAGCTTCTAACAATGGGTCAAGCAACAATCCCATAAGCGGTGCTCCAGGGAATTTGCCTTTAACGGCGGTAACTTTTCAAGCAGCGCAGCAAAAGAATTGGCAAGCCATGTAAGAGCTGCAGACTTCCATGAACCGCATAGTGAATCTCTTTGCAGAAACCCTAGGGCAACTTCGTGTTCCTGGTGGTAATCCTCCACCACCAATTGCTGAGACTCGTAATCAGCCTGATCGCAGGATAATACCGGTAGTGCATCCAAGGGTCATACCTGAGGACGAGGGCTCCAGTGAGGAGGAGATCGACGACATAATCTTCCAACTCCCCAGACCAGGCGGCGATCAAGTAGATCGAGAATTCAAGATACGGATTGATATTCATAACTTCAATGGCCAACTACACATTGAGGATTTTCTCGATTGGCTTTCTGAAGTTGAGTGATTTTTTAATTATATGGACATCCCTGAAGAAAAGAAGTTCAAGCTGATGGCCTACAAGTTGAAAAGAGGAGCGTCAGCTTGGTGGGAACAACTGCAACTCGCACGAACCAGGCAGATGAAATCACCAATCCGCACATGGCAGCGGATGAAGCAACTACTACGCGCCCGATTCCTCCATAGCGATTACGATCAGGTATTAGTTCAACAATACCAAAATTGTCGACAAGGTAGTCGGTTGGTGAGAGAGTACGCAGAAGAATTTTACCGTCTGGCGGCGCGTAATGATTTGGTTGAGACTGAATCGCAGCAAGTCGCCCGTTTCAACGATCGATTGCGTATGGCAATTCAAGATCGGATCCGGATGCAGTCCGTCTGGACGATGAATGATGCGATCAAGTTGGCTACTCGGGCAGAAGCGCAACTTGAATGTCCTAACACACGTACCTATCCTACTGCAAGAATTACTGCGGCAGGTCCACCTCAGGGAGCTCCACAACCTAAGGGGAAGGAGCCCGTAGGAGCACGCACTCAACCTCCTACGTCTGAGAACTAAGATCAGGGAAGCAGGCAAGCTAGACCCTAAAGGGGCGTCTCGACTACTGCTAATCCAAGTAGAATTCCGAACCCTTATGCTCGGCCAAGGCCCGACAGCTGCTATCATTGTAGCCAGACCGGCCACTTGTCAAGTACTTGTCCTCAGTGAAAAGTGGTAAACCTCGCCATTAATGATAGTAGTGCTGATAACGCTTATAAAGATCCAGATATTGAAGAACAGGAGCATACCGTCGAGGACGAGGTAGATGATTCAGATTGGGTTCAGCAAGATCACGGCGAGTCGCTCGTCGTGAGGCGGCTATTATATGTGCCAAGAAAAGAAGTGTATCTACAGCGGCATAACATCTTCCGCACTAGGTGTATGGTGAATCGAAAGGTCTGTGACGTGATCATTGACAGTGGAAGCAGCGAGAACATCATCTCTAGGGGCATGGTGAAAAAATTGTAATTGAAAAAAGAGCATCATCCATCTCCATATACAATCGGTTGGATTAAGAAGGTCAGCGAAACAAAGGTAACTGAACGGTGCACCATATCTTTTTCAATTGGCAAACATTATAGGGATGAAGTAGTATGCGATGTGGTTGATAGGAAGCATGTCACATACTACTCGGTTGACCCTGGCAATCTGACCGTGACACCACTCATAAAGGGTGAGATAACATATATATATTCATTAAGGACGGCCGGAAGACCATATTGGCCCCTATGGATCCAGAAGGACCACCTGAAACTTCTAAAGTGGAGGGACATTTTCTCTTAACTAGTCGGGACTTTGTGGAAGAATCCAAAGAAACAGGACAGACTTATGCATTAATTGTGAAAGGGGAAGAACTCGAGCCTACCATCATCCCTGAAAGACTAAGGCCCTTGTTACATGAATTCCAATAAATCTGGCCCAAGGACCTTCCCGATGGGTTACCCCCTATGCAAGATATCCAACACCATATCGACTTTGTCCCTGGGTCCAGTTTACGTAATCGTCCTCATTATCGAATGAGCCCGAATGAGTGCGAGATTCTGCAGGGACAAGTGGAGGAACTGATCCGTAAGGGTCTTATTCGAGAAAGCATGAACCCATGTGCTATACCAACTCTGCTAACTTCAAAGAAAGATGGGAGTTGGCACATGTATGTCGACAGTCGAGCCATCAACAAGATCACCATAAAATACAGGTTTCCTATACCACGGTTGGATGATATGTTGGATATGCTAGAGGGCGCAAAAATATTATCTAAATTGGACTTAAGGAGCGGCTACCATCATATTCGAATACGGGCGGGTGATGAGTGAAAAACAGCCTTTAAGACCAAAGAAGGATTGTACGAATTGATGGTCATGCCTTTCGGTCTTTCTAATGCGCCTAGCACATTCATGAGGTTGATGAACCAAGTTCTGAAACCTTTCATTGGGCGGTTCGTTGTGGTTTATTTTGATGATATTTTGATATACAGTCAAGACGAAACCACCCATATGGAGCACCTCAAAAAGGTCCTTCAAGTGCTCACTGAAAATAAACTATACCTTAATTTAAAAAAGTGTAGCTTCATGACTGATAGCCTATTGTTTCTGAGTTTTGTGGTTACATCCACGGGCATTCGAGTGGATGAGGAAAAGGTGAAGACAATCAGAGAATGGCCGGTTCCTAAAAATATTCACGAAGTGTGAAGTTTCCATGGACTAGCAACATTCTATCGTCAGTTCGTGAAAATTTTCAGTACCATTGTGTCACCGATCACAGATTGCATGAAGAAAGGACAGTTTTAGTGGACTGACGAAGCCGACAGAAGCTTTGCCGAAATCAAGTGCAGATTATCCATGACCCCGGTTCTTGTACTTCCCAACTTCGACAAACTGTTTGAAGTCGAATGTGATGCCTCATATGTCGGAATTGGGGGAGTTTTGTCTCAAGAAGGTAGGCCGGTAGCCTTCTCCAGTGAGAAACTTAGTGATGCACGCAAGAAGTGGTCTACATATGAGATCGAGTTGTATACGGTGGTCCAGGCACTGAGACACTGGCGACATTATTTGATTCAAAGGGAATTCATACTTTACATGGACCATCAAGCCCTCAAATTTATTAATAGTCAAGCTAACATTAACCGTGTGCATGCTAGATGGATCGTTTTTTTTGAGAATTCACATTCGTGCTAAAGCATAAGTTAGGGCAACAGAACAAAGTAGCCGATGCGCTGAGTCGCTGTGCAACTTTGTTAGTCACTATGAGCAATGACGTTGTCGGGTTCGATCGCCTCAAAGACATATATGCCGACGACGACGACTTCAAAGACGCATGGGTTAGATGTCAGGAAAGTCGCCCCGGTGACTTAAATATACAAGACGAGTTTCTTTTCAAGGGAAATCGACTATGTATCCCAAAGAGTTCGCTAAGGGAACAGATAATCCAAGAGCTATATGGAGGTGGCCTCAGTGGACACCTTGGGCGAGACAAGACGCGAGCTCTTGTGGAAGAACGGTATTACTGGCCTCAATTGGTACGTGATGTGGGAAAGGCAGTCCAACGCTGTTATATTTGTCAGACTTCTAAGGGACAATCTCATAATATGGGCCTCTACACCCCATTACCCATGCCTGATGGCCCTTGGGAGGATTTATCTATGGACTTTGTGCTTAGTCTCCCACGAACACAACGCGGCATGGATTCGGTGTTTGTGGTAGTAGATTGTTTTTCCAAGATGGCGCACTTTATTCCATGCAAGAAGACTCTCGATGCAACACACGTGGCTAATCTATTCTTTAGAGAAATTGTGCGGCTACACGGGGTTCCCAAGACTATTACTTCCGACCGTGACACGAAGTTCATAAGCCACTTTTGGCGGACTTTGTGGACTCGATTTGATACATGCCTTCAGTTCAGCAGCGCGTACCACCCACAGACTGACGGTCAAACTGAGGTTGTGAATTGCACGTTGGGAAACCTCCTTTGATGTATTTCAGGAGAAAAACCGAAGCAGTGAGATTTAGCCTTGTTTTAAGCGGAGTTTGCATTCAACAACATGGTGAACCGCTCGACAGGAAAATCCCCGTTCCAGGTTATTTACGGACGAGTACCTCACCACACACTAGACTTGGTCCCTTTGCCCAAGCTCCCAAGCATGAGCATTGCAGCAGAACATATGACAGACAAAATCATGGGCATTCATGCGGAGGTACAGAACAAGCTACATGCCTCGAACGAAAAGTATAAGGAGCAAGCGGACAAGCATCGGCGACAGAAAGTGTTCGAGGTGGGCAACCAAGTAATGGTCCATCTACGCAAAGAGAGATTTTCGACCGAAACATACAACAAGTTGAAGAATAAAAAAATTGGACCGGTACCAATCATCCGAAAGATCAATGACAACGCTTATGTTGTTGATCTTCAAATGATATGGCGATCTCACGGACTTTCAATGTCGCGGACTTGACCGAGTATCATGAACCAGCGCATAATGATAACTCGAGGATGAGTTCTTTTGAAGTGGAGGAGACTGATGTAGAGCGGGTCGCGGACAATTACATGGCAAAGATGGATCAGAAAAGGCCCGGTCGGCGACAGAAGTGATCTGGACCATCAGACCTTCAATCAGGCGTATCTCGCAATCCGGGATGAGTTAGCCAACGTAAAATATATGATTTTGGGGTAGAACAAGCTACTTTAGCCAACCAACCCCGCTATGCCGGGTTGCGATGCTCGGAATTGCGAGAAACCCCTGATTCGACGATCGTTTCCCTATTTTAATTTCGTTTTTACTATAAATAGTAAGTTTTAGTTTGACTATAACTCTTCATCCGTTGGGCTTTAGGAGTTGCGCCCAATATGAAAAGAGCTTAGAATAATTAGGGGAACGGTTTGATGAAGCCAAATAGGACACTTACTATTTTTTTTCCGAAAACCTTGCGCACTAGTAAACATCACGACCGTCTATAAATAGTAAGTTTACTATTTATAGTAAGTCGCGAATTCTAAGAGTTTTAGTTGTAGTTTGATTATGATTTCTTTCCCATTGCTTAGTACCCTTATTTAAAGGGTTGTGAACTCGTTTTTATGCATTCATTAATCTATTTTGAATTTATTAGAATTTATTTCTATTTTTTGCTCTCTTTTCTCGTGGATTCGAGAAAGTCTCTGTGAGGAGTCCAGAGAAGTTCCGTGGATTCAGAATAGTTATCCTCTTGAGGAAGACGGTGCTCGACCTCACGTCCTCCCCTGCGTCATAATTGGGCTGGTGGATGTTGATGCAGTTTTCGATGGACCTTCGGTGGAACCCCCTTCTTAAACCTGCACAGGTGAAAGTGAGAAACAAAGGAGGCCCTGGATTATTCATAGGACTCTCCGATGCCTAAGTCAGGCTTGAGGTTTTTAAAGGACGATAGGGTCTTCAGAAAATAGACCAGTAGGGTATTAGAGTGGGTTTGAGTGAACGTACCTCTAATGATGGGAGATGCTCTCCCATTTACAGAGAAGAGAAAATCCAGTCATAAAGCGGCTCTTCCCTAATATCTTGGAGATTTGACGTGATCTAGGATCTCCTTGAGATTGTGGAGTCTCGAGATCGTCGGGATTCGCTCTCATCTCCTGAAGATCGAGAGAGAGAGAGAGAGAGAGAGAGAGAGAGAGAGAGAGAGATCTCCGAGTCTTTGTGAGGATTCTTTGAATTTGCAGCTCGGCTTTAGGTTGGATCTAAGGCAGGTGCCGAGTCGAAACCGAATAATGTTGTCTCGATCAACAGATCGACATTCACCATTTCTATCCATCCGACAAGCCGGAAGGTTTAAGTTATTATTATTTTTTTTGTCAGCTTGTTAGTACACAACACTGTCAGTTGACACTTCACTATTAGCCACCCCCACTAGGGATCGATGCCAAGACCTTGAAACGAGGTATCTTTCACTCAGAAGGTTTAAGTTCCATTCCTCTAAGTGTTGAGATCTTCCGACCCTGCTAAGGGTATTGCCGATCTATGACTGATATATGACCGAACTATGGTCGGTCTGTGATCGATCTGGAATTGATCTGTGACCGATCTATAACCAATCTATGATCGAACTATGGCCGGTCTATGATCGATCTAGGATTGATCTGTGACCGACCTATATCCGACCTATTTAGGTCAGGCTTGTAGATTTTTCTCCAACAATGAGCCCCCCTGCTTTCTGAATGAAGTTCAGAAAGTAAACTTGATTCGAAACCGACTCGACTCGGATCGTGTGTGTGTGTGTGTGTGTGTGTGTGTGTGTGTGTGTGCGTGTGTGTCTATATACATATATATATATATATATATATATGAAGAGCTTTGACACTCTAGTAGAGTGTAATGTATGATTCATAGCACTTACAAACTATCCAAATTGTTAAACTCCACCTCATATGGTGAACAATATGATAATGCATTTATTCAAATCCATGCATATAAGTATGGTTGATAATTGAGCAGAGCATGTGCTTGGTTAATAAATGATCTTATTTAATAGAAGTATGCTTTAAGTAACTTATCTTTAACTTATAAGACCAGTCGTGGCCTTTTTAGCCCATTAGGGCTTGGGCCGAGCTAGGGTTAGAGCTAAGGCTTGGGGCTTCAAGGTGCCATCCGGCTCATTACCAGCCCTACAAAGTCACGCTTATGTGATGATCCTTGTTGCATCTTTTATACGGATTGTACACAAAGCACCTAACTTACCTTTAATTTATAAGACGAGCCATGGCATTTTTAGTCAATTAGGGCTTGGGCCGAGCTAGGGCTAGGGCTAGCCGCCCGGCCATTACCACCCCTAGAAAAGTCTCTGGGCTGATATGATGATCCCTATGGCATCTTATATGCCGATTGTACAAATAACTTATATGGTAGGCCGTGGCTTTTTTAGCCCATTAGGGTTTGGGGCGAGCTAGGGCTAGGGCTTAGGGCTCCAGGTTTGGAAGCCTGGTCCATTACAATCCCTAAATCAGCCTGATCTCTGTCACATCATGTATACCAATTGCATACACAGCAAGTAACTTATCTATTATTTATAGGACCGGCCACCCGTTAGGCTTGGGCCAATCTAGGGTTAGGGCTAGTTTGATGATCCCTGTCGTACCCTTGTAACCATTCATTTCCAAGCAGCAATGAGACTGTTTGAATTGGAACCATTGGCAATCTAAGGCAGGGCCCACTGATTGGATACATCAGATTGTCCAATTGGTCTTTCTTTTTAATCTTTATAATGTGATCAAATGGACAGGATCATCTGACCATATCAGTTTGCATGTCCTAAATTGGATGGACGATTCAGATTTATTGATTTTGACTGTCCACGTCAACGATAGTAATTGGAGCAACCATGCCTACTAATCTATTTGAGGGCTACACATGGACCACATACTATCATGGTGGAACCCTGGCCCATGAGAGAGTTCCACTTTATTCACGGCATGGTTGCAACTTTCATGAGATCCACCCCGTTCATCAGGTAATATTACTCATGTACACCAGGAACAAAAATAAATCATGATGATCCAAAACTCAGGTGGTCCACACCATAGGAAAACAGTTGAGATGGGCATGCCCATACATTATTTTTATTTATGGCCCACTGTGAAGTTCATATGCCATCCAATCCATTCATCTGATGTGCCTAAACAAAATGAAAGATATAACAAAAAATCACACTGCAACAAAACTCAAGTGGGTCAGACCACGTGGTTTAGAAGCTTTGGGTATAATTTATAGTGTTCCTTATTGGATGGCCCACCTGACCGTTGATAGCCTGATTTTTGGGATCAAGGCTGAAAAAGGGGTGATGTACCTTATGGACGGCGTGGATTTCATGTACGATAAATATTTTTGCCCACATCGAGAAAATGACTTCGGTAGGTACCCACGCCTAGGTACGCATGCCGCTTCCTGAAAGATAACAGAGTTATTATAAAATACACTCTTTTTTTCATTTTGCAAAAGTGAGGGCATGTGGGGCCCACTATTCAGTGATCCAATCTTTCGATATTACAGGCCTCAGTGTGGATGGGCCATGCACCAAAACTCCCAATAGTTGAACAATCCTAACCCTTTAATCGGTGGTTAATAAATAGACCATTAAGAGAAAATACATAGACGGCTCATATTCAACAGTGAAAAGGCCAGATACATTCCCCCAATTCGGGGGATTTCTTATGCATAGTCTATATACGGTGTGGCGGCCAACCAACAACGCTTTGGGTTATTCCTATGCCCCTCTTTTATATAATGGTACTTCCGTACAAACTTGCATTTATTTATTTATTTATTATTGTTGGTGGTGGAGGATATGGGGCTAACATGCCTGACAACGTTCGGTGGACACTGGACACCACATCAGACCTTTATTCATCTATACATATATTAAACACATGGTCATCGGCTTGGTGAATTTTGGACCATCAATCTGGTGGACCCTGCTCTAGACGATGCAAGGTAGAAAAGATCAAACTAGGCACACAATTCTAACTGTTGACTTTTGAACTCCAATTCAATGGTATGGTTCATGACCACATAGACGATTGGACACATCTATTTTAGGGTAGCACTGTAGCTAGAGCTGGGCATAGGACGACTCGACTAGCCTGATCCGACTCGTCCGACTCGTTCCGATCCAAATGGGTGAGTCGGTCCAAACCGAGTAAGCTTCGTCCAATCCGAATTCAAATCGAGTTGGGTTCGAGTTATGCAGTAACTCGACCTGACTCGATCCGAAACTTGATCAGTCAAACTTGACCCGATTCGAAACTCGACTCGACTAGGGTTGTTGGGTAGCGTGTGTGTGTAAACCTAATTCATCTATCTCTACCCTACCTGTCACACGCCCATATTCAAAAAACCCAATCTGGCAACCCCTTTGGCCCTTCCCATCTAGCACCCATCAGCCATCAACCCTTTGAGCTCCGGCCTTCCTCCTCCTCCTCCTCCTCCTCTCTCTCTCTCTCTCTCTCTCTCTCTCTCTCTCTCTCGTCCGGCAAGAAGCAACCAGCGGCCCATCAGCGTTTTGATTTTTTTAAAAGTTTTATTTATTTATTAATGTTAAGAGGAGGTTTAATCCACTATTTCTTTGGAGTAGCCCATCTAAGTCGTGCATCCGCCTCATTCTAGGGACCACAGTCCCTTATTGATCAAGGAAAATGGATGGACAATGTGGAGGGTTCGACACGTCCAGCAGGATGGGGCCCCTGCAAGGTCTCAACGATGGTGAGGCCCATCGCTCACAAGTATCGGATCAAGTTGATTTATGTATTTTATTCCCTTTGTCCATCCATTTTATAACCTAGCCTGATGACCCGATCTGAATCAGTGCTAACTTGATCTGACTCGGTATTTCTAACCAGGTCGGACTCGGTTCAGATCAGCCCAACCTAGACTCGAACTCGGATCGAGTCAGGTATGCTGGACTCGGTACCGAGTCGGATCGAGTTCAGGTCAGGCCTATTTCAAAACTGGATCGAGTCGGGTTGGACCTAACTCGGTCCGACTCGACTCGATGCCCGACATTAACTATAGCAGCCTGTCATATTAGGGTAGAATCAGGGATGCAGCTTGGGCTAGTCAACCCAAGCCCAGCCCAACCTTTAGATGATTTAGCCCAAAGCTTGGCCTAACCTTATTATTTGACCCAAGACCCAATCCGAGCTCCCCTGCTTGAGCCTAACTTACGTCCCGGTGTTAGACATGATGTTATTACATGTAATTGGGTGAATTGACCAACGTATTAAATCTCATATTAGTGAACGGAAGTATAAAAAAATAAATGAAATGACCATAGTGGCTAACTCTTTTTTATATATATACACACCCACACCCCACACACTCACACACCCACTCATAAAGAAATGACCATTGTGGCTAACTTTTTTTATATATATATATATACACACCCCACACACCCACTCATACCACATGGGCACTCAATCTGTGGCATCCAGTGTTGAAACAGACATTGTCTACCACTGAGCCAAGGACCTAGGCCTAGCCATAGTGACCCACTTGGAGATGTTGGTATATGTAATTTGAGAGTGTGTGGTCCTGATTTATCTCCACTTAAAAGAGTGTGCCACAACAATTGGAAAAGACCTAGTCGTCTGGGAGCAGTATTGAAGGGAATTCTCCAGTTTCGCAACAGATAAACCTTAATGGCTAGAATATTATACGTGTTTAAGTGTGTTGCTGCCAATTCAATCAAATTAGGCCACATGTAAACGAAGGCTTGGATTGGTTGTTCATGTGAGAGTAAAATGCACAGCATGCCAAAGTCTGCTTGACTTAAAGGTTATGATTGAATTGTCGGTGTCCCCCTCGTCGAGATGGACAGATTGGAGACTGGATCGGGATCCAGTTATCCCTTCAACCATCGGTTTCCGCTCTTTTTAGTGATTTGTGAAAGGGTAGAGATTAGCCTTTCTGAATGAGTTTTTTTAACCTTATGACAAATAGAAGTAAGTCTAAGGCCTTAAAAACTCTTCTTTTTTTTTTTTTTTTTCATCTGTCTTTAAGTTTGTATACATCTCAAATGAACAGGAATGTACCGATAAATGGAATAGGGCTAAATAAATGTCGGCTTTATTGATATTAAAATGTATAATAAATATCGACTTATTGATATTAAAATATATAGTCTATTACAATCAATAAAATAATAATCAACCAGATAAATAAACAAAAGTAAACTAAACTAAGATAAATAACTAATTAATCTATCGAAACAAACGTTTGAGGCGGGTAGTTAGCAAGACGTGACCAGATTGGTATGAACAACTGAATCGAAATTTAATCGAACATGATCCTACAACTTATGGTTGAAGATATTTACTCCTACTCCTAAGGTACTGTAGTAGGAGCTGCTATGCAATAACTATTTATGCTAAACTAAACTAAGGAAAGATAAACAAAAAGTAGATAAATGTGTTTGGTGTGGGGCCTCAAGCTCTTCTTCGTGTGCTCCTTTTATACCTTATCGAGGTGGTGAAAACTCATCACTGGGCTTCCTTGTTGCTTCTGAATCCTTCGCCTCTCATCGTAATTTCATATTCCCTTGATTACTCCGGAAATGGTAACTTAGATTGGAAAAAAAATGACTCCAGTTGGATATGGACTCCCAGACTTCTCGGATCTTCTTCTCGTAACTGATCTATTGTGGAGATGCTTGTGGTCCACTAAAGTTCAAATTTGGTGGAACCACCAAATTTTCTCAAATGAAGACAACCAAATCAAGATTCGTAAACCTCATGGGCTAGATCGATCGGGACCGACCATGATCAGTCAACATCTCTGTTGATGGCCTACCTTGTCGACTCCGAGATATTGGACGGTATAGATCAAACTACCCCCCTGCATTTAATCATCTCATAGGTGATGGTCTAAAGTGAGGTGGGGTTAAACACATGATACCGATCTATTATTGGATTTGGTTGGATCTAGTTCTCTCATTCTCTTAATTCCAATCAATGCACGAAATGAGGAACTTGACCGAACCGATGTGTATGTCTCTCTCGACTTAGGTTCGGACCTAAGACAGGTCGGTTTGGACATGAGTATGACCTGCTGATGTTTATAACTTTGTCAATTACTGCAATCTCTCTAATTGTCTCTGGGAAGATCTCTCATTTTAGAATGACTGTGAGAGATGGTTTCACCGAGAATATCATCGCCACATTTATGATAGATAGATCTATTTTCTCAGTGAGTCTTTTATAGACATGCCTAGTACATTGCCTCATAAATGGGCATGCTGATCATGACCACATGACATGCAACAATTCATCACTTAAAGGCATGCGTAAGGATCAGTGACATCACATTAATAACAAAATGCATAACGCGGAAGGAAAATCAACTGATTATCTCTTTAGGTGCAAGTATGTCTTCTGTGTATGCCAAACACATAATATGTCACCACGTGACAATTTTCTATTGGAGCACATCAGAGCACCGAAAATAAGTATAAACAAAGTGCACAGAGATAATGTGAAGTATTTATAGCAATGAAAAATGTTTAAGTGTAATTGGTATACTAGCATAAGGAATCAAAATGTGTTTAACTGGCGATCCAGCGTCCCACAACAGATAAGGTCTTAGTCAAACGGTCTCCACACCAGCTATCTTCAATTGTGGATCACCACTGATCTTCAGAAGATCTCTCAAATGTGTTATATCATGCATCGAGGATCTAGATTGAGCTGCTTGAGGCCTTAACCCAAGGCTAAGTCCGGTCTGATCACATGATGTTCAAGTTGGGTTGAGCCCAACTCAAGTTGTATCATTGTTGTTTTGACTCGGCAAACTATCTTAACTCATTTGGCTCCGAGTAGAGCTGGGACTCACCCAACCCGGTGTTAAATCAACCCAACTCGCTCATGGTGGGGCTGAATCATGGAGCAACTCATGGCACGACTCCTTCACTACTAAAACCGAGTTAGATAGAACATGGAGGGCTTTCCGAACCATAAGTTGTTGTGTGTAATGTGTTCACACCAGTGGCTTGCCAGTGCTGTGTCATTCTTATTATTTTTACTTGGCAACATGTACATTAGATAGAATGATGAGAGTTTTTTTTTTTTTTTTTTTCCTTTTTCTTTTTTAAACGTTGTTGGTCTTCTAAGGCTTGTTTGGATACCACCAAATAAGTTACTTTTTAGCTTATTTTAAGTTTACTTCTTACACTTAAGTTGGGGCCTCTTTGGATACCACTAAATAAGTTGCTTTTTAGCTTATTTTAAGTTTATTTACGCTTTTTTTCTTTCTTTCTTTTACACACCACCACACACTCACGCCACCGTGGGATTTCACCACCTATGGGTGCTCGAACCCTCAACCAGGTATTGAAACTCCTAAGAGTCTACCACCAGAGTAAGAGTAAGGACCCAATTTACTTCTTATGCTTAAGTTAGGTCGGTAAGCATCGTCGTAAAAGTAACTTAACACTAAAAGTTACTTATTTCAATATATTTTTTATAGCTTTTTAATTTATTATTTTCTACTTCTCTCTCAATCACAGTCATAATAAAAGGAGCCTCTATTTTATGGTCCTTATCAAAGAAGGCCCCATGTGATGGACTATTCCCATCAAAGGTGAGACCCACATGATGGACAGTTCACATCAAAGGTAGGCCACACATGATGGATGACTTCATATTAACGTGAGCTTACATAATGGTTGGTGCATATTAAATGTTGACCTCTAATGATAAATAGCTCACATTCAAAGCGAACCAGTATAATGGATAACCCATTTCAAAGGTGGGGCCTACATGATAGACAATCCACGTCGAAGGTGGGCTTCGCATGATGGGCAGTGAACCGTGAAGCAAGGCCCCACATGATGGATGGCCCATATCGAGGTGGGCCCCAAATGATGGACGGTCCACATAAAAGGTTGGCCCTTAATGATGAATGACCTACATCCAAGGTGAGTCCTGCATGATGAACAATCCACATTGAAGGTGGGACCAACATGATGGACAATCCACATTAAAAGTGAGGCCCACATGATAGACGGCCCATACCAAAGGTGGACCCTAACGATGAGTGGCCCATATCCAAGCTAGGCCCGCATGATGGACGACCCAATGATGGACGGTTCACATCAACAGTAGGCTCCACGTTATGGGTGGTGGATGTTGAAGGTGGGCCCTACATGATGGACAATAACATTAATGGTGGGCCCACATGATGGATGACCAATATCAAATTTGGTCCCTACAGAACGGACAGTGCACATTAAAGGTCAGCCTCTAACACTGAATGGCTCACATCTAAGGTGAATCCTGCATAATGGACAACCCACATCAAAGGTGGGGCCACACAATTAAGAGTCCACATCAAAGGTTGGCCTCACATGATGGACAATGAATATGAGGGTAGGCCAAACCAATCCAAAGGATAAATACTTATGTTATGTTGAAAATAAAACTTGCTTTTCTATTTTTTAGCTGACAAGTACATTGTTTGCCAAACAAGCTTATTTTCTTAAAAAAATAGAAATTAAGATGCCTTAAATAGCTTATCTAAAATAACTTACAATCCAAACGCTGCCTTAGTCTGAGGATGAATCTTTTGCAAGTCCTCTGCCCACAAGATCTGTGCATGGCACTCAAGTTATTCGTTAGGGCTGCTCTGCAGAGGAAGCTGGACACTCTAGAAATCAGATGATCCAACTACCATATGGGGGCCACCACTTGTGTTTGAAGGTTGTTTTCCATGGTGCATCACAACTACTAACTGTATAGGCGTGATTTTAGGGAATCCTGTCATCATGGTGAGGATTGCATAAAGCCCATTGGAAGGTAGGTGGGGCTCACCTTGATGTTTGTGAGAAATTTATTATGCTCATCTCGTTTGCCACCTCACATTAGGACATGAGCCAAAAATGAGGTAGATAAAAAACTGAGTCAGCCATACAACAAGAAAAAGTGAGACAGAAATGCCTTCCATGGAAAGCTTCCCAAGGTCCACCATGGTAATCATATGCCTTCCTCACGGTTCATGAGGTCATTTCCATTAGAATGAACTGAAAACACAGAAATATTAGCTTAATACATTTAAAACTTTTGTGCCCCCGAATGTTTCAAACCTTAGATGTTAAATCTTCACATTTTCCTAGCCCCAATATGAATTTCTCTAACTTATTTGTTTGAAGCCTACATTGAGCCTAGTAATAAGGAAACCGTGCAACAAAGGTTAAGTCAGGTCGATCATGACAACAACATGAAATTCATATGGTACATTTATTGCACTGGCTCATGTTAAAACATCAATTAAAAAAAGGTGGGCCACGACACAAAACCATAGAAATGAATTAACAATGGTTAAAACCATAGGCACCCTTCTCTCTTTAAATGTAACCTACACCTTTGTTACAGGTTTGCTTCTATTTTTATTTTTTTTTTCATAATCTTTTTTTAATTCTGCTTTTCTCTCAGTTCCATCTTTGTTTTTAAGTGCCACCTATCATTTCTAAGTTAATTATGAGTTATATTATGTTAGTGCTAGTGATATATTCTTATTAAGCTGCTTTATTCCATTTGATCAATCATACTTATTCAAAAGCATTGTTAATTTTAAGATTCACATAGATTATTTATTCAGTGGAACCCATCACATTATCTTCTAATATACCATGGTTCTTATGAGTGGTTTAACCAAATATGTGTCAATTACAAAAATCAATATTTTATCAGATACACTTTTTCTTTATGGTATTACTTCTTTTACTTGTTTTTCCTCTAAAGATGAAATTCTTAATGATAGGTGGTTAGGCCATTTTAACCCAATATTGATTGACATTTAATCAATGAATTCAGGAGATTGACTACTTCCCATCTTCACCGTCCGATAGATTTCCGACGGGATATAATCAACATTTTGGTATAAATGTATTATCACGAACGTAAATTGATTCCCATTTGGACCGTTTAATTTAAGCATCTAAGTGCAGGTGCATGAACCTTCATACTTCACCGGAGTATAAAAGATTTCCTCATCGACTCGAGAAGTTTCAGGAACTCTGCACCCCGCATCTAAAAAAACACACCCGAATAACTTCCATTCCTTCGCGATGTTTCGTAAGAATTCCAAAATTTTGTATAGTTTCGCCCCAGAAATCCCATCAAGGAAGAAAGGTATGTTTCGAAAAACTCTGTTCTTCTTTCTATGGATTCTGTAAATTGATATTTGAGATATTTAACCCTCTCTCTCTCTCTCTCTCTCTCTCTCTCTCTCTCTCTCTCTCTGTAAATTGATATTTGAGATATTTAACCCTCTCTCTCTCTCTCTCTCTCTCTCTCTCAGTGATGCAATTGGGCTTCTTTCTGAAATCAATTATCAGTTAAAACACCCCATAGATCACACAGATAGGACGATCTAAACCTTCCGATTGGTGGGCATCAAATGGACGGTCAGATAAAAGGGAAAATGTTCAAATTCGAAGGATTGAAATTTGGGTGCTAAATAGCTATGCTTGTGTATTTGTAATTGTTGATCAATCCCTTCACGATAGAATTCTTAGTAGTGAATCCTCTATAGAGCTGGGTTTTGCCTACTTATTCAGCAGTTGGTGAGTTAACCATTTCTTTGCAGAAGCAGATTGAGACATTTTAACGAGATGCATGGATAAATGGGTAGTGGAGTGGAGCTATATGATTTTATCAGTACCTCTTAAAGGTTGAGATTTTGATTGGTGTGTTGCTTCTACTGGGTGGAATTACCACACCCAGAGGTCTGTTATTGCCGCGTAAGGATTTTTTGAACTTAGGCTTTTAAAATTGTGAAGGGTGTGTATTGAAAATTGTGAAGGGTGTGGATTGGGAAGATATTTTGTTAGCAGCGTTGGATTGGTACTGATGTAGAGCAGATCGCGGACACTTTCATGGCAAAGATGGACCAGAGAAGGCCCGATCGGTGGCGGAAGTGAACAGGGCCGTCAGAACCTTAAAACAGTCTATCTCGCAACTTGGAATGAGTTTTTCGGCATATCATATATGATTTTGGGTAGGAGAAGCTACTTTAGCCAACCAACCTGCTATGCTGAATTTGCAAGATTCCATCAGATTGACGGTCAAAAGTCTATTTTATTTTCGTTTTTACTATAAATAGTAAGTTTTAATTCGATTATATATAATTTTGATCCTTAGTTGTAAGAGTTGTGCCAACATGAAAAGGGCTTAGAAAAATTAGGAGAATTAACGTGGATAGGCCAAATTGGACACTTCTATTTTTGGCCGAAAACCATCAAGTCTAGTAAGTCACGTTTTTAGGGTGTTTGAGTTGGAGTTTGTGTCTAAAACTCCGTCCTAGGTTTGAGTTCACTATTTAAGGGATCATAAATTTTATTTTATTTTATTTTATCATCAATTAATTTATTTTGAAACTATTAGAAATTATTTCTATTTTTATTCTTCATGGATTTGAGGAATCTCTGTGAGGAGTCCAGAGAGCTCCGTCGATTCGGAGTAGTTATCCCCTGAGGAAGACGGCGATCGACCTCATCACGTCCCTCCTTGCGTCAGTTGAGTTGTGCCTTGCAATTAATCCTTTTGAGCTGAATAATATAGATGTGAGATGATGATGACAACATGACCAGGATGAGAGCTTAGGTAAAGGATATTCTAGCAAGGTGATGAGGTGATTTTGCACAAAGGAGGGCCTAGCTTGATGTGGCAATCCAAGTCTAGAAGGTGGTGAGCCTAATTGTTGGTTTTCTGGTGTCTAATCTAAGGGCTAGGTAATAAAGGAGCAATTTTTTCAACCATGACCAGTTGATGGGCCACTGAGGCAGCTAAAATGGAGGTTTGAGGGTCTTTTAGGACCATATGTCTCACAAGATTAAGACGTGGGTGTGGCAATGTATGTCACGGGTGCGACATTTTCACTTATAGAGGCGACCGACTTTGGTAAGATACCTATTTTGAAGTGTCTAGGTAACATACATCCTGAACAATAGGTTCCTATGTGTCAGTTGTTGGATATTAAGTAGGGATGTGAGATGAATAGACAATAAAGAGAGGCTCTAGTGTACCTGGACATGTGTCACTGATACCAAGTCTCTTGCAAAACAGAACTCCAAAAATCTAGGCACAGGGTACAATCCATACACAGATATTAAATATTTTAATAAATAAATAAATCATCAATGAAAAATAAGAGAAAGCAATGGAAACATACAAACTGAAGGAAATTCAATGGGATGCATGGTTTGAGTAAAAAACCAATTAATATCAGTCTAGCATGTGGCCATGGGAAGGGGAGAAGTGAGGTGTGCCACTTCACCTTAGGTCCAGCTTTTCGACCAGGCAAAGAAATGGATAAAAAAAAAGGGGGTACCCGAAGGAAATTTAATGGGATGCATCATGCATGGTTTGAGTAAAAACCAATTAATCTCAGTCTTAACCAAAAAATAATCAAATGGAAAACACTGAAAATTATGCAGCAACTATCTCAAGAAGAGACCGTAATATATATATATATATATATAAACACTACAATGAACAACACTTTCTCTCTTACAAAGATATGTGATCTTTCGATGTTGTGGGCCTTGATAGATATCAATAACAATGAAGCAAACCCTAGAGTCAATGAAAGGAAACCTTATCAATAGTTCCTTCGACAAAGACACGGAGGTAAGCCTGAGGGCGAGGAAATATTCAACTCAACAAAAGAAATTTACATGGTGATTAAAAAAAAAAAAAACCGAAGAATGTGTAGGAGAGCTCAGTTGTGTTCTCCACATGGCTCTTATCTATGGCATCACTAGGACACTTCGTCTATCTTGATTTTGAAGTGTGGTATTTCGAGGAGCATGCAGGTGTACCCATGTACTCTGGCCCAAAAAATACCAAAAAGTTGAAACCTCCAAGTGTCCCTGCTAAAAACTCACATAAATATTGACCAAGACAGACATGTGTGGGTCTTAATTGTCCTGTATGAAAGACAGGTGCTTCATCCAAGACAACAGATGAGATTTTTACATTGCATAAACTTGGAAGCTGTACCTAAAAATACCATTTTATTGCATATGAAAGTTCTTTCATCTTGCTTCAAAACATGCTATAATATGTTCTTCTTGCATCAGCTTATAGATGGCCTTCATGCAGTTTAGAACTTTATCTGAGGACTATTTAGGGCCTGTTTGGACGCACCCTCGAAAGAGCCTTTTGGTTTTGAACTAAACTCTTTTATCCCTTGTGCATTTGGATGCACTTCCACAAGCCCCCATCTGGTCTCTGCTTGTCAAAATGAGCAATGAAAAGCCCACTCGCCATTGCAGTCAGATTGCTTTTGGTGAGTCAATGAAATGTCAACAGAGACAAAAGGGATTTGCAGAAACCCTTTTGGAGGGGAGAGAGAGAGAGAGAGAGAGAGAGAGAGAGAGAGAGAGAGAGAGAGAGAGAGAGAGATCCAAATGGGCTTTGAGTTTTGTCATATGAAACTATAATATGCATGATCATCTGTCTTTCGTTTCACCAGTTTGTGTTAATGTTGTTGTCTGCATACATCTTCCAGTTTGCAGTATCACTTGTTTGCATTTCCAAAAGGTTAAGACAAGAGACAAAGATGGCCGCAGCCAATATGCGTGGAACGACTGCATTTCCTGTTAAAAACATTCTCAAACAAATCCATCCCATGAAAGGAACATTGGGTAATGCCAAGCCACTATTTTAGGAGAAATGGTACCAGAAGAGACATGTATACCGTGATATGATAGACCCTCCCTCCCATCTTACACCGTGCACCTAGCGGGTTCTGCTTTGGATGGTCAAAGCCTCCGTCTGCCTTGTGGGTTCTGCTTTGGATGGCTAATGGTTGAAAAGCCACACTGATTGGACAATCCTAGCCCTGACTTCCCCAGGCTTTATACCACCGAATGTTGACTGTTAGTCACTTTGCGGTTCACCATCGCTTAAAGGCATTCAATAGATCATCCAATTTGTGTGATTTTTGAACTATGAGCCATCCACAGTATGCCCATTTGATGGATGATCTGGATGCAGCACTAGCATCCCTTGTGCCATTGTAAGGTGTGAAGGGAACTCTATCATATCATTGTAAAGTGGAAATGGAACTCTATCATATCATGATAGAGATATGAAAGAGATGTCTCCATAATATCATTTCCCTTCTCTTAAATGCTATTACAAGAATCTAATTGTTCTTTAAAGTGTCTTTCTCTTTAACAGAGGTGTATTGTGAACACAGGAATCTTAACTACAGCCCCAAAGAAACAAGGAGAAAACAGCGTTGAGGGCAGGCCCATCACAAATGACAAAGCTGAACCCATCGTTGCCTTGAACAAGCCGCTGCCGCCACCAGTTCTCGGGCCTTTTGTTGTCCTCTCATTGCTGGAAATGGGATCAGACCATGATGGAAAGGATGACTGAGCGGTACTGAATTCTCGTTGCTGTTACTTGAAATAGGGCAGAGCCATGCTCATAATATTCTAGTATAATGTTGAGTAGTTTCACTTAAACAACTTCAAAATCTTTAGTAGTATGTTGAAAACACAGCCAAACATGCGGGCCACAAATTCCCATAGGTGGGTGTAATACACCAAAACTGGAATGATCATAGGCTCAACCAATATCTTGTAAATTTTCAATAGAAACTTAAGTACTATATGAGGTTTTTGAAGGAATCCTGCCACAGAAAAAGCACAAGCTGTCACTTACATATCACAAGGGCCTTGCATAAGATACTAAGTAGTGAAATGTTGAAAGCAACATACTCTCTGTCATATTCGGAAATTGGTCAAATACGGAACTGACCACCGACAACAGTTTCTGAAATTCTCAAATGGCAGCCCAAATCAGCAGACACAATTTAAAAATCTAAATTATCTTTGACTTGGAAATTTGAGCACAAGAAACAGAGTTTCAAAGTAAAATGATGATTGATTTTCATGGCCTACATCTCTCTTTCTTAGACTGATAATTGCAATCCATTTGACAATGCACCAAATAACATGTTTGTTTTTTCTTAATTGATTTGCAATTACGATACCTTGGATTGGCATCAAATCATGCATTGTTTCTGTATTTAGGCCATGTTTGGATTCACAGATGAATTGAATCAATTCGCAATCAAGAGGAAATGTAAGAAAGAAATTTATGATTCTTCCTTTTTTATTGGATCCAATTTGATATTGCATCCAAACATCAAAGCTTTAAATTGTAATCCGGAGTTATCAATTTATTAAAAATTCTAGCTTCACCAGCCACTGAGAGTTTTCTATATATAAATGAAGTGTGACTTTAATTATCTTTCAGGTCTCTATTGCAACTTTTTGGGAATTATAAGATCGTGCAACTGATGAGTCCTTAGAAACAAGGCCCCCATCGGATAAACCGAACATGAAGCATGATGTTCGGTTTTGATTTTGAAGTTCCCAACATCCCATCTAAAGGTGATTGATGCTTCGCAAGATGGGTCCTTGGGCAAAGATCCTATAGTTCCAGTTTGAACGAAATAAGAGGTATTTTACCAGCAGAAATACTCCTGGCTTCACCGGCGACTCAATCACAACCCGAGCTTTCCTGCATGCATGCACTAGTTCTTAATTGGTGACCCGAAAATTCAAGACGGAAATGGCAAGAAGAAAAGAATGGTTAGTACTTAATGACAAGCTTTTCTCCCACTTTTGAGCATTCATAGAAGCTGCAGCCTTTGGTGAAGGGAATTTGTTTTTCCTTCCATTCTGCAATGCCAATGCTCTTTGTTGTGATAACACTAAGAAAGACAAAAGAGATGGTAATCATGATTGAAAATCGGAGGTTTACGTTACCTAAGTGCCACATTACTCCGGCTGCAAATTCGTCACCTCCTTCATATACCTTCTCAATCATGAACTGTATGTTGTGGCCCATGTCGTTGGCTAGTTCGGTTAAGAAATACATAACTTCCTGCAATTGCACAGTACACATGTCATGAGCGATTTATCGGGCCCAGCGACGGTACATGTGGAACCACCTT
The DNA here is from genome assembly GCA_030180095.1 of Magnolia changhungtana. Taxonomy (NCBI): domain Eukaryota; kingdom Viridiplantae; phylum Streptophyta; class Magnoliopsida; order Magnoliales; family Magnoliaceae; genus Magnolia; species Magnolia changhungtana. The sequence goes on from JASAUF010000421.1 coordinate 5,473,240, forward strand.
TTGGCAGCATAATCTGTTGGTCTGGTGGCCCCATCATGAGATAGGCAATGCCTTAGAATTCTCCCAATCCAATCATCCTAGCCATTCAATGAAAAAGGGTGTCTAGTAGGCATACAACTTGGACCCGATGACCCAATCAAACTTCGGGTCAGGTCGTGGCAGGTTGGGTTGAGATTGAGTTGGGTTTGGGCTGGAAATCCTCAACCTGACTCGAGGATTGGGTTGGGCTTGAGTTGCACCCTTGTGTTGAACCAAATGATCTGGATGTGGGGCCATCTCTATCCAACACGATTATATTCCTTTTTCAAATGATTTAAAGATTGATATTGTAGGAGAGAGAGAGAGAGAGAGAGAGAGAGAGAGAGAGAGAGAGAGAGAACCGTTCTCCCTTGAAATGGATTGGGAAACGACAGTTCTTCAAAATAACAATCTTCTGATATGAGCTCTCTCAATTTATCCAACTTCTTGCCATTGATCAATGAGTAGAACTGCGTAATTGTGTGGGATGCCCGAACTGGATCTGGTCGAGAGTCTGGCCCACCCAGATCGGCTGACCGTTTGGACAATCCGGTTGCCATGGCACTCTCTTTAAACAAATGCTTCTGTGTTGCTCCCTTCAGCTCCAAAAAACGTGTACTGTTGACGGTGGTGGAACCGACGGGAAGATGCGTACTTGCCAAACTAAGCGGGCTGTGTCGAGATTTCCTACTCATTGGATAGCTCAATGCCAAAGATGGTAGAGTACCAGCCATGGCTGAGCCCAATGGTAGCCATGTATGTTAATCTAAGTATCCTTATAAAGGAATGAAATGAGAACAAAACCAATGAAAGGAATTGGGCAAAGGATAAAGAGGTTCCTTCCTACCTAACTGTGCTATCTTCACATGTTTTCCTAGAGGAGAATCTCCCACAAAAGGACTACACAATGCTTCTCCAGCTGGGCTGTGTTTGGATGCCAAAGCGAATTGAATTGCAAACAGCCATTCCTTTTTAAGTCCGACTCCTTGAATCTCACACGACTACAGTTTCATTATTCCACTTTGATTGATTAAGAATTGTATTTTGATTCATTAGTGCAGCCAAACACACCCTTTGTCACGTTCTCTTTTACTGTATTAGAAATGCTGAGCGGAAGTAAAACCAGCTTCACGAGTACGGACCCTTTTGTTATAGATGCTTTTCTTCACATTTTAGTAAGCCTGTGGGATATGCTGATGAAGGGAATGAGTGGACTTATTGCTCGAAACCAGGGGTGTATTTGTACGATCCATGCGTAGGGCATATGAACAAGCAGTTCGTGTGCACACATGCTTTCAGCAATCACACGTGCATACATTTGTTGTGAGCAAGTTTCTGCTTGTGAATGAGAATTGCCAGAGAAGTGCATGGCCCACCAGATGATTGGACCACCTTGTGGCCACATCTTAATCAGTGGCTCTTATTATGCGCAGTTATTCCATGCTGGCAGGTTCACGCAGGAAGGACGTGAGGTCGAGTGCGTCTTCCTCAGTGGGGATAACTATTCCGAATCTACGAAACTTCCCTAGACTCCTCACATAGATGCCTCAAACTCACGAGCAAAAAATAAGAAAATAGAATAATTCTAGAAAATTCGTAATAAATTTATTGGTGATGAAAAATGAGATTACACCCTCTTAAATAATAACATAAATGTTTAGGGTCAAATATTGCATATTAGACTTCAGTTATTGCCTGATTTTACGAATATGATAATGTTTAACACTTAGTTATAATCGTGTTTGTGTTGCAAGGTAAATTTAAGAGCTTGAACTGAAAAAAGGTACTAAAAGCATGGATTTGATGCTCAAGAATAACCAAGGCAAGGGACAGATCTTGGGGGACTGAGATCGAAGAATTCACACGCTAAAGATCCGAAAAAATCAAGTGATTGAAGATGAAGAGGCCTAAAAGTCATCATAAATGCAAGATCACAAGGTTTCCACTATCTGTTTGACTCAAAACTTTATATTTGGCTTGAGGACTCTAAATTAACCATACACATTGAAATTCAGCCTTTGGATCCCTGTGAAAGTTGCCCAACGGACAGATCAGCCCATAAATCATCGATTTGGGGCCCACCTGATATCTGGATATGCTTCAATTTTGGTCGTAACCCATTAAATGAGGTGGTAAAACGAATGGACAGAGCGGATTTCGCGTAAACATCACAGTGGGCCCCACTTATGGACGTGCATGTGCATAGCACGTCCTCACGTGAGCCACACCGATCGGTCAACCCGGTCAAAGTCGCGCTGACCCGACTCTTCTGGTGCAAGCAGACAGCAGACGGACTTGCGTCCGTTGGGATGCATCAGTGGGCCACCGTGATTGTCCGATTGGACGATCGAAATCGTCCAACATGTTCAGGGGGTGGGGAGGACGGTACCCATGGAGGCCGTTTGGTCCCATGCACGTGTAGACACGCAGATCGCCGTCAAACACAGGATGAATGGCGAGGTAATTTGATACAGTGGGCCGCACCAAAACTCGACCAAAACCACTTATTTCCGATCGAACTTTCGCAAGGAATCCAATGAACGGGGTGGATTTCTCCAAAAACATCATTGTGGGGCCAACCGAGCATCTCTGTGTAGAACGATTTGCACTTTACGCAAGTTCGGTTTTCCCGGACGTTGCGGGGCGTTGTACGGCTTAAGTGATGGTCGGATCTCTGATCTGAATCGTCCAAAATCTCAGGAAGGGGGTCTTTACCCGAACCATGGAGCCAAAATTCATTCTTGGAGCGTCTACTGACCGAAAACTCTATTCAAACGCAGGTTGCCTTACGTTATGCGACTGCTGGCTGCGTAAAGAGCTTGCGCACAATCTTCCCACCAACTCCAGCCACGAACCAACCCCCTTGGTACCTATATAAAGGAGAGGAGAAGAGAAGGAAGAAAACATCTTGGGATGTGGGAATCTAATGACGTGAGTAGCCGTGGAGGTGTGGAGCAGGCCGGCAACGAGTTCTCCTTCTTCCTTCTTTGATTTTTCTTCTTTCCTTTAGATTTTAGTTTGATCACGTCCGTGATCGTCTATACCTCTTAGCTAGGGCTAAGAGGTAAAGCTTGTAACGTGATGGGGTATTTTTCTATGCTTTGATTTATGTTTATTGAACTCTCTTGGATTCTAGTTTGATTATGGAGGAATATTTTTAGTATTTAGTGGTTTGTTATGATTCAAATTACAATGGATCTGCGATTGCTTTGAATATCTTCTTTTCATATATTGGGATTGTGAAATTAGGCAATCCCGTTGTTCACCATTGTCTCATGGGCATGGCTAAGGGATGGAATCCTCTTAATCTTCTCAATTCTCTTATGATTGGTTGTGAGTTTGGTATATTGTTGTTGTTTGCCTTGTCTCCTGGGCATGGTTTGGTGACAGAATTACTTCTAAATTTTCACCACTCTTATCTATTAATGATTAGATCTATGAGAAGTTTAGAGATCTGACAAATCTCCTCTTACTAACTGGATAAGATAGGACTCTAATTCCAGTTGTGTCATTGAATCATGCAAGGTAACTTTTCGATTGCTACAAGTGGATCCTTGGCACTCTAGTTTTTCACCTTTGAATTTTACAAGTTTTAGTTTAATATTTTACCATTATTCTCTTAAATTTTCCTGGTTTAGATTACATCTTCTTCTAGTTCTAGTTCTAGTTACTTTCAGATTACGTACAAGGTTCAGTCTCTGTGGATTCAACCTCAATCTTACCAAGATTATTACTACATCACGACCCTACACTTGGGGTTGTGAACAACAAACCTTAGGAAGAAGTTTGGGAATTATATTATAACTAAAACTCTTAGAAATTGTGACTAACTATAAATAGTAAACTTACTATTTATAGACAGTCGTGATTTCCACTAGACCTCGTGGTTTTCGGCCAAAAATAGTAAGTTTCCTATTTGGCTCAATCATGCTATTCTCCTAATTATTCTAAGAACTTTTCATGTTGTAGGCAACTCCTAAAGCCCAACGGATGAAGAGTTATAATTAAACTAAAATTAACTAAAATTAGTAAAAACGAAAATAAATAGGTTGCAACTCCTAAAGCCCAACGGATGAAGAGTTATAATTAAACTAAAATTTACTATAAATAGTAAAAATGAAAATAAATAGGTTTCAACTGTAGATCTAATGGAATCTCACAAATTCGGCTTGGGCAACCTGACATAGCGGGTTAGGTGGCTAAAGTAGCTCATCCTATCTCAAAATCATATATGGCATGTTGGATAACTCATTCCGATTTACGAGATATGCCCCGTTTTAAGTTCTGACGGTCTGGATCACTTTTGCCTCCCATCGGGTATTTTCTAGTCCATCTTGGCCATGAAATTATCCGCAACCCACTCTACATCACAGGTTGCATGAAACCACCTTGGAATTTGTTGAATTGTTACCACTCGAAAGGATGCACCAAAGTACGACGGCATGCCGGGGTGAAGACATTCCCACTACAAACATACCATGTTCTCTACAATAAGGGACATTGATTCAGTGGGCCCTTGTGCAGATACTAGTATTCCAAAAATACTTTAGCTTTATTTCATGGACATGTAAAAACCCATAGGCGGTAGTCATTGATTTGGTCCCTCCCAAGGCTACTCATGTTCAAATAAAAGGAAAAAAAAAAAGAGGCAAGAACCCCGCTAATCAATCGATTGAGCATTTCAGCTACAGTTATAACATGGCTCTTGGGTCTCGGTCCACAGTTAAAATAGCAAATGCTGCTACAATGGGGTAAATTAACATCTTTAAGACTTGAATATCTTTGTAGGTATTGGAGAACCACGGAAGCAAACCTCGAATTCGAACTACACAACGATAAGCAAACGCAATAAAGCACGGATAAGTACACACGATCTTATGTGGGAAAAACCCTTGCGGGAAAAAAACCTTGGCACAAATCAACAACGATCACTATGTAAACGAAAAGGATAAGAGATGGATGCACTTACAATTCATAAAACGATTGTTTTTTCGTCTCCAAAACATGAAAATAACTTAGATCCCATTAGAGTTATCCTAATCCCACAATTACACTCATATATATATATATATCATATATATATATATCATATATATATATATATATATATATATATATATATATATATCATAACACCCAAAACAAGAAACTAATTATGCAATTTCGCAAAATTATGCATGTTGTCGATCTAAGTATCGATCGATCGACATTGATCAGGCAGTCCTTGATTGATTGAGCACCACATGTTTGATCGCTCAAACATGCTCAAAAGTGTTTAGAGAGTTTACAAGTATTTTCTGAATTATGTCGATTGATCAAGATTGTCCAAAACTATTAAGAGACTAATTTGTATAATTAAGGGCTCACTCAATCGATCGATTAGCCCGATCGATCACTTAAGACCCCTGTTTCATGTACATATTAAAGACATCAGACAATAATCTCCACCATGGTTTCAACCATCATGAACCATAGCTCCAAGCTCTATCTCTAATCACCTCCATCATAACTTCACCGTTGTTATCGCTTTTTATACACACTTCATCTTTATCAAACCGTTGCTAGACCTAGAGAAGCCGAACAGAATTTGAACTTCTTTATGGGAACCACCTTCGTAAGCATATCTGTCGGATTCACGCTCATGTGGATCTTCTCGAGAGTAACACTACATTCCTTGAGCACCTGTCGTATAAAATGATGACGAATATTAATATATTTAGTTTTAAAATGGTAAATTGCCAAGTTGATCATACTTTTGTTGTCAAAGTCCCAACTCATTCATCATTTCATGTAACCAAACACATTCCTTGAAAGCATCTGTCACTACTATATACTCGATTTCAGTTGTGGAAAGAGCAACTACAAATTGAATCTTCAATATTCAAACGATCACTCCACTCGCTAGTACAAACGAGTAATCGGAAGCTGATCTTCTGTTATCCATATTCCCTGCGTAATTGGCATTCACATAGCCGATTAATTTTTCTTTCGATTTTTCAAATGTTAAGACGTAATCTATTGTACCTTTTAAATAACGAAGTAGCCATTTCACTACCTCCCAATGTTGTTTACTGAGGTTTGACATGTATCTACTCATAACATCGATTGCATATAAAATATTCGGTTATACATCAAACTGTCAACTACACTCAAATAGGGTATATGAGACAAGTTGTATTTCTTTATTTGTAATGAAACATTGCTATGAAGAAAGCTGAAAGTGAGTAGCATGGGGTGTATTAATCGGCTTAGCCCTGTCTATCCCAAACTTCACTAATACCTTCTTAAGGTATTCAGTCTAAAACAACGTGACATGCTCCTCTCCATATCTATGTGTATATCAATGCCAAAAATCCTCCTTACAACTCATAGATATTTCATTTTGAATGTCCCTGATAACTGAGTCTTGAATATATTGATCTTAAACAAGCTATGGCTAGCGATAAGTATGTCGTTAACATATAATACCAGTAAAATAAATTTTTCATCACTCAGTGCCTTAAAATAGACACAATGATTATATTCACTTATAGTAAAATTGCGTACTCACCATAAAAATATTAAATTTCTTATAAAATTGCCTAAATGACTGTTTCAAGTCGTACAATGACATCCTCAACCTGTAAACTTTATTCTTTGACCCATGCACTTCGAACCCCTCTGTTCGCTTCATGTAGATTTGATCTTCTAATTTTTCATATAAGAAAGCAATCTTTACATCCATTTGTTCTAGTTGTAGATTGTATTTGACAACCAACGCTAACACAAATCTAATAGGTACTTGGTAATTGATGAGAATATTTTGCTAAAGTCGATGCCTTCTTTCTAGGCATACTCAGTCACTACCAATATTGCCTTGTATTTGTCCTATTTCTTATTGTAAATTCACTTACACCTAATCGCTTTATGCTCAACGAGAAGCTCCACCAGTTCTCACGTCTTATTCTTATACAAAGAGTCTATCTCATCTTGTATCTTTATCATGTACTTCTCAGCATATGAATCGTCCAATGCTTCTTGAAAAGTAGACGGACCCCCCTCATCTATAATAAGGGTGAATGTAATGTTCGAGTCATCTTTATATCTTGCCTATAATCTACAATCTCTCAGTGAATTTTTCCTCACAAGTGACTGCTCCACCTTTTTATATACCTCTTCTTGTAGCTCGACTTCTTACTATGTATCACCTTTTTCGATTTCAACGTCAATTGTCGCTGACTTTCCTATTTTCTTGTGTTCATTCTTGCAAAATAAAGAATCTTTATCAAACCTGATGTCAAGGCTTATCGTGATATTTCATGTGACCCAGTCATACAACCTGTATTCCTTCACACTATCACCATCGCCCACAAAAGTATACTTCTTTGCCATTTGGTTTAGTTTATCTCTCTCAATTGACGGTACATGAGTGTAAGCATTACAACCAAATACTTGTAGCCCGAAGTAGTCTATATCATGGCCACTCCATACTTTTTTAGAAATTTATAGTTAATCTACGTAGACAAGGACCGATTCACTAAGTAACAATCTATGTTAACAGCATTAGTCTTTAGCTCCTTGCCTAACCTAGTATTTAGTAACATACTTTGGGCTCTCTCCAAAAGAGTTTGATTCATTTATTTCACCACATCATTATGCTCTGGTGTGTGCCTAATTGTGTTATGCTATATGACCCCATCGTCTTTACAAAACTGATTAAATTTCTTCAAAGTGAATTCTCTATCATCATTTGTCCTCAACATTTTCAACTTTCACCTTGTCTACTTTTTCAACATCGTCTTCCGTATCTTAAAGGTGGCGAAAATATCATATTTATTTTTTAGAAAATAAACCCACACCTTTCTAAAAAATTTGTCTATAAATGTCACAAAGAACAATAATCCCATCCTAAAAAATTACGGGCGACAACTCCCATATATCCGAATGCACATAATCCAGAACACCCTTACATGTTTTCAAATTTAAATGACAGTCGGGATTGTGTTACCATAGATACAATGATCGCATATATTAAAATCAACACTTTTAAATACATGAATTAAGTATCGATTAGAAAGTACTTCATACTACGCTCGCTCATGTGACGTAGATGTGAATGCTACAAATGTGCCAATGTGGACTCCACTACAGACGTTGTAGCTCCACCTGATACGGTATTCTCAATCAGTTTATAAAGCTTACTGCTCCATTGTGCCTTCATCACAATGAGTACCCCTTTTGAAACTTACAAGACATGACCATAGTCAATGAACTTACACCCAAGTACATCGAGAGCCCCCCCAGAGAAATCTAATTCTTCCTTAGTTCAGGAACGTGTCTCACATCCATCAGGATACACTTCGTTCCATCAAACATCTTAATGCGCATTGACCCGATTTTAACAACTTTACAAGCAATATCTTTGCTTATAAATACTTAGCCACCATCACACTCTCTGTAACTAGTGAACTAAATTCACTGAAAAGTTATGTAGTATGAATCCCCCAAATCCAAAATTCACTCGTTGCTAAGATACCCAGATTTGCATGAGGTCAGAACATCATAACTAGCCACCCCCTCGCTAGATTCTGCTGCATTGGACTCATTCAACATTTAATATGATTTTTCCCCTTTATAGCTCTAGGATTCTGTTAATCATTCTTCATATGCCCATTTTCCACAATTCCAATACTTCATCTTCTCATTTCCCTTAGACTTGTATTGAGATCGTGAATTTCCTTTTTCCCGCTCAGAATTTCTTTCCCTATCAGCTAACACATCCGTAGAGGAACCACTACTATTGTTTTTTTCTCAACTGCTTTGAATGAAGGGTTAAGATGACAATTTCGACGTTAATGGTTTTCCTACTATGGCATATAGTGTCTAGGAGGGTCTCGTAAGACTCAGAAAGGGAATTTAACAGAAGTAGGCATTGGCCTTCCTCGCCAATCTTTACTTCCACACTCGTCAATTTAAAAAGTATTTGATTAAACACATTGATGTGATTATTAAGATTCGACCCTGCTGACATCTTTAGAATATATTTTTTTCCAAATACAGACAATTTAACAACAATTTCGTCATGTACAAGCTATTTAACTTCTTTCAAAGTCCTGCGGTGGTCTTTTGATTGATAACATTGTAAATAACGTTATCTGCAAATATAATTAGACCAAGATTTTCACAATCTCATCCAATTCTCCTCACTCTTCATCGCTCATAGATGTCAGACGCTTTTCTATACCAACGAGTGCATATTGTAATCTTTGTTGAACTAGAAAGCTTCTTATCTTCACCTTGCATTATTCGAAGTTATTTTTATCGGTGAACTTTTCAGTTTCATACTTAATGCTCGATTCTTTCATCAACATGTTTCAAATTCAAAATTGAATCCCAACATTGGCTCCGATACTACTTGTTGAGGAACCGTAGAAGCAAACCCTAAATTTGAATCACATGACAATAAGCAAACATAATAAAGCATGTATATGCATACACAATTTTACGTAGAAAATCCTTGAGGTAAAAAAAACGCAGTACAAAGTGTCAATGATCACTATGAAAATGAAAAGTATAAGAAATAGATGCATTTACAATTTAGAAAAACCTCATTTTCTCCTCTCAAAATTTCAAAAATGACTTAGCCCCGATTAAAATTACCCTAATTATGCAAATATATATATATATATATATATATATATATATATATATATATATATATATATATATATATAGGGAAAAGGTACTATGCTCTCGAGCTCACGGGTCCGTCCTATGAGGTCGAGCTGTGTGGGCCCCACCGTGATGTGTTTCAAACATCTACCCCATCAGTCAGATGCACCATTCCATCGTGGGCCTAGGTCCCAAAAATCAAGTCAATCCGTGACTTGTGTGGGCCACACCACATATAGAAGTGGAGAGGGGCCGTACACCATTAAAACATTCATAACCATTTTTGAGGGCCCACTGAGATGTGGTATGCAAATCCAGCCCATCCATTATGTGTGTCCCACTTGAATGAGGGTTCAGACCAAGTTTCAAGTGCATGCAAAACTCGGGTGGGCCCCACCAAGTGCTTTTATATGTTTTAATGGTGTCTTCACATAATTTTAGATGGTATGGCCCACCTGAGTTCCGTATACGGCTGATTTTTGGGATATCCCATAATTTAAAGGGTACCCATCAAATGCACGGTGTTGATGGTCGACACGCATCACGGTGGGGCCCACATAGATCGACCTCCTGATAAGCTTATCATCAGCTTGAGCGCATTGTACCTTTTCCCACACACACACACATACACACACACACACACACACACACATATATATACACACGGAAATGCTCACCTGCAAACCAGTTCGTACGTACTACGTACCAACTTTTTTGAGAACCCATCATACGTGATGTGGATCCAAAATCTGAACCGTTCATGTGAAGCAACACCTCGTGAAACCCCCCGGGCCCAAGTTTTACTTTGATCTAAAACTTTGATGGGCCATGAAAAATGAAAACAGTTTCCTCCCTTGATTCGCATTTCTCTTTGCTATGGCCCACCAAAATTTTAGATTGGGGTGAAAATTTGTCACATGAGGTTTCATGGGATTCTGCATCACATGGACTGTTCAGATTAGACAACCATGGCACGTGTGCAAAGGTGCGCACATGCGTAGGTGCGCAGGGGAGCATGACTATATATATAATAATAATAATAATAATAATAATACTTGGAATGGAAAACTAATAGCGCAATTACATAAAATTATGCGCGTCATCAATTTAAGCATTGATCGAGCACCACATGTTCGATCGCTCATACATGATCAAAGTGTCCAAAAAATTTACAAGTATTTTTCGAATTTTGTCGATCGATCAACTTGACAGTTCAATTGATCAAAAACTGTACAAAACCATCCAAAGACCAATCTTTATAATTTGGAGCACACTCGATTGATCAATCCGCCCGATCGATCTCTCAAAATGCTATTGTATGTACATATTGAAGATATTAGACAACAATAAGAATAATGCATTAATGTTTATTTTAAACAAAGTTTTACTTAGCTTGCATCTACTTAGTAAAACGTCAGGATCCAACAATACAAGAGGCATCAAAGATCCGACAATGCAGATCAAATAGCTCACGGGGTTAGCATGTTTGCCTTTGGATCAAAAGTCCAGATTGACATTCATCTCTACCACTATATCCCTTTTACTTTCGATAAAGGCTTTGATTCCATGATCTTAGGCATAATCAATGCCCAACAAAATGCAGTCCTGATATGAATGATAAAAGCTACCTGACTATGGTTCTAGATTGTTTATCTTGTGGGCCCCAACTCTGATTCTCTTCTTACTCTCAAGGATCAATTTGACACTATGATCTTTAGCCATCCAATAAATGGGCAAGAAAATGGATGATTCGGATCATTTATGACAAAAAAAATCCACTTCATGGATCTACACCAGTCATCTTTGGGTTCTCACATATGCTTCCCCGTTCTACTTAAGAATCACTTTAATCTGATGACAGTAAATCAATCCATGGCCAACAAAATGAACAGTGGATCATTTATGAAAAATATCCAATCATGGATCTAGACAGTCTATCATATGGGCTTCACCTCTAATTTCACTTCAAAAGTCACTTTGATCTGAAAATCATAACTGACTAAATTATGAATAAATATATTTGAAGAAACTTAGAAGTAACACCGAGGAAAAGTAAAATTAAGTCCGTTGAAGTTGAAGCTAAAAGGACAAGAAAAATGCCCAAAGGATGTGAGTGTAATCAGTAAAAAATTACTTGATGATCTATGATTTTATTGAGAATTGTGGTCCATGATGGAGTGGAATTGGATAACAGATTCATGCAGCTGACCCCCATTAAATTAGCCATCCAATAAATGTACCATGAGGTCTACCTCATGGGAACTTCCCATGAGGTCCAGCAGCATGCGTCCCACTGTGATGTGTGTCGAATATCAACATTGTGCATTATATTCCAAAAATCAGCTGTATACGGAACTCAGATGGGCCATATCATCTAAAACCATGTGAAGACATGCTTAAAACATATAAAAGTATTTGGTGGGGCTCACCTGAGTTTTGGATGTGGCTGAAACTCAGTTTGACGCCTCATCCAAGTGGGACACTCACAATGGATGGTCTGGATTTGTGAACCACATCTCGATGGCCCAATAAATTATTATAAATGTTTTAATGGGAGGCTAACCCCTCTCAACTGTTGCATGTGGTGTGGTCCACCCATGTCATGAATTGACTTGATTTTTAAGCCCATGGCCCACCATGGAATGGTGTATCTGACTGATGGGTAGATGTTTGACACACATCACGTGCATGATGGGGACCACACAGCTCAACCTCAGGAGAAGTTCCCATGAGGTCGATGACGTCGACCTTATAGTACCATTTCACTCACACACACACATATATATAGGGAAAAGGTACCGTGAGTTCGAGCTGATGGGAATGTCGCATGAGGTCGAGCTGTGTGGGCCCCACTGTGATGCGTTTTGAACATCTACCCCATCAGTCAAATGTACCATTCCATTGTGGGCCTAGGTCTCAAAAATCAAGTCAATCTGTGACTTGAGTGGGCCACACCACATACAGAAGTTGAGAGGGGCCGTGCACCATTTAAACATTCATAATCATTTTTTGGGTCCACCGATATGTGGTTTGCAAATCCAGCCCATCCGTTATGTGTGTCCCACTTGGATGAGGGTTCAGACCAAGTTTCAGCAGCATTCAAAACTCAGGTGGGCCCCACCAAGTGCTTTTATATGTTTTTGGAATGTCTTCACATGATTTTAGATGGTATGGCCCACCTGAGTTCCATATACGGCTGATTTTTGGGATATCCCATAATTTAAAGGGTACCCATCAAATGCACGGTGTTGATGGTCGACACGCATCACAGTGGGGCCCACACAGCTCAACCTCATGGGAGCTTATAGTACCCCCCCAAACACACACACACACACACACACACACATATATATATATATATATAGAGAGAGAGAGAGAGAGAGAGAGAGAGAGAGAGAGAGAGAGAGAGAGAGAGAGAGAGAGAGTCCTGGTCTCCTATGCACCGTACTGTATGAGATATTTTACGCACCAACCAACACAGGTAAAAAGGAGACCATTACTATATATATATATATATATATATAAAAGTTAGTTGTGCTTAACCTGAGATGTTTAGACAATTCAATAATAGATGATATGCTCATTTCTTCATTGGACATTGATCTAATGGCTAGGCTCATTAGATTAAAGTAATTTTTGAGAGGAACACGGAAGCAAATGTGTGACCCATAGGATTAATGGTCAGATGCATAATAATAAGGCGGTACATTTTGTTAGATGGCTAGAATAATAAAATCAAAGTGATCTTGAGAGGAAAAGGAAAACTATATAGGTGGGGCTCACAACATGGCAATCACTTCAAATGGTTTTAATTGAGTTGGCTTTTTTAATGAGTATTTTGCAAAGTGGATTAGACAGGTTTTGGATGGAGCGGATTCAGTCAGGTTGGGGTAATGTATATCTACACTTTTCAATTTTGACAGCTCATTTTAAGGAATGGGCCTAAAATTGAAGAGAGTGGATGACAAAATAAACATTACTGTGGCATGGTCTACTCAAGTGTTGGATTTGCTTCATTTTTGGGCCATAGTCTAAAATGAGCAGTCAGAACTAGGTCCTTACTCAGTGCTTGTGGTAGACTCACAGGAGTTTCAACACTAAAGTCATGAGTTCAAGTACCCATCGTGGTGTGTGGGTGTTTAAAAAAATGTCAAAACTTAAGCACAACTTAAATATAAAATACATATATAAAGATTGCTCCACAATCACAGCATGATGAAACTTGATGTTACCTGACACGAGGGAGAGAGCCGATTAGGTGAGACCTAGCCTCACCCAAGAGGGTGTGGCTTTTACGGGGCCCACTGTGATGTATGTATTATGCATCCACGTTGCCTATTCGTTTTCCCAAACATCTCATCTCAGGGCATTAACCCAAAAATTGAAGTAGATCTAATCATCAGGTGGACCATACCACAAGAAACAGTGGTGATTGACCATTAATGGGCCATAAAAATTTTGAATCACGCTGATATTTTTTTCCCTCCATCGAGGCTTATGTGAGCTTATCAACAGATTGGATGCTAAATAAACACCACGGAACCCATTAAGGTGCGGCCCAAGTAGTTTTTAATAGTAGGACGGTCAATCACCACTGTTTCTGATGCTATGGTCCACTTGATAATTGGATCTGCTTCATTTTCAGGGTAATGCCCTAAAAAATGATCTGTAAAAACGGATGGACGGTGTGGATACATAATACATGCATAAGGTGGCCCCAGAGTAACCCTACGGTGAGGGCCGTACTCTCTTGGGTGAGCCCAGGGTCTCACCTAATCCGCTCTCCGTGATGGAATCCGCTCCCGGTTTTGGAAAAACAAACCCAAATGGTGTTTGGCTCGAAACGCTGTTTCGTCTCCAAATGGCCGTATGGAAGGCGCGTCCAAACGGACCCTAATGATGCTACCCGTTACCTGCAGCAACGGTTACAGGAAATTGGCATCCGTTATTTTCCCCCAAAACGTCGGTAATCTTACTACATCAGTCTCTTCATCAGGGAAAAGAAACCTTCATGTGCACGTGCGAGTGATCTCCGCCCTTGTTGAGAGAGAGAGAGAGAGAACGAAAAACAGAATCCCAGATGGAAAAAGTAAAAGAGAGGAAAAGGGAAGAAGAAGAGAGACAGTGGAGATGGTGATGATGAGAATAATAAGAAAGATCTGATTCCCGATGGAATTCCTGTAAATATCTGAGGATTCGTTTTGGATTTCTATCGGAGGGAGTGGAAGAGAAGAGAAGAGAAGAGGAGAGGAGAATGAGGAAGGTGGTGCTGCACGTGTATGACGTCACGAACAGCGCCTCCCCAAAGACGAACAACACCATCCTCCATATCAACAAGATCTTCAAAGACGCTATCGGTTTGGGCGGTATCTTTCACAGCGCTGTCCAGGTCCGTCTCTCCTCTCTCTTTCTAAATAAATTGGTGAATTTGATATTAATTTAGGGTTTCATATTTGTCGTATTGGTTGTCTGAGATGAGATCTAGGGTTTTTTTGCTTTTTCTTTCTTTCTCTGGGTTGGTAATAGTCTGGAATTATAGAAATCGTGGAAAGAATGCGGGAGGGTTGATTGGATGTCCCTCTGGTGATCTGAGCCGTTCATGCGGCCATTGCTGCTGTGGGGAGGAGGTATCCTGGAAATCTCCTCCATTGGATGATCCTAACTGGATGGCTGAACTGGTGTTGAATGTAGACTGTTGGATGTTGTTGTCTTTTCAAGTCATCAATTGGATGCTGCCTAGGGTCATCCAACAAGGGAGATATTGGGGCCATGGCCCATCAAATGATGGGGCTGCCAGGTGCCTCAATTTACCACAAGGTGGGTTCCACCTTAGGGATTCTAATTGCACTAGCTCAAGTTCGCCTTGGAAGTGTGTTCACCTCACATGTGGGGACTGGGTCGGTGTAAGATCAGAGCCGTTTATCTGGCAATCCTAATGATGTTGATGCAATGTGTACAAAACCAGGTTTATATGATCTTTGGGTAGGCCAAACCTTTACCCCAAAAAAATGAATGGCAAAGAAAAATCAACCAATGATTCGAATTCCGTGTACATGTGTGGCCCATGTGAGCCACCGCCCACCTGATGATTGTACTTGCCCATTTAGATCACTTGAGCAAACCTGATTAGCATTTCCCACTGCAACATTGCTGCATTGGACAAAGATATGCTGTGCATTCAACGGGGGCCCATACAATACTGTGGTGTGAATGACATATTACAGTTTGCATACCAACCTTAGAACTCCTCACATGTCTTCAAGTTATACTATCTATATGATGGGAACTGAGAAATCAATTCCCAAAGGGAGAAGCAGAAAACCATGTTTTCCTGCCTTTATACATATACCGTGGTGTGAAGTTTCGATACCTGTGTCATATTCTAGAAATCTATTTTCAAACCCTCAATTCTAATCTAGAAATCCATTTGATCCTGCACCCTAAGCAGAAGATTTGTGCGACCATATGCAGCTATTTAATCATATCAGCTGTGTAATTAATTTCCAGAAAAAAATATTAGCAGTGTAATCATTGCTTCATTTTTAGACTGCTTTACGGCCTTCTATTTCACTTCAATCTTCAAAGTTTGAATCCTAGATGGTCTTGGTCTTTAATATTTTATCTATATTTTTCTCTTTGAGCTCCCGCTCTTGCTCCTGTACTCTTCCTTTTCCCACTTCTCTACAAACCGAGTCTATTTGATGCTGTATCTTCTCATGTTACCCCAAAACTACAGGGATACAACATGGAATGGCACTAGTTCGACTTCTATCATTAAACATTTTAGTTTAGTATATGGATACATTACCTATCTTACTACCTCCACTCATGTCCTTTTGGGCCTTCCCCTTTGCCCTTCTAGAGCCTTTCAAGTTGCAACTACTTGCTTCTTCTAAACGGCACAGTTATTAGTCTCCATTGCACTTGACCAAACCATCTAAGTCTAATTACCCTCATTTGATTACCGATTGGTGTTACTCCTAAGTTCCCTCTTATGCATTCATTTTTAATTCTATCCTTTCTACCGATCTAGAAGCTCGCTCGCAATTGATCTGCATGAGAATCTGACCCAAACAATAATCTTAAGGCTAGCTAACAGGAGTTAACCAGGCAGATGTTGCAAGTTGAGTTAACTAGTTTGAAGCAATGGAGGAGGATGTTTTCTCCTTCTGCAGGAGGAGATAGTGGGGCAGTCAGGGAGTTCAGAACTTCTCCTTTAGGATTCGTCCCCAGTTGGTATGGTAGCTCTTGCTTCTAGCTTCGAACAGGATCCCAGTTCGTAAGCGCTCTCTCTTGCAGTTGGGGGAGAGGTGGTGGAGAGGGTCGATATGGACAAGATGTTGGCTGTCACTCCTCTTCAAGCTTCTACTGGGTGTATACAAAGCATCTTGCATGAGGAAGCAACAATAGTGCAAGAAGTTGTGGCTTCAGAAGGCTTCTTGAAAGAAAACCACATGTCGACAAAGGATTTGGACTGGACTGAGGACATCATAAATATAGTGGGGAGAAAGGTGGGGATGTTTTTCCAAGTAGGGGACGACAACGTGGTAGCTTTATTCTAATACATAGAGTAGAGGGGCAAAGATACATCGTACTGGGCTTCAAGGCGAAACCCTAGAGGGCAGTGGGAGCTCTTGAGACTTGAAAGCTTGGTCCACAAACCAGCAAAGATGATCAGGGGAATAAGGGCAAGGTTGGTGTCTCAATGAATATTCTCAGCTGGAACGTGAGGGGTTTGGGGAAAAACGTATCGGATAAGAGCCATGTGTAAGAAATCGAGGGCTTAGATAATCAGTCTTCAAGAAAATAAGATCTCCTCTTTCAGCAGAACGAACTTGGGTTTGGTTTGGGGATAGAAGTTAAACGATTATGTTTCTCTAGATGCGGTCGGTTCTTTATGGGGTATCGTGGTGGCTTGGAATTCCTGTCTTTGGAGGAAGGAGGGAAGCTATTGTGGTGACTTCTCGGTTATGGTGGTTCTAGTTGAAATCTCTATTATCTTCAAATGGCTTCTTTCCCACATGTATGGCTCCTGCAGAGCAAACAAAAGAAATGCATTCTAGGATGAGTTGAAATTTATTATTGCTAGGTGGTCAGGGCCCTAGTGCATTGGGGGGTGAGAATTTAACGTCGTTTGCTTTAGCTTCGAGAAGACCCACGGTACGAGCATTTCTAGAAGTATGTAGGAATTCTCTTCATGGATTCAACATCATGAGCTGGTAGATATCCCTATGTCGGGGGCTAAGTTCACATGGTCGAACGGCCACAATCTTCTGATGATGTCTAGCCTCGATAGGTTTCTAACGTCTACAAATTGGATATCGAAATTTCCATTGGTTCAGATCCAGGGTCTTCCAAGGATAACATTAGATCACAAATCTATAGTGTTGGAGGATTCTTTTGAGAGGTGAGGTCCAAAACCCTTTCGTTTCGAACTGATGTGGTTGGAGGCTGAGGGGTTCAAGGATATGGTCTCGAGGTGGTGATATTCCTTCACTGTGGACGATGCAACGGGTTTCTAGCTACACAAGAAGTTGAAGCTTCTCAAAGGGAAACTTAAGGAGTAGAATAGGGTGGTTTTTGGGGCTAGAGAAGTTATGGTTGCTTGTATTCTGGATCAAATACACTTTAGATATCGAGGATAAAGGGGGAGAGGCATCTCAAGAGGATATTGTTAGTTGTGGGAAGTTGGAAGCACAATATTCTAAGTTTCTTAGGGCTTGTTTGATTTTCCAATTAGGTGGTAAATGCAGTGTAAATGCGTAATGATTATTTCCTTATGTATTTACCGCACTCTTCCCTATATTTGATTTGACCGCTAACTTTTGGATGCAAAAACCGAAAAGGCTGCAAAATAATTGTGGGTCCTATCGTGATGCATGTCGCTTATTTATACCGTTCATCCATTATACCAGTTGAATTTATGGCATGAGCCAAAAAATGAGGCATATCCAAAGCTCTAGTGGACCACGCCACATAAAAAAGTGAATCAAACACTTACTGTTAAAAACTTCTAAGGGCCACGGTTTCTTTTGGTGTGGGCCACTTGAGTGTTGGATCTACATAATTTTTTAGCTCATGTCTCAAAATGTTGTGGTAAAACGGATGGACGGAATAGATATGTCATATACCTCACTGTGAGGTCCAAAAATTTTAACTAACACTTTTGAACCGTTTTCCAAGGCAGGAATTCCCAAAAATTTTCAAACGGGTGAAAGTGTCATAATTACCCATTTACCGGGTATTTACACTTGCATTGAAAAATCAAACAGGTCCTTAAAGATGAGGAAATTAAGTGGAGGCAACGGTCAAGGGTTGTGTGGCTGAAAGAGGGTGACAAAAATATGAGATTTTTCCATGGTGTAGCCTCAACGAGAGCAAGTTGAAATCAAATTACATCGTTAGTGGTTGAAGGCAACACGTTAGAGAAGAAGGATGATATCTGCGAGGCAATTATTGGTTTCTATCGATGGCTTCTTTCTTTAGATCATTGGTCTCGGCTGAGATTGGACTATCTCCATTTTGATAGAATTTTGATGAAGATGTGGGTCCTTGAAAACCCGATATCAGAAATTGAGGTGAAGGAAGCAGTAGAGAGTTTGGGGAGGGATAAGTCCCCCGGGCTTGGTAGGTATCCTATTGCCTTTTTCCAGGTCTTTTGGGACATATTTAAAAGGGATTTGATGGATTTCCTTAAGGAGTTTTTCGCAGACAGTCACTTGTCGACGGAGTTAGGTGCATCTTTTATCGTGCTTATTCTTAAGGTGGAGGGTGCAGAAGAGCTCCCTAGGACTTTCATCTGATTACCCTCATAGGAATTTCATATAAAATCCTCACCAAAATCTTCGCGTCAAGATTTATGAATGTGGTGGGTGGCGTTCTCTCCTAACCAACGGGCCTTCGTTAAAAGTAAGTAGATTTTGGACACGACCTTAATCGCTCATGAATGTATAGATTCTCGGTTCAAGCAAAAAAAGAAAGAAAGAGGCGCGGGGTGGGTTTATAAGCTGGATGTGGAGAAGGCTTACAATAATGTGGAGTGGGATTTCTTGAATTACATGTTGGACAAGCTAGGTTGTGGAGCCAAGTGGAGAAATTGGATTTGTACTTGTGTGGGATCTCCTTCCTTCTTGGTTCTTGTCAACGAATCCCTGAAAGGCTTCTTCAAAGCTTATAGAGGCCTTAGGCAAGGGGATCCCTTGTACCCGTACCTTTTTTTGGTTATTGCAGAGGCTCTTAGTTGCATGTTAGTCAAAGGTCAAGAAGTTGGCCTCTTCAGTGGCTTTAAGGTGAGAAGTATGATGGACCCAGTGTCGCAACTTCAATTTGCGTATGATACGCTTGTCTTTTGTGAGGCAGACATCGTTAAGGTGGAAGACACAAAGAAAGTGCTGATATGTTTCAAAGCGGTCTCCGGTTTGAAGATTAAAGTTAGGAAGAGCGAATTATTGGGAATCCACTTGTCTAATGAGGAGTCTACTAGGTCGGCACTGTCCTTTGGGTGCAAGGAAGGCTCTTTTCCCACCTCTTATTTAGGCCTTCCGCTTTGTATTGGGAGACTAACGATTCATCTATGTGATAAGGTGATAGAAAGATTTCATCTATGGGCTTTGGTGATAAATGGAGAAGATGGATCGGCGAGTGTATTAGTTCAACGCATTTTTCCATTATTCTGAACGGATCACCAAAAGGATTCTTCAATAGTTCAAGGGGTTTAAGGCAAGGTGATCCTTTGTCTCCTTTCCTTTTTCTCACAGTGGGAGAAGCCCTATCCAGGATGTTACACAAAGGCCAAGATGAAGGAATCCCAAACGGCATTCGCGTGAAAGGTATGCCCTCTTCGATAACTCATGTTCAATTTGCAGATGACATCCTGATCCTCTTAGACGCAAAGTGGGACTAGGTGGATAATTTACGCACAATGGTTCGTTGGTTCGAGGTTGTGTCTGGTTTGAGAGTAAACATGGCAAAGTCGAAGTTGTTTGGGGTCAACGTGGAGAAAGAAGAGGTTAGCGAGTTTGCGGGTTTATTCAGGTGCTCCTCAGCTTCTTTCTCGACCACTTATGTTGGCCTTCCTTTGTGTTTTGGTATGCCTCCAAAGTCATGGGACAAAGTCATTTACAAGTTCGAAAAATATCATGCCAGATGGAAAAGCCGCTATCTCTCGCTCGAAGGCCGCTTAACCCTTATCAAGGCTGCCCTTTCCAACTTACCCTTGTATTTCATGTCTTTATACATATGCCCGGCCTCAGTTTTGGTTTCCTTAGACAAACTTAGACGTGATTTTCTATGGCAGGGAAAGGAGAATAAGAAGAGATTTCACCTTGTTGATTGGAAGCAGGTTTGTAAGCACATAAAAGAAGGGGGAGCTAGAATCAAAGATTTAAAGATGATGAATTAAGCTCTGTTGGGAAAGTGGACTTGGAGACTGGGTACGGAAGATGGAAATCTGTGGAACAACATCATCAAAAGCAAGTATGGTTCTTTAGCGGGTGGCTGGTGGACAAAAGACTCATCCGTGTACAGGGCCTCGGCTATATGGAGGGGTATTCTTCTTATGAAAAAGAAGGTTATCAAAGGGATTGGTTTCGAGCTTGGCAAGGGAGATAGAATTCAGTTTTGGAAAGATCCTTGGTTGGGAGATATGCCCCTCAAAGTTGAATTTCCAAACATCTTTTGCCTGTCCCCGAATCAAGATAGTTACGTTGCCGATTGTTTGGAATCTCTAGTGTAGAAGGAACCTGGAGGATTGGGAAATCTCTGAATTCGGTTCTCTGCTGGAAGTCATATACAAATCTGATCCTAATCAGCTGAAGGTAGATGACATCTTATGGAGACTGGACCAATCATCCATCTTTACAGTTAAATCGTGCTATAACCTGATCCACTCTAACCACATGCCTTAAGAAGATTCCCCCTTTCATCATATCTGGAAATACTCGGCCCCTCCTAAGAGAGTGGCTTTTGGGTGGCTGGTAGGCAAAAAGAAAATCCTGACAATTGACAACCTGAGGAAAAGAGGTTTGGTCTTAACTAACATCTGTCTATGTTGCATGGGGAATGAATGATGCAGGACATGAAATGTAAATATGATATGCAAGATTTCAGGCTTAGATCATACCATTCAGAAACAATTACACAAATTCCACATCCCACATGAAAATCCAAATGTTCAATTAAAGGGGAATTTATGCGGGTCCAGGCCTACACATGATAGGGGTGGATCAATAAAAATTATGAAGCAAACGATACTCAAAGATAAGAAATAATCATTCATACATACATAGTAATCAGTCCCTAATCCAAGGGATTCACCAGTTTCAAATCAAGGAGCCTTAGGGGAAAAAAAAGGGGCATATAAGTTAGGGAAAACGTAATCTAGGGATAGGTTTCATGAAAAAAAAAGGCTATGAGAGGATAAAAGAGGATAAAAACCTTAACCAAAAGACGATCCCGCGTATGGATAGCGGGCTTGGGGCACTCCGTCGAAGTTTCAACTCGCCTACGGGCTGAAATCTGGAAACCTGCTGTAATGAAGAACTCCGATGCAACAGAAGGACGAATTCGAAGTATGGATGGTGGGGGAAGATGAAAAAAAAAAGATGATGGGGGATGGGGATGAATCGGGGTCGATGTGGCTTCGCACCACGGTAGTTAGCCCTTCGAAAAGGGAGGGCTTCGCACCCACTTTTGAGTTCTTCCACAACTCACGAAGAGAGCAGAAAACTAAAGCAGGAATTTTTATTAAACTTCAATGAATCAAAAGAACTACAAGGGGTGCCTATTTATAGGGAGAGCCCTATACCCAAAAACTCGCACCATGTGCGACACCTATTACTTGGCGATGAAGTAAACTAAAATAAAAACCAAACACAGAAATCTAAAGCGTTCACAATGTTCTAAATAATAACAATAAGCAAAACCTAAAAAATGAAATCAATCCGACGAGTGGGCCACGATCATGAGATCCCATGATGGGCTTTTCTTGACTATCGGGCCCACTTTTCTGAACCAAAACTTGTCTTCTAGCTAGGAGGCCCTCCCTGGACGTCGTCATCGAGCCAGATCGATGATGGGATCCTCCTTCTGCGTACATACGTGCGTAGGGGTGGTGGTGTGCGGCCGTGCGTGTGCACGATGTCCTCATCAACTCTCCTCGGCTGCGAACATTTTGCCACTGGCGAAATAAAACTCCTGAACTGCTCTAGGATGTCAGGATCAAGTTGCTGGAGCTCCGCCTCAGTGAGCCATGTGCTGTCTGAAGCTGGACGTGACTTCCATTTAATAAGGTACTTCTGAAACCCGCCATCCGACGTAGAAATTATCTCATGGTCCAGGATATCCTCTATTTCCTCTCTTGGGGTGTGAAGGCTAGGTATGGGAGGTAGAGGCTGGGATGAAAGGTCGGGAAGAGGCCATGGATCAAAGGTTAAGTCTGGAGAATCAGGACGGGTGGGCGAAGGGCCGGACAAAGTATCAGTGGGTCCCTGAAAAGCAACTAGATCCTCCACATTGAATGTGGAACTAATTCCCATGGAGGGTGGAAGATCTACCTCATACGCATTGAGACCGTTTCGCTTTATAATTTTGAAGGGTCCAGCGCTACGCGCGTGTAACTTACGAACGGCCCCTGGAGGGTACCGCTCGGGCCTGATGCAAACCATCACAGAGTCCCCAATATTGAACTCTTTGAAACGTCTATGTTGGTCTGCAGAAAATTTGTATTGCTCATTACTAGTAGTGATCTTTCGCCTGATTTCTTGATGCAATGAATGTATGTGATATGCAAAAGACTCTGTAGACTCTGATGGCCTATGGGATAATGACATGGGGATAAGATCAATAGGCTTCCTAGGCTTGTAACCAGTAACAACTTCAAAAGGACTTAAACCTGTGGACCTATTGATAGAACTATTATATGCAAACTCGGCTATGGGTAGTACGGCGTCGCACGTCCTGGTATGCTCCCCTACTAAACATCGAAGTAAACTCCCTAGGCTTCTATTAACCACCTCAGTCTGGCCATCGGTTTGAGGGTGGTAGGCAGAAGAAAATTGGAGCTTAGTATTCATCATGTGCCATAGTGTCTTCCAAAAGTAACTCATGAATCTTACGTCACGGTCAGACACTATGGTTTTTGGTAACCCATGCAGTTTGACAACCTCACTAAAGAACAGCTTGGCAACATGAGAGGCGTCGGAGGTCTTAAAACAAGGAACGAAGTGGGCCATTTTGGAGAAACGGTCCACGACAACAAATATGGAGTCATGCTTTCGAATAGTCTTGGGAAGTCCAAGCACGAAGTCCATACTGATGTCCTACCAAGGGATGAAGGGGACTGGCAAAGGTGTATATAATCCTGTATTCTGTTTCCTCTGCTTTACCAGTTGACAAGTACGACATTGTCCTATAATTTTGGCCACATCCCGCTTGAGGCTTGGCCAATGAAATCTATCCTCCACTAGGGCAATGGTCTTGTCACGACCGAAATGACCCGCGACCCCCCCTGAATGTAACTCCCAGACAAGAAAATCGCGAAGGGAGGTGCGTGGTATGCACAAGCGGTCACTTCTAAATAAATATCCTTCCAGAATCAAATACTCACTGTTAGCTCCTGACGGACTCTCTAATAAAGACGTATACACAACCCCAAAATCTGGACACTCAAAATACTCTTCTTTGATGCGCTCAAGGCCCGTAACTTCAACGCTCATGGAGTTGAGTAATACGACTCAACGACTCAACGCGTCAGTAGGCTTATTCTCTACATCGGCCTTGTGCTTAAGCACAAAAGTGTACTCTTGAAGGAATTGAACCCACTTGGCGTGCCTGGGGCTTAATTTCTTCTGAGAGTTCAAGTATTTTAAGGCCTCGTGATCTGAGAACAAGACGAATTCTTGCGGTAATAGGTAATGTCGCCAATGGCGCAGTGATTGCACTACCGCATAGAATTCCTTGTCATAGGTGGAATATCTCTGCTTCGCCTCGTTCAGTTTCTCACTAAAAAAGGCGACAGGGTGCCCTTCCTGACTAAGTACTCCTCCTATGCCGACTCCTGACGCGTCACATGCGACTTCAAAGGCTTTTGAAAAATCGGAAGTCGCGTGACTGGAGCTTCGGTCATCTTGACCTTTATCTCCTTGAAGGCCTTCGAGGCGGCCTTTGTCCATTGAAACTCTCCTTTTTTTATGCAGTCCGTGATGGGAGACAATGGAACTGAAGCCTCAAATGAACCGCCTATAAAAAGTGGCTAAGCCATGAAAGCTGCGCACCTCATGAATATTGCGGGGTTCAGGCCAATTAACGATGGCCTTGACCTTCTCGGGATTCGCCGATACGCCCTCAGCTGACACAATAAAACCTAAGAAGATCACACTACTAGACAAGAATGCGCACTTCTTTAGGTTGGCGTACAACTTCTCGGCCCTAAGGATCCCACAAACTTGCCTCAAATGGTTGAGGTGTTGCTCCTTAGTCATGCTATAAATCAAGATATCATCAAAGTATACGACTAGGAACTTCCCCATGAAGGGTCTCAACACTTGGGTCATCACACGCATGAAAGTGCTTGGGGCATTAGTTAACCCAAAAGGCATAACTAGCCACTCATATAGCCCATCCTTCGTCTTGAAGGCCGTCTTCCACTCATCACCAGGGCATATACGGATTTGGTGATACCCACTTTTGAGGTCAATTTTTGAGAAGATAGTAGCATTGGCCATCATATCTAGCATGTCATCAAGACGCGGTATGGGAAATCGATACTTGATTGTGATTTTGTTGATGGCCCTACTATCAACACATCCTCCATGTGCCATCCTTCTTAGGTGTAAGAAGGGCGGGCACGACACACGGACTCATGCTCTCTCGAATGAAACCCTTCTCTAGGAGTTCATCAATCTGCCTCTTCAACTCAGCGTGCTCCTTCGGGTTCATTCTGTAATGCGGGAGGTTTGGTAGAGTTGCCCCAGGGATTAAATCAATGGCATGCTGTATATCCCTCATAGGGGGAAGCTCATTCGGTAAATCATCAGGAAAGATATCACGAAACTCATGTACTATCTGAATGGCCTCAGTGGATAACTCTACGCTAGTCTCTGGTACGCTCTCCCTAGCCACAAGGGCGTATATCATCGAGTCCACCTCCGTTTCACGCTCAAAGTCTTTGACATTGAAAATATGGAGCGGTTTGGACTTGGACTTCGACTCCTTCACTTCTTTTGGGCCGCTCACACTACTCTGTGTGGTGAACTCTTTTCCAGTTGTATTCTTGGGTGGTAGAGGATTTAACTTGACCTTCTTGCCCTCAAACCAGAATGTACACACATTTGAACGACCAAATATGGTAACATCCCTGTCATAGAGCCACGGCCTACCCAGAATGATATGACCCACATCCATAGGAACAACATCACACCAAATTGTGTCCTTATAAGATCCGAACTGAATAGGGACAAAACAGCGGTGCGAGACTGGAATGGATGTCTCATCAACCCAGGAGACTCTATAGGGCTGAGGATGGGCTTCCACCTTCAAGCCCAAAAGACTCACAGTGCTAGTCGATGCCACGTTGGCACAACTACCACTATCCACGATCATCTTACAGTTCTTTTCCCCATATTTCACATAAGTGTAGAAGATCGTGTTGCGGCGCCAGTCATCAGTGTTCTTGGCTTGAGCCAGGGCGCAACGCATAATTGCGAGGGTCACGGACTTTTGTGCTCCCTCTTCCTCATCACTAGGGGTTCCGACTGGCTCATATTCCTCCTCCTCACTATCACTCTCTGGGGGCACTACTTCTACTTGCCCATCAATAAGGAGTACTTTGGTGCCCTCTCTGGTGCCGCACTGGTGAGCAAAATGACCAAACCCCTGACACCTAAAATACCTAGTGGCCCCACTTCCACCTGAATTAGACCCGACAATCTCTTTACCCTTATCATCCTTAGGTCTGGGCTGAACATTAGGGGAAGGTTTGTTTTGGAATCCCATGTTAGGTCTAGCCCCAGAGGGGTTGGCCTTAGTACCGGATTCGCGAAAGTCAAACCGCCTTCCCACAGATGCTTTAAGGTATTGCTCAACATCTAACACTACTTGGTACAACTGTTCGATAGTGTCTATGTCTTTGGCGAGCAATTCTCTCCTAATGTCAGGACGGAGGCCCGTTTTAAAACGAGCAAGGGTGAGTACAGGGTCCTCATCAACCTCACAACGGGTCAAGTACTCTTCGAATTTCTCAATATAGTCAGCAACACTCATGGAACCCTGTCGAAGAGATTGCCACTTCTCAATCAACCGTAGGCGATAAGAAAAAGGGAGGTACTTCTCTTTAACTGTTTCTTTCATTTCGCCCCAATGAACTATTGGGAGTTCCCTTGCTCTTTCTTTCTTTCGCTCAACCGTCGCCCAAAACCTCTTTGCTTGACCCACAAGCTTCATCTTGGCGAATCGGACTCGTCGAGCATCCGACATATAATACCGCTCAAAATAGTGGTCCATATCCGCCAACCAATCTAAAAAAGCTTTAGGGTCTAAGTGGCCATCAAAAGTAGGGGCATCTACTCTAACTCCCTTGAGGAGTTGCGCATCTGGGTCATATTGGTCATGATATCCCTCACGGGGCGGGTGCACAGGTGCGCGCCCATGACCAACTCCTTGGCCGCCTCCATTCCTTTGTCTAATCTCCTGACCACCTGCTTGAGAATGGGCATCTTCCCCAATGGTGGGGTTTGCCCTGAGGGAGGCCTCTATTTGAGTAACGCGATCATCAAATTGGTTAAGGCGTTGATCCATGCATTGTTCTAAGCGCTTAGACATAGACTCAAACTGCTGGGTTAACTTGGCCATTGATTCTTGTAGTTGCTCCATGTTTAGAGTAGGGTGCAAACCAAAACCGCGACCCGTTCGTGTGGGCATACACAGGCTAACTCAACCTAAGGACCTGCTATGGCAACTATATGCATCTAAAAAAAACTAAATGACCCTATGAGACTCTATATGAAGGCGATAACACACCGCTACTAAAATTCAGCTATATATGATGGACTGAATGCATGATAGACTCAAATAAACTAAACCCTAAATATGTGGTGAATTCCCCTACAAGAACCCTAGGCTCTGATACCAAATTTGATGCAGGACATGAAATGTAAATATGATATGCAAGATTTCAGGCTTAGATCATACCATTCAGAAACAATTACACAAATTCCACATCCCACATGAAAATCCAAATGTTCAATTAAAGGGGAATTTATGCGGGTCCAGGCCTACACATGATAGGGGTGGATCAATAAAAATTATGAAGCAAACGATACTCAAAGATAAGAAATAATCATTCATACATACATAGTAATCAGTCCCTAATTCAAGGGATTCACCAGTTTCAAATCAAGGAACCTTAGGGGAAAAAAAAGGGGCATATAAGTTAGGGAAAACGTAATCTAGGGCTAGGTTTCATGAAAAAAAAAGGCTATGAGATGATAAAAGAGGATAAAAACCTGAACCAAAAGACGATCCCGCGTATGGATAGCGGGCTTGGGGCGCTCCGTCGAAGTTTCAACTCGCCTATGGGCTGAAATCTGGAAACCTGCTGTAATGAAGAACTCCGATGCAACAGAAGGACGAATTGAAGTATGGATGGTGGGGAAGATGAAAAAAAAAAGATGATGGGGGATGGGGATGAATCGGGGTCGATGTGGCTTCGCACCACGGTAGTTAGCCCTTCGAAAAGAGAGGGCTTCGCACCCACTTTTGAGTTCTTCCACAACTCACGAAGAGAGCGAAAACTAAAGCAGAATTTTTATTAAACTTCAATGAATCAAAAGAACTACAAGGGGTGCTTTTTTTATAGGAGAGCCCTATACCCAAAAACTCGCACCATGTGCGACACCTATTACTTGGCGATGAAGTAAACTAAAATAAAAACCAAACACAGAAATCTAAAGCGTTCATAATGTTCTAAATAATAACAATAAGCAAAACCTAAAAAATGAAATCAATCCGACGAGTGGGCCACGATCATGAGATCCCATGATGGGCTTTTCTTGACTATCGGGCCCACTTTTCTGAACCAAAACTTGTCTTCTAGCTAGGAGGCCCTCCCTGGACGTCGTCATCGAGCCAGATCGATGATGGGATCCTCCTTCTGCGTACATACGTGCGTAGGGGTGGTGGTGTGCGGCCGTGCGTGTGCACGATGTCCTCATCAATGAAGAGTCAGTCGATCACCTTCTGGTCCATTGTCTGTTTATTGCAAGCATTTGGACAGATTTTACTTCTCGTTTCAGCATTTATTGGTGCCTTTCGGAATCAGCGGACCTCCTTTTGAAAGCCTGGCATGGTATTAGGATAGGAAAAACAAAGATCCAAATCTGGCGTATGGCGATCCTTGCAATCTGGTGGTCTGTTTGGGAAGAAAGGAACGGTAGATGTTTCAGGAACAAATCTAATCCCGCAGATGTGGTGGCTTCCAAAGCCAAACGCTTGCTGATAGACTGGGCCGCTCAAGTGGATGCTTTAAAAGACTTCAATTTTCTTTTTTTAGGAGTCTAGCTTTGCTTCCGCCTCCCCGGTGGAATCTGTCTTTCTTGCTTTTCCTGTTTTGTTCTGTTCTCTCCCTCTTTTTAATATATATCGCGTATCTTTCAAAAAAAAAAAAAAAAAAAAGAATCGAGGGCAAGCTTTCCAATTGGAGAAGCAAGTTTTTTTTTCTCTCTCTCTCTCCCTCTCTATTGTTTTTTTTTATTTTTTCCCTCTCGGAGGCTGTATTACTTTGATCAAGGCAATTTTTTCAAACATGCCGATCCACTTCATGTCGCTATTCAGATGTCCGCAAGGCGCAAGCCGTGCTCGCCATGTTGGAAAAACTGAGAAGAGACTACCTTTGGAGGGGTTCCAACGAAGGCTTCAAGTTTCATCTTTTGAATTGGAAGGAGGTTTGTAAACTAGTCACTCAAGGTGGAGCAGGGTTACGACCACATAACCATATGAACTCGGCCCTCCTTGGTAAATGGCTATGGAGATTTGGTATGGAAGAAGGTTGCATGTGTCATGAAATCATCTCAAATAAGTATGGCACGATCCATGGGGGGTGTGGGAAACAAAGAGGTCCTCTCTTTACAGGGCCTACATTTGGAAGTCCATCATGAAGATTAGAGATATCTTTTGGCAAGGTGTGTTGTTCTTGGTAGGGGAAGGGACTAGAATTTGGTTTTGGGAGGATCGTTGGTCTGTTGCGGTCCGATTTTTCTGCCCTGGTGAGTCTTGCTCCTTCTAATGATTTGGTGGTGGCAAAATGCATCTCTCAGAGTGGCTCGTCAGTTGTTTGGGCCCCTCCATGCAGGAGGAATTTAACTAACGATGAGGTATCTGATTTCGCTGCTCTTTTGGATCATCTTTAGCTTGTCTATTTGCAAGGCGGATTCGACTCCCTGGTGTGGAAGTTGCACAGTTCAGGCCGGTTTTCGGTTAAGTCTTTCTATAAAATGTTTCAGCCTCAAGCTGTGGAACATCAGGAGAGACACCTTTCATTTTTTGTTCTATGGCACGACCTCAAAAGTAGCGGCCTTCACATGGTTAGTGGGAAGAAAGAAGGTTATGATGATTGACAATTTACAGAAGAGATCTATGATGATCCCTAATATGTGATGTTTGTGCAACTGAGATGCCGAATCGGTTGATCACCTCTTCATTTTCTGTCCGTTCGCTCAAGAAGTTTGGAACCACTTCTTAGCTGCTTTTGGAGTGGCTTGGGTGATGCCAAGATCGGTCCGGGACCTCCTTTGGGCATGGCATGGGGGAGGTGGAGGGAAGTTTTCTCAATCTAAATGGCAACTTTCTCTGCTAGCAATATGGTGGGCTTTATGGGGAGAAAGGAATCAGCGGCACTTTCAGAATCATTCTAGGTCTCCTCAAGCGGTGTTGATAGGGGCTGTCTTGTTATTGTCCGATTGGACTGAGTTGTACTTGTAACTGAGTTGTAGCTTTTTGGCTTTTCGGTCTTTCAATATGTGGGCTTTGTTTTCTTCTTCTCCTTTTGTTTTCTGTTTAGTTTTTGCTGTTGCTTAATAAAATTTTCATCCTTCAAAAAAAAAAAAAAAAAAAAAAAAAAAAAACTTTGAATATTATTGTAGTGGACTGATCACCCACAAATGGTTGTATGTCATGCTAGAACACGTTTTCTTTTGGCCTTCAGAATTTTCTTTCGAGTTTTGCCTTGAAAATATCATGAATTTTCAAGGGCAAAAAACGCTTTTAAAATGGTTTATATGTTGAGTTAACATACAACCTGTGGTAGGTGAATGGTTTTCATTACTATATTGTTCATAAGGTACTTCTCAAAAAAGAAAAAGTTCACAAGGTGAAAAATGAACAAGACTATGGACTTGTAGTGATTAGTTCATAGATGATTTCACTTCTTCTGGTTTCATTTTCCGAGCTAGTTTTATGATTTCTGCATATTTGTCCTTCTTTTGCAGGTATTTGTTGCTTTACTTTCCCATAAGAGTTGCTTTTGTTTCTCATTCTACAACTCTAATTTAGTTATCACCATTAGTTTATTCTCCCAAGCTTACTGGTAGTTTGTGGCTTTTCTCAACACACACACACACACACAAAAGGAGAAGGAAAAGACACAAAAATTAAGTCAGCAGTTTATTTCTTCAAAACTATGCCTGATAGCAGTGCACATGAAAGATGAGTGACACCTTTTAAAGGTTGTGGTTTTACTTTTAGAACAAATGATTTATTCCACAACCAATTTTTGCAGGTTTATGGAGATGAGGAATGGTCTTTTGGATTCTGTGAAACCGGCAGTGGGGTTTTTAGTTGTCCGCCAACTAGAAATCCTATGTACACCTATCGTGAATCCATTGTCCTTGGAGAGACCGACTTGCCAAACTTCAGCGTAAATCAGATTCTAAGGGAACTTAGCAGAGAGTGGCCTGGAACCTCATACGACTTGTTATCAAAAAACTGCAACCACTTTTGTGATGAGTTCTGTGAGAAGCTTGGTGTGCCAAAACTTCCAGGTGATACTCCTCTCTCTCTCTCTCTCTCTCTCTCTCTCTCTCTCTCTCTCGGTTTCTTTTTCTGTTACTGATTAAAGAGAATGTTCCAGTCCTCTCAGAGCGCTGTAAGTTATAGTGCTCCTAGTTGCATTGGGATACATGGACAACCAAATCCATTGATCCAGACTGTTCATAAGTGCAGCGCACATTTCATGGGTTACTATGCGAACACCATTTGATCAATAGCCTTTAATATGGACGGTCAGGATCATTCACACAAAATAGATCCACTAACCAATTTAATCCATCTATTTGTTAGGACTCATCATGGAATGCTTATGATTCTAAATAATCACTTTTGTTAGAAAATTGTAACCATCCCACCCATGGGATAGAAAATGGATGGCTATAAAAATAAGGCCAAATAAAGGATAGATTGGATCATCTGATCAGTTTGATTTTTGCATCGTAGCCCATGGAATGTGTTATGTGCTTAATGGACAGTTCAGATCGATAGATTGGACTGTCCAAGTGAACCGATGCAAGTAGGAGCACTATAACTTATAGTGCCTTGAGAGCACTGGAGCATTTCTCCTGATTGAAATTTAATATCATTTGTATTATCACCATTTCAGTGCTGTTTACTTGTGCATATGAGAGTTATGTGGAAAGCAATAATGATTTTGCTTAATTGTATTTGGGATGGTTATCAAAATGCCATATGGCAAAGCAAGGTGCCCCTGGGTGCAAAAGTCCACACCTATCCCATTTGTTTTTATGGTGCCCCGTCCAAGGTGGTGGCTTTGCATGGCTCACAGACTGGAATAGGGTGCTTACAATTGACCATTTACGGAAAAGGGATCTCATTTTAGTTAATGCGTGTCCTTCATGTTGGGGGAGGAGGAATCAGCAGATCACCTCTTTATTCACTGTTCATTCTCTCTGGAGTTATGGAACAGTGTTCTGGGGTATCTTCGGTGTATGCTGGGTGATTCCGCGATTGATAGCGGTTCTTTTTGTTCAATGGCATGGGGTTGGACTGATTCCAACTCGCAGAGGGAGATGGAGATTATTCCTTCTAGCTGGTCTTTGGGTACTTTTGGCTGAAAGAAATAACAGATGTTTCTGAGACATGTTCGGCACTCCGAGGGGCGTTTTCCTGAGAGCTCATTATTCTGTTTTAGAGTGGGCTAATGTTTCGTCCTCTTAAGGACTTTTCAGTTTTCTGTTTGTTTGCAAGATTCTTTGGCTTTGCCGTGTGCTAATAAAGTTGTCATCCTTCCAAAAAAAAGTATTGGAAATGTTCTTGTTTAACCCGTTCTTGATCATTAAAAAGATGGTAAAAAATTTGGTCAAAGAAATGGAAATGCCAAAATTCAGAGAATGAAAAGTTCGAGTTTAGTATGGTTTCAACTAAAAAAAAAAACAAAGAGTGAAAAAATGGCTTATATGCATGCATGTGTGCAAGATCAAAATTGAAAACTTTAACAGAATATACGCATGGGCAATAATGTATATACTTAATCAATGGCAAGTTAATATCATTCTGTCTCTCCCAAATCCTTCCTTTCCAAGTAATCCCTATATATGTTGATCCGTCTTTGCTAAAATTTTCCAACATCTCAATCTATCAATAGATGGCAACCCCAATCTCTCTCTCTCTCTCTCTCTCTCTCTCTCTCTCTCTCTCTCTCTCTCACACACACACACACACACACACACATTGATGTAGGACGGAATGATATATATCCTAATATGATACCATGAAATGAAAAGACAGATTAAGGGCATGTTTGTTAAATCTGAAGTCTGAAGCCTGAACTTGAAATCTGAATCCGAAGTCTGAATCTGAAGTCTGAAAACCTGTTTGGTAACCGTCTAAAAGGACAACATAAACCTGTTTGGTAACCGTCTAAAAGGACAACATAAGTCTGAAAATTAAGAACGGAATCCGAAAAAACCTGTTTGTTAACAAACGTCTGAAATGTCTAAAATCTGTTAATTTGACACATTTGCCCCTTTCTCCTGTTTGCAGATGTGGGTGCGATCTGTGACTATGGGGCCCACCATGATGTATGTGCCTTGTATCCATGCCGTCCATCCGTTTTGAAAACTCATTTTAGGGTATGATCCAAAAAAATGAAGCAGATCCAAATCTCAGGTGGACCATAATATCGGAAACAGTGGTAATCGACCATTAAAAACTTTCATGAGCCACAAATGTTTTGGATCAAGCTGATATTTGTGTGTTGTGTTCTCTTCGTCCAAGTCATAGATCCGTTTTTCCAGATCATTTTATGACATTATCCAAAAATTGAACATATCCAATTACCAGGTGGACCATACCATAGGAAACAGTGTTGATTGACCATTAATGGGCCGCAAAAAGTTTTGGATCAAGCTGATTTTTTATTTTTTATTTTCCTTCATCCATGCTTCCCTAAGAAAATTTTAATGGTAGGAAAGTCAATCACCATTGTTTCTTATGGTATAGTCCACCTAATAATTGGATCTGCTTCATTTTTGGGATAATGCCTCTAAATGATCTATAAAAACGGATGGATGGCGTAGATACATAACACATACATTAAGGTGGGCCTCACAATAACCCCACGGTAAGTGCTGCATCATCTTGGTTGAGGTCGGGGTCTCACTTAATCTGCTCTCGTTTGGATCCAAGATCCACCGAAGCTGCGCCCGTACCTAGCTGGTGACAGATGGTCCTGTCAGGGGCTTTATGGGGCCTACCATGATGTATATGTTTTATCCACACTGTTCATCCATTTTTCCTTAACTATTTTATGGCATAAGACAGAGAATGAGGCAAATCTAATGCTCAAGTGGGCCACACTACAAAAAACAATGGGAATCGAGCGTCTACCGTTGAAAACTTCTTGGCCCCACAGAAGGCTCTGATCAAGTTGATATTTGTGTTTTCCCATCGTCTAGGTCTGTGTGACCTAATTAATCGGTTGGATAGTAAATAATAATTATAGTGGGTTGTATGAAGTTTCTAATGGTGAGCATTTAGTTACCACTGTTTTCTTGTGGTGTGTTCCACTTGAGATTTGTATTTGCCTCTTTTTTGGTCTCGTGCACGAAAATGATCTCACAAAATGGATGGATGGTTTTGATATAACACATTCGTCATGGTGGGCCCCACATAACTTGGTGAACAAAAATGATCTCACAAAATGGATGGATGGTTTTGATATAACACATACATCATGGTGGGCCCCACATAACTTGGTGACATCAGGTCGATGGTGTGTGGCACACCATGCAATTTGGTTCCACTGTTGGCAGCGTTATACGCAATCCACGCGGATTTCCTGTTAAAGCCTTTCGCAGAAACTTCCTGTGCTAGGATGCTAGGTGGGGCCAATTGTGATGTCTGTGGGAAATCTACCCCGTCCATTCATTTTGCATGCTCATTTTAGGACAATAAAAAATGAGGCGGATCCAAAACTCAAGTGAGCCACACTATAGGAAACAATGGGAATTGGGTGCCTACTGTTGAAAACTTCTTGGGGCCACAGAAGGCTCTGAACAAGCTGATATTTGTGTTTTCCCTTCATCCAGGTCTGTGGTTGTATGAAGAGGTTAGATGGCAAATAAGCCTCATAATGGACCCTAGGAAGGTTTCAACAGTAGTCATTCAATTCCCACTGCTTTCTGTGGTGCGGTCCACTTGAACTTTTGATGTGCCTCATTTTTTGGGCTCATGCTCTAGAATTATCCGGAAAAGTTGATGGACGGTGTGGATCTAACACATAAATCATGGTGGGCCTAGAGAAGTTCTACAAGTTAAAAGTTGCGTTGTGTATTATGCAACCTATTCGTGGGAGAGAATCTCCTTGGCAATGTGCATAGTGGTAAATTTGGAAGCAAAATTTATTTTTTTAAGAAGGATGCACGGAGCACATTCTGTATTCACCGTTAAGCCAGTCCTCTTTCGCCGAAAAAATTCTGTAAAAATCACGGAGCGCTTTTAAGGTCCCACGTTAACAAATATCACTTAACACAATGCTTTTTGGGTTCCGCATTCTGTGATTTTTTCGTTGTTAACAAACATGCCCTAACTAGAGCAATGGAATGATAACATGATGCTAATTTACCATAAATTCAAAATTTTCAGATTTATGACATGTCCAAATTCAAGCTTGCGACAGTCCTGTAGTGCAAATATCATAAATTACTGATTAACCAGGACCAATGAGAGATAAAACCCCCATCCAAATATAGGGTTAAATATGAATTCAATGGAAATCATGTGTCTTGTAAGAGTTTTGACAAGTTAGGGCTGTTTAAAGGCTAGGGAATGTGTGGGCTTAGAGGAATTAGGGTTTGGAACATTAGGATTGAGGTTTTAGGATGTTTCAGGTTAGGATTTTAGATTTTAGGTCTAAGGGATTTAAGATTTAAGGTTTCTAGGATTTGGAATATGGGTTTTAGATTATAGGAATTAGGGATTTATAATTTGGTCAAGGAATTTGCATATTTTGAGGATTTGGGTTTGGAAAAATTGGGGATTTTGGAATTTTAGGGTTAGGGTTTGGTGAAATTAGTTTAGATGTTTTGAAGAGGGAAGCTAAGGGAAGGGAAGCAAGGGGGCCATGTACAAAGCTGTTTGTACAGACAGCCGTCCGTACATGCGTTCGTACATCCATACGGACAACAAAGGATGGCCAGCTGGGTTTGGTCTTGGGATGGGTCAATATAGGTTTTTGATGGTAACAAAGAAGAAAAGAAAGGAAGAGGTGAATGAGAAAGAAAACAAGAAGATGAGAGAAGATGATACCTTGTTGAGGAGAGAGAAAAGTAGAAAAGATAACTAGGGAATATCTCCCCATGGTTTTGCACCACCAATCCAATCACATGATAAAATTTTGTTCAATCTGAAAAGGAGAGAAATCTCTTTTATTCATAACATGCATATTGGCTAGGGTGGGGATATCCAACCTTTTATAGTCTTAGAAAAAACTTTTTACAAAAAGGCATTCTCAGATAAGATTTTTAACTTAAAGACGCTTAATGAATTAAAAGTTCCTAACTCCCTAATCTTAAAACAAATATAAGTTATACAAAAAATAACGAAACATATAAATAAACTAAACAACAAAAATATTTCGTGGCCCTTGGGGATCCATAATCAAGATGTCCGATGATGATGATCCAACGGTCCGATCATTGTGTCCACTCGATCCAATAGTCTAATGTGTTTAACAATCTTTTATATGCAGGCCACGTGCATAGTGTGGGGTTCTCAAAGATGCACGAACATGCATGTGGGGTCTTCAACGTAGTTAGGAATGTGAATTGAGGCAAGTGGGGCCCCATGTGTAATGGTCGTTTAGCCAGAAGGAGACTGGCTGTGCCCTCCTCCTCTAGTATGGTGCTCGGATGTCCTCATCTCTCTCTCTCACACACACAATCCGTCAAAATTTTTTTTTTTTTTTTTCTCGAATAAACACATCATCTGTTTATTCATTGCAAATTACAGCCAAGGAATTATGGAGCTATTTTCATGACCTCTTTGGGATCTGCTAGGTCCAATACGGTTTGTTTAGGAGAGTTAATTAAAGGTTGGCTGCACAGGCCGTTTGATACGAGGGTGCTATTATTTGGGGAATGACTCCTTATGCCATCATGTAGGACAATATTTAAAGTGTAGTGTAGCAAAACTAATTTTGTTTGTCACCCTTTTCTGTTAGGGACTCGGATGGCAAGTAGTTTTAAAGAATTAAATTCTTAAATAAATTTTGGTCTTGCTCACTTGCACCAACCTTCTACCCAAGTGCCACTCCTGTGTCAAAGCACGCCACTGACCTTGGTTGCCTAATCTATTGCATGCCTGCATTTGCTCAGATTATGAATTAGTTCAAGTGACCTAATTCACATTTCAAATCGCTTGAATTTGATGATATCATTGATTCAAATTGTCGTAGTTTTATTCTCTAG
Organism: Magnolia changhungtana; assembly: GCA_030180095.1. NCBI lineage: Eukaryota > Viridiplantae > Streptophyta > Magnoliopsida > Magnoliales > Magnoliaceae > Magnolia > Magnolia changhungtana. The sequence continues at coordinate 5,510,880 of JASAUF010000421.1, forward strand.
TTGGGCTTAGTTCATGAAGATTCGTGATTCAAACCATGCTAGTTTGTGGTAGTTGAAAATGGTGTATCTGCAACAACTCCAAGGGCTGATGGCAAATGGCGATTTTGATCTCTTCTTGGAAGAGGAGTTATTTTCAGACTTTGGTAGGGTGATGGTTGATACATATGCACTCAGAAACTGTAGATGTGCCAAAAAAACGAATTCCAAACAAACCATTCAAATTGCAGGACCTGTTATAGAGAGGTCATGATACAAAAATTAGATAGGTTGAATAATCTTAACCTCTGATTTATGATCAACTGTTTGTCAAATTAGTGCTGTTGGTTATTCGTTAGTCCAACTGCCCACTGAAATTTTCACAAACCTGCTAGTACGTCTAAGTCATTGAATTAGTATAATATTGGGTTAGTGACTCATCTAGGGACTCACAATTTTTGCATTTCAATTCGAGTTATTTGTATGTGACATTCAGAACCTCGTGCCTGTGTATTAACTATCATATTCTGCACAAGCATCAATTATTTTATCCCCAGTGGATTCACGGAGTAGATGGAGAACTGAGTTACCTTTGCTAAGCACACATTTGTGTACAATGGATCCGAAGTAGCACTAGTGTGGGGATTTACTCTGTCCATTATATGGGCCCCACTATGCAAATGCCATTGACCAAGAATAGGGCCAGCGCACTGATCAGTGGAGCTACAGGCTACAAAAGAAATGAACATCTAAAATTGTTAGCCAAGTCTTTCTAAGACATCCTTTTGTTTCTTAACAAGTGGACTGTGCTTGACTTTCAAGCAATGGCATCTACAAGGTGGGATCCACCTGATGGACTTCTTGGATCTCACATTTGTGCCATGTTGGCACATGGAGTATCTTGAAGATGGATTCTCGTGCAGGCATAGGGGTTTATGCTCGACTCCTATGATAGATCTCACATTTGTGCCATGTTGGCACATGGAGTATCTTGAAGATGGATTCTCGTGCAGGCATAGGGGTTTATGCTTGACTCCTATGATAGTTCACCTTCATTTGATTTTGAAAATAGTAACGACTCATCCTCCTCTTATGTTGCACTCATGTACAGTTATACTAAGCATCAAAATTGTGGGGCATGTTGTGGATGGACAGATCTCTACATCACATTCATCAAGCAATACTAATGATCAAAATGGATATCAAATATATGGTTACTGGTAAAACAGTGAATCAACTAAGTTGGATAACATTGTGTTGAACTAGAGCCCCAAACCAGTCTGGTGAATTAGGCGAATCAAAACTGTGAATCTAGTGAATTGAAGAAACGACCTAAATTAGAGTTATGTTCCCATTCTGGCTCCGCTCCTGCTTCCTAGCTGTTTATATTTGCTCCCTGCTACCACAGTCAAATCTATTGCTGCTTCCTTCATGCTTCGTGCAACTATAGAGTTTTGACTTTTATTTTACTCATTTTTTGTCTGCTATACTACAATGTGGATCAAATTGCGGGTGCATGTGATTTTGACTCGACTCAGACTCACATAACTTGTGAAGGATCCACATCCAAGTCCGTGACAGTTTGGTGGGGCCCTCATGGCAAGAATGTTGGGAAAGATCGTCCTTTTTTTAAAATTTTTTTATTTTAAAGGTGGAAAGATTGTCCTAGTTTTGAATAGAATGAATGACAAGAGGGTGTTCTGAATAGAAGATTGACCCAGTTACATCATAGTCCTACTAGCACGAATTAGTCCTCATAGAAAGAGGATGTTTCAAATAGAATGTTGAGGACATTTGGTGACGATGAGGATGTTTCAAATAGAATAAGAGCTGGGCAGATGGAGTTGTGTCTTCAGAGTGTTATGTGATTGTTGCATGTCTATGAAACTGAAGAAAATAATCTATCAGACAACTACTTGACCAGCTATGCTATATGGGGTGGTGTTGGATAGTAAGAAGACATTGTGAGCAGAGAGTGTGTTTCAGCAATGAGGATTTTGACATGGATGTGTGGTCAGACTTGGAAATATAAAACTAAGAATGAGATAATCCGAAGTGGTCTAGGAGTAGCAACAGTAAGAGAGAATGATGGAGAACGCATTGAGATGGGTTGGTCATGTGCAATGTAGATTGGGGATGGCTTGGGCTTGGGCTGACCCTTGCCTTGCCTGACTCAAACTGAACCTGAACCATTGCCACATGTGCAATTGTAAAAATAACACTGTGATAAGTGAGTCCAAAGCACGCATCGTGCTGGTTGATGGTGGTGCAATGCTTCGGTGCATGCTTTTTTCCACTTAATTCTTTCACTACTCTCAGAACATCGCATGTTTCTAATCTATAGATTGTTTATTGAGGGAATTCATGGAAGTTAAGTCTGTCTGTCAAGACAAATGATTTGCATGAATTGCCAATTTCTATTACTCCTAAATTTGATTCTTGGGTAGAAATGATTCGTTTGGATTTTTTCTTGGAGTGGATGCTCATGATAGTTGATTTTTTATTAGCTGTCAGTTATATGTATCTTATTCTTATGATTTTACATCATATACAGCTTGGGTTAACCGGTTTGCTAATGCTGGGGATGCTGCTATGGAAGTTGCTGGAAATACCGCATTACGTGTGAGTTGCTGTTGCTGTTTTCTATTGTTCACTAAACTTCTCTTAGCATGTCCTGTTTTTCGTTAATTTAATCTTGTTCCTCTATGGGCTGTATGTACTGTTCTTTTCTTAGTAATAAAGATTGGGCTGGCATTTTCTAGGAATGCCTGAATCCTAGGCACAATAGTATTTTGAAACAATTAAATGGGACCACATATTCTCACTGATATCTTTCAATAATTTATTGTGCTTAAGTTCCAGACATTTAAAAACTGAACCTGATTTGTTGACATTTCAATCTAAGAATTTTAATAGGCTCGGATATTTCAAATTACATGTTGAACGTTCTAAATTGCCGAGTACTTCTGAAGCTATTTGTAAGTAAACGTTCTGGTTCCACATTATCTGAGAGTTGCCATCACTTGTTCCTTCTTAAATCTATCCATAGTACTTGAAAGCAAATTGTCCCCTTTATTTTTCTTCACTTATCATACTTTTTTCTCCCATGGGAAAATAAATAAATACCCATCTAAAAGAATCCCCTCTTAACATATGGTGGCTTTTTAAAGTAATTTTTTAATAGAAAGCTACAACGTGGCTAAGCCGTGTACAAGATGATCTCTCTACCGAAAATCCATGTGTACAAGTGCCACATGAACCCAAAAGTACAGATGGAAAACGTGCAAGAGATCACATCCATTCGTCAGGTGAGCCCTGCAGTGAGTGTTCCAAGCTCATGACACCAGAGCTCCATAGATCAAGTGGTCCACATTTAATTAATGAGCAGTTTTAAAAGCTAACCAGGGTTACATATTAAACCTGCATTTGTGGTGCACGCAATAAGTGGAACATCTTGGGGCTAGCATGCATTTACCATAGATGCGCCTGGAGAAAATCTTGGATCTAGTACATGTGCTACATCCGTGCCTGCATATCCAAGGCTGCAAATAGCACTTCACAATGGTTCACAATTCGGGAGCCATTAGAACACTAATGTGGTAGATCTCTTTCTCTAAAATGATACATTGTAGGTGGAAGTGTCAATCAGATGGTCCATCCACTGAACCCCATCATGGTTTGAAAATGGTTTAAAATTACACTGATTGGATGATCCTACCCATCCAATCAGTAGCCTTCAAATTGTTGGTAGAAAACAAAAAGGTTAGCAGCTGATGGACAGTGATTTTTAGGCTTCGAAACCTGATGGACGGGATGGATGTCGTACACACATCACGATAGGCCCCACACAGCTGAAATCTACACATTGGCTCTACCCTCTTCTGTTGAGTATGTGGAAACCAATGGTGGGAATAATGGTTTGTTTTCAATGAAATCAGGACTCTCATCTCTAGGCTAAACATTTCATTTGCCCCTACAGGCAGTGTTCCTGGTATCACCGGTATTATCAATAATATTGGCTGATGTTACCTGTATCATGCGATACAGGTACAGGGTGTATATAAAGAAATACTACATTAGTTGATATTTTCAATAATATCACTGATGTCTTACAATATTGCGAGATACCTGTAATACAACCTTATAAAGTAAACACTGTATTGTCGATACATGTGATAATATCGATGATTCCCGAGGTATTCTGTAAAGGTACCGTGACAATACGGGTTGTAATGGCCGTTACGGTCCCCATAATGGCTGTTATGGTCCCTTAAAAAAACCCTGAAAAAACCTATATCAGCCCTGCGATGGACTGTTATGGCCGTTATAGGGGGTGAAACAGTCATTACGGGGCTGTTACAGTTTATTTTATTATTATTATTATTATTTTTTTGTAATGGCCGTGACTGCCCCATATAACACGTAACGTTGGCCACTGTTACATAATGGCTATTACATAACCGTTTTTGCATACATTGATGATACCATCATTAATACCTGTGAAATTCCAGAAAATAAGAAACCAAAAAAAAAATAAAAAAATGAACCTTTTTTTTTTTTTTTTTTTTTTTTTTTTTTTTTTTTTCAATTTTTATAGGGAATCTCTTCCTGGGGTTGTTTTAAATTATGTTTCTTAAGGTTGTTTCAGATCTCCTGTGTGTGGAAGGCAGCTATTTATGACTTCCGACACATGCCCCCCAATGCCATCCCTTTGAAGCCTCCTTCGGGTTTCTGGAAACTCAATGTCGACGATTGTTTTTGGGCAATCCTGGGGACTTTGGTACATGGGGGAGTTCTAATAGATGAAAAATCCCAGGTTTCATTTCCTTCGTCTATGTCGGCTGGTTTTGGGAATAATGCTAATAGAGTGGAATCATTGGCATTCAAAATTGGGGTGGGAAGTCTTTTCTAGTCGGGTAGGCGGCTCTCTCATTGTTGGGGAAGGCCCCCTCCTCAGAACTTGCTTTTGTCTCAAATGACTTAAAGATGTGTCTTGCTCCATGGAAATTAAAAATATTCAAGTCCCTAGACAGGCTAATTGTATTGCAAATGTGCTTGCAAAAGGGATCGTAGGTCTGCCCTTTTTATTGGGGACTCTTATCCATTGCCTTTGGATTTTGTGCTTTTAGCGTCTAGTCTTGACTTTTCTGTATTCTTAATTGGCTGAAATTGTGATAGGATAACACTCCAAAAGTAGTTCACCATCTTTGAAATTTTGGGGGCTCATGCTCCTTAATGTGGCCAAACTGGTTGCAGGATTCTTCCAACTAGGTGTTGTTCGCACTTTCAATTATGCTTCAAATTCACGCTCCCTCCCCACTTCCTAGCCATTTGTACTGGATAACATATTGAAAAGGATGCTTCCTGCTTCTGCACCTGAACATGGTGCCACTTCACGTTTCATGCAACTACAAGCCAATCTACATGTATTCAAACAATTCAAATTGCTGGGCACATTGTTGATGGACCATGGCTTGACGATTAGATTGATTGAGCAATCCTGACCATCCAATTAGTGGCTATCTAATGGATGATCAAAAGTAAAATAGCGAGTGGTCCAAATTTAATGGCAGAGTTATATAGTTTATATGTCACCTCAGTGTGAGTTTTGGGTTACCCTATCCACAATCTCGATGGTCTGGAGTTATACAACTATGCCAGTGTATGGTGCGTAACCACCAATTTTAAAGAAGTGATTAACTATCACAGAAGCCTAGCTTATTTTTAAAAGACAATTGTTTTTTAGATTTTGATGACAAGGAATTATGTGATACGGGGCATGTATATGGAGGATCTGCACCTCATGCCTGCCATGTTATGATAATCCAGGTTCCAAAATATGGGCAGCATTGTGGATGGGACAGAAGCCCATAACCCAAACAACGATGAGGAAACATTGTATACTATCAACCTCTTCATTCATTGTTCTTTTTCCTTGGAGGGCCTTGATTTTTCAGATGCTCGGTGTCTCATGAGGTTCACTAGTTCAATTGAAGATCTTGTTTGGCAGTGGCATGGAGGCGGAGGAAAGACCGGGAGTACGGAGTGGAGGATGTTTCTTTTAGCGGGGCTATGGGCCATCTGGAATGAAAGAAATTCGAGATGCTTCCAGAATATTTGTGGCAACCCTAAAGGGGTGTTTTCTTCAGCTAGAGCTATGGATTTGGATTGGGCTTTGCCTTCTATTTGATAAGACGTCTGTGGGGTTGGGCTGGTGGTTTGTTGCCTCTGGCTGTAGCCTTGCCCTTTTCTTTTCCAGATCATGGTAGATTTTGCTGTGTGTGCATGGTGAAGACGGGCCTAAATCTGGACCTACATGTGCAGGCCACATTTTATAATGTCTCTTTTACTATACATCATTGAGGAAGAAACTTGAATCTTTATTTAAGGGATTACATAATATTCAAAGTTGCAAAAGAACTTTAATGTCAGATTAAAAGAATAAACAAAGGGGTTTATTCAACAAACTTAGCACTGTTGAATGGTGCCATAAAGGAACTGTAGCGAATAATTAGTGTTATTAGCGAAGAATTGGAAGGCCATGTAGAACATGATTCAAACTTGTGCAATCCTCCCACTGATTGAAAATTCAGATCTTGAAGTTGGATGGATGTTCTGTACCTGGCCTAAAAATTGAAAGAGGCCGGTCACAGAAGTTTGGATTATTTTCAGAGATTAAATGTTATATGGCAGTTTCACTGCTTTCATGTTCTCTTCTAATTCAACCATCACTTCTTTTGCATGGTGCTCCAGTTTAAACTGCTGCTCTTTCCGCTTTTATCTTTTTGCAGTGGAGACAAGCAAAGACAGAAATTGTGACTGCCAGCAAGGTGGCATACCGGTTCCTGGCGGGTATAACCTCCAACTCACCAGTCGCTCCAGAATCTACAAGCAATTCCAACAGAGTCACCACCCCCAGATTCCAAGGTGCTTGGTTCAAGAGCATTGCCTCTTTCAATGCCAGACCGTCTAGTAGCTCAGAGGTTCCAAACCTGGAGGAAGAAACGCGTCAATATCGTCAACGCCCACGACCTACAGAACAATGGCGTTGCAGTTCAGATGGAATTTGAGATTAGAAGACACAATGGCTATTTGTAGTAGGATTATGGATCCTTCTCACCCCACACGTGCCAATGTGGATGGCATGTGCGAGACCTGAGTCTTGTATGTGTTGGGCCCCACGTGTGCGCTGCCACCCAAAAGTCAGGATTGGCCAGTCATCTGTGGGCCAAACACGTTTTGAAGAATTTGGATGGTCCAAGAAGTTATCCAATGGTCCATATCCGACATACACGTGCTCAGCCCACATGATGGCTGACTGGTCCGATTTTTAGGCCACAGTGCATACATGGTGGCCTGTATCTTGCAGCATGTTTGGCATTGCATGTGTGGGGGGAGCGGGACTTAGAAGCCTACTCTCATGAGTAGCCATAGCTCTTGAGAATGGAATGGAGCGGCTGTGAGACATCATTGCAATGCTGTGTACTAGTCTGAGAGAAATTCGGCATAAGCCATTGTTGACATGATTCATTTATTCTAGGCATTTTCATTCATCTATGATTGATCATCTTTCGATACAAAACTGAAATGTTGATGCTATGTTGGATGGGTCACACACACACACACACACACACACACACCCAATCTAGTGCTGTCTTGTGTTTCTTGTTCTCTTAGGGCTCCTTTGGGAGCTTGTATTTGGAATGCATTAGAATTCAAATCACAAATCAAGGTGATTCTGAATTCTCAATTGCATTTGGTAGCTTGTAATTGGAATGCACAGGAATCCAATTCGATAGAATGAGTGTAATAAGTCCATTGAAATATATACCCTGGCTAAAATTGAGGAAATGCCCATTGAAATATATACCTGGCCAAAATTGAAGAAATTCCAAGCCTCGGGTGCACCCAAGCATAAGGATCACTAGTAAGTGACTAGCTAATTTTTTAGACTGTCGATATATATGGCCAATGATTGGACAATTTGGATCATTCTATTGATGTGATTTTAATCATGCAGCCGATGGTTAGATTATTTTGGGATATAATTAGGAAAAAAAACATCTACTGCACTGGAATTAGAGTAAAAAGGGTGCAGTAATGAGGCTCCAGAGAGTTGAGATACAGTGCAATGCGTTGGCTGCAATTCAGGATTTTATTTGCCCTTGTTTTGCCGGAGACATTATGCCTGGGAAGGGGCCCTGACCTTGTTGTCGCTCATTAGGGCTGAAATGCAGGTAGTAGGGCTGTACACGAATCAAGTTAGCTCAGTTAGCTCGCTCAACTCGACTCGAAAAAGCTTGATTCGACTCGGTTCGAAATTGAGTTCGAACCGAGTTGAGCTGATTTTTTGAGCTCGAAAAAATTTCTAACCGAGTTCGAGCTTAGCCGAGCTTGACTTGACTCAGATCGAACGCCAACTTGAATTGAACTCGGATCGAACTAGTTTAGCGACTCGGTTACTTTGATATTGATGTTGCTCACTAAGTGTTTGATGAATGCAAGGAAGGTATGTATATGAAAGAAATACTTTTTTTTCTTTTCTTGATTTTGACGTTGCCTACAAGGTGTTTGATGAAATACCTGTAAACCCTAATGTTGTTTTATATACAGTGAGAATTTGAATGTGCAGTCCACGTGTTTGTGAAAATGTTGTAAGAACCCAGCTCGAACTGGCCCGAGCTGCTGACCGAACCAAGCCGAGCCGAGCTGACCGGTCAGGCTTGAGGATCGAGCTGAGCCGAGTTCGAGCTAGGGTCAGCTAGTGGCCGAGCCGAGTCGAGCTTTTGCCAAGCTGGTAGCCTCTAATCTGTCTTCATCATGCGATGAGTTCTTTTTTTTTTTTTTTTTTTTTATAAATTTTATTTATTTATTATTATTTTTTTTAAAGAGATGGTTCATCTGATTTGTGATTTGAATTTCCAATGCATTCCAGATACAAGTTTGTGGAAATTCCCAATTTGGAATTCTAGGGGGCATTCTTTTTCATAATAATCTCTGTATGTCACTGATCGAAGTGGCTGGGATCTTCTGACCTTGGAGATTTCTGGGGTGTCCCCATCCATGGTTGGGGTCCATAGATCAACGGCTCGGATCACCCATTCATGCTCATCCACAATGGGGACCCACACTTTGGATGGTTCGGATATGTCTATGCCAGTGCCACGTGTGAGAGGCTGAGTCACCGTGATTTTTATAATGGTGCAGAACTAGCATAGGAATCTGGGCCTTCTCCATAAATCCTTCTCCACAACTTGATGATTTGGGTTTTCATTCTTGTACAAAGAGCCCCTCATGGTTCAGCAATCCGTACTGTTGATATGGTTGGCCCAGCTATTGATGGACCATGCCTCAGAAACGTCCCAGATTTGAAGATAAGCTATCCATACTTTCTTTTTTTTGTCCCATTTCCATTTGGATGTGGCTAGTTTCTGTATTAAACTTCTGAACCGTCTACTTGCAGACTACCGACGAAGGATTTGGGAATGACCCATTGAGGAGGTGTTTGGGGCATGGTCCATCTATGGTGGGCCATATCATATCAAAAGTTTGTATTGCTAAAGGATAGAAGAATTTCCAAGTTCGGAAATTCCCAATTTGGAATTCTAGCCGTTTTTCCTTATTGGCCGGTTCCTCTGCAAGGGTTGCACATGGGGCCCACCGTGATTCGTGTATGCATTAAACCTATCCAGCAGAGTTTCCTCACTGTGAAAGTCGGATGCGACAAAAATCATACTTTTATTAGGCAGTTTTCTGTTGTTTCCTACAATGTGTCCGCCTACCAACTGTAGAGGCCTGATTTTTGGGGAATCTGGCTTACTTAATCCGCAGGTGAGACGTCTTACACACAACATTGGTGGGCCCCACAAGGCACAGTGTATCAGCAACTGAATAGCTTTTGAACGCAAGTGAATATCTTCCTACAAGCAGTTCAATAACTGGTAAAAAAAAAAAAAAAACTTGTAGAATAAGGTTTCAATGCAAAGTTTTTTTTTTTTTTTTTTTTTTCCTGAATTTTGGTTTCAGTGGAAACCAGCAGAGCAACCGGCCTCATTAGTCAAACCAAAATCTATTTTAGGAACAATAGAGATGTTGAGGTACGGCTCTCATAGCCCGTAAACAAAACACAACCGTCAGCATTGCATGTTTTCTGGCGCATGCAGACAATAGGCCACCCTGTCATGTCCCCCAATCAGCGAAATGGCCCACCACTCCAATCTTGTACACATCCCTTCCATCATCGATTTATTTAATGATGGGCCCACATATCTTCTATAAGAGGGTAATCTTCCTTGAACTTTGCAATCGGTGATTTATTTAAAGATGGGCCCACATGTCTTCTATAAGAGGGTAATCTTCCTTGAACTTTGCAATCGGTGTCGGGAACGCCGAAACACCTGGAGGTGAATAAAGCAAAGTACTTTCAATTGCACAACCAAGTCCAAACACAAACAATTCGAATTTTACATGGAAAAATTCTTGAAAGAAAAAACCACATAAAAAAGCGACAAGTAATGTACTATGAAAGCAAAAATATAAGAGATAGAGTGTTACCGATTCGAACAAGCATCAAATCCACTTCACAAGCCCTAGCTATGCCCTTGAAATCCTAAGGAATGAATTAGAAAGCCCTAGAACTCTTTTACAACTCCCAAATTACGATTACACTTGATATATGTAGTATCTCAATCGAAATAGGAAATAAATACTACACTTACGCAAATTTGCACGCGCTCTCAATGGGACTTCAATGGTACTTCGATGGCATCGACAATCTTTCGATCTGTCAATGGCATCGAGCATCGACGATCTGTCAATGACATTAAACACCTTCAATGACATCGAGTAGCAACACTAAAATGTTCCAGCAACCAACATGGATTTTTCCGATGGCAGTGAGCATCTGTCAATGACATCGACCTGTACTCGATGACATCGAGTGGTTTGTCAATGGCATCGACAGATCCTGTTGCTTATAGATTTAAGACATCAACAACAATCTCCAACATGTTTTCAGTCTTAATTCTTCATAACTTCTTATCCTTATCTTTAATTTCGCCTCACATGATAACTCCGCCATCGCTTCTCGTGCACACTCCATCTTTCATTTACGCCTTTGTTAAACCCAGAGAAGTTGCATAGAACTTGAACTTCTCCGTGGGAACCACCTTCGTAAGCATGTTTGTCGGACTCGCGCTCGTGTGAATCTTCTCTAGAGTCACGCCTCATTCCTTAAGTACCTGTCAGATAAAATGGTGTTGCACATCAATATATTTAGTACATGAGTGATAAATAATTTTTTTAGTCAAATTGATCGCGCTTTTCATGGCCTTTTACTGAAGCCCCGACTGATTTATCATCCCCCTCAACCAAACACTATGGATATTTCTGTCACCACCATATACTCATCTTTGGTTATGAAAAGAGCCACAATAGACTGAAGCTTCGACATCCAATTGATTGCTTCACCCGCTAGTGTTCACAACCCCAAGTGTAGAGTCGCTTGTATGTCTAATAATATCGGTAAGACCAAGGTCGAATCCACAGGGACAAAACTTGTATGTCTTTTGAATTTAACTAGAACTAGAGCTAGATGAAGAACTAAAGTAGAAATTTGAATTTAAATGAGTAATTTTGAGTAATGAATAAAGTATCAATTAAAAGTGGGAACTGTGGTGCCAAGGATCCACTTGTAGCAATTGAGATGCTATCTTACTTAATTTAAGAGATCTAACTAGAATCAGAGTCCTGTCCTGTCCTATCTAGTTGGAAGAAGAGACAGTCACATCTCTGAACCTCTCATTGATCTAGACTCAATGAAGGAGAATTGTGGTGAATTGGAAGGGATTCCATCACCCAACCATGCCCATGGAATGATGGCAAACAACAGGATATACCAAATCCACAATCTCAAATAGAAAAGAAGATATTTAAAGCTATTGCAGATCTATTGTAATTTGAGTCACAACAAACCATTAAAAATTGAAAATATTCCTTAGAATCAACTATAATTCAATGAAGTTCTAACATAAACATGAATCAAAGCAAAATAAACATCTCAATCATGTTACAAGCTTTACCTCGTAGCCCTAGCTAAGAGGTTTAGCCAACCATAGACATGATTGAACTAATATCACTTAAGAAAACTATAAAAACAACTAAGAAAGAAGAAAAAAAAACTCTTGGCGGCGGCTCTCCACGCTTTTGCTCCACTCCTTGAACCCTAGAAGATGCCTAGGAACGTCCTAAGGACTTCTATTTATAGTTGTGAATCCCCCTCTTACGCACCGACTTGGAATTTTCGTAAACCGCCTCAAATTACGTAATCTGTGTCGGTCCTGCGTTACAACTCTGCGCGATTTCGGTGGCACCGAAATCGTATCTGAAATTTTATCGCATATGAAATTGTATGTGCAGAGTACTTAGGTGGCATCGAATTAAGCTTAGATAACACCGAATTAAGCTATTTTCTTGCTGGATTGTTTTGTGCACTTTCAGTGGCACCGAAGTTAGCTTAGGTGACACCGAACTGTCCTATTTTTCTGTTGTTTAACTTATGCTTTTGCCAATCTTTTCTCCATTCTTTGTACTGGTTTTCTTAGATCTTTGGCATAAGAATTCTCCATTCTTAGTTTCCTAAGATCCATCCTTTGTATTGGTGATTATTGAGCATTAAATCCATGCTTGTAGTTTTTTTTTTCAATCCAAGCTTTTAGATTCACCTTGCAACACAAACATACATAAAATATAACATTAAGTAGTATCATGTTCATAAAACCAAGATATAAATGAAGAAAAATATGAAATATTTAACACTCAACAGCTAGCACAAATGAGTAACCAGAAGTCGATCTTCTATTATCCACATTGCCCGCGTAATCAGAATTCACATAGCTTACTAGCTTGTGCCTTGATTTTTAAAACGATAAGACGTAATCTTGCGTACATCGAATGTATCGAAGTAATCATTTCACCACCTCTCAGTGTTACTTGTCGGGGTTAGACATGTATTTGCTAACAACACTCACCGCATGTGAAATATCTGATCTTGTACAGACCATGGCATACATCAAGCTAACGACCGCACTCGAATAAGGCATACGAGACATATCCTACTTTTTTTCATCTGTTTTATGATACTATTCAGAAGAAATATTAAAATGAGCTGTGTGGGGAACGTTGATCGGCTTTGCCTTATCCATCCCATACTTTTTCAATATATTCTGCTCGAGATAATCATAGCCTGCTCGTTTTCATGTCTCTACGTATATAATGTCAAGAACTCTCTTTACAACTCCAATATCTTTCATTTCGAATATTCTTGATAACTGAGTCTTCAGTATGTTGATCTCAGACATGTTATGATTGTCGATAAATATATCATTGACGTATAAAATCAGGATAATAAATTTCTCATTACTCAGTGTCTTGTAATAGACAGAATGATCATAATTACTCTTAAAAAACTTTTAACTCACCATGAAAGAATCAAGTTTCTTGTACCTGCTTAGGCGATTGTTTCAGGTATTACAACAATCTTTTTAACGTGCAAACTTTGTTTTCTGCCCCTTATATTTCAAAACCCTATATTTACTTCATGTAAATCTGCTCTTCCAATTCCTTATGCATGAAGGCAGTCTTCACATCCATTTATTCCAGCTTGAGATCATATTGGACAACGAGTGCTAACACAAATATGATAGATACTTGCTTTACGTCCGGTGCGAATATCTCAGTGAACTCCGCACACTCTCTCTAAGCATATCCCTTCGCTACCAACCTTGCCTTGTACCTATCATGTTTCTTAGTGAAGATCGACTTGCACCCGATTACTTTTTGGCTAACAGAAAGCTCCATAAGCTCCCGCATCTCGTTCTTGTATAAGGAGTCCATCTCATCACTACTTTTCACTTTTCAACATCTGACTCATTAAAAGCCTCTTGAAAAGTAGAAGGATCCCCTTCATCTATAATGAGGGTAAATACGACATTTGTGTCATCCCTATATCTCACTAGTAACCTGCAATTCCTTGGCAAATTCCTTCTCATATGCAGCTGCTCCACCTGCTCTTGTACTACTGTCTGCATCTCAGTATTATCCTGTGTCTCATATCTGTCTAACTGAACGTTTACAACTAACTTATACGCTTCCTTGTGCTCATCTTTACGAAATAAGGATCATTCGTCGAATTTGACATCACGACCAAGGAAGATTTTTCATGTGACTTGGTCATATAGCCTGTACCCCTTCACACCACCACCATAACTAATATAGATGTACTTTTTAGCCCATTGGTCTAACTTATCTCTCTTAACTGATGGTACATGAGAGTAAGCATCACAACCAAATACACACAGTCCCGAATAGTCTACCTGTTGACCACTCCACAATTCCTCTGTAATCTTACATTTAATGGCTGTAGAAATAGACCGATTCACCAAGTAACAAGCCATGTTAATTACCTTAATCCACGAGTCCTTGCCCAACCCAGTATTACTAATCATACATCGGGTCTTCTTTAAGAGAGTCTGAGTCATCCGCTCAGTCATACTATTATGCTATGATGTATGACGCATTGTGTTGTGGCTCATGATCTACTCATCCTTACGATACCGATTGGACTCTCCATAAGTGAATTCCTCACTATTATCTGTCCTCAACATTTTCACCTTTCACCTTATTTGTTTTTCCATCATCATCTTCCACTGTATGAAGTTAGTGAAAACGTCGAATTTATTTTTCATAAAATAAACCAACACTTTTCTGGAATAATCGTCAATGAATGTGACAAAACATGATGACCCTCCACCAGAAATTATAGACACCAACCCCATACATTAAAATGCATATAATTAAGAACACCCTTACAAACATGTTTTTCAAACTTAAAAGATAACCTTATGATGCAGGGATGAACATGATGAGGTAGAGCACTGTCTTCCTCAAGAGGATAACTATTCCGAATCCACAGAATTTCTTCGGACTCCTCACAGAGGCTTCTCGAATCAACGAGAAAGAAAACAAGTAAAGTAGAAAATAAATTCTATAAAATTCGAAATTGATTAACGAATGAAATAAATGAGTTTACAACCCTTTAAATTTGGATACCAAGCAATGGGAGAGATATCAAAAGCAAACTATAATTAAAACTCCTAGAATTCGCAACTTATTATAAATAGTAAACTTACTATTTATAGACGGTCGTGATGTCTACTAGTGCACAAGGTTTTCGGCCAAAGATAGTAAGTGTCCTATTTGGCTTCACCAAGTTGTTCTCTTAATTATTCTAAGCTCTTTTCATGTTGGGCGCAACTCTTAAAGCTCGATGAAATATGAAGAGTTATAATCAAACTAAAACTTACTATTTATAGTAAAAACGGAATTAAAATATGGAAACGATCGTCGGTCTGGGGGTATTTCGCAAATCTAGCTTGCGCAACTCGGCGTAGCAGGTTGGGTGGCTAAAGTAGCTCGTTCTACCCCAAAATCATATATTTTATGCCCGATAACTCATTTTGGACTACGAGATACACCCGATCTAAGGTATGATGGTCTGGATCACTTCAGTCGTCGATCGGGCCTTTTTTGATCCATCTTGGCCATGAAACTGTCCACGACCCATTCTACATCACCTTAACTATTTACTACATATATACAATGCTCACATATATTAAAATCAATAATGGAATTAAATAACAGTCAGAAAGTACCTTTATGCCCCGCTCGCTTATGTATCTCAAACATGCATGCCACATATGTGCAGAAGTGGAATCCGTTATAGACGATGCAGCTCTACCCGATGAAGTAATCTTGATAAACTTGTAAAAGTTTTTATTCCTTTGCGTCTTCATAACTATGAGTAATCTCTTTGAAACTTTAAGGACACAATTAAACTTAGTTAATTTATACCCTAGTGCCTTGAGTGTTCCTAAAGATATTAAACTCTTCCTCAGATCAGGAATGTGTCTCATTTCGGTTAAGATATGATTCATGCCATCAAACATCTTGATGTGCATCGATCCAATACCTACTACTTTACAGACATCGTCATTACCCATAAATACTTAGCCACCATCACACTCATTATTACTGGTGAACAAACTTCGATGAGAAGTCGTGTGGTACGAAAGCAAGAAATGGAGCCTAATTAGATCAGCGGCCATGCGACGGATGACGGGTATTCTTCCACGAGGATCAACGGGTGAGGGAAATTGTCCATCACAAGTTTATCCCTACAATTTACTTCTTTTAATGAAGGGTGGAGATTAACATTGTAAGTAACACGAGGGATCAAGGAGTGCAGCTGGGCTCAATCTGAGCCCATTGACTCGACCCGAACTTCAGGTCAGGTCAGCTTGGGCTTGGCTTAGGCTTGAAACCGTCAACCTCCTGACTCCAGGTCAAGTTAGGTTTGAGTTGAGGTCTTGGTAAACCCACCTAACTAAATCTAATTTGAGTATTCAATCTCTCATGTCTCACTCGCGTCAGTCCTGTTCACTGGGCCATTCTCAAATCCCAACAAGAGATTTTTGCCCACAAGATTCGCCCCTTCTGCCATACCATTTGGTGATCCAGACCACTCATCTAATCAGTCACACAACATATGGCCCACACAGTGAGAAATATCTAGTATGTCACAATGGACCAAGATTTCTCACCCAAATTCGAATGGACGGTGAGGATCTTTGATAAACTAAAGCTTTTGCTTACCTTGAGACCTTATAGATGAACGACCTGGATCACTCCTACGGTGGCTTTGTAAGAATATGCCTTGATAAAGCGATCCAACTGCTCAAGACAAATATCAATAGATATTAAAGTCCAAAATATTTAAATCGTTAATCCATAGCTTTCACTTTATTGAATAAAACAAGCTAAATATAGACTTCCGACAAAAAATAATACTTTATTAGGCCGTGTTTTTCTCACACCTAAATCTGATTTGCAATATACTGTTTTGCTTCCTTGCCCCACGCGCGTGTGGAGCCCTCCACATATGACAGCAAGATCTGAGCTTTCCATCAGGTGGGCCTAAAATTTTCAGATCATTTAGTAGGCAGTTTTAGTTCTATGAGTGGGCCAGAATCTACTAAAAAATGGATGTCTTAAAAACATTGTGTTTCGCACGTGCGTATATGGAAAGTGTGCGCGCTTGAGGAGAGCCAGGTCTTCACACGCGTGGATGTCGTGTTTGCTTCGTTGTTGTGTCGATTATGAGCAGTTGAAGATCCGTGAACACGTAAATGAATATTTTAGTTAGGAAATGTAAGGACAGTCAGATCTGGTTTTCATTAGCGTGCATGTGGGGCCCAATGGTTGAGTAATCAAGACCGTTGATCTGATGAGCCCTGACATTTGTGGGGATGTTACTAAATCAACCAGATCGGAAGATCCTAACCTTTTGATATATGGACTTTCTCTATCGATGAATTAATGTCGGTTCTGCTATATCTTTTTCTAAATGTCTATTTCTAGACTACCGATTGAATGGTTAGCATGTACAAAATTTGGGGATTTTTGTGGAATACACCATCCACAGTGGATGTAATCAGATTAACGATTTGGATCATCAAATGATGGGCCCCACATGTCTATGGCTAGCTTGTCACGACAGGACCAGGCACATGAGGGAGCGGATTGGGTCAGCTGTTAGTCTATTTAGCTTGCTTTCTTTCTGGTGGGGCCCACAGAGCACCGAACACCGGCCACGGGGCTAGTGACAGGGGCAGTAGCCAATCCGTTTACGCGGGTAAAACCTAATCCGCCGCCGTATTTTGCCTACTCGCGGGTCAGTCTTCATAGAAATACTATCCAAACTCGCTTACGTGAGATCGAGAATTTCCTCGCAGTATATATGATAAACTTCCAAATAATTTACAGATCCATTCCAATCATAATGTGGGGCCCTCTGAGAAAATTTCCTGGCCCAAAATTTAGTTCTTCCACTAATTATCTGAGGTACACGTATGCGTTGAACATAAACCATTGATCATTCTTTTCTACTTCGCGAATAGGGCACCTGATGATGGACCGATCCGATTTTTCCCCTAGGCATTCTTGCAATGAGTCCCACCTGATGACTGGCCTGGATCTTACATAATATACGTCTGTGATACATTTCCTCTTCACTCTGCATTGGTGCGATTTGTCTTTAGATTCCTCTAGGGTCCATGGCCCACCCTCATTGTCTCTTCAATCATGGTCGGTGCTCTGTGGGCCCTACTATGATGTATGTGTTTCATCCATTCCGTTCATCCATTTTTGAATATCATTTTAAGGCTCTATCCAAAAATTAGAGGTATATAAATATCAGGTGGTCCACACCACATGAAAACAATAGTGATTGGATATCCACCATTAAAATCCTCCTAAGGCCCACTGTACTGTTTATTTGATATCCAATCTGTTGATTAGGTCATACAGGCCCAGATGAAGGGAAAAAACAAATATAAGCTTGATCCAAAGCTTTTCTGGCCCTGGAAATGTTTTTAATGGTCGATGCTCATTCAATACTGTTTCCTGTAATGTGGCCCAGTTGAGATTGGGATTTACCTCATTTTTGGTCTCATACTGTAAAATGATTCGTAAAAATAGATGGACAGCATGGATGAAACAAATACATCGTAGTGGGATCCATAGAGCACCGACCATCAGCCATTGCTGGTGTCTGGGGGAGTAGCCAAGTTAAGAGAATCTATCGACTGTTGATTCATTTCCGTGAACCTTTACATTACATTAAAAATTACAATAAGATAAGGTTAAGATTCTCCTACTCACAAGGTTTTCGAGGCACAGATACATAGCTTATATAAGGTTGGATATAAAGGATCAATGGTCTGGATTATCGAACCATAGGCCCCATTCATCATTCTTGAAAACTGGTGTACAATTCATCTCTTTAGAAAATAACGGGTACTGATGCGTCACGCTCGAATAGCATCCTGATAGGGTCATCCTGACTGTTGTTTTGGTGTATCAGCTCATATGGTCATCCTGACCGTCTATTTTGATGCCACATCTACAGTGGTTAGGTTTGTTTATATTGGGATATTTTTGGAGAACAATACTTCGATCAAAATTCCCATCAGATCAACGGTTTCGATCAACTAGCTAAGTCCCACTGTGATCAATTTGGACACACCAGGACACCATTGCATTCTGTATCAGGACACTCATCTGTTTCCTCTGGTTTGTGTTAGCTGTTTGACATGATGAGAAATATCCTCGAAAGTCATGATTGAGAAAAAAGCAAGATAATAATACAATGCGGCCGGAAGAATCTTGAATATGTCACAAAGATCGCTTTAAATCATACGTGGCAGAATGATGAATCAATCAGGACCTTCCATTTAGTGGACCCCACTGTACGTAGAGATTGGAAGATCCTAGATATCTGATCAGTTGTCTTCAATGCAACGGTAGAAAACACAAATGGCTAGTGAATTTTCATCCATGTAAAGAAAGGGTAAGTTCTATGTCAGCTGTAACTTTAGAATCATAGCCGTGAATGGTATGGCCAATTAGTTTAACCGTCCAGATCGAATGATCACCCTCACAGGTGTACTCTATTATAATGGATCTAACGTATTTCAGTTCTTCCGTGTCTACCATATAAATCTCCTGAGAAAAGACGAGCGAGTCTGAACGACGGACTGGAACTTGTACAACACCTGTTTTACGCAGCTCGAAAAAGATTCAAAGTGTATGGGCCCACCATGTTGTATATATGAAATCAAATCCATTCATCAGATAGTAAGAATCATCTTAACATTATTGAAAAAAATTAATTGATAAAATCTCATATGGACCACACAAAAGTGAACAAAGTAAAAATGCACCTATAACCTCTAAGTTCACTCGTTATTGACCAAGTAATTTTGGATCAGGAAGATTTTTATATATTACCTTAATCCACGTGAGTCACACCTGATTAACGGGTTTGATGAAATATGAAAACCGAGATGCTCCAGATATAAACCTATGGTTGGTGTACCATCCTCATTGTTCCCTGTGGTATGGCCCACATGAGTTTTGGATTCAAATATTATTTTAGATAAAATTCTATAATCGTGGTGATAACATGATGGACGGAGTGGATTTTGTATTCGAAACATGGTGGACCTAGAACAGATAGGGTGTGTAAAACACAGTGATGTAGACGGCTTCGTTCCGTGGACAACACGACAACGTGTTAGTCTTCAAAAGCACCGCATACCCGTTTGTCTTTCCCTCACGCAAGATTCTCCTACTCACATTAAATTAAGTTGCTATCGAGAGATTGTGAGAGGCCACGTGGCGTTTGCCAAACTGACAGCGTGTGGGCAGGCAGGGCCATTAATCACGTGGGTCTATGCTGAAAATCCCTAGCATTAAAATATGGGGCTGCTGCACTCATCAGGCTAGTCGTACGGTGTGAAAAGATACGACGCATCCCTCCTTAGATATGGAGCACTCCATCCTGTCACACGTGGCACGTGTGTCAGATCCGGAACCTTCATCTGTTTGCCCCTGCCGTGATGGCCGTACTTTGAAATTCAAAGAAGTTGGGAAATTCTAGTTACGCATATGATGTAGAGTAGGTTGCGGACACTTTCATTATCAATACAGAGAAGGTATATTTTGGGGAAGCCATCAAGATTATCAGAAACTTAAAATAAGTTTATCTCACAAATTGGAATGAGTTACCCAACGTTCCATGTTTAATTTCGTGCACGACCAGATACTTTAGCCAATCAACCCTGCTATACGGGTTGCCTATGCCAAATTTGCAATTTGATGATAATTATTCATTCGTGAGTTGTGTTGAATATAAAAATTATTCAAAAAAATTGAAGAGAATAACATGATTTAGCCACGTAAGACATTTATTATAAATAATAAATTTAATATTTATAATAAGTTATTAATTATAAGAAGTTTTAGTTGTAGTTTAATTTCTAAACTTCTTCTAGTCTTGAAATCCGTGTACAAAAGGGTGTAAACTTTTTATTTCATCCATCAATTATGGTAAATTCATTTCAATTTTTTAGAATTATTTTTAATTTTTATTTTTTTATCGTAGATTTCAGAAGTCGAATCCAGAAAAGCACCATGGATTCCTGATGAAAACTGTGATCAACCTGGTCACGTTCATCCCTGCATGATTATAAGATGACTTCTGCAAAGAACGTGGACTATTTATGATAGGGCCGAGCGGAGGAACGGTCTGAATGTCATGCACATGTGCAACGTGTATTAGGTGGCCTACTCTCTTCGCTGTCATGTGATGTGAGGTAGGAAAGAAAAAGTTAGGATTGTAGGCTTCTTATTTATTTTTTTTCCTCCGACGGTCCAGAAATTTTTACTAAGCAGCTAGAAAAGGTAAAGATATATTCGTCTTTTCGGGTTTGTTCATACGAATTGACCATTGAGGTCTAGTTTAGTTAAGTAGTTTTGTTCGGGTCTAATAAAAAAGGGCGGGTGGTACGCCGGGTATATACCACAACATTACCCGGTAGGAAACTAGGAATTTTCTCCCTGTGAGCCTATGCAAATGCGTACTCATCTGAGGCACTGGTTGTGTGTATTTGGGCACATAATTTTTCATCCGTACCGTTGATTTGATGGGCCACACCACGGGTAAAGGATCACGAAGAAACCCCAACATCCAAAGGTCTTAAATGTTCCATCTTTGCCTATTTTTGTTAAAAACGGACCAAATCAAGCGGTTTCGCATTTAGATCAAGAGTGCCGGTAATCCCAACATGGGCCCCATATGTACTGCATCATGGGCAGCAAACCATGCATATCTATCAATATCCTAACCGCTCAAAAGGAAGTCTCCTCCATTGATGGTCGACCATGTAAAAATGCCCTTTATCGGACCATTCTAACCGTTTAATAAATAAGCTTTCTTCTCAATTGATGCGAACCATTTATAAGATGGAATAGGTTCGTTTTCGGACCACGGTACTTTGGCTATTGGACTCACTATGTTGACGGTTCAGATCTAATCCATGCATGCCACGTGTGCAGAAAGTGACATGGAGAACCGGTTCAGCTCAGTGATCGCGTGGAGATCATATTGCGGCTCTGGCCTCACCCAACGGTGCGGCGCTGAATGTGGGGCCCACATTGATGTATTTTTTGTATATCCATACCATTCATCCGTTTTTCCATATCATTTTGTGCAAAATTTCTAAAATAAAACGGATCCAAATCTCAGGTGGACCACACCATAAGAAACAACAGTGATTGAACGTCTACTTTTAAAAACTTCCTAGGGCCCTGTTTATTTGCCATCCGATAAGGTCACACAGACCTGATTAAGGGAAAAGAGCATAATATCAGGTTGATACAAAACTTTTGCAGTCCACATAAAGTTTTTAATGGTCAATCAACCACCACTGTTCTCTATGGTATGATCCATCTGAGATTTAGTAAATGTGCTATAATTTTATTTTTATCTTTCGTCTAATGCTCTAAAATAATCTGGAAAAACGGATGGACGGCATGGATATACAATACATATATCAAAGTGGGCCAGACGGTCAGCGACGCACCTAATCCGCTCCCGACAACGTGTGCTGGGCTGTAATGTGGGAACACACCTACCGCCGTGTATAGGAAACAGTCGGCGTAGAAAGCCCACCGTCGACTTTGTGTAGGTCCACAGCCGTCGTATCTATATTTCATCCGAAACTCAGGTAGGCCATAACACGTGAGACGGCTACCAAAGTGTCGAATCAACCTGATTTCTGGATCCGTAGCAAACGAGATGTTTTTCACCTGATGGACGGCGTGGATCCCATGCACGTAAAATCAATTTTGCCACGCTTTTGCGTGCACTTCGGTGGATACTGTGGGGCCCACTGTGTGATGCATGTTACTTACATCGATGCCATCCATCTGTTTTGACAGCCGACTTTAGGGCATGCTCCCAAATAACGAAGCAGATCCAAATCTCAGGTGGACCACACCACAGGAAACAGTGGTGACCGAACATTAAAAACTTTTTATGGGCCACAAAAGTTTTGGATCAATCTGATATTTGTGTTTTCTCTTGATCGAGATCCGTGTGACCATATCAATAAATTGGATGGAAAATAAACAGTACGGTGGGCCCGAGGAAGGTTTTTCTCTTAAGCGTTCAATCACAACCGTTTCTTATGTTGTGGTCCATGTAATTTTTGGATTTTTTTCATTTTTGGGCTCATGCCATTAATGAGCAGGAATAACGGATGGGTCGGATAGATGCACATCACATTCATCAAAGTGGGTCCCACTTTCAGGAGCAAGCAGTTACCCCGACGGGCCCGACTTCACCTAATCTAATCTGCTCCCTTCCGGCTGTACACGGCAGCTACAGCACCAACGGCCTAGACATCTCACACGTGGTGTATGCAGTGTTTATTTAGGGAAGCAGATTGCCTGTGACCCCCGGGACAGAGATATACCTGTGCCTGCGGGCTGTTTGGAGTTCACAGAGATGTCCGTGATAAATCCACTCCGTCCATCTGTTTTAAAAGACCACAGTAGAACGGGATTCTAAAAATCAGTCAGATCGAAGACTCAGGTCAGCCACACCAAGGAAACAGTAGGAACAAAACATCCACCGAAACCTTCTTGGAGCTGACCATGATGAATATATATGCCATCCAAACCGTTCATAAGTTATTACCACTCAGATAAACCGTAGGAACAAACACTATCATAAAACAAAACTTCTGACACCCGAGGCATTCAATCCTCACTGTTTCATGTGGTACATCCCACATGTGTTTTGGATCCACCTGATTTTTAAAATCCTCCGGACTGCGGTCTTTCAAAATTAATGGATGGTAGTAGATTTATCACCGACATATCCGTGGGACCCACACAGCACCTTGCACAGAAATATCTATGTGCCCGAGGTCACATGCAATCTGCTTCCGTTTGATAGGGAAGCCCCCCAATAAATCTAGCTCTCATGTGGGACCCACCTTCCGGTCCCATCCATACCGGAAACGGATTGGCTACTCCCCCTGACACCAGCCAATGGCTGGTGGTCGGTGCTAGGTAAGCCCCACCATGATGTATGTGTTTCATCTACACCGTCCATCTATTTTTACAGATCATTTTACGATATAAGTCCAAAAACGAGGTATATCCAAATCTCAAGTGGACCACATTACAGATAACAATGTTGAATGAGGGTTGACCAATAAAAATATTTTGGGGCTATGAAAGTTTTGGATAAAGCTGATCTTTGCTTTTTCTCTTCATCTGGGCATGTATGACCTAATCAACAGATTGAATGTCCAATAAACAGTATAGTGGGCTTTAGGAAGATTTTAATGGTGGATATCCAATATCTATTGTTTTCATGTGGTGTGATCCACGTGAGATTTATATCCCTCTCATTTTTGGTATGAAGCCATAAAATGATATGTAAAGATGGTTGAACGGAATGGATGAAACACATACATCATGGTGGGGCCCACAGAGCACCGACCATCAGCCACGAGCTGGTGTCAGGGGGAGTAGCCAATCCGTTTCACCAAGCTGACATCATACCCATGTGACTGAGTTTTCACACTCTCTACACTACCCTTCTCTGATACTTGCATTAAAATCGCAATAAATAAATAAATAATAATAATGATAATAATAATAATAAAATCTTGATTTTCCATGTCTATGATCAGTCCATGATCGAGTCAAGAAAAAGTCAGTCATCCTCTCAAAATCCATTTCTCTCAAATCCCAATATCAGAACTCCACAAGCGCGTCCCGAATTCCAGTCCAAATGGAAACCAATCTCCAAAATCATCCAAACGTCTCTCTTCTCTTCCTAATTCTCTTCCTCTCCTCTCTTCAACTCCTCTCATCATCCTTCACACCTTCAATCAACCACCTCATTCTCTGCGGATCAACCACCAAGGCAACAATCGACAGTCGAGATTTCGTTGGTGATTTCCATGATCCCAGTCCAGTTCACCTCTCCACAGATTCAAAGATCTCAATCCAAGACCAAAACCCAACTCCAGATTCGTCTCTTTACCAAACTGCAAGAATCTTCAGGAAGACTTCTTCGTACGAATTCGACATTGAAACCAACGGCACCCATCTGGTACGATTTCATTTCTACCCTTTCTCCAATCCGGATTACAATCTCAGCTCTGCCATTTTCGATGTTTCCGCTTTTGGATCCCCTCTGTTGAAAGATTTCAATGTCCTGAACAAAACCCATGTCTTAAAAGAGTACATAATCAAGATCAACAGTCAGAAATTGGTGATCTTGTTCACACCTTTGCATTCTTCATTCGCATTCGTTAACGCCATTGAAGTCTTTTCCGCACCTGATGATCTGATCGCCGACGTCGCCCGGTTGGTTAAACCCACCGGAATCGAGAATTACAACGGTCTGTTACATCAAGTGCTTGAGACCGTTCATCGAATCAACGTTGGCGGCCCGTCTCTCACACCATTCAACGACTCTCTGTGGAGGACTTGGATTCCTGATGAGGATTTCCTGAAATTGAAGTCCGCCGCAATGCCAGCCAGAGCTGGCGGGCGAATCAACTACCAACAGGGAGGCCCGACCCCCGAAATCGCGCCGGAAACCGTTTACGCCACCGCCCAACAGATGAATATAACGAATTCATCGATGACTGATTTCAATATAACTTGGGTTTTTCCTGTAGATCTTGGTTCACGACACTTCATTCGTTTGCATTTCTGCGACATTGTCAGTTTGGCTCTTCACGAGCTGTATTTCAATGTCTATATCAACGATGATTCGGCATTTAAGGATCTCGATCTCTCAACCCAAACCACCCAAGCACTTGCCGCCCCTTTCTACATCGACTTCATCGTCGATCCTGACAATTCCGGTCTTATCAGTGTAAGTGTCGGGCCTTCAGAGCTGAAAACTAATTCGAAGAAAAACGCAATTCTAAATGGATTGGAAATCATGAAGATGAATGGTGAATTGGGTTTCATTCCAAAGTCCAAGTCGAAGAATCGTATCCCTCTCCTGGTCGGTTTGACCGTTGGAGGATTTGCTTTCATCTGCATTTCAATTGTTTTGTTCTTCTTCCTATGTCGACGGAAAAGGCCTGAAAAACCCAAATCAGAGAAGAAACCTAGAGAGAGTGCGGCATGGTCGCCAGTGCCTGGCTTTGGTGGAAGTTCATTTAGTTCATTGACTAATAGAACCAATCCATCACCTGGCCCGAATATCAATCTCGGTTTGAAGATACCGTTCCTCGATATACTCTCTGCAACTGACAATTTCAATAAGAATTCTCTAATTGGTTCTGGTGGATTTGGTAATGTCTACAAAGGAGTGGTTGGTGATGGCAGGAAAGTCGCTGTGAAAAGAGGCATGCCTGGTTCTAGGCAAGGCCTACCAGAGTTCATGACTGAGATCACGGTCTTGTCTAAAATCCGGCATCGACACCTCGTTTCCTTAATTGGGTATTGCGAAGAACAGTCAGAGATGATTTTGGTCTATGAGTTCATGGAAAATGGGACACTGAAGGATCATTTGTATGGTTCGGATTCTCCCTGTTTGTCTTGGAAACAGAGGCTTGAAATATGTATCGGTTCTGCAAGAGGCCTTCACTACCTTCATACAGGTTCATCACATGGAATCATCCACCGCGATGTTAAATCAGCAAACATCTTGCTCGATGAGAATTACCTGGCGAAGGTGGCTGATTTCGGCCTTTCAAGAGCCGTGCCCTGCATCGATCAATCCCATGTAAGCACCAATGTCAAAGGAAGCTTTGGATATCTTGATCCAGAGTATTTTAGGAGGCAGCATCTGACAGAGAAGTCAGACGTGTATTCATTTGGAGTAGTGCTTATTGAATCCTTATGTGCAAGGCCAGCCATTGATATCTCACTCCCAAGAGATCAGGTGAACTTGGCTGAGTGGGCCATGCAATTTCAAAAGAAGGGTTTGATCGAGCAGATCATCGATCCTCAGCTTGTGGGTACTATCAATGCTAATTCGCTGAGGAAATTCACGGAAACAGCAGAGAAGTGTTTGGCTGAATATGGCGTTGATAGGCCTTCAATGGGAGATGTTCTGTGGAATTTGGAATATGCATTGCAACTCCAAGAAACAACCATGCTTCGAGAACCGTATGAAGACAGTACTACGTCGGCATCTGGGTCTTCATTGCCGATGGTTCATCGTACTTCTTCCAGCAGCATCAAAATAGAGAATGGGAGTTCGGCATTGACGAGCAATGAGAGTTCAGACACAAGGACGAGCGGAGTTTTCTCTCAACTGCTTAGTAGTGAAGGAAGATAGTTTGGTTTTTATTCCATTGCATGTTCTTGATCTAGGCCATTCATTAGGTGGGCCTCATGCATAGGAGGATTTGTCAATTGCTCAAATCAGATGTAGAAGTGCGGTCGGATTAGCAAGTAACAGATAATCAATTACTTGTGTCATATGTAGATCTCGGGTGGTATTAATCTGAATTGTAGGATCTCTTTCTATGCAGATTATGTTATTTGTATAACTGTTATCCTGTCCGTTGATTTGTTCTGCCTTAAATCATGTTAGTCACCATGAATATGTAAATGGGGTGCTCAACACAGGTGGGCTCAGTGTAATTGTGGTTTTGTTTTGATTGTAATGTTTATGGTTATGGCTGATGAGGGAGAAACAATACGCTTAAAAGGCCTGTTTGGATGTACTGGAGATTGTAATTGTTTTAGATAATCTGGCGGAAATGAATGCTTAGTTAGATGCTCTGTTCCTGCCGTTACAACCCTGAATGGTCATCCATGCATGCCGTGTTCCTGCTGTTTCTAACCATTCATGGTGACGACAAACCTTGTTCTTGCACAGAAGTTTGCATAGTCAGCTGAACAAAGGAAAGCAACCAAACGAAAGAAATGCATCCAAACCATCACACTGTTGGAATATTTGGTTGAATCAAATAGATAGTAAAAATTGGAAATAATAAAATAAAATAAAAAAATAGAAGACTTATAGAATTGGGTGAGGTGTGATCTGAGCTACTCAGCTTAAAATTGAATTTGCTCCCCTTGGACAGTGTCCCAAGTGCAATAGATTTTTAGCCTACAGGATATAACTACTATAACTTGGTCCTATCGGTGCACTCACTGTACGCGGACTTGAACCACTTACAGTTTAACTTAAAAGTGTTGAGTTAATTCAGCGATGAACCCAACAATTAAAAACTTGTAAATTAAATAGAAAAGAAAAAGAGACTTTTTCACAGGAGAGTAAAAAATTTTTCATTAAAAAAAAAAAAAAAACGGAATAAAAGTCTTTATATAGACTCTGAAGTAATGCATTAAGCATCCTTTTGAAAGGTTTTAGTCCATTGGATTTAAACCCAACTGGTACGACCAATTGACCGTCCACATTTCTCTGTTTCAAAACAAAAGGGGCGTAAGAGTAAGTATACTCGTACGAAATAAAATCATTGAGTACTTATACACTCACACCCGTGCAAGTACACCCGCACATGCACCCGCATCCATGGCCCAACTCGTCGTGCATGCACATGCGGACACGGACTCGACTCGGCACGATACGACACGGCTTGACACAGTACAATATGACACGGCTCGAATCGGCTCGGCGCACGTTCGCGTGTGTGGTCAATGACATATATTATAACTATTAGTATAGCTCCCTACATGATCAAATTCACATGTCTCCTGATTAATAGGTTCAAGCTCCAAGGCAAAAAGCCTCTCTTATATACAAGAAAACTTTCTTGGGGAAATTCGATGTAAGATTAAACCCACAACTCAAAAGCAACATAAATTTTAAATTCAGAGGAAAACTGAAATATTTAAAATTCTCAATATATATATATATATATATATATATATATATATATATATATATATATATATATATATAAACAAAATACAACATTCCTCACATGTTTCAAAATAAAAAATCTTTTGGATTAACACTTAATAGTTGTGCAATGGTGTTGGTGTCACCATAAACTTGAATCGACATTAGAATAAGCAAGACAAGTTTACAGGAATTAAGTGACACAATAGCCTTGATCCTTAATATATATATATATATATATATATATATATATATATATATTTTTTTTTTTTTTTGTGTATGTAAATTGCAAGTACATGTCACTCACACAACTCTTCCTCTGCGAGTGATTTTGCAGTTTGGTATTTTTTTCGACCATACATCATTACCCGAATTTCATGAGTGCTCTAAAAAATTTGCCTTGATTCTCATATGATGCAACCTCGACCTCCACATGCATATAAGTGAATTCCATAAAGCATATGCAATACCAAATACATTACTATAAAATCATTAAGAGTTCTAAAAACCCATCATTCTGCATTGCTGCTCACACTGCTACACCATAAAAGGGGCTCATTTATATTAGTGCAATTGTATACCTTATGTCTTGTTGTTTATCTATTAAACTTATCTCATGGGATCTCCACTTATATAAGTTAAGTTGTCAACACTGGTGGCTCATATATTAGGCTTAAAGCCCAATTTCCTTCGATGTATCATTGACTAATTTTTTAGGTAGTCATTTAATTAGGAGATCTATCATATTCTTTTTTGACATCACAAAGTCAATAAATATGACTCCATCATGTGGTATGTGTTTTACTATGTTGTGTTTGAGTTTAATATGCCTGTTATTTCTATTATATATTTTACTCTTTGCTTTTGCTATAACTTCTTGACAATAATAATGAATAGATACGATCGATACAGGCTTTGGATATAATGGTACATCAGCCAAGAGATTTTTAAGTCACTTATCTTATGATTCAGCATTTTCTAAAGTAATAAACTTGTGTTCTATAGTTGACCGAGCGATACACGTCTACTTAGTAGACTTATAAGAGACAACTTCTCTATCCAAAGTGAAGATATATCTGTTAGTGATTTTTTTAAAATCTAAATCAGTGATACAGTTAGCATAACTGTATCATTCTAATATAACATGATAAACATTATAATGTAAACCATAGACCATAATACATTTTACGTATTTTAGAATCCTAGACAATGCATTCCAATGCTCTTTTTCAGGGTTATGTGTATATTTATTTAGCTTTCCTACTACAAAAGCTATGTTTGGTTTAATGTAGTTTGTTCGATACATGAGACTACTAATTATCTTGAAATATTTCAATTGAGACATACTAATACATGTATTTTTCATAAGAATCACATTGTAATCATAAGGTGTACTGATAGGTAAATAGTCAAAATGGTTAAACTTTATCAATAATTTCTCAATGCAATGAGATTGTAATAATACGAGACCACCATATTTCCTAGTTATCTCAATACCATAGATTACATTAGCGTCTTCTAACTCTTTCATGTTAAATTTAGATGACAATAATTTCTTAGTGGCATTAGCTAATTTAATATTAGTTAAAAAATAAGCATGTTGTTAACGTAAATGTAGATAATAACACTATCATTTTAAAAAAATTTAATATATACACATCTATCTGAATCATTTATATTATAATTATTTGATTTCAAAACAGCATCAAATTTTGAATGCCATTATGAGCCTGCTTTAGATCATATAGTGACTTAATTAGTTTATACACTTTATTTTCTTTACCTAATATCCTATAATCCTTAGGTTGGTCCATATATATTTCATCTTCTAAGTCTTCGTTTAGAAAAGTCGTCTTAACTTCCATCAGGTGTACTACTAGTTTATATATGGAAGCTATTGTTATTAAGACCATGATAGTTGTAATCCTAGTTACAGGAGAATAGGTATCAAAATAATCTATTCATTCTTTTTGTTTAAAGCCTTTTATACCAACTCAATATTAAACTTATCAATAGTCACATTTGGTTTTAGTTTTTTTCTAAATATACCCATTTATAATATATTGGCTTATTTCCAAGTGGTAGGTTTATAAGTTCCCAGATGTTGTTGGATATAATAGATTTTAACTCATCATTTATTGCTTCCCCGTAAAAAATTACATTTAAAGAGTTAATTGCTTATGTACAGGTTGTAGGATTATCTTTTACTAAGAAGGTGAAAAACCATCTCTTAGGTTAGTTACTCTTCTAACTCTAGTGTTTTTTTTTTGTTTATTTATTTATTTATTTATTTATTTATTTTTTACTATCTGCTCATACGTACCTTTATCAGTAGACGCAATATCTAATCTATCAACTTCTTGTATTGTTATAGACTTGAATTTTTTAGGAAATATGTTCCCAAAGAATTCTGTATTTCCTAGCATCTATAATTGTATTATGATATCTAGAATACTATCCTTAGTCTTTAGAATTAGAAAGCTGTAGGCTACACTATTTTGTACGTACCTTATAAATATACAGTCAGACATTTTAGAACCAAGTTTCATTTTCTTAGTTTCAGACAATCCTATTTTGGTAAGACACTCTTACACTTTAAGATATTTTTAACTAAGAACATGATTCTTTCAAAAGTTCGTATGATTTTTGTTCAGAAGACTTAGAAGGAATCCTATTTAGAATATAACAAGCTGACAAAATTGTTTCTCCCCACATATTTTAAGGTAAGCTTGAACTATTTAACATAATATTCATCATCTTCTTAAGAGTTTTATACTTATGCTTTGCTATTATGTTCTGTTCTGCTATGTAGAGAGTTGTAGTTTTATGAACTATCATATTATTTTCACACAATTCTCTAAATTGAGAAGATTAATATTCTCTCACTCTATCTATTTTAAATTTTTTAATTTTTATATTTAACTGATTTCAACCTCATATTTATATTTAGAGAAAGTTTTTAAAGCTTTATCTTTGTTATTTAATAGATAGACTCTATTAAACCTAGAGTAGTCATTTACAAAAGTTATATACTATCTTTTCTTACATCTAAATATGTTATTTTTAAAATCACATAAGTCATTATTTAGAACAGATAACTGTTTTAGTTATTTAAAGGGTTTTCTAATGAATTTTGATTCTACATATGTTTCACATTTATCAAATTCTTTATTTAATAAATTAGAAAATAAACCTAATATTTTATATTTTTCAAAGATGCTACGTTCACATGACCTAACTACTATGTCATGGATAAAAAGGTTCAACGATATAAGCAGAACTAAATATCTTATTATTATTATCATTGAATACATTTACAATGAATAGACCATTAATACAATATCCCATATCTACAAAATTTTCATTCTTAATCATTACAAGCTTGTCTGAATTAAATACTAATTTGACACCAACCTTATTGACTAAAGAATCAAAAATTTAGTTTCTTCTAATGTCATGCATATGTAAGACATCATTTAACATCATAGTCTTTCTATAAGTGAGTATTAGAAGTACTTTTCATTTCCTTGTAATCGGAGAAGTTCTAACATTACCCATGGACACTTGTTCGTCATTTCCTGATGCTTGGTAGGAGGTAAACATATTATGATCTTTGCACACGTGCCGAGTTGCACCAGTGTATAGTACAGTTAGTACTTACTCTAAATTATTTATAAGAAAGACTTCTGATACTACAACTACTACTATGTCAGATTCATTGCCCGTTTCTACAATATTAACATGGGGCTTATCTTTGGTTTTCTTAAGCTTGCAGGTTTTAATATAATGCCCAAAATTTTCACAGTTATAACAGTTTTTTTTTTCCTTAAATTGTTTGTTTGCATTATTCTTTTTGAGCCTGCATTTTTTGGCATAATGTCCAGGCTTTCCACATTTATTACATTTACATTTTTTCTTTTTATTATTTTCATAACTTGATTCTATAGGGTTCACCTTTGAATATACTTCATTTGTATTTTTTTTAAATCGTAGTTTCTATTAGCATTTCATATTCTTATGTGTAAGATTGTAATTTCTAATGAGACATCGTTCTTTTTTATATATATGTTTAATTTTATTCTTATGTTCTTTCCAGGAGGGTAGTAGTTTTTCTATCAACGCTCTTTACTTTTAATTCGGCAAGTTAAAATGAATTCTTCTTTTTTCATAGATAGAGAAAAAAGAAAGAAGATCTTTTTGTGCTTGTTATGGCAAGGCAGTAGAAAATGAAACCTATCGTTTCCTTTTCATTTCATTTCATCTTTCTAGCTTTCTAGACCAAGCCGACGTGCAGAGGGCATTTTTCTTTTCTCACTTCTTGATCATAAGATAAGACAGACGTCGGCTTTTAGTTTATTGTTCTGGCAAGGCATAAAAGAAAGGGATTGAAAGGCTTTATTTCCTTCAATTCTTGTATCTAGTCCGTGGCTTTTGAAGAAGCGTCGGCTTCAAAGCCCCCGAGCGGGTGAGTTGAAATGGGATAACATGATGTTACCCAACAGCCGGTCGAGAGTACGAGATTACTGACCGAATAAAAATACTTCATCCAACTTGATTCCTTCTAACGACAGTTCATAACTAGATTTTAAAAATAGTGAATTTGATTTGTTATAGGTTTATCATATGTCATTTTATAGTGAAGAAAATTATCGATTGCATGTTTCTAGTGCACTTATATTTCAAAACGTACTTCTTTTCTAAAGTAATCCATATTTCCTTATCAGACTCATAAGAAGCATACACATTATCTAACTCGTTGGACGAAGAGTTTAAAATATAATTTTTATGATTATTTTCATATGCTAATTTAGTTTGATTTACTGGATCTATAATAAATAATTCAGATAGTATGCATGAAACTTTAAGGGTGGTCAGTGTGAATATAAGCTTCTATCTCCACTGTTTAAAGTGTTGCCAGCTAATGGTTCGATTTTGCTAACTTGATGGACGCATTAACTGTTACGGTAGCCATAGTATATTTAATTCAACAAATTTCAATTTTAAGATTGTTGGAATATTTAGTTGAATCAAATAGACTATTAAAAATCGAAAACCAAAAAGAAAATAAAAGAAATGAGATAAAAGATTTATAAAGTTGAGTCAAGACATGACGTGAGTCACTCAGCTTGAAATCGAATTTACTCCCCTTGGACAACATCCCAAGTGCAACAGGTTTCCAAAGTAATCGACCTCTACGATACAATGATTATGACCCAGTCCCAGCAGTGCACCCATTGTAGGCGAGCTCGAACCACTTGCAGTTTAACCCAAAAGTGTTGAGTTAACTCAGCAATCGAAAACTCATAAATTAGAAAAGGAACAAAGAAAGCTTTTCACAAGAGAATATATATATATATATATATATATATATATATATATATTTATTTATTTATTTTGTTTAAGTGGAATGAAAGTCCTTATATAAACTTCAAAGTGGTATATTAAGCACCATTTCGAAAAGGTTTGGTCTGTTGGATTTAAATTTAACAAGTGCAACTAACTGACCAACCACATCTCTCTGTTTCAAAATTAAAAGACACAAGTGCGGGTGTACTCTCGCAAAAAATAAAGGCTCGTGAGTACCCATACACACACACACACACACACACACAATCGCACCCTTAGCCCTAGCTCAGCCTGTTGCGCACGTGCATGTGGACTTGGCTCAACATAACTCGGTTTGGTGCGCGCGTGCACGTGATCAATGACTTAGATTAGAGCTATTAACTTAGCCTCCCCCCCGTATAGAACCAAATTCATATACCTCCTAAATGAGGCTCAATCTCTAAGACAAAATTTATCTTACATACAAGAAAACTTTCTTGAGCAAATTCGATGTGGGACTAAACCCACAACTCAAAAGCAACAAAAATTTTAAATTTGAGGGAAACTGGAATATTTGAAATTTGTCATATATATATATATATTTGAAACAAAATACAACACACACTACTAGAGCTCGTACCCTTCAGAAACCTGCATTTTAACTAAGCGTGTTTGGACACAAAAAAATTTAAGGGGAAAGGAAATTGTTTTTCCTTGATTGGACATGATATTATACAATTTGCATTAGCATTTGTCTAATGTTAGACACGAAGTGACTGTTGTCTAATAAAAACATGACCGATTTATCCACTTTTATTCAAACACAACCGATTTGAAAGCCTACTGTCCAAAATAAAGACTTTTGGATTAAAAAGTGTTTTTATTTAAATATATTCGAAAAATTTTGAAAAATGAGTTTTTGCCATTGTTAATCAACTTGCCTTGATTATGTTTAGTTTAGTCCTATGTTAGAAAGTTGTTAAGAAAACTAAGTCTTTATATTAAAATCCCTCTTTAATTTTTTGTATTGAAAAACAAGTGTATGCAATGGGAGCAACCTCGCATGTCCATTGCTCTTTAGATTCTTCTATCGTTTATTTTTGGTTTATTAATTCAGATTCTTCACTGTATTTTTGTATTTTAGAATTAACAAACCTAAAAATACTTATTAGTTGATTATTGATTTTTCATGTTCACACCTTAAAGAAATTCTTTGTATTTAGAAAGTTGATTTCAGGTGTTTTTACCTTTTTTTAAGAAAGATAATTAGGTAAGATTGCGGGTTGGAAAGGCTAATGCTGTCCTTGGTCGTTGCTCTCTCTATCAAATGATTTCAATGGCCATGGGCTGACATTTCAGATGAGGTAGCACGTGGTCGTTGCTCTCTCTGTCGATTGATTTCAATGGCCATGGACTGACATTTCAAATGGGTTAGTACGATTGGTCCAGCGGGCATGATGGATGGTGAAGTGGCGTCTGTAATGGTTTAGGGTTTCGTCTATAAGTGGCGTCGATTGATTTCAATGGCCATGTGCTGACATTTCTCATGACATTCCATATTAATAGGCCACATCCTAAAGTGATCATATGATTCATATCCAAAAAGTCACACCCGTTATGTGAGATTTCAGTGGTAGATAGGGTGATTTTTCCAAGTGGTGGTGAGTCTTGCTCCTTACATGTGGCCGCATACAGCCATCCAGACCACCCAAACTGCCAGCACATTGGTGATGAAGCTTATAGCTTGAAAATTACATTGATCGTGCAATCCTGACCATCCAATTGGCACCAAGAAAAAAGTGTAGGAGAAAGGTATACTTGCCTTGGGTCGTTGAACAAACATCACGTGGTATGTGCTATTTGTTTCCCTTTCTTCCAGCATACGATGCATGGAACCCAGCCTAGGCTGACTTTTCCACTTCGTACGAAATTGTATGTTTGTTAGAATACGTCTCGATAAATTGCAAGTGTTGGGTCATCTTTCAATGATCCCAACTGTTGAAATAATAGGCCTCAACTTTGAGGCAGGTATCTTTCAATTCGTTCCATTATTGTTTTTTTTTTGCTTTTTCCAGGGATATCGTTTATGCTTTAATCACTCTCGATGGGGACTCTTGAAAACGAGACTTTTCGCTCTAGCACAGCTTTAACACAAGATGACTAACCACTTTCTCTCAAAGCTAAAATTGATAGGGCATGATATATTGAAAGTCTGTATTATATTCATATGCATCTAAATTCGATTACGTAAATTAATTTTAATGTCTCAAATTAATATACACATATGACATTTGAAAAAATAATTGTACAAGCCCATTGAAAACTATACCCAGGTAATTTGAAATCCACAGGTGAAAGCTTAGATTACATCTAAAATCTTTCTAGGAGTTGCCATGTAAGCATGTGTGCCACTAGATTATTAATTTATTGGACACATGGCCTACTAATGATATCCCAAAATAATTAGATTATCAATTGCATCGCTATAATTTTTTTTAATACGATGATCAAAACTGTCCAAACATTGCCCATGTAAATCAATGGTTAAAAATCGTTGGTCAATCACTCGGACGTGATCTTGTGCTTGTGGCCTATTCGAGACTTAGAATTTTATCATTTTTGGGCAAAATATATATTTCAGCGGGCTTATTACAACCTTTTTGTTAAACATTACATATGTTTACTAATTACAAATATTAAAGTTGATTTAGTAATTAAATTCAAAACCATGTATATATACTATGCATAGCTACTTTTTGATGTAGAGCGGGTCGCGGACAGTTACATGGCTAAGATGGATCAGAAAAGGGCCGGTCGACGACATGCATATAAATATATATATATATATATATATATATATATATAGATTATGCTCCATCAATTAGTAGATTTAGCAATTTGATGGTTTGGATTATCTTATAATCATGTTACATATGAAATTTTTTAGTGCATGTGCATCAACCATCGTAACCCACCAACCACTTTTCATTCCTCCTAAACTTGGAAGCTCCAGCATAGGCAATAAGGGATAGGTGTAGAGGCGTTTACCTACAGTAATGTGGGAGAATGATTTGGGTTGATAAGATCCAAACCGTCCATCAGATGCCCTGCCCCATCTTTGGTCCAGATTCCAAAATGTAGATTGATACGAAACTCAAGTGAGCAAAAAAAAAATAATAATAATAAATAAATAACAGTGCAAAAAATTATGCCTACCCAAATCCACATAGTGGGGCCCACCTTAGTTTTGGAGTAGCTTAATTATTAGAACGTCCCTTCATTTTGATAGGATGAATCAAATGAATGTATTGGATGTCATATACAAACCATGGTGGACCCCACACACAACTAACGGTAAGCATCACCATCCCAACTTTTACCTACGGTGTGTCCCACCTTAGCCACTGGGCCTCATTATCTTTTAGACTGACCCAACGGCCACCTAACCATGATGGCCATGACCCGTAAGCTTAAGTGCCCGACCCATTACACACTGTATTTCCTATCTTTCAACTTGTATAAATTGGGAGTGTTTGAGTGATCCAAACCGTTGTTTTTATTATGGGTACCACATGGATGGCCCACAAATAAAATATCTTTCCGATTAAGATATAAAAACCACCGAATATTAAGCATATCCGAAATTGAATGTGAACGGTCAATTTCTGGTCCACCTATTGACGTGTGAGGACTTGTTCAATCTGGGCGTTTTTTTTGTGTATGGATCATCCATGGCGAGGCTATCATATCTACGGTTTGGATGAGTAGATCATAGGCTCCACATGTACATAATGAAATCCCAAATGGTAGTCTATGGAAACCTGCATTAAAGTCAATATGGGTGGCCATACATCTCACCATCATATAAAAGTGACCAAAGATGGCACTAAACCCATTAATGTTCATCTAAATATTGGTTGCTCCGTCCGCTTCCTCAATGGTTTTGATGGAGTACGGTGCACCCTACCACAGTAGGGTACTGAGGGTTTCTACCCGGTGAATGCATCTTAAATAATGATCTGAACCGTTCACGGTCTGTATTCTATGCTATCTGGGCCATACTAAGAAACGATTGTTGAATGCATGACTGTGTATGAAGATGAATATTTGATGGGCCATATTCAAATTCAATATTCAAAGACCGTGGTATTCAATGAAGCATGATAATATGAATCATAGATTCTATACAGTATCATTGATAAAATGAACGGTTAAGATGATTTATGATGCACTCCAGGGTTGAAAACTGGTCCTTGTTCGGTACTGTGGCAGGGACACCCTCCACTATCAAAACCCCTCCATTGAAAGCCGACCTAACTCCTGCAAGGTACATCGAACTCAAGATTATTACAAAAAAATAAAAATAAAATAATAATAATAAATAAATAAATGCAATTAATAACATCAGATAAAACCTAACACGTCATTTACCAGATATGGATGAAGGGGGGAGCGGATTGGGAAGCGGATTGCGTACTGAGTAACTCAGTACGCTAAGCGTACTGAGTAAACTATGTGGGGCCCAACATGATGTATTTATTTTATCCACTCCGTCCACACATTTTATAATTTAATTTGAACATATGCGACAAAAAATAAAGAATATCAAAATCTCAAGTGGACCACACCACAGGGAACTGTGTTGAAAAATTCTTTGGGTGGACAGACGTTTTGGATCAAGCTGATATTCGTTTTTTCCCTTCATCCATGTTCTTGTGATCTCATGAACAGGTTGGATGACAAATAAACGTTACTGCAGGCCCTAGGAAGGTTTCAACGGTGGAAATCATTATTCCCACTGTTTCCTGTGGTATGGCCCACTTGAGCTTTGGATATATTTCAATTTTTGGCTCAACCGTTAAAATGAGATAA
Organism: Magnolia changhungtana; assembly: GCA_030180095.1. Classification (NCBI taxonomy): domain Eukaryota; kingdom Viridiplantae; phylum Streptophyta; class Magnoliopsida; order Magnoliales; family Magnoliaceae; genus Magnolia; species Magnolia changhungtana. The sequence goes on from JASAUF010000421.1 coordinate 5,549,872, forward strand.
AAAAAACGGATAAACGGCGTGGATAAACCACGTGAATTCACGGGGGGCCAACAGAGTTTACTCAAAGGGTACTGAGTAACTCAGTACGCAATCCGATTTCAGCGGATTAGCAGTTACCAGACCTTAATAAGATCCAAAATCTCAGGTGGACCATACCACTAGAAACAGTGACGAATGTCCCCCAAAAACTTTCAGTGGGTCATAAAAGTTTTGGATGAAACTGATCTTTATATTTTCCTTTCATCCAAGACTACTTGACATCACCAACAGGTTAGATGGTAGATAAACATTATTGAAACCTTATGATGGGTACTTTGGAATTTTTAATGGTGAGGCACTCAATCACCATTACTTTCTATTGTGTGGTCCACTTCAGATTTGAAATTGCTTAATTTTTTTGTACCATATCTTAAAATGGGTTATAGAAAGTATGAGAGTTAGTCTACGTTTGTTTTTGTCCTTGGTTGAATCATTTTCACAACTTCATAAAAAATTTGATAAGCCAGTGACCAGCACAGATATATAACACATCATCAAGGTGGGCCCCAGGTATTATCCGGATGCAAGAGAGGCAATGGAGCAGGGTAGCCTGACCTGGTTATATAATTATTGCCGGAAGACGGTGTTACCCTTACTGTGTGGGCCCCACCTTGATGAATGTGGGCAATGATTCACGAAGTCCATCCGTTTTTTCAGCTCAATTTAAGACATTATCTTTAAAAAATAAAAGCAGATCCAACTCTACGGTGGATCACACCATTGGAAAAAGTGGTGCATGACCATTAAAATCTATTCCTAGGCGACAAAAGGTTTTGGATCAAGCTGATCTTTCTATTTTACCTTTATCGAGGTCTGTTTGAACTTATCAACGGGTTAGATGGAAAGTAAAAAATTACGGATCTGTTTACAGTGAGCCAATGGAAGTTTTCAATTGGTGGGCATTTAATCACCACTCTTTCCTGTGGTGTGGTCCACCTGAGATTTGGATCTGCGTAGTTCTTTGGACAACGTTCTAAAATAGGCTGGAAAAATGGATGGACGGCATGGATATACAATATATCACTAAGGTTACTCGGATAACATCTAATCCGACCCGTCACTGCTGGGCTTGGACCTACTAGCGTTGCGGACGATGCTTGGCCCTCCTATGGAAGTAATAGTTGGACGGGGTTGTGGGTAGGGGTGTACACCAAGTCGAACCAAGTTGAGCTGGCCTCATCTCAACTCGGCTCGACCACTAGCTGACCCTACTGGAACTAGGCTTGGCTCGGTCCTTGAGCTCGGCTGGCTAGCTCGGCTCAGTTTGGTCAGCAACTCATGCCGGTTCGAGCCAAGTTCGAACCAAAATCGAGCCTTTGCGGCATTTTCCCAAGCGCATGTAGTGCATGTTCAATTTCTCACCATATGTAAGATAGTAGCAGCTGTTTACAAGTATTTCATCAAACACTTATAGGGAAAATCAAAATCAAGGAAAAATGATATTTTTTTCATATACATACCTTCCTTGCCACTAGTTGGCACTTCGTTGAGTCATTTCATCAAACATTTGGTGAGCAACATATTAAAGTAACTAAGTCACTGAACTAGTTCGATCTGATTTCGATTCAAGTTGGGGTTTGATCCGAGTCGAGTTGAGCTCGGGCTAGCTTGAACTTGGTTCGAAATTTTTTTGAGCTCAAAAAATCAGCTCGACTTGGCTTGAAGTCGGCTTCGAACCGAGTCGAATCGAGCTTTTCCGAGTCAAATCGAGTGAGCTAACCGAGCTAACTCGGTTTGTGTACACAATTAGTTGTGGCTCAGGTAGCCCAAACGACTTCAAGAGGACCCACACTACAACCCCACTCAACTTGAATTCTAACCTAAGCTCCCCTTCACCCCACCCAATGACATGTGATTATTCTCATCGGCTGGCCCACCTGAAATTTGTTCAACACAAACACAACCTAGAGTCAAATGAGGTTAGTATTTCTCAACTCCAACCCAACTTCTGTGGGCCCCCAATGAAGTCGTAATAGTAAGCTTTCAATCTCATTGTTTCCTAAGGTGTGATTTATTGGGTTTTGGATCTATCTAGTTTTTAAGTTTATATTATGTCCTAAAGAGTAGTGCTGATGAAACGAGAGGATATTGTATGGACATTACAGTGGACACCGCAGAGCTTTCGCAGGCTCCCTGTAGCACATGAGACTTGGCTCTCACACGTGTTTCACGTCCTTATGTTTTGAGGTGTTAAATGTGATTTTCTTGTTCACGGGCGGGCTTAGCAAACCTCTTCTAATTGAGTTTTATTTATGATTCTTAACCACCATCTTAAAAGGGTGCTAACTTTTCAACTGTATCCATGTGATCATATGGTTATACAACTCAAAACTGATTTTCCCCTTGAAATTTACATCAATCACTGCTTTACTTTTAACCATTCATTTAATGGCCATTAACGTTATTGTAGAAATTTTCCATGCGGAGGCCCATCATATAAACAGTTTAGATCATAGTAGTAACATTGGCCCTGGATTCAGTGGCCATAGTAATATTATGTCTGAAGTCCCAACCTATTGTAGCAAACCTCAACTTCCTAGACTCGGATTTCGTAGTGACCCCTCCAGCTAGGTACCTGTGGGCGCTCTATGAGCCCCACTATGTTGTATATATGTATTTCATACACGTCGGGCACGAGACAAATCTCAGGTGGACCAGACCATATATAGGAAACAGTGGTGATTGAATGGCCACCATTGAAACTTCTTGGGGCCACAAGTTTTTGATTAAGCTGATATTTGTGTTTTCCCTTTATTCAGGTCTGAGTGACCTAATCAATAACGCTTATTTACCATCCAATCTATAGATTAGGTCACATGGACCTGGATGAAGAGAAAATACAAATATCAGCTTTAAAAAAATAAAATTGGTCCCTAATAAGTTTTAATGGTGTATATTCAATCACTATTATTTCCTGTGTTCTGCTTCACATGAGATTGGGATCTACAATGAGCTGGAAAAAAATGGGTGGATGGTGTGGATGAAATACATACATCACGGTCGGGCCCAAAGAGCTTTTGGAGGGGTCACAAACGAAATTGAAATATCCCTTTCTAAGCTTGAGCTTGACTCCCATGTTTTGCATCATTAGAAAAATGGTGGTGATTCTTCAATCGTGCACACGATGTGGTACTAGCACTAAGCCGATTGATGGCGATTTGATAGCCATCAATAGAGATGCGCAACATCCACTATTTCAGTAATCTAAATAGTTATATGTGAGTCCAGGATGGGTCAAAATAGTGGTGAAGTTTCACAAAGTCTAGCTTAGAAAAGAATCCTATTATATTTAGCACAAGTGCTTACAAAGGCCGACATCTAAATGCCAATCCACGAGCCCATCTCGATACACGTGGGAAATCTAGACCACCCATTAACAAAATGGAGCTAAATTATATAAGAGGTGATGCAGGGATGAACGTGATGAAGTTGATCACTGTCTTCCTCAAGGATAACTACCCAGAATCCATGGAGCTTCTCTAGACTTCTCATAGAGATTTTTCGAATCCACGGGGAAAGAAAGCAAGAAGAATAGAAATAAATTCTAATAAATTCACAATTTGATTGATCAATGAAATAAACAAGTTCACAACCCTTTAAATACGGATACCAAGCAATGTGAGAGATATCAGAAGCAAACTATAGCTAAAACTCCTAGAGTTTGCAACTTACTATTTATAGACAGTCGTGATGTCTACTAGTGCGCAAGATTTTTGGTCAAAAATAGTAAGTGTCTTATTTGGCTTCACCAAGCTGTTCTCCTAATTATTCTAAGCTCTTTTCACGTTGGGCACAACTCCTAAAGCCCAACGAATGAAATATATCCAACCAACTCTTTATAATAATTTGGAACTTAAGCTACTGGGAACAGTCATGCACCGTAATGTCTTACGGCAGAGTGGGTTTCAAGAAGTTACAAGTTGACCCTAACGACAACATATAAATGAATCGATAAAGATATAAATGATTTAAGATTAATTTAAGGTTTCGAGAACTTACATCTACCTCACCCTTACTGCCAAGTAGTCCTGATGAAAATGCATCCACACTACAAGAAGAGAAAAAAAAAAGAAAAGAATTTGTGGCTGCACCGATATGGTCTAATATGAACGACTACTTACATACCCAATGTTTGGAAGATTAGGATCAAGCCACTACATAGTTCTTAATATTTAAATCAGAACATTTTACGCATAAGCAGAGAAAAAATTAAAACAAATAATAATAGAAATATGTGTACCTTATGTTATGCATAAGAGGATGAAAAACTTAAACAAATCACAACATAAATCTGTGTAGATTAGTCAAGCAAAACTACTAAATAATTCAAGATAAAGATTTAGTTAATATCCAAAATAACCTCAGACACAATCCACATGTCTTGACCAAATTTAAAAAGTATGTTCTTGACTTAGGAAAAGTTTTAAGTAAACCCCTTTAATATTTATGTTTTTGTCAGCACTCTAAGCCAAACGAGAACATTACCCACGTTGCAATCGGCCAACGTCTTGTCCCCATCATTACCAAACACATCCGTACCGGGAACTTCAACAACATCTAATATAACTTTGACGCAATCTGGAGGGATGCCTGCATTATCTCTAATCAGCCGCCTGCGTGCAACAACTCGACTATGAATATTTGTCAAACAATAAATTTGTTTCACCCGTGGAGGTGGAGTTAAATCTTCACGACGACTCGAGGTCTCGCCAGATCGAAAAATGGACCTACAACAAATATTTTTTATTATTTTCATGGATAAAATAATGACTATACATTATTCTTTAATTGATAAAATACTTGAGATCCAGCAGTGCCAGGAGAGCATTGCATTGGTTAAATTAGACTATTTAATTGATTCTGAAAATCAACCATACGTTCTCCAATGCTGGATAAAATGTTCTGGCACATGTTGATTTGCTCGTTCATCCTGTTTTCCATTTGCTGTTTGAATTCATTCATCGATGCTTTAACCTCAGCAATTTCGCTCTTTCCTTCTCTAATTTCATTAATGTAAGGGGTTGAAGCAATAATAGTAGTTTTTGAAATATGACCCAACCCCCTAACACGTCCTCTTCTATTACGACCACAACTTAAATGATAATCCGCCATTAATAGTAGTTGTAGCGCCCTGAAATTTGAGGGCCGAGTAGCTACTCGGCTCTCGAATTCTCGAGTGCCACGTGTGCAATAATGAGTCACAAATGCATGCATTTAGCAAGTATTAATAAGCAATGATGAATTAATTTAAGCATATTCAATTTCTAATAAGGTGATTAAGATTCAAGTGCCACTAACCAACTGAAGTTTCGTAAAAAGTTCTCTTCTACTATATCAACCTAATATATTTAGTTCAACAGTTATCCATAGATTTAGTCTCAAACACTCGTCAATCCCCAAAATGACATGGGCTTTGGGCCAGTCTTGTCGACATCCACTGTGCTAATAAGGATCGCCAAACTCCTGCTAGTACGCCTGCTCCTCGTTGTCATCGGCACCGACATCGTCCAGTACGTGCTGCTCCAGGGTACCTGTATCTATATCGGGTTCTGGTTGGTGTTTTAAAACACCGTCCTAGAGTGGGAGTGAGTGATCAACTCAGTGGTACCATTAACAATAAGCATCGAATTATCTGCATAGAATACATTTAATGAACAACAAATAGTACAGATTCCTAAACACTGTTGTTAATGCAAATGCATGGTTATGATATGATGCATGCTCCTCACAAAAACCAGCACTCCCTCAAGCGGCGACATCTGACGTTCACAATGAAACAACACTCCCTCAAAAGCGACCTCGATTGCATAGCCAGGTTGATTAATTAAGTCCATTCGTCCAACAAATTGAGAAAATTGGAATACCCTTAGTGGAGTTATTGCCTTAATCTAATCGCACGGCTCAAGGACCGTGGTCATGTGACTCTCGCAATTCTAGCCCTATATTGGGGTCGTTAATCCCGAACAAAATATAGCATGGATGAAATCAAATGGGAACTTAGATGTCCCACTCGCGATCATTATAGGGAGGTCGTCACCTCAACACAGGCCGACAGCACGGGTACAATGTCCCATACCATTGTTCCCAGCTCATAAGTCCAAATGCTTAATGGACACTACGGGGAGACTCATCACCCCAACATAGGCCGACAGCATGGGCATAGTGTATCATACCAACATCCCCAGCTTATGAGACTTTGCGAGCCATAAATCATATTTTAAAATAGGCGCAATGGTCTCAGGGTACTTCGGGTTCATACAGGCGTGATCAAACAAGGTTAACATACAAGGATGGTCAATTAATATTCATTGTGCCCCGACGGGATGAACTATAACTAATTGACTTGAGAACAAGATCTTGTGTAGTCTAACTACGGCCAATAACCTACGGTTCAACTGTCGGGCCAGATTCACTTAGGGACAAGTCTAACAAGGACCGCCCAAGGACTTCCGGGTAATCGGCCCATCCGTAAGGGAAATATGCAACCATGCACCACAAACATGGATTTCTTGGATACAATTCAAGTATGAAAGACAAGATTTCAGTGTAATCATTACAAGGACAACAACATACAACATTCTACCCAAGTTTACAGATTATAAATGACATGTTCTGGTCTTTATATCACATGGATAATCATAAATATCAATATACCGAAGTTTATCTCCCATAGATCGCTATGAAGTACACAATTCAACCATATATGGAATTATTAAACAAATATCTCAACCATTCACCCAATTTGCAATACTTCATGCCTTCACCCAAGCACAGTTAATCATAAAATTAGGAAATCAACTACTAATTACCATTTTACAGCAATTCAAGTCATCATCATGTTAAGTATTGATAATACCAACACAGGAAATTAAAAATCAGCTAATAGCAAATTGGAGAAATTTAGATATTTGCAAGCTGTATGAGCATGCAAATGCACAAGTCACAATTTGAGGCATTAGGGCCAAATCCCTTCAGAACATTTTATTAATTTCTAGTCCATTATCCTATATATGCTAGTCCAAATGAAAATTCAGCCAGATGCACTAACAATACACCAATCACGTTCATCAAATTTACGTTAGGTGCGATAACCGGCCACCTAAGGGTAACGGTCCTCACCTAAATTTGGCTAGAGGTTGCTGAGATGATTCTAGCGATGTCGGATCCGCAAGCTCGAGGTGCTGGGGCCCTGCATTGCATTAGATGGATAAGAATTACATGAATGTTGTAGAAATCAAGGAAATGAGGTGAGAAATTCTAAATTACCTTAAATGGGTTGGAATTTATTCTTCCAATGATAGAGATTAACTGGGATTTCTGGCGAAAGAGGGGAGAGGTCGCCGGAATTGACAAAATCAGGGCACCAGGGCCACATGCAGGTGAAATGCCCCCCCTTTTCTCTCTCCGCTACTCTCTCTCTCTCTCTCTCTCTCTCTCTCTCTCTCTCTCTCTGTCTGCTAGAAAATGGGTTTGAGAGAGAGGGTTGAGTTTATATATGCCCGGAATTATTTCCTTTGGCCCTAACGTTTGAGAAAATTCCCCAATTAGCCAGATGGGGCCCATTTTATGTTATTGGAGCTGCTTTGATGGACCCTCGGCCCATCTGACACATGGGATAGGTGCCTCATGGCCCGATGAAGGGTTAGGTGAAGTTTGATCACAAAAGGATGCGGGGTTTTACCGTAGTGGCCCGATTCGTAATCAATAATTATCGTTCCATGATCAACAGCCAGATTTTGTAGGCGCGGGCTTGGAATTATTTTTAACAGTTGGTGTGAATTTAGAAGAGATCCGACGGCTGGAACGCCCAGATTTGCTGACTTAAGCAGCAGAGCCAATTGATTAAATTTCAAGATTTTCCTTTTTAAGGCTTAGCGACTTGCAGTTTGCAAGTGCCAGCAGGGCAGCGTTATTCGACCATTTTTGGGCATCTTCGGGACCTGGTGTTCACGTGGGACCACAAGCCTAGTGGGCCCAAGGATCTGACAAAGTTTCAAAATTTTTAGACCTTCCTCGGGCGATACACAGCCCGTATGGACGTCGCTAAGTATGATTCGGCCGACTGGCTTTACGGCTTAGGCTCGGCCCGATCTTAATTTAATTTAAATTATACGGAAGGGTGATTTGGGGTTAATTAACCCGTTTTAAGCCCACACGTGTGATCGAATCGCTTGGTCCTGAGTCGGTTCGCACGTGAGTGCCTCAGGACACTGTTTCCTTTTTGGACAGGGCGTTACAGTAATGCATGTATATTAGTAACAAAAAGGGTACAAAAAGCCAAGTATGTCAAAGTGAAGAGGATGAATGAAAAACCTGTGCAACCGGGTTATGATTTAAATTGTTATGTATACTACCCGGGTCATTGGCAACTATTTCTTTTATTCTTTCCGTTGTTATGCACAACTGTTGTGAAGGGTGAGACCCATAGGATCTAGTATGAGTTGCCACAAACAATTCTGTTCTTGTGATAGGAGTATCTGGATTTTCAGACTTCAGGTTGTTTCAAATTCGGTATTTAATTTTCAGACTTCAGCCACAATTATCAAACAAGTTTTTTGACTTTAGATTTCAGTCTTTAGACTTCAGATCTAACAAACGGGGCCTAAAATTACCTGCACAATTCTTACCACAATTGAAAGCGAAATAAAATCCAAGAGGTGGAAAAGAAATGAAAGTGAAAAAAAAAACTATTCTCCAGTAACCCTAAGGGCCGGTTTGGATGGCAGTCCTAAAATGATTCTTCTGAATATAAGTTTTTATGTGAATGATAATTTTGAATATCAGTTTCTAAAAATTGATTTTATCTGAAATTGATATAGTTGTTCTTCTCTAAAACCATATGTATATGTAGCAAGGAAGGCTTCTAAAATCATATTGGGCACATCGTAGATGGACCGTGTACATTGTCCTGTTTTTCTACTATTTAACTTGTGCTTTTGTCAATTTTTTCTCCATCCTTTGTACTTGGTTTCCTTGGATCTTTGGTATGAGAATTCTCCGTTCTTGGTCTCCTAAGATCCCTCCTTTGCCTTGGTGATTCTTGAGTATTAAATCCACGCTTTTAGCATTCTTTTTAATCCAAGCTCTCAAATCCACCTTGTAACACAAACATGCATAAAACATACCATTAAGCAGTATCATGTTTATAAAACCAAGATATAAATGGAGAAAAATATGTAATATTTGAGTCTCAACACATCCCCCAACTAGCATTTTACTAGTCACGAGCAAAATAAGCGAAGAAAATTTTCAAATAAAAATAAGAATAAAAACTAATTTTAGAAATGAAATTAAAATGAAAACAAAAATTCTAACTATACAACTTTCGTAGGTAATCTCGATTGCATTTAGCATATGCAACAAGCCTTTTAAACCCCTAGGTTTTCCATAATAGATGAGTTATAGTCTCGTGAGGGTTTCCAAAAATGTTACCCACAAACATTGAAAACATGGAAAATAGTTCAAAACTGAGAAATTTATATAATTATGCCTCTATTCATCATATGAATTCCAAAACAAAGCAACACTTGTGAAGTTAGAATCTCAATTTCCTAAACCATTATATCCTTAAGTTCAGAGACCTAATCAAATTTTAAAATAGTTATGATCCAACGTACTTAGGTGCTCGGTGACACTAGTCTAACTTTGAGAAATATGCATGTTTCTTCCCAACTCCTTTTAATCATCCCAAGAATATGAAATATCTAGTTATCTCATTTCCTTCATGCCCTTCTTCTTTTATCATCATATCCTCATTATTATAGACCACTCTTAGATGGAGATTTCCACTGGGTTTACTTCATAACCTGAGGTATCGTAATTGTAATGGTAATAGCAATGGATACTTAGGTATCCTTAAGTATCCTTACTTCGGAATACTGACACGATTGTTATGGTTATTACATTCATAATTTTTCATCCTTTTTTTTTTCTTCAATATTCTCTCTTTTAAGCATATGCCAATGGTACTAGTTTATTTAACCTTGTTTAAATCAAAATTTGTTATTCTAGTTCACATATTATATTCATTACTTAGTTAACTAGGGTGTATTGTGAATTCAGTACATCAAATTACAACTCGCTCTAAACTAGTGATTAGATAATCAAACTCAAGTCTATAATTTTCAGTTATCAGAATTCTAACTACTATTAGCCTAGACTAAGTATTAACTTTGCCTTTGGAATTCGTATAATATCATGTTCACATTCTTGTATATTTAAAAATTCTAAGAAATTTGAATCTTTTTTCCATAAACCTTAAAAAAACTCAAAAGTAGACTCCATTATTCCTAAAATAAAACTCACATGGATGACTATCCACACCCTTCAACCTAAAATCTACATTGTCTCCAATGTAATGATAATACATGCAATGCAGAAAATATGAGAACAATAAAAATAAAAAGAGGATGGATACTACTTGCCATGAAGAATTCACCTGCAAGGTGACACTAAAAAAATGAATATTATATAAATCCTACACAAATGTTCCATCAGACTAGGAGCATCAATCCGAATATTCTAGCTCATGAAGAGGGACAAACTCCTCTCCCAAATGAAAGTTTTTCATATGAGGCTTCAATCTTTGACCATTAACCTTATACACATTGCCATTACGTGGATTCTCAATTTCAACAGCCCCATGAGTATATACATTCTTCACAATGAAGGGGCATGTTCATCTTGACCTTAACTTTCTCGGAAAGAACTGGAGACGGGAATTGTATAATAGGACTATTTACTGAGGTTCAAAATTCTTCCTTAGGATTTTTTTTTTCATGAAAAGCTTTAGTCCTCTCTTTATAGATTTTAGAATTTTCATAGGAGTCTCTCCTCAGCTTCTCTAATTCATTCAACTCTAATTTCCTTTGTCCACTTGCTTAGTCCATATCAAAGTTTAACTTTTTTATTACCCAATATGCTCTATGTTCCAATTTCACAGGCAAGTGGCAAACCCTCCCATACACCAATCTGTATGAGGACATTCCAATCGGGGTCTTATAAGTAGTCCTATAAGCCCAAAAGCATCGGATAGTCTGAGGGACCAATCCTTCCTATATGGCCTTATAGTTTTCTCCAAAATGTGTTTGATTTCCCGATTAGAAATCTAAGCTTGTTGACTCGTTTGTGGGTGGTATGGGGTGCTCGCTTTATGCTTAATGTCATATTTCTTCATCAAAGCCTCAAATGTCCTATTACAAAAGTGAGACCCACTGTCACTAATGATGGCCTTTGGAGTTCCAAATTTAGAAAAAATATTTTCCTTGAGGAATCGTATGAGCACTTTATTATCATTGGTCCTACTTGGAATTGCCTTAATCCACTTGAAAACATAGTCCACACCAACCAATATATAAAGAAATTCAAAAGAAGATGGAAATAAACCCATAAAATAAATACCCCAACTGTCAGACCCCAAACTCGGAAACCGGGCTCATAAAATTCCCGATCGTCGAATCCAGCGCCGACAGCCTTCATAGAACCCCATTCTCGGCTCCCAGCACCCATTCGCCAGGTTCCGATCCTGGGATGCTACGAGAAAGATTTTTAATATCAGTTTGATTCGTAATAAGCATAACCAAAGGCATAACCCACAAACAACAACCAAAAACTCCATCACATTTTCACTATGATAAAAAACTTTACAAGTATAATGAGCATAAAGGGAAATACGATGATAGACAAAAGCTCCAAGATGATCTGCCATGCGTTCTAGCCTCAATGCTGCTGCGTCCCAACGTCACCTGCATGCAACGGTCGTGCATAAGCTTATAGAAAGCTTAGAGGGCAGTGAAAGTGTGTGCGTAAGGTAGTAATGAAGTATTAGAGTAATGCAGAATATGCTGATGAATCCATGAATACCGTTAGCTGTACCAAGGCCATACGATGCAGCATGAATGATGTTGGCCATACCAAGGCCATGCGATGCAAGGTGCAACTCAAGCATATAAATCCTCACTCAATCCACATATCAATACAGTTCAAATTTGGAATATCACCGGGGTCTAGTACACTCTAAACCAGATTGCCGCCCCATCGCGCGTAATAAGGTAAGTGAAAGAGAACTCACTATCCACCTGCCAATATCGGGCTCGGCTCGTCAATAGCGGACGCATTCCTAGAGCTGGTCAAACTCAGCCTAGCTTTGCCCCCTCCTCTCGGGCCGGTAAGGCCGCACCCCCTTCTAACTGACCACGACACAGTGGAAAGTGCAGCCGTCTGGTAATCGGCACTCGACACTCCTGCACCCACTCGGTCTAGACGTTGGAGCAACCTCTTGGTACCATAAGGGTTTAGGGACTTTTACCTAAGGATATCTATAGCACCCCATGTAGAACAAGATTTTCGGTATCCAATCCTGCCAACTATAATACGCCTGTGGAGGCTACAACCCTGATGTTGCTAGGGCTTACGGTAATCATGTCACACCATGTGAAATGCATGAATCACACTATCCAGTCATACAGTAATCCTGCGCGTATCGTACGGTTATGTGGGGCAACACCGCCTAAATCGGGAGCCCCTAGACAATCTGCCCGAAGGCATATGCTATGATTAGTCACTCCTCATATCAAGCATACATATGATGCGTATGATCATGAATCATGAAACTATACTAAACATGTTATATGATGATGGATGCTGTTCAGAACGAAGATGGGCCTAAACAGTTTACAAGTATGGCCTAACAATGGGCCTTATGGAGAATTATAATACAGACGTTTAACCAACATTATTCTTACAATGTGGACGTCAAACCAACATTGCTCCCAAGGCACGACTGTCATACACCTCATTACATAAACCATGTTGGGATCACACATTGTAATGGACCTTAGGTACATCCCATTGGACCTTAAATACACCAAATGGGCCATATCACATGGGCCTTATATTCCTCAAGTGGGCCACATCAATGGGCCGCACCAATGGGCCTTATGTACATTGCGATGGGCCATAACCCTGGGCCTTAGAATGCATCAAAATGGGCCTCGTAACATAGGCCTTATATATCAAAGTGGGCCTCAACCACGGGCCACAAATACATCGAATGGGCCTCATAACATGGGCCTTACATTCACATCAAAGTGGGCCTCAACAACGGGCCATAATTATAGCAAGGTGAGCCTAATCACTTGGGCCTTATGTATACCAAGGTGGGGTCCACTTGAATTATAGATCTGTCTTATTTTTAGTCTCAAGCCGTTAAGATAAGCTCACCTAGTGGTTGGACAGATCAGAGGTAACACATGCATCATGGTGGGGGTCCACATGAGGGCCCACCATAATGTATATTATACATAATATAATATATCATACACACACACACACGCACACACACATGCACACACACAGGGGTGGGCCCCACTGTCCAGGGTGGACGGTGGGGATAAAATACAAACATCATTGAGGGCTCCACCGTCCACCTGGACAGTGGAATAAAACACATATCATTGTGGGTCCCACGTGGGGCCCACTGTAATGTTTATAAGCCATCCGAGCCGTCCATAAGGTCACGCAGACTTGGATGAAGAGTAAAAACAAATTTCACCTTGATTCAAAACTACTGTGGGCCCAAAAAGGGTTTCAATGGCAGACGGTTCAATTCACACTGTTTCTTGTGATGTGGGCCACCCGAGCTTTGGATGGGCCTGATCTTTAGAGGGGGCCCACGTCAGGGAGGGGCCCACCTAGTGAACGGGTTGGATGACAAATATACATCATGGTGGGGCCCACGGCTGGAGCCATGGGTTCTTATCTACCCGCGCGCACCCCCATGCACAACAGGCGCTGCCTGCGCCCCTGGCAGCAGCAGCGTCTACTGCCTCTTTTGTTTTTTTTTTTTTTTTTGAAATTATTGTTTTCTTGTGGTTTTCCTCGTGTGGGGCCTGCATTAGGTGAATCCACCCCGACTGTTGGATTCCACGACTCATGACAGGCTATATGAGCCCAATATTGAAGGTACTTTGGTGTGTGAAAAACCTCAGGTGAATTTCAACAGTACAACACATCGTTTGCCATGCCATGGCCCACTAGAAATTCAGATCATCTTCATTTTTCGTCCCAACGCTTGAAAGGACTTGGAGAATGGAATGGACAGTGTAGATTAAACACATATAGCAAGGTGGGGCTCGCATGAGCGGCCCACCCAAAAAGCACAAAAACATCAAAGCTCATATTGGTGTTTTCATGTCCACGTCCAAAGACGCTAGACTGTTTCCATCTCACATCCGAATGACGCTAGACTGTTCTTGGCTCAACAAAATATTCAAGGTGGCCCTGCTTAGGTGGGCCATTACATGGTGGATGGTGTGGAACATACATACATATAAAGTGGGCCCCACCTACAAATGGGTTGGATCCAATACATGTTCTATGGTGGGGTCCATCAGGGTGGGCCACATGGCCATTTCATTACACAAAAAGGAAAAAAGAAAAAGAGGGAGAGAGAGAGAGAGAGCAAGAGAGAGATCGAGACATGTGTGATGGAGGGACCCATACACTATGGGCCCTCCCTTGCATCCAATCATACATCAAGTGGGTCCCATTACATGTGGGCCCATTAAATCATAATTCAACAGTGGAGATTCCTTCTCCACTAAAATAAATGGTTTAGATGACCCTTATCAACTAGAAAGTAAACATCATAATGGGGTCCATGGAGATTGGCCCCATCATAGAATGATCATGATGATTAAAGTGGGCCATCGGTCACATCTTAGGGTCCCAAGTGAGATCCAAACCATTGATCGGTTGGCCTCACTTGGCCCATCATAAACACATGAAAATCTAGCCTATAACGCACCTACCTTTGATCTTCTTGCTTCCTTGGCTTTGATTCCAACGGAGGAGATGAGGTTTGGATGGTTGAGATGGGAGATCTTGGAATGGAAAGGTGGGCCTCACACATGCATTTTTCTCTCCATGGGAGGGCTTGGACGTGTGGAGTTCTTCCTTGCTTGGGAATGGTTTGAAAGAGAGAGAGAGAGAGAGAGAGAGAGAGAGAGAGAGAGAGAGAGAGAGAGAAAGACTTGTACAGGGAGAGAGAGTTGGGTGATGGATGTTTGATGTGGTGGTGATGGATGTAAGAGTCCCTTTTTTTTACTTTCGTGGTTGCTTGGTGTAAGAAAGGCATGGGTGTGTAAGAAACTTTTGACTTTAGGGGTTGCTTGGGGAAGGGTAAGAGGTGATGTGTACTTGAAATGTACTCGGCATGATGGGATTGATTGTTGATTGATTGATGTGACCTTTTGTAGAGATTCTCTCGAAATTCTTACGAGAGGCATTTTCCTCTCACCAAACGCTGACCCACATCTCCTGGCTAGAGTATCGCCTCCGCACGCGAGTCGTGGCATCGGAACTGTGGCGACGGCGCGGTCGCTAAGATACTAGTCTTAGGTTGAGTCGACTCAGGTTGACGACGTGTGAATTAGGGTCGTGCGCAAATGCTGCTGGAATTCGACTGGGAAGACCGTGGGAACCTACGGAATGATACGGTCTAGGATACGGGTCTTATAGCTCTCCTCTCCTAATAAAAATTTTGTCCTCGAAATTTACACAATCATCGCAACTAGATATAACTCATGAGGGAGAAGGAACATAACATCATCATATAAAAATCAAGGATAGTATATAAGATACAACACATATCAATCATCAAAGAAATGGGGATAACGCTCTCGAATCTCAGCCTCGCGCTCCCAAGAAGCCTTCTCAACAGAATGGTGACCCCACTGAGCCTTCACTAACAGAATGACCTTGGTCCATAGGACCTACTCCTTCCGATTAAGGATATGGACTGACTGCTCAATATAGGAAGCATCCTCACTAACCTCTAATGGCTGCCAATCAATAACAGGAACGATGTCTGACCCACACTTCCTCAACATGGAGACATGGAAAATGTTATGGACGCTAGATAATTAAGATGGTAAGGCAAGCCAATAGGCCACGGCGTCAACGCGCCGAGTGATCTCAAAAGGTCCTATGAATCTCAGGGCAAGGTTTTCCTTCGCTCAAATCGAACTACGCCCTTCATGGGCGAGACCTTGAGATACACATGGTCTTCTACATCAAACTCCAAGGGACGACGTCGGCGATTAGCAAAACTCTTCTGTCGGCTCTGAGCTGTGCGCATCCTCTACCTGATGATATCAATAGCTTCTGACGTCTCCTGCACAAGCTCGGGACCTACGAGACGGCGCTCTCTAACCTCGGTCCAACAACTCAGTGATCTGCATGGTCCGCCATATAGTGCCTCAAAAGGAGCCATGCCGATGGTCGCCTGATAGCTGTTGTTGTATGCGAACTCAGCCAATCATAGATACTCATCCCAGCTACCCCCGAAATCAATCCCGCAGGCCCGAAGCATATCCTCAAGGATCTAGTTGACTCTCTCAGTCTGGCCATTGGTCTGCGGATGGTACGTGGTGTTGAGCTTCAAATCAGTCCCCATCACTCTTTGGAAGCTCCCCCAAAACTGAGACGTGAACCTCGGGTCTCGGTCAGAAACAATCGAGATTAGAACGCCATGCAGTCTCACAATCTCCTCGACGAATAACCTCGCAAGTCGGTCCAAAGGCCAAGTCGGACGAATCGAAAGAAAATGTGCCGACTTCGTCAGACGATCAACGACAACCCAGATGGCGTCATGACCACGCTGAGTCCTCGGCAAGCTCATAATGAAATCTATCGATATATTCTTCCACTTCCACATCGGGACACTCAACGACTGTAATAGACTAGGGGGTCTCTGATGATCGGCCTTGACACGCTGGCACATGTCACACTTGGCCATAAAACTGGCGATCTGGCACTTCATCCCCACCCAAAATATTGTCGCCTCATATCACGGTACATCTTCGCCGAGCTAGAATAAATAGAAAACCGCGATTGATTTGCCTCGGTCATAAGATCTCTGCGTAACTCAAGAATATCCGGGACACATAATCGACATCTGAAGCGAAGTCCACTATTTGTACTAATCTGCCAATCTACTTGACTCTTAGATGCTACCTCAGCCATATAACTTTGCAACGACTCATCAGTCTGCTGAGCCTCGATCACCCTTACGACAAGATAGCGTTGAATCAACAGGCTCGATAACTGCACGATAGAAGACTACAGGCCGAACTTAAAATCATACTCTTAGCATTATTTTCAATCCAAGCTCTCAGATCCACCTTACAACACAAACATGCATAAAATATAACACACTACGCCAAAACAGTGAAAAAAGGATGGTTTTGAACCGTCACATGGGCCGTCATATTTTGGGGCATCGTATTACTTAAAGGACGGTCATGAACCATCATTCTTATTGACATTTAAAGGACAGTCATGGACCGTCTATAATAAGGATGGTCATGAATCGTCCTTAAAAAGGACTGTCATGAACCGTCTCTTATGACCCTTAAAAGGACGGTCATGGACCGTCCTTAAAAAGGACGGTCATGGACTGTCCTTCAAAAGGACTGCTTTGAACCGTCTTTTATGAGCCTTAAAAGGACGGTCATGGACAATCCTTTAAAAGGACTGCTATAAACACTCTTATGAGCCTTAAAAGGACGGTCATGGACCGTCCTTAAAAAGGACTGCTATAAACCATCTCTTATGAACCTTAAAAGTCCTTTAAAAGGATGGTCATGGACTATCCTTAAAAAGGACTGCTATGAACCATCTTATGACCCTTAAAAGGACGGTCTTCGACTGTCTCATATTTGAATATTTAGAAAAATATGGACGGCCTAGAGCCGTCAGAAATTTTCAAATATGAGACGATCGATATGCACTTGTTATAATATATTTCATCGTATTCTTCCTGATATACACCTGTTATATAATATATTTTATCATATTCACATTTACATCCATCTAAACCTAAACTACATAAATCCATCCAAACATAAACTACATTCATCCAAACATGAACTACATCCATCCAAACACAAACAATCTTATCCACATTACATTCATCCATGCATAAATACATATAAGTTTAACATCATAAATATAAAAAGGAAAAAAATAAGCAATAATTTTCTTTTTGTGTCTTTCATCTAATAAAAAAATATTCAACCAACAAAACATTATAATTCAGAATCATGAAGAATTGCAGAAAATCATTCGTTTTTTTTTTCTTCCAAAAAAGTGGGCACACTTTTTGAAAATAAAACTGATCATTAAAATAAAACTAATGCAAGCAAATAATGCAAAAAAGTGTTTCAATTCAAGTTAATATAAACAACAACAAAAATTAAAGCTTTGTAAAAAGGGGCATGTGTTAAAATGGATACATTCTTGTTTGTTGCCATGTGATTGGGCCTACATTATTACAGCAATCGGGTTCGGGTTCGGGATCGGGTTGGAGTTGAGATTAGGATTAGGTGCAGATCTAGGTTTAGGGATTTGAGAATACATTTAAGTTTTAGGTTTAGGTTTAGGTTTTAGCTTATAGTTTTAGGTTTAGGTTAAGGTTAGGTTATAAGTTATAAGTTTAGGTTATAGGTTATAGGTTTTGGTTTAGGTTTAGGTTTAGGTTATAAGTTTAGGTTAAGGTTTAGGTTTAAGTTATAAGTTATAGTATATAGGTTATAGCTTTAGGGAATTGAGAATAGGTTAAGGTTTAGGTTTAGGAAATCGGGTTTGGGTTCGGATCGATTTAGGTTTGGGTTTTCAAGTTTAGGTTTAAGTTTAGGTTAGGAGTTGAGATTAGGATTAGGTGTAGGTTTAGGTTTAAGGATTTGAGAATACATTTAGGTTTTAAGTTTAGGTTTAGGTTTTAGGCTTACGTTTAGGTTATAGGTTTAGGTTTAGGTTATAAGTGTAGGTTATAGGTTTAGGTTTAGGTTAGGTTATAGGTTAAGGTTTAGGGAATTGAGAATAGGTTAAAGTTTAGGTTTTGGAAATCGGGTTCGAGTTCGGGATCGGGTTTAGGTTTGATTTTTCAAGTCTAAGTTTAGGTTTAGGTTAGAGAGTTGAGATAAGGATTAGGTGTAGGTTTATGTTTAAGGTTTTGAGAATACATTTAGGTTATAGGTTATAGGTTAAGATTTTAGGTTTATGTTAAGGTTAAGGTTAGGTTATAGGTTATAAGTTCAGGTTATAGATTATAGGTTAGGTCATAGGTTTTGGTTTAGGTTAAGGTTATAGGTTTAGGTTTAGGTTTAGGTTTAGGGAATTGAGAATAGGTTAAGGTTTAGGTTTAGGAAATCGGGTTCGGGTTTGGGATCGGGTTTAGGTTTGGGTTTTCTAGTTTAGGTTTAGGTTTAGGTTAGGGAGTTGAGATTAGGATTAGGTGTTGGTTTAGGTTTAGGGATTTGAGAATACATTTAGGTTTTAGGTTTAGGTTTAGGTTATAGGTTATAGGTTATAGGTTTAGGTTTAGGTTTAGGTTACGGTTAAGGTTTAGGTTTAGGTTATAAGCTATAGGTATAGGGAATTAAGAATAGGTTAAGGTTTAGGTTTAAGAAATCGTGTTCGGGTTCGGGATCGAGTTTAGGTTTGGGTTTTCAAGTTTAGGTATAGGTTTAGGTTAGGGAGTTGAGATTAGGATTAGGTGTAGGTTTAGGTTTAGGATTTGAGAATATATTTAGGTTTTAGGTTTAGGTTTAGGATTTAGGTTATAGGTTAAGGTTTAGGTTAAGGTTAGATTATAGGTTATAAGTTTAGGTTATAGGTTATAGGTTAAGGTTTTAGGTCATAGGTTTTGGTTTAGGTTAAGGTTATAGGTTTAGGTTTAGGTTTAGGTTTAGGTTTAGGTTATAAGCTATAGGTTTAGGGAATTGAGAATAGGTTAAGGTTTAGGTTTAGAAAATCGGTCTCAGATTTGGGATCGGGTTTAGGTTTGGGTTTTCAAGTTTAGGTTAGGGAGTTGAGATTAGGATTAGGTGTAGGTTTAGGTTTAGGGATTTGAGAATACATTTAGGTTTTAGGTTTAGGTTTAGGTTAAGGTTTAGGTTTTAGGTTAAAAGTTTAGGTTATAGGTTAAGGTTTTAGGTCATAGGTTTTGGTTTAGGTTAAGGTTATAGGTTTATGTTTAGGTTTAGGTTAAGGTTTAGGTTTAGGTTATAAGCTATAGGTTTAGGGAATTAAGAATAGGTTAAGGTTTAGGTTTAGGAAATCGGGATTGGGTTCGGGATCGGGTTTAGGTTTGGTTTTCAAGTTTAGGTTTAGGTTTAGGATAGAGAGTTGAGATTAGGATTAGGTGTAGGTTTAGGTTTAGGTATTTGAGAATACATTTAGGTTTTAGGTTTAGGTTAAGGTTAGGTTATAGGTTATAAGTTTAGGTTATAGGTTATAGGTTAAGGTTTTAGGTCATAGGTTTTGGTTTAGGTTAAGGTTATAGGTTTAGGTTAAGGTTTAGGTTTAGGTTTAGGTTAATGTTTAGGTTTAGGTTACAAGCTATAGGTTTAGGGAATTGAGAATAGGTTAAGGTTTAGGTTTAAGAAATCGGGTTCGGGTTCTGTGTTCTGGATCGAGTTTAGGTTTAGGTTTTCTAGTTTAGGTTTAGGTTTAGGCTAGGAGTTGAGATTAGGATTAGGTGTATGTTTAGGTTTAGGATTTGAGAATACATTTAGGTTTTAGGTTTAGGTTTAGGTTTTAGGTTGTAGGTAGGTTAAGGTTAGGTTATTTGTTGTAAGTTTAGGTTATAGGTTATAGGTTAAGGTTAAGGTTAAAGTTTAGGTTTAGGTTATAAGCTATAGGTTTAGGGAATTGAGAATAGGTTAAGGTTTTGGTTTAGAAATCGGGTTTGGGTTCGGGATCGGGTTTAGGTTTGGGTTTTCAAGTTTAGGTTTAGGTTTAGGTTAGGAGTTGAGATTAGGATTAGGTGTAGGTTTAGGTTTAGGGATTTGAGAATAAATTTAGTTTTTAGGTTTTGGTTTAGCATTTAGGTTATAGGTTAAGGTTTAGGTTTTATGTTTAGGTTAAGGTTAGGTTATAGGTTATAAGTTATAGGTTAAGGTTTTAGGTCATAGGTTTTAGTTTAGGTTAAGGTTATAGGTTTATGTTTAGGTTTAGGTTAAGATTTAGGTTTAGGTTTAGGTTAAGGTTAATGTTTAGGTTATAAGCTATAGGTTTAGGGAATTGAGAATAGGTTAAGGTTTAGGTTTAGGAAATCGGGATTGGGTTTGGGATTGGGTTTAGGTTTGGGTTTTCAAGTTTAGGTTTAGGTTTAGGTTAGAGAGTTGAGAATAAGATTAGGTGTAGGTTTAGGTTTAGGGATTTGAGAATACATTTAGGTTTTAGGTTTAGGTTTAGGTTTTAGGTTATAGGTTTAGGTTTTGGGATTTGAGAATAGGTTTAGGTTAAGGTTATAAGTTTAGGTTATAAGCTATTTGTTTAGGGAATTGAGAATAGGTTAAGGTTTAGGTTTAGGAAATCGGGTTCGGGTTTAGGTTCGGGTTTTCAAGTTTAGGTTTAGGTTTAGGTTAGGGAGTTGAGATTAGGATTAGGTGTAGGTTTAGGTTTAGGATTTGAGAATACATTTAGGTTTTAGGTTTAGGTTTAGGTTATAGGTTATAGGTTATAGGTTATAGGTTAAGGTTTAGGTTTTAGGTTTAGGTTAAGGTTAGGTTATAGGTTATAGGTTAAGGTTTTAGGTCATAGGTTAAGGTTTTAGGTCATAGGTTTTAGTTTAGGTTAAGATTATAGGTTTAGGTTTAGGTATAGGTTGTGGTTTAGGTTTAGGTTATAAGCTATAGGTTTAGGGAATTGAGAATATGTTAAGGTTTAGGTTTAGGAAATCGGGTTTGGGTTCGGGATCGGGTTTAGGTTTGGGTTTTCAAGTTTAGGTTTAGGGTTAGGTTAGGGAGTTGAGATTAGGATTCGGTGTAGGTTTAGGTTTAGGGATTTGAGAATACATTTAAGTTTTAAGTTTTAGTTTAGGATTTAGGTTAAGGTTTAGGTTTTAGGTTTAGGTTATAGGTTATAGGTCATAGGTTTTCGTTTAGGTTAAGGTTATAGGTTTAGGTTTAGGTTTAGGTTTAGGTTATAAGCTATAGGTTTTGGGAATTGAGAATTGGTTAAGGTTTTGGTTTAGAAATCGGGTTCGGGTTCGGGATCGGGTTTAGGATTGGGTTTTCAAGTTTAGGTTTAGGTTTAGGTTAGGGAGTTAAGATTAGGATTAGGTGTATGTTTAGGTTTAGGGATTTGAGAATACATTTAGGTTTTAGGTTTAGGTTTTGGGATTTAAGAATAAGTTTAGGTTAAGGTTATAAGTTTGGGTTAAAGTTGTAAGTATAGGTTATAGGTTTAGGTTAAGGTTATAAGTATAGGTTTTGGGATTTGAGAATAGGTTTAGGTTAAGGTTATAAGTATAGGTTTAGGTTATAGGTTAAGGTTTAGGTTTAGGTTATAAGTATATGTTTTGGGATTTGAGAATAGGTCTAGGTTAAGGTTATAAGTTTAGGTTAAGGTTGTAAGTATAAGTTATAGGTTTAGGTTTAGGTTATAAGTATAGCTTTTGGGATTTGAGAATAGGTTTAGGTTTAGGTTTAGGATATCGGGTTCGGGTCGGGATCGGGTGTTGGTTTGGGTTTTCAAGTTTAGGTTGAAGTTTAGGTTATGGAGTTGAGATTAAGATTAGGTGTAGGTTTAGGTTTAGGGATTTAACAATACATTTAGGTTTTAGGTTTAGGTTTAGGTTTTAGGTTTAGGTTTAGCTTATAAGTGTAGCTTATAGGTTTAGGTTATAGGTTAAGGTTTAGGGAATTGAGAATAGGTTATGGTTTAGGTTTAGGAAATCGTGTTCGGGTTCGGGGTTTAGGTTTGGGTTTTCATGTTTAGGTTTGAATTTTCAAGTTTAGGTTTAGGTTTAGGTTTAGGTTTAGGTTTAGGTTTGGGTTTTCAAGTTTAGGTTTAGGTTTAGGTTTAGGTTAAGGGTTTATGATTGATCTCGGGTTCGGGATCGGGTTTATGTTTAGGTTAGGGAGTTGAGATTAGGATTAGGTGTAAGTTTAGGTTTAGGGATTTGAGATTAGGATTAGGTGTAGGTTTAGGTTTAGGGATTTGAAAATATGTTTAGGTTTAAGTTTAGATTAGGGAGTTGAGATTAGGATTAGGTGTAGGTTTAGGTTTAGGGATTTGAGAATATGTTAAGGTTTAGGTTTAGGAAATCGGGTTCAGTTTACGTTTGGGTTTTAGGCTTAGGTTTTAGGTTTAGATTATAGTTAGGTTATAAGTATAGGTTATAGGTTTAAGTTAGGTTATGGGTTAAGGTTTAGGGAATTACGTTTAGGTTATAGGTTATAGGTTATAGTTAAGGGAATTAAGTTTAGGTTATAGGTTATAAGTTTAGGTTAAGGTTATAAGTTTAGGTTAAGGTTTAGGTTTAGGTTATAAGTATAGGTTTTAGGATTTGAGAATAGGTTTAGGTTAAGGTTATAAGTTTAGGTAAGTTTAGGTTATAGGTTAAGGTTGAGGTTTAGGTTTAGGTTATAGGTTTTAGGTTAAGGTTTAGGTTGGGTTTTAAGTTTAGGTTAAGGTTATATGTTTAGGTTATAAGTGTAGGTTATAAGTTTAGGTTTAAGGTTTAGAGAAACGAGAATAGGTGTAGGTTTAGGTTTAGGAAATCAGGTTCGGGTTTGTATTTAGGTTTGAGTTTTCAAGTTTAGGTTTAGGTTTAGGTTAAGGAGTTGAGATTAGGATTAAGTGTAGGTTTAGGTTTAGGGATTTGAAAATACATTTAGGTTTTAGGTTTAGGTTTAGGTAATAGGTTTAGGTTTAGGTTATAGGTTATAGCTTTAGGGAATTGAAAATAGGTTAAGATTTAGATTTAGGAAATCGGGTTCGGGTTCGGGATCGGGTTTAGGTTTGGGTTTTCAAGTTTAGGTTAGGGAGTTGAGATTAGGATTAGGTGTAGGTCTAGGTTTAGGGATTTGAGAATACGTTAAGGTTTAGGTTTAGGAAATCGGGTTCGAGTTCGGGATCGGGTTTACGCTTGGGTTTTAGGCTTAGGTTTAAGGTTTAGATTATAGTTAGGTTATAAGTGTAGGTTATTGGTTTAGGTTTAGGTTAGGTTATGGGTTAAGGTTTAGGGAATTGTGTTTAGGTTATAGGTTAAGGTTTAGGGAATTAAGTTTATGTTATAGGTTATAAGTTTAGGTTAAGGTTATAGGTTAAAGTTTAGGTTATAAGTTTAGGTTTTTGGATTTGAGAATAGGTTCAAGGTTAAGGTTATAACTTTAGGTTATAGGTTAAGGTTTAGGTTTAAGTTATAGAGGTTTAGGTTTTGGTTATAGGTTTTAGGTTAAGGATTAGGTTAGGTTTTGAGTTTAGGTTAAGGTTATAGGTTTAGGTTATAAATGTAGGTTATAGGTTTAGGTTTAGGTTAGGTTATAGGTTAAGGTTTAGAGAATTGAGAATAAGTGTAGGTTTAGGTTTAGGAAATCGTGTTCGGGTCCAGTTTAGGTTTGCGTTTTCAAGATTAGGTTTAGGTTTAGGTTAAGGAGTTGAGATTAGGATTAGGTGTAGGTTTAGGTTTAGGGATTTGAGAATACATTTAGGTTTTAGGTTTAGGTTTAGTTTATAGGTTTGGGTTATAGGTTTAGGTTTAGGTTATAAGTATAGATTATAGGTTATAGGTTAAGGTTTAGGTTATAGGTTAATGTTTAGATTTAGGTTATAGGTTTAGGTTTAGGTTTAGGTTTAGGTTAAGGTTTAGGTTTAGGTTATAGGTTTTGGGATTTGAGAATAGGTTTAGGTTAATGTTGTAGGTTATATGTTTAGGTTCTAGGTTTATGTTAATGTTGTAGGTTATAGGTTTAGGTTTAGGTTAAGGTTTAGGTTTAGGTTTAGGTTATAAGTTTTGGGATTTGAGAATAGGTTTAGGTTAATGTTGTAGGTTATAGGTTTAGGTTCTAGGTTTATGTTAATGTTGTAGGTTATAGGTTTAGGTTTAGGTTTAGGTTTAGGATTTGAGAATACATTTAGGTTTTAGGTTTAAGTTTAGGCTTTACGTTTAAGTTATAGGTTTAGGTTTAGGTTATAAGTGTAGGTTATAGGTTTAGGTTTAGGTTAGGTTTTAGATTTAGGTTTAGGGAATTGAGAATAGGTTAAGGTTTAGGTTTAGGAAATCAGGTTCGGGTTTTCAAGTTTAGGTTTAGGTTAAGGTTATAGGTTATAGGTTTTTGGTTAAGGTTTAGGTTATAGTTATAGGTTTTAGGATTTGAGAATAGGTTTAGGTTATAAGTATAAGTTTAAGTTTAGGAATTTGGGTTCGAGTTTAGGTTATATGTTCAGGTTTAGGTTATAGGTTAAGGTTTAGGGAATTGAGTTTAGGTTATAGGTTCAGGTTATAGGTTATAGGTTTAGGTTAAGGTTTAGGTTTAGGTTTAGGTTATAGGTTTTGGTATTTGAGAATAGGTTTATGTTATAAGTATAGGTTTAGGTTAGGTTGTAGGTTAAAGTTTAGGGAATTGAGTTTAGGTTATAGGTTATAGGTTTAGGTTGTAGTTATAGGTTTTAGGATTTGAGAATAGGTTTAGGTTATAAGTTAAGAGTGTGGTCCCTACAAATACAGATATAAACACGGCCCGTCCAAATGGCAAGGCCACTCTAATGTTGTACATAGGAAATAAACAATTTCATCATGGTCATAACAGCGGTTCCCACCTTCCATGGACCCCCGCTCAACAACCGAATAGCTCTGACATACATCCGGGTCTGCTCTAATAAATTCGAGCTAATACATAAACATGACTTGTCCAAATGGCCAGGCCACTCCAATGCTGTCCATAGGAAATGAGCAGCTTCATCATGGTCATAACAGCGGTTCCCACCTTTCAGGGACCCCTGCTCAACATCCAGATAGCTCCGACACACATCCGAGTCTGCTCCAACAAATTCAAGCTAATACATAAACACGGCCTGTCCAAATGGCCAGGCCACTCCAATGCTGTCCATAGAAAATAGATAGCTTCATCATGGTCATAACAATGGTTCTCACCTTCCAAGGACCCCGGTTCAACATTCGGATAGATCCGACGCACATCCAGGTCTGCTCCAACAAATTCGAGCTAATACATAAACACGGCCTGCCCAAATGGCCAGACCACTCCAATGCTATACATAGGAAATAGACAACTTCATCATGGACATAACAACGGTTCCCACCTTCCAGGGACCCCTGCTCAACATCCGGATAGCTCCGATGCACATACGGGTCTGCTCATTTAAATAAAATGGATTATCAAGATCATTTAAATAAAATCAAGTCCAATCAACAATCTGACCTGGAGAATTCTGTTAGCATTACTGACGACACCTTGAACCTTATTTAAATCCAAGTTGCAATCTGTGGCCACTGATGCTATTTGTCTTTCTGTGAAGTTGGATACAATTTCTGCATCAAACCCTGCAAAAGCAGCCCTAATGATAAAAAAATATATTTCTCGTAGTGAGTTATGTAATCAGGTGGAGGGAATTAGCAATAAGTCATAGATGAAAAGATGATTGCACTAAAAAATAACATTGAACTTAGCTAACTTACTAAAAGAAAAAAAAGTTATTAATTACAAGTGGATATACAAGTTAAAGTAAAATGTTACAGGTGAAAAATTATATTAAAATGTAAACCACAGAAACATAGCCTCTTACAATTTACCCAAATTCCAAAATACCTATAATTTTCCATATCATGATCAGAAAAGCTACTGATATGACAAATCGCCTTCCATACAAACCAAACAGTACATCTCCTGTACTCCATTTCAGTAAAAAGACAATAGAACAAAATTGATAAGCATAATCCAAACATGAAATATACGAACAGATCTACCACAAAATCAAACTACTTCAATGGAATGATTATAAGCATAAAGACCTACATACAATTTTTTCCACAAAGGCCAATATGAATATTCATATACAAACTGTAGAATCCATAAATATTAGTAGCTGCACTAGTAAAAATTTAACTATGATCTTAAGCTGAAACATTTCATTGGAAATTAATGTGAAAAGAAATATAGATTCTTAGTGAAGATAAAGAAGCCCCTGGGTGATTACCAAAACCATGTTGACTCACTTTCCATGTTAATGCACCATGCCCATAAAGGTCGAGGGTGTGAACAACCTAACCTATCCATTAGTCCTGATATTTCATTAGTTGAAAGCAAAACCACATCGAAAGCAAGTCCAATACTAATTCCAAGCATGCATGTCTGGCTAAAGATCCACAAGAGAGAGAAGCATACTAGATTAGCTCAACCAATAGCTATTAAAAACACAAATGAATCTCTAAAAATATTAAGTCAGCCCCATGTCTGGCTAAAGATCCACATTTGTGTATTATTTTCAAATAGACATTCGCCTATCCATGTTTTTTTTTTCCTTTATAATTCTTCAAGCCAGATAAGCTCTAGTTGATTATCTGGAGTTATTGTGTGCTTTGATTGGTTAGAGAGGACTCTAATTCAAGATTTTGCCCTTAGCATATAGATTTATTCTTTATTCTTTTTCTTTTTATGCTTTTTTCTTAAGACTATCTTCAACTGGATATTCAAAAGATTTTGGTAAACAGGAGAAACTTGGTTGAGTCAACTTTATAAAATCACATGTTTTTTTTTTTTTTTTTTTTACTGAAATTGTACTTGGTTACAAATTTTCTATTCATAGAATTATATTTTCCAATTTCCACTTCACACTTTCTTTTGTCCAACCAATCCAATTTAGACATGTTCCATTGGAAAGAGTTTGGTGACTAGTC
The DNA here is from genome assembly GCA_030180095.1 of Magnolia changhungtana. Taxonomy (NCBI): domain Eukaryota; kingdom Viridiplantae; phylum Streptophyta; class Magnoliopsida; order Magnoliales; family Magnoliaceae; genus Magnolia; species Magnolia changhungtana. The sequence goes on from JASAUF010000421.1 coordinate 5,577,620, forward strand.
TTATTTCTAACACATTGCCCCTGAAGAAAAGGCATATGAATGCACCAATTGGGAGTTCCTGATTTACCTGTCTAGGATAAGGCTTGGATGATGATGATTTAGGAACAGAATTTAATTTCACTATACAAACAGTTGAATTTCTACAAAATGCATGGAATCAAATGAATGATATAAATTAAAAGTCCAAAGATCTCTTTTATCTTTTGATTACTATGTTACAAAAATTAATAAGAAGGAAGAGAGGTAAAAGGCTAAAACCAAATATTCCTACATCAAAGGCAAACAAGAATGAAAAATGTTTACCTACTGGCCTAATCGAATCACATCACCAACATGCAACAGTGTAAACCTTTTTCTTGACCTGTTCAATGAAAAAGATGTATCCATTGGAAAAACCACATCTTTATTATAAACAAAACTCATAAAAATGAATCTCTCATTACTTTCTATATAAACACCCAAACCAGTTGCCATTACCAGGTGTAATAGCAAATAAATCATCATAATCATCATCATTACAATGAAAATTTCCCATATTTTGTAGCATCTTGTATACAAGAGCTAGTTAGTACCAGGACATTGCATTTCTGGACATAAAGCCCTTCGAAAAGGTTTATACACAAACATTATCCAAAAGCAAAGAGCTAGAACATGGTAAGCTGTTGCTCATTCAACATAACATGGCATGCATGGAAGCAGTTCAAAAATCACACTGATCTGATGATCTTAACCACCTGATTTCACATGATGAATTTAGACTACTGAATGTGTTCTTTCAACAGCCATTCAATGGCATTTGACAGTTAGGATTATCTGGTAAGTGTGATTTATGAATATGCTCCATCCATGGTCTAGTTCCCAAATCAAAATACAACTTTACCATGAGAATCAAAGGAAAAATCATTACAGACCAAAATCATGGAAAATCACCAAAACCTATTGTAAAATCAGCCGCAAAACACTCAAACAGATCGACGACCTCTCACAAATCACATAGGCAACACCATCCCCAATTCAAAACTATGCATGTCACCATGAAAACATGAAACCCAATTAAAGTTTCATAATAATCACCGAGTTTTGCCCCTGTTGTGACTCAGGATCCAGTGTGTGTCACCGTCCATGTAACGCCCTGAAAATCGTGGGTCGAGCAGGAGCTCAACTCCCCAGTTCCAACGCATCACTTATGCAACATAGATAATGATGATTAAATGTTGTCCATGTTAGTACATTAAACATGAATACGATTAAGCTAAATCAGCACATCATACTTCAGAGATGATTAGATTACGCAAGCGGAAGACTGTGATAGATATATAAAACACTTAAGTTGTTGTAAGTCTCCAGAGTGTGAATCATGATACCAGGTTAAATAATTACATGTATTATTTCAAGATATACAAAATAACGAGAGTGTAATGTCATCTATCCATATCCCTGTAGCCCCGATACGCAACTCCACGTCTACATAGACTCGCCAGAGAGTTGCATGTAGGAGAACTCCCCCTCGTCATCATAAAAGTCTGGCTCCGCTACGTAAGCATCACCATCATCTGCAACTACAACATGGTTTGCTTGGTATTTAAAACACCATCCTAGAATGTGGGAGTGAGTGATCAACTCAGTGGAGTTATAAGGCAAAGGTTAACATGTTATCAATTCAATCAAGTAGTAATGATAAAGTAATACAATCAAACATCCCTAAGTACTCTAGTTAATGCAAACATGATATGTATTAATTATGCATGCCCTCGCCTGCACTCCCTCTACGATCTTCCTCTTACAGTCGGGGCATGCACCCCTTCCTTTGAGCTCAACACTAACGCCAAAGGCACATGCAATACGGTGCATGAGTGTGATTACTGAGTTATTATTAGACTTTTTCATATAGCAGGTTTGGGAAGCTAAGATACCCCCTTTATATCCTTGACCCAAACAATGATCTATCTAGGGTCGTTAATCCTAGTTCATCACATAGGATAAGCAAGTTCGCGAGTTTACACCATGGGTTGCTACGAGAGGCTCGTCATCATCGGCGTAGGCTTAATTCACACTCAAGGTCACCCCACCAACGCCCTACCAACTGACAGTCTATTTTCAAAGGCTCATCACTGACCCGATTGGGGACCACAGCCAGGTTGCGCCGGGGTAGGCCTATTTCATACTCGAGGTCACTCCACCAATGCCCTACCAACTGGCAGTCTATTTTCGAAGGCTTGTCACCGACCCAATTAGGGACCATAGCCAGGCTGCGCCAGTGTAGGCCGACAGCTCGAATAAAGTATCTCATACCACCGTATTCGGCTCACGAGTTTGGGTTGCTTATTGGTCACTACGGGAAGGTTCGTCGCCCTACCGTAAGCTGACAACTCGACCACGGTGTCTCATACTACCATGTCTAGCTCATGAGTCTTAGCAGATCATGGTACCAAGGTTAAACAGGTCTTTACATTAGTAAGTTGGTATCTTAAATTCAAGTAGTAGTGTCCATATATGGTAAACACATAATAGGCCAATCGGTTTATTAGACAAGTTCGACTGGTACGAGTGTACGCCAAATTAATCGACATGGTACCACTGTTGACAACCATTGCACGCCTCGGATTCATCAAATATGTCTTGTATGGCGAAATAACCTCAACCACTAGTCGAGAATCATTACCGATTGCCTAGACTACATCGTGGCCCCAATCACACTTCAAACGATAGCATTTACAAGTGATAATCAATAACAGCATGTGACAACCAAATCTAAATATAAATCTTAGTTGAGCATTTCAACAAACATATAATACACATGTTATCTTACATAGGCATTTCATCCATACAACACATAGTAGTAAGATAGGTTACATAAAGGGAACTGTAATTATAGAGAAAGGGGATTGAGAATCCTATCTCAACACCCTTATTAAATACATTCCAACAAGCATTTCCTCATTCAGGCATTTTATCAAACACTTAGACTACACATTTCATCATACATGTATTAAACTAGTTATAACATATATCCTGGCAAGCCCTTTTACAAAGGAGTTGCCACATACACAATAAACATATATTCATAGTTAATAATCATGGCAATCACAAATTCAAATTCCATATTCATTCAGATATTTTTATAAGCACTTAGACTACACACTTCAACATACGCAACGTATGTTGGTTATAACAGGTGTTAGGGAAAATCCTTTTACCAAGGAGTTGTCACACGTATAACAACCATATATTCACGATGAATAATCATGGCAAGTACGAATCCAAATTCCATACTCATTCAATCATATCAACAAACACATAGAATACACTATATTCAACATAGTTCTTATATATGTGTAAAGCGCGGGAAATATCGTATCTAAGCATGTGATAGCAATCAAGTCAGTTATAAATCATTAACTGACATTGAAAGCCTTGAAAACCATAACCTAAACGTTTATAGTCTGCACCTTTCATCGGTAGACCCATAACGATCTCAGTTTAAACACTAAGTCCTCGCCTACGGCACAACGACAACGTATAACATGAAATAGGTTAGCTATTTCACTATTTACTCTATTTGAATCCCTAAAATAGATTAGAGTTAGGATTTGTTACCTAAAAATGGAATCAGAATCGCCGGTATAGCGATACAGTAGCGATAGTTAAGCACGTGGAGGGGTGTGATCGAATCCCAGGAACAAACTCTCACTCTCTCTCTGTTCTCCTTACTTTCTTCTCTTTTCTCTCTCTTCTCTCTCTTAGGGTTTGAAATTTGTATGGAATGGGAGAGAGAGGGTTTTAGGTCCTTATATAGGCCTAGAATCGATGGGAATGGCCCTAGGGCATGGTATACTTAGGTTATAGCTATAACTCATTCGACCCAATGGAGCGCATTTGGGGGCTACTTTTCTGTATACAGTCGGAAGTAAGTCCCCTAACATTAGATCTTGGTCAAGCTAAGTTTTTAGTCTGATCGGATTTACAGATCGACCGCGGGGGACCAGTTTCAACGGTCACCGGTACTCGATCAGGGCCACAAGTACACTAACGTATGTTGAAAATTTTCCCTGATCTGAGGGTATAGTTGGGTCAGATTCTGACGGTTTGAATCCTTAGATTTGGCCCACAAGCGAACGACTTAATTCACTTAAGTCTGAGTTCATTTTCTAAAGATATTCGCATTTTTCACACACTTCGCTCTGGGCTCAAGATGTGCGTTTTGACATATTATCTGGACTTGATTTCTTAGGTGGTTGTCAAGTCTAGTATGATGGTCATAACCGTATAGTTTCACGGTAATCGGACTTTCGACGCACGGTCCAGGTCCGATACGGAGTTTTAATGTACTCCCGAGAGTAACTGGGTTTTGAGATTGCTCCGAGGTCTTAAGGTAATGTTGAGTCAGCAATCTTAATGGTTTTGGGTCTTGCAGTTCATATAGAAAGTGGTTCAAGCCAAATCCTCCACTTATTTAGTTTAGTACTTAATTAAATTATGTCATAATTATGATAGAATAAGGTCCTAGGACATAATTACGTCCCTTTTGGAACTTTTAATTAGTATATTATTTTAATTATTTTTTTAGTAGTTCTTCATCAAGTTCACTTCGTGTTTACCAAATTTCATTAGATTTCCTATTGTAGAAAAATTCTAAAAATTCTAGAAGCAGCAGCTGTCCAAACTAATAATTTTCAAACAGTCATCACGTCAACATAGATTTAATTATATTAAAATTTTTATTATAATTTTCTCTTATTTTTATATGAAAATAGACTTATCAAGCTTCAATTTGGCTTATGAATCACCTAAATTGGATTTCTAACGAAGAAGATATGACTTTTTGAAGTTGATTGAAAAGTGTAAAAAATCTGTAGTGAGGGTGCACCAAAACTTGGTGCTCCGGCGGCGCGCCGCCGACCTGGCGGTGCCTCCGCCTGGGCGGGCCCCCACCGATCTGGCGGAGGCACCGCCCACCCGCTGTGTTGGTTTTGCCCCGTGATTTTTGAAACTGGCGTATCTTGTAAACCAGGTTGAGGTATTCGACATGCAATATATGATTTTGGGGTAGGAGAAGCTGATCTATCCAAATAAACTATTTATTTTATGATATTACATAATATTAATGGGTAAAAACTTATTTTATTTATATATTTACTATTTATAGTAAATTTTAGTTTAAGTATTGTTCTTCATCATTTAAACTTTTGGATTAATGTCTAATATAAAAGTACTTGAAAAATTTAAGACTAAGGTGGTGACAAGTGAGATTTTTGAAGGAAATGGGTTAAAAGGGATTTGAGGCTTTAGGATTTGAGTTCTGAGAAGTTAATATGGTGTTATGATCGACCCAGTGCCTAAGGACATCTATCTCCAGGTTGGAAAAAATCTGGGGCGTTACAGTCCACTGGGGCGCCCACATACTGAGTGGTCCAATTATCAGAACCATCCATTTTAAGAACTCTATGCTATACAGGCCACCATTGAACTAATTTCAACCATCACTATTGTAGATGAATTTAGAACAATAAAAAGAACTTCAATAGCTCGCATTCAGCTCTAAAACCATAGGTTACGATCCTTACTGAAGGGTGATTATGAAAGAATCACTTATTTATGATAGTAACTAGAATATGGTTGTTCAGACCATTCGACCATTTTAGCATGTGGGCCCCAATGGATGACAAAAAGAACCATCGAAAAAGGCAAAAATGAACTTATAATCAACAATTGGACTGGAGTCTTTTGTGAGCAGCAATCAAAATAGCCTAGCTCTGTGTGGCCACTCTGTTGTGCATATGGCATTTTCAAAGTTATATGTTGAAAAAAAAAACTAAAAATAAAATAAAATACATAAACATCATACTTGAGAATCCGAGATTTACAGCTAGTAAAAGGTCGAACTACAACAGAGTACCGGAGATCGAGAGAACGAACGGAGAGTGAGAGCTCATGGGAGATCGAGCAGAGAGGGAGAGGGAGCAGAGAGGAGAGAGGGAGAGAGAGGGAGAGGGGGAGAGAGAGAGAGAGAGAGAGAGAGAGAGAGAGAGAGAGAGAGAGAGAGAGAGAGAGAGAGAGAGGGCCGGAGAGCGAGCGGAGAGGGATATCGAGAGAGCGAGTAGAGAGGGAGACCTCGAGGGAGAGCGATCGAGAGAGAGAGAGGGAGTGAAGAGGGAGAGGGAGAGGGAGAGGCAGAGAGAGAGAGAGGGAGAGAGAGAGCGGAGATGGCGGAGAGCGAGTGGCGAGGGCCGAGAGAGAGAGAGAGAGAGAGAGAGAGAGAGAGAGAGAGAGAACGAGTAGAAAGGGAGATGGAGAGAGAGTTGGCGCAAATGAATTAGGGCAGCCTTTTTTTAAAAAAATTTTATAAGGCCCCAACCGATGGCTGATGGTCGGTGCTCTGTGGGCCCCACCATGATTTATGTGTTTCATCTATTCCATTCATCCATTTTTACAGATCATTTTATTGCTTGATCCTAAAACTTAGAGGGATATAAATCTTAGGTGGACCACACCACATGAAAACAATAGTGATTGGATATCACCTATTAAAATCCTCCTAAGGCCCACTATACTGTTTATTTGACATCTAATCTATTGATTAGGTCATACAGGTCCAGATGAAGATAAAAAACAAATACCAGCTTGATCTAAAACTTTTATGGCCCCCAAAATGTTTTTAATGGTTGACCCTTATTCAACACTGTTTCCTATAATGTGGTCCACTTGAGATTTGGATATACCACATTTTTGGACTCATACAGTAAAATGATCTGTAAAAAAAAATGGATGGCATGGATGAAACACATACATCATGGTGGGGCCCACATAGGGGAGTAGCCAATCCGTTCCCCCTTTTCTTATAGTGTGGACCCCACCACTGAAAACAACGGGAGGGTGATTCCCACTGTTGAAACTATCTTAAGACCCATCGTAATGTTTATTTGAAATCCAACTAGTTCAAAAGTTTTTAAAAAATGGTTTGTGGGGCCATACATCATGGTGGGGCCTACACAACACCAACCACCAACCATTGGATAGTCTAGGGGGAGTAGCCAATCTGTTTCCCTTAAATGTGATCCACATATCTGGACTGATCAGATTGTCCAAAAACGGTTAAAGGTTGTTCATAAAGGTTGATCAAATTATCTGTTAACATGGATGAATGGAGTTGATAAAATCAATAAATAACAGTGGACCCCATAGTTTACTCTGGTAAGGGTAACAAGTAACTCACCTAAATGTAGTAGAGAAGGGTTTCCTTAAAACATTCATAATCATATATTGGGTCTGCCTAAATGTGATTCACATATCCAACCCACTCATTATGTGTGTCCCACTTGGATGAGGGGTCAGACCAAGTTTCAACTGCATCCATGTCTGGATAAACCAAATACATTCACTGTGTCATTGCTAACTAGATATGGCAGGTAGGATGTAATGTGTGTTGAAACCCTTTTGGGGGTCACAAAAGTTTCGGATCAATATGAAATTTATTTTTCCTATTCATCCAAGTATTTGGACCACACCACATGAAATGGTGTTGATTGAATATCCAACATGAAAAACTTCTTGTGATTGAGCCAAAGTATGAGGCAGATTCAAAGTTCGAGTGGACCCCATAAAAAAAACAGTGGGAATTGAATGCCTACCATTAAAACCTTACTTTGGGTTGTAGAAGTCTTCAACCAAGCTAATATATATGTTTTCCCTTATTCCATGTTTGTATTAACTTATAAACAGGTTAGATCTCAAATAAACATCGCAGCGGGCCCTAAAAAGGTTTCAATAGTGGGTGTCACTATTCCACTCTTTTCTATGGTGGGTCCACTTGAACTTTGGATTTGCCCCGTCAGTTAGATGCATCATTCCATGGTGGGCCACGAGCTTAAAAATAAAGTCAATCCATGACTTGGGTGGGCCACACCACATACTATAGTTGAGAGGGTTACCCTCCCATTAAAACATTCATAATCATTTATTGGGCCCTCCTAGATGTGGTTCATAGATCCAGCCCATTCATTATGTGTGTCCCACTTGGATGAGGAGTCAGACCAAGTTTCATACACATCCAAAACTCATGTGGGCCCCACCAAATGCTTTTATATATTTTAGGGATGTCTTCACATAGTTTTAGATGTTATGGTCCACCTAAGTTTTGTATACGACTGATTTTTGGACTTAAAGGGGACACATCAAATGCATGGTGTTTATGTTCTACACACATCATGGTGAGGCGCATACAGATTAACCTCATGGGAAATTCCCATGAGGTGACCTTATAGTACTATTTCACTATTTAGGTAACTCCTTCATGGGTATTACTCTAACCATGTAGGGCCCACCTTGATATATTTTATGTATATCGATACCGTCCATATATTTTTCCATCATATTTTAGGATGTGATTTCAAATCATAAGAACTCCATAATCTCAGGTGGGCCATACCAATCAAAACAATGATGAATAACTATTAAAAACCTTTTGAAGGCCACAAAAGTTTTGGATCAATTTGATCTTTGTAGTTTACTTTCATCTAGATCTTCTTTACATTATCGAAAAGTTTGATTGCAAATAAACATTACTAAAACTTTACGATGGGCTCTTTATAATTTTTAATGGTAAGGTGCTATATTATCATTCTTTCCAGTGGTGTGTTCCACTTAAGATTTAAATCTACACAATTTTTTATACCCGACCCAAAAATGGGTTAGAGAAACATAGGGGCGGCAAGGATATACAACACATCATCAAAATCTTACTTTTGTTATATAACTTTTCAATTTTTCTTGTCAAAATACAAAATCTAGTTTTTTTTTTTTTTTTTTTTTTTTTTTTTTTTTTTAATATATAATTTTCCAATTTGTCAAAATTTTCACAATTTTGTTTAATTTCTTAAATTTTCTTTATCAAAATATCATTTTTTTAATCTCACTTTTGTTATATAACTTTTCAGCTTTTTCTTGTCAAAATACAAAATCTAGTTTTCTTTTTTTTATATATATATATATATATATATATATATATATATATATATATATATATATATATATATATATATATTTACAATTTGTTAATTTTTTCACAACTTTGTTTAATTTTTAAACTTTTCTTTTTAAAATTATCATTTTTTAAATCAAAATCTTGTTATATAACTTTTTAATTTTTCTTGTAAAAATACAAAATCTAGTTTTCTTTTTTAAAATATATATATTTTTACAATTTTTCAATTTTTTCACAATTTTATTTAATTTCTTATATTTTCTTTTTTAAAATATAATTTTTTATCAAAATCTTTTTTTTTTTTTTCAAAATTATCAACATTATTCAAAGTTCTTAATTTTTTTTTCCAAATCTAAATTTTTATAAAATCGAAAATTTTTATTTTTTTTTTCAAAATTCATAATTTTTTTATTCTTAATTTTCGACCTGAGCATTAGAGACGGTTTAGGACTATCTTTAATGCAAACGGTCTTTGACAGTCTCAGAAGGCCACTATAAGACGGGTAAAGACCGTCTCTAATGCAAACGGTCTTTGACAATCTTAAATTACCAGTAAAAGATAGCTAATGACCGTCTCTAATGCAGACCGTCCTTGACAGTCTCAGATTACCAGTAAAAGACGGCCAATGACCGTCTCTAATGCGGATGGTCATGGACCGTCTCAAATGACCGCATATAAGACGGTCAAAGATCGTCTTTTATTCTAGACGATCGATAGTCATTTTTTCTCCGCAGGTAACAACGGATTCTGACCATCTTAAATGATTTATGGACGTTCAGCATTTTAAGACAATATTAAGGACAGTTAAGAGCCATCTAAAATTTTAGAGAGGTTTACGACCATCTCTAAAGCGTCTTTAAACCAAGGAATTTTAGAGAAGGTCCACAACCGTTTCAAAATCGATATTTTTTTTTCCATTTTTCATGTAGTGACATTAAGCAGTATCATGTTCATAAAACCAAGATATAAATGGGGGAAAATATGCAATATTTGAGTCTCAACAGTGGGTTATTTTATTACTCTTGTGATAATGTTTGTAAGCATTGTATATAAGTTTTGTGATGATCCGTATGTGTAGTTTATGCATGTTTCATTCCCGAGATCATAGGGTTCTTGAAAGAACTTTTATTAGTGATTAGTTTATGTCACTGGAATAAATGCCCAATGAAATGGTACAATGTGTCGCATAGTTTGTGGCATGTCTTGTGATTAACTAACATATGAGAGTGTAAATTACCATTACAGTTTATATTAATGCTTTATGTACTTTCATGAGAGGGGCATATCTATCCTAACCTTATATTATAATCTGTGAGACCCAACCCGAGTTCGCATGTGTGCATGTGTGTGTGTGAGTATGCATCTTATTCATCATGGTCTCGCCGTCCTATCGGTCTAATCCTGACGACCCACGACCCATGGATAGTGTTTGCGGTCATCCTTGAGTTTGGTCATATAAACCCGACTCGGATTGACCTGAGGCCTATGCCATTGCGACCGCATCATCGCCACGGTTCCAACGCCACGTCTCGCGCATAAATCCGATATGTAGATCAAAAGTTATGTACATTTCATTATATGACCATTGATCATGTGACCCACTTAGGTAGAATACATGTGGACCACCATCACCCATGGCACAAGTCCCCATACACACTACACACACCACATAAATCCTATGAAAACACCACCCATCTCAACAAACACCACCCAAGCCTAGTCTAAAGGCCTAAACATTGTAATCTCCTCCCTATGGTAATAATGGATTCTCTTACAAGCCCATCATGTCTCTCTTTCTCTCTATTTATTCTCTCCCTCCCTCTCATTTCCCTCTATTACTGGAATTTTCAGCAACTTTCCTTCCATCTCCTTCTCTTCGCCAGCCCCTTCTCCCTCTAATCCCCCATCATCTAGCCCTTGGAACATGATCTCAACCATAGATCTATAACCCTTGGAGCTTAAGGAGCTTGGAGATAGGAAAATCTTGAAGATTCAAGGTGGATGATTCATAGGATTAGTCTCTTTCCTTTCCTCTTGCATGAACCTTTTTCATTTGATTGGGAGTATGTAGGACCCACCAATCAATGGTGGAGGTCCTACATGACTTCATGAGTGTGGTCAACAACCCACTTTATGCATACATGATTGCCATGATGGGGCTATTCTCTATGGACCCCATCATGAGATTTTCCTTTAATTTTTAGGTTTGTGGGTCATTTAGACCCTTGATCCTTGGTGGAGATGGCATCTCCACCATTGGATTTTGATTAGAAGATGCATACATGGGTAGATCTTGTAATCCCATCAATATAGTGGTATGTGTAGTGTGTGATGAAGGGAAGGGCCTCAATGTGGCGAAGCCCCTTCCCTTGTGGCCGATTCTTACTCTTCTTTTGTTGATATATTAATCTCAGATGTGTATAGCCCACCTTTTGGCCTGGAAGTATCCAAACCATCCAAAGAGAGTGGAAGCCCATGTCTGTCCACTCTATGAACAAATGTGTCCCATTTGCTCTTTTTGGACACATTCAATGAATTTTATGGTATGGATTAGGTCTGAATATTTGTGGGGCCCACTGAGGTGGACCACAACTCAAATTTCATGCGGTGATTTCTACTTATTTTGGTTCCTATGCTCATTTTATTTCATGTGCATGTTGCTACCTAGAAAATTTCTGGACAGATTTTGCTGGGCTTGGCCTTGAATTTGGGACTAATTGAGAGACCTTTTGTACCCATAAAATATACTTTTCTGAAAGGTGGGGATCTCATCTTGATGTCCCCCAAATTTCAGCCCCATATGACCTTCATTGGGGTCCAAAAGGTGTGGCCCAAGTGGGGTGAACAGTCTGAATTTTCTGCATTGTTCCAGCAACATTCCACCCTGGACAGGTTGGAATTCTGAAATTTATTAAAATACCTTTGGGTGTCTAAAAATTCTAAAAATTTACAGAGAGGTGGCCCACCCATGTTAGGATCCACCTACAAAATTTTGGGGCCAATGGACACCTGTACACACTATGGTGGTGGCTGGACCGGCCCATTACAATATGATGTCCAGATCATTCCGATTTTCAGGACAGATTGATTCCTTTAAATAAATTAAAATATTTTTAGATGTCTAAAAATTCTGAAATTTTGTGGAGGTGTGGTTAACCTATATTGAAACTCACATACCAAATTTCAGGTCCAATGGATACCTGTACACACCATGGCAAGGGCCGGACTGCCCCACCACGTTAGGATGTCCAGGTCTGTCCGATTTTCTAGACAGACTGTTTTGTTTAAATTAATTAAAATACTTAGAAATATTCAAAAATTCTAAAATTTTGCGGGAGTATGGCCCACCTATGGAAATATTACTTTATAAAATTTTAGACCTAATGGACATTCGAGCTGACCATGGTGTGGCCTGCAAATTGTGTCAGTTTTGGGCCAAATACCCGGGCCCGTAGGACTACCCACCATAGGATGCCCCTACCTTGGGCTGCTGGGCCTGCATTCCAACGGCATGGCCCACTTGAATATATGTGTTGTGTTTTTTTCCTCTCATCCAGTGGGGCCCACAGTGATGTGTGTGGGCCATCAGAGAAATAAATATACTATAAATAAATTTTATTGAGTTTCCAGCAAGCCTAGATAGTGGGTGGGCTGGAATTTCAGCATTTGGCCCAAGGTTGCTACCCACAAATGTATATTTTGGGACAGCATGACCCACCATATTTGGGGACATTATTACACATCTTGCCGTATCTTGATTGAATTTTTGGGCTTAATTAGTACACTCTTAAGGCCTACCTTAAATGGATTTTATTAGAACAATATTCATAGTTGGCTGTTGGGTTTCCTAGGCCCAATGTCTTGAAACTTCTTTGATAGACCCCTGACCTTTGGGCCTATATTTAATACGTTATTTTGATGGGTTTTATCGGCCAAAATACTCAGGTAGTTGGGCCCTTGCTTGCCCATTAAAGTAAACCATACTTGGGTCGAGATGTGAGGCCCAACTTATTTTAAATATAAGGATCACCCACATGTTAGAATAATGGGCTGCCCATTAGGCCCACCACAATGAGTGGACTCATGATCTTTATGGTTGGGCCCAACCTTGCTTGAGGGCCCACCATATTGCCTATGTGTTGGGCTTTGAGTATAAGCCCACTAGGCCATGGATTGCCTTAGGCCTTGGATCTTAGTTCATGTTCGAGTAGTGGCGGGCGTGAGACTCGAACCGAGTTTGCATGTGTGCATGTGTGTGTGTGTGAGTATGCATCTTATCCATCATGGTCTCGCGGTCCTACCGGTCGAATCCCGGTGACCCACAACCCTTGGATAGTGTTTGCGGTCATCCTTGAGTTCGGTCATGTAGACCTGACTCGGATTGACCCAAGACCTATGCCATTGTGACCGAATCATTGCCATGGTTCCAACGCCTCGTCTCGCGCATAAATCTGATATGTACATCAAAAGTTGTGTATATTTCATTATATGACCATTGATCATGTGGCCCACTTAAGTGGAATGCATGTAGACCACCATCACCCATGGCACAAGTCCTCATACACACTACACACACCACCTAAATCTCTATAACTCACACTACCAAGACCTCACACACCACCCACACCTAACCTACCCTAGCAAACATTGTTTATATCACCATAGGTTATGATTACTTCCTTTAAAAAGCTTTTTCCTCTCATTTCTCTCTCTCTTCTCTTCTTCTCTAGAAATTTCCCTCCATTTCTCCTGCCCATTTTTCTCTATTTTTCCAGCCACCTTCCCCCTTAATCCCCCACCATCTAACCCTTGAAACCCCATCTCCACCATTGATCCATCTTCCTTGGTGCTAAAGGACCTTAGTGTGGAAGTTTGGTGGTCATCATTAATGTGGGTGACTATTCTTTTGTTGAATTCCTTTATTTTTCTTAATCTTATTATTTCTTCATGGATGGATCATATGAGACACACCAATTCATGGTGGGGATCCCATTTGATCCCATGGATGTGGCCCTTTGGCCCATTTTACATGCATGTCATGATCCATGATAGGGCCATTCTCCATGGACCCCATCATAATGTATGTAATGATTCACTCCATCTTAAGGTCATCTAGACCTTAAGGATCATGTTGGGATGGCATCCCAACAATCCATAGCAGTTATAGATCATGCATGTAGTGATTTTATGTTGCATGCACAATCAATATAGTTGTATGGGTATGATTCATTCTTGGGAGGGCCCATTAGTGGCGGGGCCCTACTCCCATGGCCGAATTACCTTCTTTTCTTCTTCTATCTTCTCTGATGTATGAATGATGATGTGTGTGTGGCCCATTTAGTGGGCCTAGGATGTCCTAAAATAAATAAAAATAAAAATCCAAAAAGGTAGGATGCCCTTACCACCCAACTCCATGATCTTTGGACACCTTAATCAATGCATGTAAGTGTCCTAGTCTTAGTCTGTGATCTAAATATATGTGGGGCCCACTGAGGAAGGCTACACACCCTTTTTTTTATGGCTGAGATTATTGAGATATAGGCTGATGTGTCCAGCCATGTATTGCTGTCTAGAAATTTCTGGACAGATTTTTTGTTGGACTTGGTCTTGAATTTGGGACTGATTGGGGGACCTTTTGTACCCATCAAATATACTTTTCTGAAAGGTAGGGATCTCATCTTGAAGTCCCTCAAATTTCAGCCCGATCTGACCTTCATTAGGGTCCCAAAGGTGTGATCCAAGTGAGGTGGATAGTTTGGATTTTCTGCACTGTTCCAGCAACATTCCACCCTGGATAGGTTGGAATTCCAAAATTTATTAAAATACTTTTGGGTGTCTAAAAATTATGAAAATTTACAGAGAAGTGGTCCACTCATGTTAGGACCCACCTAAAATATTTTGGGGCCAATGGACACCTGTACACACCATGGTAGTGGACCGGCCCATTACAATATGGTGTCCAGATCAGTCCGATTTTCAGCACATATTGATTTCTTTAAATAAAGTAAAATAGTTTTAGATGTCTAAAAATTTTGAAATTTTGTGTAGTTGTTTTTCACCTATGGTGGGACTTATCAACTAAATTGTAGGGCCAATGGACCTCTGTGCACACCGTGCAGAGGGCCGGACTGGCCCACCTCGTTGGGACGTCTAGGTTTGTCTGATTTTTTGAACAAACTGTCTTGTCTAAATTAATTAAAATATATAAGAATATTCAAAAATTTTGAAATTTTGTGGGGGTGTGGGCTACCTATGGAAGTGTCACTCTATAAAATTTCAGCCCCAACTGGCCCCATTTGGGTAACCAAAAGAATGGGCCAAGATGGTTGGACTGCCAGATTTTTCTATTGTGCAGTCTAACAATATGCCTTGATAAAAACTATAATTCAAAAATGTTTTCTCTGATGGTGGGCCACCTTTTTGGGTTTCCTTTTATTGTACATATGATGAGGGACCTTGGCCCTCAATTCTTAGAGTTTTAGAGGCCTTGGACCCACTCCAATGGAGTGCCCAAATTTAGGACAACAACATGTTATAATTATGCTTGGCCTTTGGGCTGAAATTTCGGAGAGTGGGGCCCACCACATTGTGAAGAATCTTAGAGATAATAATTTATACTTTTAGTTCCTTAAATGTTGGGCTTAATAAATGCACTGTTAAGGCCCACCATAGTTGAATTTAATTGGGTCCATGAATGCGGCTAGTTGTTGAACTCTTTAGGCCCAATTGGGCTAGAACTTTCCAGATAGGCCCATTAAACTCTTGGGCCATTTTTACCATATTATTATATTGGATTAGTGGACCGGATTACACAAGTATATGGGCCCTTGGTTGCCCACCAAATCAACTTTATACTTGGGCCGGGTTGTAGGCCCAACTTACTTGACTAAGAGCATGACCTTTGCCCATGTGATTTGAGCAATGGGCTGCCCACTAGGCCACCACAATATATGGGAATAGTGGCCTTTATGTTGGGCCCTAACCTTTCTCCTATGGGCCTATAGTGGTATATATGGGTTGAGTTATGTGTGTTTCCCTTGGACCCATATTTTGGATAGGCCTTGGGCCGCCTTTCTAAAGCCCAACATGAATATATGTGGTATGTAATGACTACCCATTTCTTATTTCTAATATTGTGTGGGCCTTGGGCCTTGATCCATGATCAATTAGAGATGGGCTACCTCTTGGGGACCAATTGTGGTTGGATGTCCACATTGGTGGCCCTAAGGTAGACCCATGGGCTTCTATGGGTGGTTAAAGGTCCACCATAGACCCTTGCTAAGCTCGTTCATCTTTTTAGGCCCATATCATTGTTCTCCTTAGTCTTGTGGGCTACCCCAGGCATATGGGCTCTCACTAGAGGTTGTATTCCTTATGAGAAATTGGTTAAGTGCTTAGACCCTTCATGGTTAGGTAGAGAGATCATCTTCACCTCATTGACATCCCTATTCATCTTCATGGCCCACTCCCATACACATCATATGCATGCTTGGTCGAGGTATGATTGGTCATAGTTGTGTCATTGTGTAGGACATATTAGTATCTCCCCGAGAGATGGATGCTTGATATTGATGCATGGGTGATTGTGTGATTCATGCATCTGACATTGCATAGCTTATGGATATCCGTCATTACTTCATTAGGGCCTTGCCTCCACAGGGGTATTCGTGGATGGCCATATGTGTGGACATTAGAAATATTAATTGAGCATACCAGGTGCATAGAATTCTGAAAAGGCCAAGCTATATGTCCTAGAGGGGAGGTGAATAGGACTATGCCAAATTAAAAATAAAATCAGCGGAATAAAATTAATCAATATCCGTACAATTATAAATCAATTATCAATGCTGAAATCAAATCACCTTAATACATAAGTATTGAGAGATTGATACAAATTCAGTTCTAAGGACAACCTTACACCATAATAAACAAGGGCTTATGGTAGGACAACCTTATTTCTAGAACATCTTTTGGATCAAGAACTCAATTTTAATAGAGATAAATGAATAGCAGAGAATTAAATGCAGAAATGTAGATCTAATTTATTACAACAATCTCCACACTTGGTTGAAATGTAAATTATTACAACATTCATATTCACATGTACATTCCACACAATTGAATGATAAAAGATATGAGAATTAAGCAAGCATTCAATCCACAAGATAAAGAGTTATAGTGGTTCGCCTGTGTGTACACCAACTGTTCTTCAACAGCCACACGGAATGCTACTTCACTCCTAATATCCTCACACAGGGGATATTAGCATTCACTATCAAATAGGTTTTCATAGGTTCACCCAAAACCTTTACAATTATGTCTTTTTAACTTGGGCTTACACAATTAAAAAACCCACACTTCTGAGTTTTCTGGCTTTCCTCAGATAACTCCACAATTTGAGATTTTTCTGGCGAATCCTAAACAAAAACCAAAAAGGAATGGAATTTACAGAATTGTAAAATACCTAGATTTCTCCTATTGTAGCTGCCCGAAAGAACCAATTGGAGTAGATGTTCGAATATAGAAGTTTAATGTCCACGGCAGAGCCGCAAACACCAGTTGTGAGGTCTAATTAAGAGAGGAGACTCATGGTCCAATACTCACCCTCCTTACATTATCTACTGCTGATAGATAATGGTGAACCAAAGTGTTTTAAAGAGGCATTATAATCAGATACACGGGTTAAGTGGGAGTAGGTCATGGATGATGAGATGGACTCTCTCGAGTCAAATCGTACATGGGAGCTAGCCACTCTATCTAAGAGTAAGAAAGCTCTTCATAACAAGTGAGTTTACAGACTGAAGGAGGAGCACGATGGTTTAAAATGCTACAAGGCCAGATTGGTTGTGAAAGAGTTCCAACAAAAGGCAGGTATTGACTTCACTGAAATATTTTCACCAGTGGTGAAAATGTCTACGATTCGCATGGTCTTGAGTATAGTGGTTATAGAGGACTTACATCTATAGCAACTAGATGTTAAGACAACCCTTCTTCATGGGGACCTTAGGATACGTGACATCAGGAAAGAAGAAC
Organism: Magnolia changhungtana; assembly: GCA_030180095.1. NCBI lineage: Eukaryota > Viridiplantae > Streptophyta > Magnoliopsida > Magnoliales > Magnoliaceae > Magnolia > Magnolia changhungtana. The sequence goes on from JASAUF010000421.1 coordinate 5,595,634, forward strand.
AAGGTGTGTAGACTGAAGAAGAGTCTATATAACCTAAAGCAGGCCCGAAGGCAGTGGTACAAGAAGTTCGACAGTTTCATGTCAGGAAACAGTTTTAGGAGATGTCATGTAAACCACTGTTGCTATTTGAAGAAGTTTGATACGTCATATATCATCCTTCTTCTGTACGTTGATGATATGCTTGTGGTCAGATCAAGCATGAAGGATATCTCAAATCTTAAAAGACAACTGTTTAGAGAATTTTCCATGAAGGATTTAGGAGCTGCAAAACAAATCCTAGGCATGAGGATAAAATGTGATAGGGACAACAGGAAATTAGTTTTGTCACAGGCAGAGTACATAGCCAAGGTACTTGATCGATTCAGTATGAGAGGTGCTAAGCCGGATAGTACTCCATTAGCCAATCACTTCTAGCTTTTTAAGGAGCAAGGTGTAAAGACGCAAGGAACGAGACTACATAGATAAAGTCTCATACGCATCAGCTATTGGGAGTCTCATGTATGCTATAGCGAGCACGAGACCAAATATTGCTCAAGCAGTAGGAGTTGTTAGCAAGTTCATGAACTACCCAGGGAAGGAGCATTAGGAAGCTGTGAAGTGGATCGTCAGATACCTGGTAGGTACTATGAATGTAGGGCTGTGTTATGGAGGATCAAAAATCAAGCTACGATATTATGTAGATTCAGATTTGGTAGAAGATATTAATAACAGAAAAGCACTATAGGGTATGTCTTTACTCTGGGTAGTGCTGCAGTCAGTTGGGTCTCTCAGTTATAGAAGATCATATCTATCAGTACAATGGAAACAGAATATGTTACACCTATAGAAGCATACAAGGAGATGGTGTGGATGCAATGTTTCATGGAAGAGTTGGGAAAGAACCAAGCATATTGCAAGCTGTACAGTGACAGTCAGATTGCAATACACTTGGCTAAGAATTCAGTCTTTCATTCAAGGACTAAACATATTGACATCAGCTATCACTTCATACGTTCGTTACTGAATGATGGATCGATTGCTCTGGAGAAGATTCATACAAGTGAGAATCTTGCGGATATGCTGACCAAGGCGGTCACACGGGAGAAGCTGAAGCTCTGTTCAGCTTTGATTGGTCTTCAAGCTTGAATATGGGGAGGTGGCGCACTCCGGATGTAGAAGACGAAGGTTTATGGCAATGTGTATCCAAGTGGGGGATTGTTGAAATGTGAAGCCACATCTAGACAGTGCTGCTCGACTAATCGAGGGTTCGCTCGACTCAAAGTCCAGCGAGCAAAAGTTATTTTTAGTCCGTGGTGCTCAACCAGTCGAGGCCCATGCTCAACCAGTCGAGTATCCTGCTCGACCAATCGAGGACCTCTCTTGACTAGTCAAGGTTACGAAGAATCTGCGCGGATATGGTGTGGACTGCGTAAATTTGAGGCGGTTTCGTAAGAGTGCAAAAGGGAAGTTGCCTAAACTATAAATAGGGGTCCCTAAGGCTTTTATAGAGTATGCTAAGGTGTATGTAAAGGGTTTTTTTCTATATGTCCAAGGGGAAGAGGTTAGTATATTGCTTGTAATCTCATTTTTCTTTATAGTGGAAGTTTGCACCCGTGGTTTTTTACCCTTGTTGGGATTTTTCCACGTATATTCTATCTTGTGGTTTGTTTGGTATGCTTTGATTCTATCTCTAGATTCTGTTTCTTCTTGTTTATCGTTTGTGGGTGAGACCGGAGATTGGATCTCGATTCATTGCGTTATTGGCGTGATGCGCAACAAAACCAATTCAAAATGACACTACCAAAGCTTTCTATTTTCACCATCACACCAAAGTATATAATGATGCTTATACAATCACAAGAAAGAAATTCTATAATCCAACTTAGTCATTATACAGTACTGATAGGTATTGATGATCCAGTGGGCCACCATGTGGGTAGGTTATATGCCACGAACGGTGGCGATTAGACAGCTCTGGCCATCCAGCCACCGTTTTCGCTGATTGATGTGGGCCATTGCTCTAACCATTCCTTTTGAAACCCTAATCCCTTTTCTTTTGGAACATGGCCTGGCCGAATAGATCAACAGTTCTGATCACCACACGTATATAATGTAGTAAGGAAACTGCATAATAGCAACTCTCTTAAGAACCTAGGAATGATGTATCCACATGGCTAAAACTAAAAGATTCAAACCACTCAGACTCGAATAGTTCAGTCCTGAGTAAGAGTCATGACTCGCTCTAGTCGGGGCTGAATCGATCGACTCCTTCGATTCTTCATACCACTCTCATGCCCTATCAACGGTCGATCAAAGCTAGTTTCGATCGTCTCACCCACATCGATTGTCACAGTGGTAGAATCCGCTCGATGAATGGTTGGCAACTGAATATCCGTCGCTTCGCTGCCACTATCTTCATATACTTCTCTTTGCAATGAAATCTCTTGGAGTTGGAGTGCATTTTCTAGGTTCCACAAGACATCGCCTATCATAGGCCTGTCCTTGCCATGTTCAGCCAAACATCTCTCCACTATCTCCCAATACTTCCTTAGAGAATTCGAATTGATCTGATCCACGATCCTCGGATCAACGATCTCCTTCAGCGACCCGTTCTTCAGCTTATGCATGGCCCATTCTTCTAAATTCACCTTCTCCCTTGAATGAGAGAAATCTATGATAGGCTGAGCACATAGGACTTCAAGAAGCACGATGCCAAGTGAATATATATCGGATTTTACGGTCAGCTGGCGTCTCTGAAAATACTCTGGATCAAGATATCCATAGGTGCCTTTGATGTCTGTGCTTACATGGGTCTCATCAATGGAAGGCCCCAGCTTTGACAGCCCGAAATCTGCCACCTTGGCTGAGTAGTCCTCATCAAGCAAGATGTTCACCAACTTCACGTCGCGGTGTATGATCACATGCGGCCAGCCCGTGTGAAGGTAGTGTAGGCCCCTTGCAGTGCCAATGCAGATCTCCAGTCTCCGTTTCCATGACAAACATGGCAAATCGGAGCCGTAGAGATGTTTCTTCAGTGGACCATTCTCCATGTACTCATAAACTAATATCATTTCTGACTGTTCGTTGCAGTACCCAATCAGCGAAACGAGATGCCGGTGGCGGAATCTTGATAAGAACATGATCTCCGTCTGAAATTCTGAGAAGCCTTGTTGGGACATTGTCATTCCATGCCTCTTCACGGCAACTTTCGTGCCATCTTGGAGCACCCCTTTGTAGACCTTGCCGAAACTGCCTGCCCCAATAATGGAATTCTCATTGAAATTGTTTGTTGCCAGTTTAATTTCTGCGAAAGGGATCAGCAGTCTGCAGTTCATATTCGCAGGCCCAGCTTCCTTCAGTTTCTGCAACTTCTGACGTTTGAACACCATTAAAAGCGAGGCGGCCGATAAGATAATCATGGTGCCAATGGCGATCGAACCGATGAGAATGCCGATGGCAATCTTCTTAGGCCTGCTGCTTTGTGAATTTGAATTTACTGTAACATGTCTATCAAAACTACCTGCTGAATTGTTTATCTTCATGATCTCCAATCCATTCAATATGGCATTGATTTTTTCAGGATCACTCATATTTGAAGGGCCGACGCTTATGCTTATGACTCCCGAACTGTCGGGACCCGCAATGAAGTCTAGGTAGAAAGGGGATGCGAGCATCCGGCCAGTAAAATAAAATGGATGAAGATCTTCATATGCGATTGAATCATGTATATAGACATTAAAGTACAGCTGACCAGCCCACTGGCTAACGATGTCGCAGAAATGCATCCGAACAAGGTAATGGAATCCAACTGTTGCAGGGAATTTCCAAGTGATATTGTTCATTTTTTGGGGCCTATCCATCTCACGGGCTGTATTGTAGATGTAATCCGGTGCGATCTCCTGGCTCGGCCCACCACTCCAGTGCTTTATCCGGCCGCTGAAACCAACGGCCTTGGTGGAAGAACTCTGTTGAAGATACTGATCATCGGGGATCCAATTTCTCCACAGTGTGTCATTAAAAGGTGTTATGCGAGAACCGCCCACATTGATCCGATGAATGGTTTCTAATCCCTGTGCAGACAAGCCTTTGAATTTGGGTTTTATCTGAGGTATGAATGGTGCAGAATCACTTATCAGGCCGTCAGGTGCGGAGAAAACTTCGATGGCATTTACAAAGGCTATAGGCAGTGTTGAATTGCTGGAAGGGGTGAATAAAATTCTGAGTTTTGATGTGTTGATGTTGATGATATACTCTTTTAGGAATTGGGTTTTGTTCAGGACACCAAAATCTTTCAATAGAGAGAACCCGAGAGTGGAAACGTCGAAAATGGTGGAGCTGAGATTGTAGTTTGGATTGGAGAAAGGGAAGAAATGGAAGCGTACCAGATGGGTGCCTTTGCTTTCGATGTCAAATTCGTAGGAAGATGGTGTAGTGAAGATTCTTGCAGTGTGGTAGAGAGGAGATGAATCTGAAGATGGGTTTGGATCTTTGATTGAGATCTTTGAGCCTGTGAAGAGGACGAGTGAATTGGAGCTGGAATCTCCTGTGAAATCTCGGCCGTCGATTGTTGTGCTGTTGTTTGATCCGCAGAGGATAAGGTGGTTAGTTGAAGGAGTGAAAGCTGATGAGAGGGAATGAAGGGAGCAGAACAAAACGAGAACTGGAAGAAGAAGCTGTTTCTCCATTGATGAGAGAGAGAGAGAGAGAGAGAGAGAGAGAGATTTTCTGAGACTTTTGCAGACAGATAAAGAGAAATTTACAACTGTACGACCCAGTTAAGACCCATTTACGTTTGTAAGCCCACTTCTTTTTACCTTTCAAGAATAAGCCCCATACGTACGGACGGCTTCCCAAAGGTCGAAAATGCCCCTGCTTTTCCTTCCGCGAGAGGATCGGCTGGTGCTCGAAGACGAGCGCTGACGCTCCTCGAACTCCCACTCTTACGAACGGTTCAAAAGACATCAAAGTTACATGGGGCCCATAGTTATGTATTTATTATATCCACAACGTTCATCCATATTTCAAGATAATTTCGGAGCATTATCGAAAAAAAAAAAAAAATCATACCCAAAGATCAACTGGACCACACCACAAAGAGTAGCAGGAAAATTGATTTTCACGGTTAAAAATTTTGTAGGCCCACCATAACATTTATTTTCCATCCAATCTATTCATAAGGTCACAAAGACCTGTATGAAGAGGAAAAACAAATTTCATAATGATCCAAAACTTCTGCGACCCCAAAAAGGGTTTCAATGGTAGACGTTCAATCCTCCACTGGCTTTTACCGTGTGATCCACTTGATAGCTAAATATGTCTTATTTTTCGTCTCAAGACTTAAAACGAGTTCGCCAAATAGATGGACGGTTTGGATATAACACATACTTCATAAAAGTTCCCACAAAAAGCAGTGGGGATTACAAAAGGAGAAAAAAAAAAAGCCATGAACCTATCGCTACGGATTATAACCGTAGCCATAACTGCAACCCATGCTTTTTCGATATGTCCTTTGCTATGTATCAAAGGTCTTTCAATATGTATCGAACGTCTTTCAATATGATCGAAAAAGGCACAAAACTGTCCAACGAGTCTGCATATAAAATCCTGCAATTTTTAATACATATTGAAGTATATTTAAGATGTATCGAAGCTATAGCTACGGATTGTAGCCGTAGCCATAACTATAGTTCGTAAAAGTCTATGCAATTTATTTTTTAAAATTTTACATGGAGAACTTTATTCTACCTACAATTTTCTCTAATACATATTTATATAAATATGTATATATAAGCATATAAAAAAAATTCTCTTTTTTTTTCATTTCTTTCATTATTCATTTAACAAGAATATCTTTTAAACCAAAATTAGTTACTTGACGTACCATATATGATTTTGGGGTAGGAAAAACTACTTTAGCCAACTAACCTTGTTATTTTCCAAGATTCAATCAGGTCGATGGTCGAAAATCCATTTCATTCACTTTGCAGACAATTTCAATCAGTTTGCAATCAATTTCATTTATTTCATTTACTTTGCGATCAATTCCATGTATTTCATGGTCAATCCTGACGATTCCCCTTCACTTCACGGTCAATTCCATGCATTTCACGGTCATTTTCGGTGATTCCGTTTAGATTCACGGTCATTTCCATGCACTTCATGGTCAATTTCCTTAACTTCACAGTCATTTCCATGCATTTCACGGTTAATTCGCTTCACTTCAGTGTCATTTCTATGCATTTCACGGCCATTTCCAGTGATTCCGTTTAGATTCATGGTCATTTCCATGCACTTCACGGTCAATTCCCTTCACTTCACGGTCATTTCCATGCATTTCACAGTCAATTCGCATCACTTCAGTGTCATTTCTATGCATTTCACGGTCATTTTCGGTGATTTTGTTTAGATTTATGGTCATTTCCATGTACTTCACAGTCAGTTCCCTTCACTTCACAGTCATTTCCATGCATTTCACGGTCAAATCGCTTCACTGCACGATCATTTCCATGCATTTCATGGTCATTTTCGTCGATTTCGTTTAGATTCACGGTCATTTCCATGCACTTCACAGTCAATTGCCTTCACTTCACGGTCATTTCCACGCATTTCATGGTCAATTCACTTCACTTCACTGTCATTTCCATACATTTCATGGTCATTTCCGGCGATTTCGTTTAGATTCACGGTCATTTTCATGCACTTCATGTCAATTCCCTTCACTTCATGGTCATTTCCATGCATTTCATGGTCAATTCGCTTCACTTCACGGTCATTTCCACACATTTCATGGTCATTTCTGGCGATTTTATTTAAATTCACAGTCATTTTCATGCAGTTCACAGTCAATTCCCTTCACTTCACGGTCATTTCCATGTATTTCACGGTTAATTCGCTTCACTTCAGTGTCATTTCTATGCATTTCACGGTCATTTCCGGCGATTCCGTTTAGATTCCCAATCATTTCCGTGCACTTCACGGTCAATTCCCTTCAATTCACTGTCATTTTCATGCATTTCACGGTCAATTCGCTTCACTTCAGTGTCATTTCTATGCATTTCACAGTCACTTCCGGCGATTCCATTTAGATTCACGGTCATTTTCATGTACTTCACAGTCAATTCCCTTCACTTCACGGTTATTTCCATGCATTTCACAGTCCATTCGCTTCACTTTATGGTCATTTTCACGCATTTTACGGTCATTTCCGGTGATTCTGTTTAGATTCACGGTCATTTCCATGTACTTCACGGTCAATTCCCTTCACTTCACGGTCATTTCCATGCATTTCATGGTCAATCTGCTTCACTGCACGGTCATTTCCATGCATTTCGCGGTCATTTTCGACGATTTCATTTAGATTCACGGTCATTTCCAGGCACTTCACGGTCAATTGCCTTCACTTCACGGTCATTTCCACGCATTTCACGGTCAATTCGCTTCACTTGACGGTCATTTTCATGCATTTCACAGTCATTTTTGGCGATTCCATTTAGATTCACGGTCATTTCCATACAGTTCACGGTCATTTCCCTTCACTTCACGGTCATTTCCACACATTTCACGGTCAATTCACTTCACTTCACGGTCATTTCCATGCATTTCACGGTCATTTTCGGAGATTCTGTTTAGATTCACGGTCATTTCCATGCACTTCGCGGTCAATTCCCTTCACTTCACGGTCATTTCCATGCATTTCACGGTCAATTTGCTTCACTTCACAGTCATTTCCACGCATTTCACAGTCATTTTCGGCGATTCCATTTAAATTCACAATCATTTCCATGCACTTCACAGTTATTTTCATGCATTTCACGGTCAATTTGCTTCACTTCAGTGTCATTTCTATGCAGTCTATGGTCATTTTCGGCGATTCCGTTTAGATTCATGGTCATTTCCTTGGACTTCACGGTCATTTCCATGCATTTCACGATCAATTCGCCTCACTTCAGTGTCATTTCTATGCATTTTCGGCGATTTCGTTTATATTCACGGTCATTTCCATGTACTTCATGGTCAATTCCCTTCATTTCATAGTCATTTCCATGCATTTCACGGTCAATTCGCTTCACTTTACGGTCATTTCCAAGCATTTCACGGTCATTTCCGGCGATTTCATTTAGATTCACGGTCATTTCCATGTACTTCACAATCAATTCCCTTCACTTCATGGTCATTTTCATGCATTTCACAGTCAATTCGCTTAACTGCACAGTCATTTTCATGCATTTCGTGGTCATTTCTAGCAATTCCGTTTAGATTCACGGTCATTTCTATGCACTTCGCGGTCAATTGCCTTCACTTCACGGTCAATTCACTTCACTTCACGGGAATTTCCTTGCATTTCACAGTCATTTCCGGCAATTTCGTTTAGATTCACGGTCATTTCCATGCACTTCACAGTCAATTCCCTTCACTTCACGATCATTCCACACATTTGATGACCGTGAATTTAAACAGAATCGTCGGAAATGACCGTGAAATGCGTGGAAATGACCGTGAAGTGAAGTGAATTGACCGTGAAATGCATGGAAATGAACGTGAAGTAAAGGGAATTGACCATGAAGTGCATGGAAATGATCGTGAATCTAAACAGAATCGTCGAAAATGACCATAAAATGCATGGAAATGGCCACAAAGTGAAGCGAAATGACCGTGAAATATGTGGAAATGACCGTGAAGTGAAGGGAATTGACCATGAAGTGCATGGAAATGACCGTGAATCTAAACGAAATCTTCGAAAATTACCATGAAATGCATGAAAATAACCGTGAGGTGAAGCGAATTGACTGTGAAACGCATGAAAATGACCGTGAAGTGAAAGCAATTAACCATGAAGTGCATGGAAATGACCATGAATCTAAACGAAATCGCCGAAAATGACCACAAAATGATTGGAAATGACCGTGCAGTGAAACGAACTGACCATGAAATGCATGGAAATGACCGTGAAGTGAAAGGAATTGACCGTGAAGTACATGGAAATGACCGTGAATCTAAAAGGAATCGCTGAAAATGACCGTGAAATGCATTGAAATGACACTGAAGTGAAGCAAATTGACCGTAAAATGCATGAAAATGACCGTGAAGTGCATGGAAATGACCATGAATCTAAACAGAATCGCCGGAAATGATCGTGAAATGCATAGAATTAAATGACACTGAAGTGAAGTGAATTGCCCGTGAAATGTATGGAAATGACCGTGAAGTGAAGGGAATTGACCGTGAAGTGCATGGAAATGACCGTGAATCTAAATGGAATCGCCGGAAATGATCGTGAAATGCGGAATTGACCGTGAAGTGAAGGGGAATCGCTGAGATTGATCGTGAAATGCATGGAATTGATCGCGAAGTAAATGAAATTGATCACAAACTGATTGAAATTGTCTGGGAAGTGAATGAAATGGATTTTGACCATCGACCTGATTAAATCTTAGAAAATAACAAGGTTATTTGGCTACAGTAGCTTCTCCTACCCCAAAATCATATATGTTATGTCAAGTAACTAATTTTGGTTTAGAAGATATTCTTGTTAAATGAATAAAGAAAGAAATGAAGAGAGAGAGAGAGAGAGAGAGAGAGAGAGAGAGAGAGAGAGAGTTTTATATGATTATATATACATATTTATATAAATATATATTAGAGAAAATTGTAGGTAGAATAAAGTTCTCCATGTAAAATAATAATAATAATAATAATAAATTGCATAGACTTTTACGGACTACAGTTATGGCTATGGCTATAATCCGTAGCTATAGCTTTGATACATATCGAATACACTTTGATATGTATCGAAAATTATAGGATTTTTTAAGCAAACTCGCTGGACTATTTTGGACCTTTTTCGATCATATCTAAAGACCTTCGATACATATCGAAGTACATATCGAATGACCTTCGAAACATAGCAAAGGACACATCGAAAAAGCATGGGTTGCGGTTATGGCTACCGTTATAATCCGTAGCCATAGGTTCATGGCTCTTTTTTTCTGATTGTAATCTCCACCGCTTTTTGTGTGTCCTTTTATGAGGTATATGTTATATCCAAACCGTCCATCTATTTAGCGAACTCCTATTAGGCCTTAAGACGAAATATAAGACAGATTTAGCTATCAAGTGGACCACACCGTAATAGGCAGTGGAGGATTGAATGTCTACCATTGAAACCCTTTTAGGGGTTGCAGAAGTTTTGGATCGTTATGAAATTTGTTTTTCCTCTTCATACAGGTCTTTGTGGCCTTATGAATAGATTGGATGGAAAATAAGTGTTATGGTGGGCCTTACAAAATTTTTAACGGTGAAAATCAATTTTCCTACTGATCTTTGTGGTGTGGTCTAGTTGATCTTTAGGTATGATTTTTTATATATATAAAGCTCTGAAATGATCTCGAAATATGGATGAACGGTGTGGATATAATGAATGCATCACTGTGGGGGCATGTAACTTTGATATCTTTTGAACTGTTCGTACATCTCGGAGTTCGAGGAGCGTCAGCGCTCGTCTTCGAGCACCAGCCGATCCTCCTGCGGAATGAAACGGAGGGGCATTTTCGACCTTTAGGAAGCCGTCCGTACGTATGGGCTTATTCTTGAAAGGTAAAAAGAAGAGTGCGTACAGATGTAAATGTGCCTTAACTGGGTCGTACAGGTGTCAATTTCTCACAGAACGACGAAAGAGAGATTCTTCGAAGGGAAGAAGGGCGACACCCAAGCTGTGTAAAACATCCAGGATCTCTGGGGCCTAACATATTTTCTATGTAAATCCACTCCGTCCATCGGGTGAGAAACATTATCTTATCCGTAGGAAAAAAGGATAAAACTGATAAAATATTTAATGGGCCACACTAACGGAAAAAATGTATAACAGTTAATAAAACCTCTTATGTTCACAAGGTGTGGCCCTCTTGATATTTGGATGAGGATGATATTTGTATTTTCACTTCATATTGGTGATTTAAACCTGATTAATGGGTTTGATGAAAACTAGCCATCATGGAGGCCCGGCACATGAACCTATGGTTGGCATGCCATCCCATTGTTAACTATTCTACAACCCACCTAAGTTATGCATCGAGCTGATATTTTCCCCCAGATCCTGTAATCGAGGATAGAACCTGACGGACGGTTGGATTTTAAAAATACAACATGGTGGGCCCCACAAGCCTGGGTGTTTAACACGCTACTTGAAGCAGGTGTTGTAGAGATTCCATTCGCATTATGGGTGCATGATTATGTCAGATACTTTATGATGGAGTTATTTGATACTCTGGTGAATGGGGATGGTTAATACGCAGGCACTCACACACCGGAAACGTGGGATATATTACTCAAATTACTCTTCCCAATTTGTGGGAACCTTACCATAAAATTAGATTCGTGGAACAATCTTAACCTCTGATTGGCCTACGTTCGTTTTGCTTGATTTGGACCGTTGGCTGTATTTCATCCAAATGTCCAATAACTGTCCACCAATCAATTATTATATTATCAAATTAGTACAATTTTCTAGGTTTGATGCATGCAAAATCACTATTTTGGCAGTTTAATTTGAGTTATTTAGATGCCATGTATAATATTTACAAGTGCACGTGTATCAACCACACCATGTGCCAGAGGATTAAAGTTCTTCTCTATCTTATCTTGGAACTTTTGACTTTTGACCATTAGGACGGCTTGTCGGTTGTGCATGCGTCTCACGATCATGTGGACGAGGACCGTCCAAGTTGTGGGTCCATTTCTGAGTACCCTAAAATCACTCTGATCAACCGATCTTTACTGTCTGATTCGTTGTTTCAAACAGCTGATCTTTTCCTTTCCAATAGATACTGACCATCGGTCAGTGTAAGGTTTGGCTATTGAGATTTTTGCAATTTGTTCCATGGACGACGATCGGGTCCATGATTTAGATGGTCTGGATTGATGTGCATGCATGTCACGTGTAGTAGATGGGTTATACAATTCAATGAATTGTAGCCAACGTACACTGCAGGAGAGCCATTTATCCTTTGGCGTGCAAGGGAAGGCTTCTTTAGTGGGATGCAGGAACCATGTGGCCTTCCATATGAAAAAGGACTTAAAAGTCTCTCCTGAAAAGGACCGTATGTTTTTTAGAAAAAATTGGAGTTTTTTTTTTTTTTTTTTTCTTTTTTTAAGGCTTGTGTTATCTCATTTTCTGATTTGGATTTAGTTTTAGTTTCACCTCGAAAAGTAGATGAGAAATTTTTATCTTTATACTAGAATCCTCCCCCTATTATTTGTATTGGAAATCAATAGCATGTCTTAGGTGCAACCTCGCACGCGACCATAGTTGAGGCGTGATACAATGCAGTGTGTCATTGATTGAACACCATTTGTTTTCTCCGCATAGATGATATATATATCATGATCATGCACATGTGGATAAAGAGCCTTCTCTATATGGTAACTCATTTTCTCCAAAATATATATATATATATATATATATAATAACAAATAAATAAATAAAGAATCTATCTCCTTTAATTCTTTCTCTAAGTTTTTTCTATCAAAACTTCTTTGGGCAATCCTGCATGAGTAACTTGTGTTCGTGTGGTTGAGATTGCGAGTGCACCTGATCGAATCCATTCTTTTTTAAGGAGAGTTGTTTGTATTCTCAGGAGCAAAATTGTTGGAACCTAATGCATCATGGATCTTCTTATAGAGAGTTTTCCTTTAAGACAACAACTGTAACATGCCTTAACTTTTTAGATTACTTTTTATCATTTCTAATTTTGTTTTTATTTGATTTTTCTGTTATATCTCTGTATTTTAGAATCAACAATTTAAAGATACATTTCTTCTCAAAGTCTCGATTGCTATGGCAACCACTTCTAAGAATCCAAGAATCGAGAACTTTGATGGGAAGAATTTCAAGAGATTGTAATAGAAAATGGAGTTTTACCTCACAACTCTTAAGCTGATATATGTAATCGATGATCTTACCTCATCCATTAAGGCAAATGAACTAGCAACATCCTTCGAACAATCTAATTGGAAGAATGATAACTATCTATGTTGAACTTACATTATTAATTCTATGATTCATGACAACTATGATATTTATTGTCATCTCTCAATGGCCAAGGATATGTGGGATCATCTTGAAAAGAAGTTTGGAAGGGAGGATGTGGGGAAGAAAAAATATGTAGTCAATCACTCCATTGATTTTAAGATGTCTAATGATAAGTCTGTAGTAAATCGGCATGTGGGCAATGTGGGCCTGGAACAAGCTCCTCCCTACCAAAATCGGCATGTTTATCTGAAAAATCATGCACGATGCTGTCCCTGTCAATGCGGCTGTCAGAAAGTCTGGCATTCATCTCGCTTCTATGTGTGAATGCTGTAGCGAAAATCTTTTCCCCACTACGGACTCAAGCCTCCCATCGTCCCTAGTTGTCCACGACCCCCTCCACGCTCGTCATCAGGTTGATCAAAGATCGCCCTAGCCGCAACACCTGTCTCCAATTCTGGTCGGTCCGGGAGGTCTAGACACTACTCTCCCAGCAACTGACACCAATCCAAACGCCAGTCTCCTTAACTTTCAGAAGGAGTTTGCAGACCATCTTTTCTGCTTCGGGTCCACAGCCACCGTCATCTGGGCCCCCTTTCATCGCATCTTTGATGTTCCCCTCATCCCCTCTCACACCATTCACCAGCACATAACGTTTTGGGCCTTTAGGGCCTCCCGCTCTCCCCACCTGAAGCTTCTTCTTGGTATTGCTCCTGCGCTGATTTGTTGGGAATTATGGCTTAGCAGAAACGCCTCCCGCTTCAATGGCATCAGTATATCCGCTCGTCGGATCATCTCCCGGGCCTCCTTGTGGCTTCAGGAATTGAGCAGCCCTCAGCCTGCCAGTTTTTCTCCCTCTCTCCCACCTTCCTCTGCTTTGGCTTCCCCTCCCGGTTCATCAGAGTAACTGGCGCGACCTTAGCTAGTTACTTGGAGAAGACCTAGCCCAGGGAGGGTCAAATTGAACGTTGACGGTTCGTCTCGAGGTAATCCAGGCGAGAGTGGTGGTGGGGGTGTCTGTAGGGACTCTCAGGGCCGGTTCCTCTTTGCTTTTCATAGATACTATGGAAATACAACGAACACGATTGCGGAGGCCCAGGTGATGCTTGACTGCATCATTCTTTACAGCAAATTGGGTTTTTCTAGCATTGACGTAGAATCTGACTCGAAGTTAGTTGTGGACACCACTGTTGTCCCCTCTAGGCATTGCAATATTTGGTACAGGATGGGGGCTGTCCACTATTTCAGCCGATCCCTTGACATCTCTTTCAGCCACATCTTCCGCGAGGGAAATGCTGTGGCGGATGCGTTGGGAAGAGTGGCTAGTGAAGGCTGCTCTAATTCCTTCTTTTGCCTCTCTTCGGACTTACCTCGGCGTGTTAAGGGGTCTCTAGTCCTTGACAAGGCAGGACTGGGAAATCTCAGAGTTCGAGCCTTTCAGTCTCCGTCGAGTGTGTTTTGTTTCCGTCCGTTGTTTGTCCATGTGTGCAGTCTCGTATATGATAGGCGAGCTCTGTTGCTTTTTGTTGGAGCCTGCCCGAAGGCCCTGTATAGCTCCTTTTTTCATTCAATGAAAGGTTGTTTTTGAAAAAAAAAAAAGAAAAAAAAGAAAGAGAACTATTTAAAAAAAAAAAAAAAAGTCTGTAGTAAATCAAGTACATGATTTATAAAAGATAGCTCATAAAGTCTCTTCTAAAAGTATAGTGATTGATAAAGATTTCCAAGCTATTGTAAAATTTGAAAAACTTTCACCATCTTGAAAGGAGTATTAAAATTCTCTAAAACATAAGACAAATGATATAAGTTTGGATGATCCCATCCTTTGTATATGGATTGAAGAAGAGATAAGAAACCATGATAAACATTGCCTAAAATTAGAATTTCTAACGTACACCTTGTTGAGAATAATTGAAAATGGCAAGATAATTGAAGGTCTGGTCCACTAAAGAAAAAGCACACACACATGGACAAAAAAATTTTAAAAATTAACGAAAATAATAAGAAGAATGAAGGGTGTTATGTATGTGAGAAAAAAAAATGATCACTTTACAAAGGAATGCAGATTCCATAAAAGTGACAAGAATGAGAAAGATCATGCTCAAGTCGCTAAGGAGTTTGTAGGGGTCATCACTGAAGTTCTCATCACTTGTAATACACATGAGTTTTGTATAGACACAGGAGCCACCAAGTACCATTGCTACGACCTACATGCAGTTTCTTCCTATGAGAAGGTATAGGATGTTAAGAATGTTTTCGTGGGGAATTCGTCCAATGCAAAGGTCATTAGCATGTGAAAGGTGAACCTAAAGCTTACATCTGGAAATGTATTAAATCTTTTGGACGTGCTGCTTATACCAGACTTTTAGAAGAATCTTGTATCTGGTTCTACTCTTGAAAAGAATGGATTTTAGTTAGTATTTGAATTTGGGAAATGTATAATATCAAAAAATAATACATTGGTCGGAAAATGTTATGTATGTGAAGGGTTGTATAAACTTAGTGTTATGAATGCCAATGGTAGTAACTCTTCTACTTATTCAATTGAGTCTCTTAATATGCGGTGTATTAAACTAGGTCATGTGAATTATCATTTTCTTGAAAATATAATTTATATGGGGTTTATTCTTAAAATTGAAAGAGAAAATCAAAATAAATGTGAAATCCGTGTACAATCTAAGCATTTCAGAAAGTTGTTCAAATGAGTTGAAAGGAACAATTAAGTCCTATATTTGATTCACGGTGACTCCTCATCAAACTTGTCATTGCGGCTCAAAGTGATTTTCCAAGTGACCCGGTCGTACATATTGTACCCTTTCACGCCATCACCATAGCCCACAAAGGTAATTTTCTTCGACATTTGGTCTAGCTTATCTATCTCAATTGATGGTACATGAGAGTAAGCATTGCAAACAAAAACCTGCAACTGTGAGTAATTGACATCATGACCACTCCATACTTCTTTTGAAATCTTACAATTTATCAACGTACATGGGGATCGATTCAACAGGTAACAAGTTGTGTTAACGGCCTTAGTCCATAACTCCTCCCCCAATCCAGCATTACTCAACATGCTTCAGGCTCTCTCCAAGAGAATCCGATTCATTTGTTCCGCCACACCATTCTGGTCAAGTGTGTGCCTCATTATATTATTCCTCATAATCCATTCATTGTTACATAACTGGTTGAATTCCTTTGAAGTGAATTTACCTCTATTGTTTGTCCTTAGAACTTTCAGTTTCTATCATGTCTACTTCTCAACCATCACCTTTCACACTTTGAACGTGACGAATACATCGGAATTATTTTTTAGAAAATAAACCCACACTTTTCTGTAGTAGTAATCGATGAATGAGACAAAAAATGATGACCCCCAACAAAAACTATGGGCGAAGGGCTCCATACATCTAAATGCACATACTAAAGCACCCTCTTACATACTTTCCAGTTATAAAAGTTAGCTGTGATTGTTTACCATATATACAATGTTCATGTAACACCCATACTTTTTAGTACTCGGGTGTTATTATAAAAACCCAACTTGGTGTAAACATGGATCTAGCCTCCTTAAATATCCAACTTCATACTAATCTGAACCTAACTATCAAGTATAATCGTTATCCATAGATTGAACCATCCCTCCATTGAATTTCAAGTAAGACTAGTACATCATCTAGGATCTCAATCTTCTTTAATAGTGGAATGAACCATCCATCGTCAATAACAAACCCCTGGTCATCAAACCCGCCATTCATTATGCCGCAATAACTAAGATTTATAATCCACACTCAATCATCACCTTAACACTTTAAGTAAAACATACGATCAGCTATAAATTCTAACTTAGATCAAACTAGAAAACTCTACTATCGATAATCAAGCCATGAAGCCATCCAACTGTTGGATCGCTTAACATCACTATTTAAAATCCCTAATTTCATACGATAGGTACTCTTGAATGAATGCAATCGTCATGGAATTGGTGGCACAGATCACTAAATCCATCTATTGTTATGCTCACATCACTCAATATAGAAACCCAGCACTGACCATCATAATCAAGTTATTTGACCATTGAATCCACCACTAATTATCCTTTAAACAAATCCCAAAAACCTTGTACTCCAGTGTGAATTAGACTTGAAATAAATCCAATCATTGGAAAACACTCAAATCACTTAGTGTGGCCCACCTGAACATTGGATTTGCCTCATCTTTGGTCAAAGGCCTCAAACGGGAGTTCCAAAGTGAATGAGTGGATTGGATCTCACTAAACATCATAGTGGACCCCACTTTTAACTTGAGTACACATGGACATTACATGCACTCGATGTGCACCAACGTCGAGTCGGGTCAAATCGGGTTTGAACCGACGGTTTTCCAAAGAAGGAAAACCTTCTTCCTTTCTCAATTTTCCTGCTAAAGCTGTTTAAACCTATTGGTTTTATGCATGATCTGTGGCCCACCTGTCACGCCTCAAACTCGGAAACCGGGCTCACAAAATTCTCAATCGCCAAACCTGGTGCCAACAGCCTTCGTAGTACCCCATTCTCAACTCCCAGCGTCCATACACCGAATTCTGATCATGGGATCCTACAAGGAGGATTTTCCAATGTACATTTAACTCGTAATAAGTATAACCACAAGTTTACCCAAATCACAAAGGCAACATCATCATCACATATCCACTAATATAATCGTTTGAGTGCAATGTAAAAAGAGAAATACATAAATCAAAAATCAAGCTTCAGAAGACCGTTGTACGCTCCAAGCTTAACACTGCTGCAACCTAACATCACCTACACGCATCTATCGTGTATAAGCTTATAGAAAGATTAGAGGGTGATGTAAGTGTGTGCACAAGGTAAGTGTCAAGTATTCAATGCAATGTCATATCATCTTATAATACCAGAAATACTGGTAATCCATAAATTGTACAATATCGGAATAAGCAGAAATACTGACAAGATCATGAATCATACGATAACAGAGTAAGCGAAAATATGGACAAGTCCATGAGTCATTCAATATCAGAATACGTAATATAGAACAGGCATGCAAATGAGGAGTCGTAAAGAGCCAAATATCAAATGTCGAGGATACGATGCAATATGCAATTCCTGATGAGTTCACGAATAGCGTCAGCCGTATCTAGACCATATAAATGCAGAAACACCGTAACCCAGAATGTTATATGCTGCGAATGTAATGCAATATGCGATGCGAATGGAATGACCATGCTGGAGTGTGAAGTCGGGATGATAGTACATAGTATCGCAGGCTATAGGGTCTATCACAAGGGACTTCTATCCAAACCAGTCTCATACCTTAATTTGGATAGTCAGACTCAATGTGGTAAACTCTTGATCTCAGGTTAGTCGCGTGCCCAACCGAAATCCTAGCCATTGCGAAGGTACACATAACAAATAGGTACACACCACCAGCCCGAGTGGATAGTGAATGAATGAATGAATGAGTATGCAACTCCTGCTCAATAAGTCGACATATCAGTACGGTTCCTCTCTAGGATCATCATCGGGGTCTATTACACTCAACGCCAACTTGCCGCCCCTCTCCGAGCGCACAACTAGGTAAGTGGAAGAGACCTCACTATCCGCCTACCAATATCGGGCCCGACTCATCAATAGCGAACCCATTCCTCAAGCTGGTCAAACTCAACCTAGACATTGCCCCCTCACTCAGGCGGGTAAGGTCACACCCCCTATCAACCGACCACGACACAGTGGAAGACGCGGCCTACTGGTATACGGCCCTCATACGCTCATATATATCCACTCGGTCTCGACGTTGGGGCGTCTCCTAACCATGGAGGTTTAGAAATTTTCACCCAGGGACATCTATGGCGCCCATATGCTAGAACCAAACATTTTCGGTGTCCCATCTGGCCATCCACGATATGCCTGTGGAGGCTACGGTCCTGATATCGCTAGGGCATACAGTAATCATATCACAAAATGCGTAATGCATGAGTCATACATCAATCCTACACATGTTGTGCACTCATGTGAGATAGCCTCCACCTATCAAGGAGTCTCATATTAACCTATCCAATGACATATGCAATGGTCAATCACATCTCATAACAAACATGCAGATGATACGTATGGGTATGTATTATGATGCTATGCTGTCACATACTCATAATCGGTATTAATAACCGACATCAACAATCAACCTCGACAATGTGGACGTTTAACCAACATTGCCCCCAAGGAATGACCCACATAGAGCCTAACATATAGTGGACTCATGGCCTCATACAAGGGCCAAATATACAACACCATGAGTCTCACTCAATAACTTAATACACATCACGATGAGCCTTTCATATGGGCCTAACATACATCACAATGGGCTACATCACCTGGCCCTCAAATGCATCACAATGGGCCTCATCACATTGGGCCTTAAACATGGGCTGAATACACATCATAACAGGCCTCAAATATGGGCCGCATATACATCACATTGGGCCTCAAACACGGACCGAATGCACATCACCCAGGCCGAATACACATCACAATGGGCCTCAACTACGGGTCGTATATACATCATATAGGTCTCGACAATCGGCCTTGATAATTGGAATCAGCCTCGACAATCGAAATCGGCCTCAACAATCAGAATCACAATAATCAGAATCGAGATCGGCCTCAATAATCGAAATCGACACTCGGAATCGGCCTCGATAATCAAAATCGGCCTCGACAATCAGAATCGGTCTCGATACTCGGCTTCGACAATCGGAATTATTCGTCCTAGACAGTCGGCCTCGACAATCGGAATCAGCCTCGATACTCGGCCTTGACAATCGGAATCGTCCTATACAATCGGCCTCGACAATCAGAATCGACCTCTATACTCGACCTCGACAATCGGAATCGATCGATAATCAAAATCGGCAATTCAGTCACGTAAACCTAAATCGGTCACGACAATTGGAATCGGCAATCGGTCACGATACTCGGGATCGATCGATATCAGGATCGACAAATCGGTCATGTCAATCGGAATCGGTAATCGGTCACGACAATCGAGATCGATCGATAATCGACAATCGGCCACGACAAATCAAAATCGGCCATTGACCTCGACAATTGGCCTAACAAAGAGCCTAGGGGAAGGTCACAATGTGGACATTAAACCATCATTGCCCATCAATGTGGCCATTAAACCATCATTGCTCCCAAGGCATGGCCCCTCATAACCATCATTACATACATCATGGAGTAATCACACATCGCAATGGACCTCATATACATCACGTTCAGTCCCATACAAAGGCCTCACATACGTCTCATAGGGCCTCACTCGTGGCCCTATATTCATTACATTAGGCCTCAACCCATGGGACGTCAAATACATCAAGTGGATCGCATCCACGGGCCGCACCAATGGGCCTCATATATATCGAGTCGGCCATGTCACATGGGCCACACCAATGGGCCTCATATACATCAAGTGGAAGGTATTCACAGGCCACACCAATGGGCTTATATACATCAAATTGGCCATGCACAGCTAGCAGGTGGGCCTCATGAATCTTAAAATGGGCCCCACCAGCCGGATATACAACGCATACATTACGATGGATCCCATGGCTGGACCATATAGATGAAACACATATATCATGTGGAATTGCACTACAATGGGCCTTATGTACGCCTTATTGGGCCTCGACCCATGAGCCTTGAATACATCATAATGGGCCTCATAACATGGGTTTCATATATATCAAAGTGGGCCTTAGTGGGCGGGCCACAAATACATTAAGATGGGCCTCAACAATGGCCTTAAAATAATCTCCAAAATGGTTGGACGGTTTGGATGAAACTCATGCATCATGGTAGGTCCCATAGGGATGGAAGGCATAAATAAATCACATACTCCATGGTGGAGGTCCACATTGATGAAAGGTGTGGACACAATACATACATAAGTGGGTCCTAAGTAGGACCCACCTTAATGTTTATTTCCAACCCTAGGGCCCAACATAATGTTTATTTTCCATCCAAAATGTTCATAGGTGTTCACTCCCCAAGTATAGGGTTGTGATGTAGTAATAAACTCGGTAAGACCGAGGTCGAATCCACAGGGACTGAAACCTGTACGCTTTCTAAAAATAACCAGATCTAGAACTAGGCTAAGATGAATTCTAAATCAGATGAATTTTGAGGAATAATGGTGAAATAATTAAACTAAAACTGAAGAGAAATTCAAAGAAGAAACGCTAGGGTGCCAAGGATCCACTTGTAGAGATCAGGGAGAACTACACTTGATTCATAAAAATCCACTGAACTTCCTTTGATGTAATTTTGAAAAGATGAAAAGTATATGAATTAGAATGGATTCCATCACCAAACTATGCCCAGGAGACAAAGCAAACAACAGAATTAAACTAATTACCAACCAATCAATGTATGAAGGTTAGGAAGGGTACCGACATCCAACCATGCCCAGGAGACGATGGTGAACAACAGGGCTTCCTGACGTCATAAACATAAGAGAAAAAGAACATGCTCAAAGCCATTGCAGACCCATTGTAATTTCAGTCACAACAGACCATTAAAGACTGAAAACATTCCTTTAATAAAATTAAATTAAAATCCATTCAGTTTAAACATGAATCAAGCCGTAGAGATCTTCCCATCACGTGACAAGCTTCACCTCTTGGCCCTAGCCAAGAGGTTAGCCCGACATGATCGGTCTAAATCTCTCAAAGAAAGAAAAGAATAAAACAAACAAATAAAATAAAATAAACTACTCTTCTCTCCCTGGCTCTGGATCTCGAATTCTCTGGCTCTGAATGCCTTTCCCACGTCCAAAACTCCCCTTTTATAGCTGCTGGATGGCTGGAATCGGTGGCAGAGTCGTAGAAGGACTCGGAGTACAAATTTTCACAGCCGTGATCGGTGGGCCCCATAGAGGTGTTTTCTGGAAAATCCACCCCGTCCATTGGATTCAGGACGAAATTTCAGTCAAGAATGAGTAGTTTTGAAGGTCCATTTGCACGGCCCACAGAAGAAATCACTAAAAGATCAATTTTGAACGTCACAAAGCAGTCCGTTTGTGGCCTCTGTATCACGCACGTGTGTACGCATGGGAGTGAAATATCACCATGGTTTTGAAGCTCTCGAACCCATCACACGATGGACGGTTCAGATCGGCCGGACAGGTGACGTGTGGGGCCCATAAACCATCGCAAAAATCGGCAGTGTCCGTTCGTTTCGCTGACGCGGACGCGGATCTCGTTCCGCTGTGATAATGGTGGGGCCCATTCCGTTGGTTATATGGAAAATCCACTCCGTCCATTGCACAGAGGAGCGAATTCCGGTTGGGAAGGGTGGATTTTGAATCCAAAACGTGGTGGCCCATGAGATCTTCCTTCAGCCATTGCTATTGTGTTCAACGGTAAAAATCGCGTGCTCGCGTGCGTGGCCAAAAAATGAAAGCTAGGTAAGGGTCACACCACACCTTTGGATCGAATGGACGGTTTATATTATTGAAATAAGAAGTGGGTGGGGCCCACTACTCAACCTGAGAGCGACGAGCAGCTGTCCGCTCGGACATTTCCATGTGGGGAGACGGATCGGGTCGGCCAGCGGCCGACCGATTCGGCCGGTGCGGTGCTTGCGGAGTGCACCGTGCATACACTCGCACGCCCCCCTTGTGGGGTCCACCATGATGTATATGTGAAAATGCACTCCGATCCACCCATTTCCCCATCCGATTTAAGACGCCGAAAATGAACTTGAAGTATATCCGGATATCAGGCGGGCCCCGAGGAGAGATTTGTGGGCTGATCTGTCCGTTGGGCGGCTTCCACAAGGATCCAACGGCCAAAATTCAATGTGTACGGTTAATTTATGACTCTCATCCCATGTATGAAGTCTCGTGTCGAACGGATGGTGGGAACCCTGTGATCTTGCATTTTGTCTGACTTTCAGGCCACTTGAGCTTCAGTTTCTTGATTTTCTCGGGTCTTTGGCGTGTAATTCCGTTGATCTTCATTATTGGTCTCGGGTCCGTCCCTTGCTCGGTGAATTGAATATCAAATCCACACTTTTAGTACAAATTTCAGTTTAAGCTCCTAAATACATCCTGCATCGAAAACACGATTAATTTAAACCATTAATCAGTATTATGTTCATAAATCCAGGTAATAAATGGGGTCTGATATGCAATATTTGACCCTCAACACAACCCCCAACCAGCATTTTGCTAGTCCCGAGCAAAATATGCGAACATTAAGTTGAAAATTAAAAACAATTCTTGTAGACTCGAGTGATATTTTGAAAAACAATCCAGATATGAGAAATCTTAGATTCATGAATGTTGATTATCAATTTTTCTCTTGGCCTCTCATGCACGGTGAATTTCATAATCAAGTTCAAATATTAATCCATCAAAGAATAATTCTAAACATTGAGTTCCATGGGTGTATAGTGAAATCTCGACTTACCATCATTAAGAGATCAACTTGTCAATTTCATGATATCATTAGTAATCAATCGGAAAATTCATAACAACCATCACCTAAACACTTTTACCTCACAGATCATTCTTTTAATTTCTAATTTTTTTATTTTTTTATTTATTTATTTATTATTATTTTTTTTAAAGGTGAGCGAGGAGAAGTCAATCCTCACCTATAGGGAGCAAACCTATGGTGAAGATTGTACACCTAAATTTTTTCTACGATATCATCGATGAGGAATTAAATCCATACCTATAGGGAGCAAACCTATGGTGAAGATTATTCGACTTACTCCTTGATGGCCAAATCTTTTAGGTTTGGTTTTCTTTCATGCTTAGTGATTACCAAGTTAATCATTCAATATCAATGAAACCTCAATGTGTAAGTGAGATGTGGTATGTGAAATCATGACTCAATCAATGTTTACAACTTCTAATCATGGATTAAGAATTCAAACTTAAGTGTGAAATCTAACGGCAATTGAATCCAAGAGTAGTAAATTTCCAACATCACAATCTTGAAATTTAAATCCAATATCCTTTAAAATCACTTCAAATTCACAAGAATTTTCAGAAAGAATACTTAATTTTTCACAATTTTTGCTCAAGACCAAGAAAACACTGATTAAGTTACCTAATCTCCCACCCCCAACCTAAAGGCTACATTGTCCTCAATGTAAAAGATATGAGCATGGAATGCACATGGGACAACGACAGTAAAGAAAACGTGATGGGAAGATAGTACCTGGATGATGAATCGAGAGAGACTTTCCAAGAGATTGCAGCATGGAAGCCAACTAGCATGAGAGAGATAACAACACAAAAATAACAAAAATAAAATTCTACCTATACCACTTTCGCAGGTGCTCTCGATTGCATTTAGCGTATGCAACAAGCCTTTAAACCCCTAGGTTGCCCCTAGTGGACGAGTTGTAGTCTCGTGAGGGTTTACAGTAATGTTGCCCACAAACATTGAACTCACTACTCATGTTGCAAGGTTCCTCTTCTGGCCAGTATCTTGATAAGTTCCTCAGTAAGTTCCTCAACAAGATCATCCAAAATCCCTTTTTGCAAAAGGCTTGGGTGCCCTGGAGCATGACTTTCCAGAGAGACTTACGTACCTCATAAGAAATTTTCCATTGTATTGCTTGAGGTAACCAGAGTATGTACGATTCACCTGTGACAGAAGAAGTTTCAACGTTAGTATCCCATGGTGAATCAGAGACTACAAGTAGATAAAGTTTAGAAAACTTCGCAAAAAGTGATGTAGCCTCAACACATTCCGAAGTATCAGACTTCGGTTCAATTTTTAGCTCCTCCTCCTTTAATGGTGGACGATTAGGATCAGGGGAAGAAGGGGCTTCAAAATAAGGGTTCTCTCGGTCAGTGATAACTACCGAGATGTTGTCTTGCAAGGCATCCACTTTGTCTTTTGACATGGGATCATTTGACTTTGAAAAAAAGTGTGCCCAGCAATTATCAAAAGAGTCGGAAATTTCAATTTGAGAGTGACTTATTTTCCTCATGGAAATCGTAATGAGATGCTCAAGGACTCCTCGCCCTTAAAAGTATATGAAGATATGTTCTCTTGCTCCATGCCACGCACAAACATATGAAGATCAAATAGGGAAGCATCGATGGGATGACTTTGTTCATTGAAATTACTCAATCGAGGCGTTGAACTCTGTCGGACGTGTAACAATTCGGATGGTGGTCTTAATTGAGTGGTTTCAAATTCTAGAGTCGTATCGAAGTAGGTCGTCCTTCTCCCGAATCACATTATCATTCAATTCAAGAGAGTGGTCCAAACATGTCTCATGAAGTTGGAAGGGTCGGTTTTAATGAGCTCATCTTCCACTTTTAAATCGGATATGTTAGGTGAGTGGAGTAGCTCAAGATGACCGATCACTTCGTGTGCTTCTTGAGCATTGACTGGACCATACTTGAGATTGATTCCGGGGAATTTGGGTTGTGCTCTCATGAATCTCATCCCAATACTTCTCGACTTCCAATTCAAGGCGTATTACACACTTGAGATGGGATCGCTTTCCTCACAATCTATTCCTAAATTCGGTTGAGGTTCGAATGAACTAACCTCTACCTCATCATTGAATTCATGTGTGTCAAGTAAGGGAGGTGTGTCATCATCACCGTATTTGAAAGACACCCATGTATCTCCACCATTCTTTTGACAGTCATCGAGATCGGCTCATTGGGAAATTGAACCACGTGCTCGTTAATGGAATCCAACTCCTCATTCCAAATTCAGTTTCGTCAAAAGCGAGTGAGGATCACTTTCCGGCATTGTATTTCTAGATTGGATTGTAGTTGGGATGCACGAGCTTCTTCTATCCTTTCAAGGCGCCCGGTCGGTGCTTCCATTACTTTCATCGCTTCCGCAACATGTTGGTTGAATTGTTCTAGATTAAAACATGAATCCTCTTGGATCGTTTACGGTTGGATCTCAAAGGTATGGGATCCAAGAGAATAATCATTACATGTTGTTGGTTCATCTTCCCGATTTTGATGGTTCCACTTGATTATAGTCATACGGATCATAGGTGGGAGAATCTGATGGTTGGTAATACTTATTATCACTCATAATATAATCACGCATTGTTTTCTTTTTCTCAGATGGGTGATAGTAATTCTCACTCCCATAGTTATGATAACCCCAACATTCACATACGGTCCGTGGGGTGGAATTGTTCTCCCGTATATGATCGCGTAAGGACTTCTTAACTGGTGGCTCTTTGTATTCCGGTCGATTCTCGATGATAGTTTCAGAAAAGTTTTGAGACATTGGTGGATTTCTATCATAATCATCATCCCAATATAGGTTATTCTTCTCTGCATACTGACGTTCCCACTCGTGCATGTACATGGTGAAACTCTAACTCTGAATCTAATCCTAGAAGAAAGCAAATTCCTACAGCAATACAGAAAGTAAGCAGAAGAGAGGCAAGAAGGATGTTACCAGAGTAGAAGTTCCTATGTTAAAAACCTGCAAAACAAAACAAAACACGTTAGTTTCTGAAGTAAACCAAATTTAAAGAGTTAGAAAATCTAGAAAATCAGAAAGAGTTTACCAAATTAGAAGTTCTATCCTAACAACCTACAGAATAGGAAATAGGTTAGTTCTATAAATAAAATAGAAAACAAAATTAAAAATTAAAATTAGTAAAATCCTAATCTTAAACTAACTCTAAATCCAATTAATTTCAGAAAATCGTAGTCGCGTCGGTCCCCAAGAACGGCGCCAAAAACTTGTTCACTCCCCAAGTATAGGGTTGTGATGTAGTAATAAACTCGGTAAGACCGAGGTCGAATCCACAGGGACTGAAACCTGTACACTTTCTAAAAATAACCAGATCTAGAACTAGGCTAAGATGAATTCTAAATCAGATGAATTTTGAGGAATAATGGTGAAATAATTAAACTAAAACTGAAGAGAAATTCAAAGAAGAAACGCTAGGGTGCCAAGGATCCACTTGTAGAGATCAGGGAGAACTACACTTGATTCATAAAAATCCACTGAACTTCCTTTGATGTAATTTTGAAAAGATGAAAAGTATATGAATTAGAATGGATTCCATCACCAAACTATGCCCAGGAGACAAAGCAAACAACAGAATTAAACTAATTACCAACCAATCAATGTATGAAGGTTAGGAAGGGTACCGACATCCAACCATGCCCAGGAGACGATGGTGAACAACAGGGCTTCCTGACGTCATAAACATAAGAGAAAAAGAACATGCTCAAAGCCATTGCAGACCCATTGTAATTTCAGTCACAACAGACCATTAAAGACTGAAAACATTCCTTTAATAAAATTAAATTAAAATCCATTCAGTTTAAACATGAATCAAGCCGTAGAGATCATCCCATCACGTGACAAGCTTCACCTCTTGGCCCTAGCCAAGAGGTTAGCCCGACATGATCGGTCTAAATCTCTCAAAGAAAGAAAAGAATAAAATAAACAAATAAAATAAAATAAACTACTCTTCTCTCCCTGGCTCTGGATCTCGAATTCTCTGGCTCTGCATGCCTTTCCCACGTCCAAAACTCCCCTTTTATAGCTGCTGGATGGCTGGAATCGGTGGCAGAGTCGTAGAAGGACTCGGAGTACAAATTTTCGCAGCCGTGATCGGTGGGCCCCATAGAGGTGTTTTCTGGAAAATCCACCCCGTCCATTGGATTCAGGACGAAATTTCAGTCAAGAATGAGTAGTTTTGAAGGTCCATTTGCACGGCCCACAGAAGAAATCACGAAAAGATCAATTTTGAACGTCACAAAGCAGTCCGTTTGTGGCCTCTGTATCACGCACGTGTGTACGCATGGGAGTGAAATATCACCATGGTTTTGAAGCTCTCGAACCCATCTACACGATGGACGGCTCAGATCGGCCGGACAGGTGACGTGTGGGGCCCATAAACCATCGCAAAAATCGGCAGTGTCCGTTCGTTTCGCTGACGCGGACGCGGATCTCGTTCCGCTGTGATAATGGTGGGGCCCATTCCGTTGGTTATATGGAAAATCCACTCCGTCCATTGCACAGAGGAGCGAATTCCGGTTGGGAAGGGTGGATTTTGAATCCAAAATGTGGTGGCCCATGAGATCTTCCTTCAGCCATTGCTATTGTGTTCAACGGTAAAAATCGCGTGCTCGCGTGCGTGGCCAAAAAATGAAAGCTAGGTAAGGGTCACGCCACACCTTTGGATCGAATGGACGGTTTAGATTATTGAAATAAGAAGTGGGTGGGGCCCACTACTCAAAACGGACGAGCCCTGTCCGCTCGCTGTTTCCATGTGGGAGACGGATCGGTCACCATACGCCGACCGATTCTGACATGCGGTGCACCGCGGGAGTGCACCGCCTATACACTCGCACGCCCCCCTTGTGGGGTCCACCATGATGTATATGTGAAATCTGCTCCGTCCACCCATTTCCCCATCCGATTTAAGACGCTGAAAATGAACTTGAAGTATATCTGGATATCAGGCGGGCCCCAGAGGAGAGATTTGTGGGCTGATCTGTCCGTTGGGCAGCTTCCACAAGGATCCAACGGCCAAAATTCAATGTGTACGGTTAATTTATGACTCTCATCCCATGTATGAAGTCTCGTGTCGAACGGATGGTGGGAACTCTGTGATCTTGCATTTTGTCTGACTTTCAGGCCACTTGAGCTTCAGTTTCTTAATTTTCTCGGGTCTTTGGCGTGTAATTCCATTGATCTTCGTACCCTGGGGTCCGTCCCTTGCTCTGGTGAATTCTGAGCGTCAAATCCACACTTTTAGTACCAAATTTCAGTTTAAGCTCCTAAATACATCCTGCATCGAAAACACGATTAATTTAAACCATTAATCAGTATTATGTTCATAAATCCAGGTAATAAATGGGGTCTGATATGCAATATTTGACCCTCAACAATAGGGTCACATGGGCCTAGGGCTCACTATAATGTTTATTTGTAATCCAACTGTTCATAAGGTCACGTGGACCAGGGTAGGGCCCACTGTAATATTTATTTGCAATCCAATCTATTCATAAGGTCACATGGACCTTGGGCCCACCGTGATATTTATTTATCATCCAACCTGTTGGTGAGATCACACAGACCAGGGGCCCACCGTACTGTTTATTTACATCTAATCTGTTGATAAGGGCACGTGGACCAGGGAAAAACTGGGGCCCACTGGAATGTTTATTTTCCATACAACCCGTTGATAGGGTCACACGGCCATGGGGCCCATTGTAATGTTCATTTGCCACCCAACCTATTTATAAGGTCACACGGGGGGGGGGGGGGCACTGTAATATTTATTTTTCACCCAATCTGTTGATTGGGTCATGTGGACAGGGAGCCCACTGTGATGTGGTTCACAAATCTAGCCCACCCATTATGTGCGTCCCACTTGGCTGAGGGTTCAGACCAGGTTTCAGCTGCATCAAAATTTCAGGTAGGCCCCACCGAATGATTTTATATGTTTTAGGCATGTCCTCATATGATTTTAGATGGTATGGCCCACCTGAGTTCCATATACGGCTGATTTTTGGCAAGGGGGCCACTGCCCTAAGGGCCCACCCAATGCACAGCGTTGATGTTCGAAATGCATCACAAGTTGGGGTCCACTAGGCTAGGTGGCCGTGAGGCCAAACCGTCTGTCGCCCATGCGGTTTACGTACCAGCAGGCCGCGTCTTCGTTGTCAAGAACAAGCAACAACATCATTGTCTGCTTGTTTTATTTTTATTTTATTTATTTATTTATTTATTTTGAAAACCAAAGTCCGGTGGTTTTTGGTAGGTGGGGCCCACCTCGGACGAATCCAACCCAGCCATTGGTCCCTGTGGCTCGATACAATCCTAACGAGTCCAATATTGGACAGGTTTTGGTGTACCGAAACATCCGGCGGTATTTCAATGGTGGAAAGTTATCATCCAAACTATGGCCCTCCAGGAAGTTGGATCAACTTCATTTTTCGGCTAAACGCCTAAAATGATCTGGGAAACGGGATAGACGTCTTGGATTAAGTACATGCATTAAGGTGGGGTCTACATGAGCAGTCCACCCAAACACTTTATATATTATTATATTCTATTATTATTTTTTAGCTTGTTAGTACACTACTATGTCAGTACACGCACTCCAGGTTAGCCACACCCGTATCACGTCCAGCGTCCAGAGACGCTGGACGAAATGGCTAAATGCATCATTGTGGCAGGGTCCCATATGGACGTGGCCCACACATCAAGGTGGGTCCCACATGAACGTGGCCCACTGGTTGGATCAACATGATATTTGTGTCTTCCTTCATCTTGGCCGTCTAACGGACCCACTACAAGGTGGGCCTCACGATCGGGCGGCCAAGATCGCCTTACACATAGTGGCTACAAGACATCACACCAAAGAAGGAGAAAGAGAGAGAGAGAGAGAGAGAGAGAGAGAGAGAGAGAGAGAAAGAGAAAAAGAGAGAAATGAGTTGTGTAGATGGAGGGACCCCGCCACTATGAGTCCCTCATATGATTACAACACATACATCAAATTGGGTCCCACATAAATCATGAAATCAACGGTAGAAACTCAAAGATCACCCATCTCTAGGCCTTCTCCTTGCTCCCTTGGTCTTTTAGGCTCCTTATCTTCACTTTTGATGGTGGTAGATGATGAATGAACGGTTGAGATGGGAGATGAGAAGGTAGGCCACACTTGGATTGGGAGAAGGAGCTTGGACGTATGGAATTATTGCTTGGGAGAGTGAAGGGATGGAATGAGAGAGAGAATAATAAAAGAGATGGGATGATGTAAGGAAGGAGATGGATGGGTATGGGTGAGTTTTGAAATTTTGTAAAAGGAGTATGGTTATGTTTGAAAATTGTAAAAAGGAGGAATAGTGAGGGGAGAGAGAGGCTTGACTTGTGGGAAAAGGGAGAGAGGCCACTTGTACTTATTATTGGGTGAGGTGGTATGGAGGTAAGGTGGTGTACTTGACTTGATTTGATGTGACATTCCGTAGAGATTCCCTCGAAGTTCGCAATGCATGGCATTTTTTCTCGAAATGAACGTGGGCTGACATCTTCTATCCTAGGTATCGGTTCGGTGCGCTAGTCGCGACGACGGCGCGGTCGCTAAGGTAGAAGTCTTGGATTGAGCCGACTCTGAAAAATGAGATACGACTCAAGGTTACGCGTAAATGCCGGTAATAGATCGCGGGTCGCCGGAATTTGACTGGGAAGACTGCGGAAGTCTACGGAACAGTACGAGCTAGGATACAGGTCTGCACCACCTCATGCCAAATCCACCATATTTGACATCCATCAAGTTCAGTTGACAATTCTGAGCAAAACCCTGAAATTCCTACGTGTGGACATATACAAACATACAAACACTCGTACATGCAAACAACTGGCATGCGGGTGTGGTTCAAATGAAACAACTCCGAATTCGTTGTTATGTGGCCCATCTTCATTACACAGAAAGATGATCTAAATCGACCATCGTCTATGACACTCAACATCGATCAAACGTATGGATGTTTAGTATGTTGGTGAAATGATGTGTGCGGGCAAGCTCGTGCACAAGAAAAGTTGTGCGGTAGAAGTTTCTTAAAATGGAAAGACATCTCCTTGCAGCACTGGCAATCCTAACCTCCCACAATCTCGGTCGTAGGATGAGTATCATCCTAAACATCCATCTTAGGGCATCCTAGATGTCCAAGCTAGGGCTTCACGGAGCCTCTCTCACATTCATCCACGAGATCTCGTCATTTGCGAAAAAAAAAAAAATCAGCTACAACAAAAAAACTCGGAACCCACCGATTTTTCATGGTTGTCCTTCCAAAATATGGGTCCCACAATGACCAGTGGCCCAATCAAAACTATCCAAAGGCAGCAGACCACAAGATCATCCACCCATTGTGAATCTGCCATTAACAATGGAGTCATCTTCTCGATCTAACCGAGATACCCATCCTCGGGTAGTGGGTCCCATTCACTGATCTAAGACATTCATCATGTGGCCTAGGACTCCAAACACCACCTAGATTATTAGATTTCATCCATACAAACCGGATTTGACTATACTATCTCATAAACTCAACCGGTCGAGCGATTAAACCATAACTAATCTTGTAGATTAGTTACTTCCAAAGCCTCTAGAATAAGATTAGAAAAGACTATAAGAGGTTGCCTTTTAGGGCAACCCTTTCCTGAAAAGGAAAGCTGGAAAGAGAGGAACGAGCGCTACTTTTAAAGTTGTAATGAGTTAAGTTGACTCAATTTGAGTCGTGGCACCTCTGAGAATCTGGAGGATGAAGGAGGAGAAGCTGAGGAGCTGAGAAAGAAAATAAGGAAGAAGGGGATGAGAGAAGCGAATCGCCCACCAGCCGCACCACCGCTGCCGAGTCGACTAGGCTCTTCTCCACTGGCTCAACCCGAGTCGACTCAAGTCAGGTCTAGCGTCCATTGTTGGACCAACCAGAAAGAGAAAGAAAATATGAAGATCATAAGAAGAGGAGAGAGAAAGAGGGAGAGATGATGGTGGCTTGTTGCTCGGTTCTAAAATTGAGTTGACTCGTCAAGTTCTGATGGAGTTGGGTCAGGTTTATTGCTGGTCCTAAGTCCATGTGTGGGACTAAACACTGCAACAGAAATCAAAAGGGAGAAGAAAAAAGAAGGAAGAGAGGAGGAAAGAGGGGGTGGATCCCCCCGAGTCAACTCGATTGGAACCCCCTGCTGTTGAATCAACTCGGTCCAACCTAGGCCGAGCCTTCTAGTGGTTGGTTGCCTAGTATATATGCTCAGAGATGTTGTCAGTTGGGGCAGCATAACAAGAAAGAGAAAGAAATGAGGAGAAGTAGAAGGAGAAATGAGCGAGTCAACCCGACTCGACGACTTGACTCACTAAGTCCCAACTCAAGTTTTTCTTCTCCTCTCATTTCATTCAAGTGTTGCTTAGCGAGCTATAGGTGGTTCGAGGCATGTGAGAACTCTTATGAGTGATGGTCTAGTTGAGTCAATTTAGCTTGAATGAGGTTGAGATTAGGTGAAGCACATCATTCTTCATGTAAGTTGATATATAAAGTTGTTGCTTAAAATTCTTATTGATTATGTTTTAGATTATTAATTTAGATTTTAAATCTTCCATAATTAATTATCTTGATTAGTTCTCCATGAAATTGTGTTATTATTTGGGAATTGATGTACATCGAGTCGCGTCGACTCTGTATCATCTACGCTGAATCATATTCAATTCAAGTTTAACTAAATTAGCTAAATCAAAAGAGTAGGTCTCTAATGGTTTTATGTAAGAATTTTGGTGTGAAAGCTGTGTTTGTCTAAGTCTAGGATGAAGCTCACACCTAAATTCGATTCTTAATACAAGTTAATGTGCAACATCTCAATTTAATAAAGGAATTTGTCTAACCTTAGGGTTGGGACTTGAATTTCGAGCAGGTATGCAAATTCTAGCGACTCTAGATTGGAATCTGCATCCTAAGGTGAGGATCACCTTTCAAGCTTTTTCTACCTCATGATAATTAACTTAGTTCATTCATTTTACTAATTGCTTAATTTAATAATTGAATATAATGATAAATGTTATTTTCATTCGTATAATTCTTCATAAATGATTAATGGGTAGATTTAGAATTCAAGTATGATCTCAAATATTTCTATTCTGGTTAAATTTAAACACTTTATATGTGTAAGTACTATTGATATCGCATGTGACTTGTTTTACCACTTGTGATTACTTTATGGTGTATTTAGAGGTCCTCAAATTAATAACCATTTGTGTAATGGATTAAATAAAATTATATGGTGGACTTAATCTTATTGATCATTTTTTGCCTAAGTGGCTTTTGTGATAATCCTTTTTTATCACATCCTTAGAATGGATTGTTTACCCTATGCGGCTTGATGGAATATTTTCCTTGTGGGTTTAATGGATCGTCTTCATATAACCTTGCAATGGTAAGTTGCACTTGTAGAATTATAATTGGTCACTAGTTGAAGAGATTACCTTTAAACATCCTATTTGTTAGAGTTTCATGAGCCGGGTGTCACGCCCCAAATCCAATTTCTGACGCTCATTCCCCATAAACCGAATCAGGTACTAACAGCCTCCGTGGCATCCCAATTTCGATTCCTAGCTTACGCCAAGTTCCGAAATCGGAATCCCACAAAGAGGATTTTTAGGGTAATTTTTTTAAAGGAGAGGCATAACCATGAATGTACCATAAGCCAAATATCATCACACACACACACACAGATATATATATATATATATATATATATCCATTATAAAAGGATTCGATTACAATACTAGAAAGGGAAATACAATACATATATACAAACTCCAAAAGGTCAGGCATGTGCTCATGCCTCACTACTGTTGTCTAGCATAACATGCACATAAACAACGTGCATAAGCTTACTACGAAGCTTAGAGAGTGCGTGTGTGAGTGCACAATAGGTATAACAAGTATAACGATATCAGATTATATGGAAATGATGGAGAGCTATGCTCCCAAGTCTATGAATGTTAACGGTCATATCAAGGTTATATAAAGTAAAAGGCCATCAAGCCAAATGTCACATACAGTAATGCATGATAAAGGAACGAGTCGTAGTGTGTAGTGTCGTATGCCAATAGGGGTCTCGCACCCAGGGTTACAACACATGTTAGTCTTATAGTAAACATGTAATGTAATTTCAGAATGATAGACTCCTGATCTCAAATAGTACCATACTTATTGGGGATCGGGCCCATGATTGTATAACACTGAATTATATTTACACATTTACAATCTCGAGTGCTACATGAATGTATGGTTACCATTTGTCACCTACCAATCTTGATGTCTAGTCCACATCTCATAACAGTTCACAATTGGATCATCACCAAGGTCTAGTACACTTCCAACACTGGTTGCCGCCCATCGTACGCGAGACCAAGCGAGTGCAAGAGATCTCACCATCCACCTTGTAAGTGGTATACGAAAACCCACCTGGCTTACCGATAGCGAACCCGTTTCATGAGCTAGTCAAACTCGACCTAGCATGTAGCCTTCTTCACCCGGGCCGATAAGGTCAAACCCCCTTCCAATCGACCACGACACAGTGGGAGACGCAGCCTACCAGTATCTAGCCCTCATGCACTCATGAATCCACTCGGTCTAGACATTGGAACATCCTACTGGTATCATAGGGTTTAGGGGCTTTCACCCAGGGACGCCTGTGACGCCCTATAACCTAAATAGTTTTCGGTGTCTGTACTCATATATATCAGCCATATCCCGACTGCGAAACTACCTCCTTGGTGTCGCTAGGGAGTATATGCAGCGTGTCATAGCGTGAATCACACTTTCAAGTCATGCATCAAGTCATATGATGCACATGTGGGCGACCCTGTCTCTTATAGGTCCCCTAAAGATCAATTTGAAAGGTATATGCTATGATCAATCGGAATCCATAACAGGCATACAGATAATGCATGTAGCATATGAATGAGCATGGTATGCCTTATACTAAGAATAATATTAGTGTCAACCTTATCAAGGCCAGGTATAATAACATGTTACCAAATTTTGGTACATATATATTCATGTGATAAGCAACGTTAAATAACTTAAGATAAAAAGTGTGGACTCGAATGCGGTTCTAGTAGAAATTTAAATATTCATGTGGCATGGCCCACTTAAGACTTGCATTGGCCCCATACATGGGTATATACGCATAAAATGAGCTAGTAAAACAGATGTAGGGTTTAGATAAAACATATACTTCATGGTGGATCAAGTTTTGTCCAAGACAGATGGACATAGACATCTACGTGGACTCTGGAATGTTTGCAACAGTGGTTGCCACGGTCACCACTGTTTTAAATGGTGAGATCCACTTTTAGATCTGTCTTACTCATGGGCTAATGCCTAACATGAGTTTGCAGCAGGGATGGACAGTGAGGATAAGCCCATGCAACACAGTAGACTTAGCCACTGGACGGAGGGTGTAGATCAAATATGTACAACACAGTGGCAGCATGGAGATGGTCCACTTGTCACATGTGGGTCCAGCTACTATTCTCACCAGGTTGGTGTTTATATTATCCTTTCATCTAGGTCTGAGAGGCCTCGTCAGCGGGCTGGATGCTAGCCAACATCACCGTGAGCCCTTAGAAATGAATTTCAACGGTGGTTATTCCGCCACCATTGCCTCACATGGTGAGGTCCATTAGAGCCATGATCTGCTTCTTATGTATGGGCCAGGCCACGGTTCAGGTCGCACCACCTCATCAACAGGTTGATGGAAAATAAACATCAAAGTGGCCCTAGAAAGGTTTCAACTGTATGCGTCATTGACACCACTGTTTCCTATGGTATGACCCAAACCCATCTCAACTATGGGTTAGCCTGATTGTTGGGTTCATGGACTAAAACGATCAAACCAAATAGATGAACGGTGTAGATTAAACATATACATTATGGTGGGTCCCAATGTTGAAAGGACCACATGGATAAAATATAATATGACCGTCAGCAGGGGAAGTTTCTAACGGTGGTGGTGGGACCGTTGTGCTTTAGATCAAACTGATATTTTGTGGTCCTTTAATTTAGGTTAGCATGACCTTATCAATAGATTGGTGGTAAATAATCATCACGTCGGGACTTGCACACGCTGCAAATTCAGTGGGCCCAACTGATTCCAATTATGGTTATTCAAATCCCCGCTATTTTCTGTGGTGTGATCCACCTGAAAGGTATATCCAGCTGATTTTTGGTTGCTGGTCCTAAAATAATATGAGCAAATGGGAAAACATAGATACATCTTACACACTAAGGTGAGTCCCACGAGTGGAACCCCTGTTACCGCCCAAAGGCTTCTACCCTCAGGTAACGGCTCCAAGAAGTTTCCAAATGTGAGTGTCAGTTACATGTTTTCTATGATGAGGTCTACCTGAGATTTGGATTTGTCCCACTTTTCGGTGAAGGTCTAAAATCCTATGGTAAAATGAATGGACGGCTTGGATAAAACATATACATCATCGTGGGTCCCACAAGTAGACCACATCTTGTTTGAGAGGTCACTGTCAAGCTTGTATCTTTCACGGTATAAGTCATGTGGAGATAAGTGCCATAGTAGGCGGTTTTCAACGGTGGACATTCTTATATCATTTGTTTCTTATAGCGTGGTCTACCCCATATATGGGTCAAGCCGATATTTGAAACCAATGGTTAAAATGGCTTAGCAAAATGGATGGATGGATTAGATGCCATGCATACAACATGTGGGTCCTATGAGTAGAGCCACCTGTTTTGTTATATTCTCACTACGCACGGTGACTTTACGAGGCAATAAATGCATGGGTAAATTTGCAGGAAGGTTCCAATGGTGAGCATTACTGTCACCACTATTCCCTACAGCGGTGGTCCACCTATAACCAAACTCGAACTGAAATTTGGGCCATAGCCATAAAATGATCTGGCATAATAAACAGACGGTCTGGATTTAACACAAACCTCAAGTGGGTTTACAAGTAAAAACTTCACTCCCTCGGTTGACGGTTGACGTAGAGAGTCTCTCTGCATGCACACTGAATACGTATATTGATTTTATTTTTGTAAATATATAAATAAGGTCCACGTGAGTGATCTATTCCGTCTGTGAGACTGGCCAGCTCATAGTGGGCCCATTCAGCTTTATATATCCATCAAAACCCAATAAAGGAGAAATAGTAAAGCATAGGAAATATAGAATTTTTGCCATCAAATGAGCTTCCGTCATTATGGACCCATATATACGAATCATATGCACATCTAGGTGGACCACACATTGGCCATGATAGGTAGTATGGACAGGTAAGTCCCATCTTCTGATAAAATGAAAAAATGACATAGATATCAACATATATGTCAAGATGAAGCCAATTTGATGGGCCCAACATTAAAATAATAGGTAAACGACTCATGCACTTACCTCAATAGTTGATTTGGACACCGGATGTATATGAACGGTTGAGATCGTCTTTCCTTCTTCCTAATCTCTCATTTAACTATATATTTTCTTTTTTTGCATTGTTTCTTTTTTTCTTTTTGATTTTGGAGTATGATTTTATACACAATGACGGCATGGCGCGATAAGGGTGAGGCGTAAATGCGTTAGATATATATTTTTTTTTTTGAAAGTGACGTTTTACTATTCTAGATATTTTATATTAAGTGAGCCCCACATCACGTGTGCACACATGTACGGTGCATGTCATGCATTAATTCTAATGGGGCATACATCTTTCGATCTAGCCGTCAAAATGGAATGTGTCGCACAGCGTTGGAATCATAATGTCAGTGTGGTTGTTTGGGTATAGGTCTTGGATCCTTAATGTATTAAAACAGAGTATCTAATCAGAACTCATTGATCTGGTCTATCAAAAGTATGTTGATACCGAAAATTAGGTGCTCGAATAGTCTTTTAAGGTACGGGTCTCACACTGGGGATGGTGGTATGGAACATTATGCCCGAGTTGTTGGCCTATGCTAGGTGACGAGCTCCCCATAGTGACCTTTGAGCTTTTTAAAAATAGCTATTTGAAATTGGAATAATAATGGTTGGGCTGATCATGCATTTTCATGGCATACAGACTTTACCGAGTGGTCGATGTAAGATACGGAGTTTCTTGAGTCACCATAGGTTGTACCATAAAGTATTTTACCGAGTGATCCTAAGTTAATATCACATCCATTCTTATCACTATGGGTTGTCATTTCGCATGGACTTTTTCGGGTGTTTAGTCCTCCTTAGGGCATACCTGTGTGTACTTTTTTGGAAGACTAATTCACCTTGGGTGTCCTCATTACATCGTCTTTTTCGGGTGGCTAGTCTTCCTTAAGGAGTACCTTTAAGTACTTTTCCGGGTGGCTAGTTCTCCTTAGGTGACTTTTTGCCAACTGGATGAGTATCCCCAGGTTGTGAGCATGTACATGCATCCATGCATTAAAAAAAAATACCATTGTGAAGTCTATTTAAGATTTGCGCATCTGATGGACTTTGTCTCATTATTATGATGGTTATTGCGAAATATCATTATGGACTGTTCCTGATAAACTATGCTTAATTATCTTAATGTTTCGATAAATCTTGGGGGTTATACCTCACTGCGATAGTCATTAACACTATCAAACTATATTCAATGTGCAGGAGATGCAGATAATACGCATGCTGGTGTTCATGTAGAATCCAATGAGTCAGATGACCTTGCAACTAGATTGTAGATTTTATTCATGCTGAATTTATATATATATATATTTTTTGTATTTGTAAAGATTTAAGACATGGGTTTGTAGAAGCTGTTGGGCACTTACTCGAATATTTAGTTATGTATATTTGGGTTCCCTTTTATACTTAATTTGTTTCTATTCCGCTAAATTGTTAACTCTGATAAAGAAAAAAAAAATGTGCGTAAAATTTGGGCTATCTTTAAAGGTTAACACTCGGGTTTTTAGAAAATGAGTAGTGTACTCGGGTTTCGAGAACCGGGGTGTTACGGCTCACACATGAAAATCAACACTTTTAAAGACATGAATCAATTTACAATTGAAAGTACCTTTATACCATGGTTACTCATGTGGCCAAGGCGTGCATGCCACAATCCTATCGATGTGGATTTCGTTATAGATGCTACATATCCACCCAATATAGTATTCACAATCAACTTGTAAAGGTTACTGCTTCGTTACACTTTTATTACTATGAGAACCCCCTTTATAAACTTTAACGGCTCGATTAAAACTAATGAATTTGCACCTAAATGCCTCTAATTGCTTAAGAGAGATCAGGCTCTTCCTATGGTCGGGAATGTGTCACACAACTATCAGAATACACTCCACCCCATCGAACATCTTGATGTGCACCGAACTAATGCCAATCACCTTACATGCAATATAATTGCCCATAAAAATCTGTCTACCATCATACTCGTTGTAAGTAGCGAACCAATCTCTGTAAGAAGTCATGTGGTACGAAAATTCCAAAAATAAAATTCAGTCTTTATTGAGGTAACCAAATTTGGATGCGGTCAAGACACCGCCACCATCTACCTCCTCATTAGATTGCGCTTTATTTGCCTCATTCATCGCATTTTCATATTTCTCTCCCTTCTGTACCTTAAGATTCTGACAATCCTTCTTCATATGTCATGTCATTCTACAATTCCAGCACTTCATATTACCATTCCCTTTCGATTTGGATGTAAACTGAGAATTATCTTCTCACATTTAGAATTCTATCCCCTAGCAACCAAAGCATTTGTAGAGATACCCTCACCGCTATCTTTCCTTCTCCACTAGTTCTTATGAAAGGGCTGAGATAATGGTTTCAACATCGATAGTATCTCTACCGTGGATCAGAATGTCTATGAAATTCTTATAAGACAGTGGAGACGAACTCAACATAATTAAGGCTTGATATTCTTTTATGATCTTAACCTTCGCATTTGTCGATTTATAAAGCAATTCGGTGAAGATGCTCATGTATTCATTAATATCAGACCCCCCCTGTCATCTAAAGATTATAGAATTGCTTCTTAGGATACAAACGATTGTCCAGGGATTTCTTCATGTACAAATTGTCAAGTTTCGTACATATCCCTATGGCGATCTTTTGATCCAGGATATTGTAGAGAACGTTGACCGTTAGACACAATTAGATCGAGGTTGTTACCCTCGCATCAAATTCATCTCACTCTTCATCACTTATAAATGCAGGACACTTTGCCTTACTAAGGAGAGCATGTTGCAATCCTTGTTGAACTAAAAGGCCTCTCATCTTCATCTTTTATGGTTCAAAATTATTCATTCCTGTGAACTTATCCATTTCATACTTCATGTTAGACCCTTTCGTCAACATATTTTAGATTATAACTCAAAACCTAATGATATTTCTAATACCACTTGTTGGAGATTGCGCGGAAACAAACCCTAATTCAATCAAACAAGACAAAATCAAACGTAACACAACCACATAAAGATCACAAAATTTTATGTGAAAAATCCATTGCGGGGAAAAACCACGGCACAAAGCAACAATGAATCCAATATGAAAATGAAATAACAAGAGATTGGTGGACTTATCGATCCGAACAACCCCGAAATCCATTCACAAAACCCTGACTTTGCTCCCATTTTACTCTAGTAGCCCCTTGTATGTCATTAACCCTAATACCTCCATTTAGAACCGTTTATATAGAGTTATGACCGAATTAATAAACAAAATACGCACTTCTGCAAAATCTTGTGTGTTTGTCGATATGACCTTCAATAGAATCAACGACTGTCATTGGGATCAAAGCTACCTTTGATGGGATTGAGTAACACTCCAAAAACTATCCGATGAGTAATTGGAAATTTTTCAGAATTTCTCGATAGGATCGAGTGCACTGTCGATGGGATCAACATAAACCCAATGTGATCGAGTGATCTGTCGATGCTTGTTTCAAATAAATTGAAGACATCTTACAACACCATATTAGCAAGGGAGAGCGAGAGCCCTGAGTTGACCCAGCAACCTTCTAAACACTTGACTAGAACCCAAATCACCTGATAAAGAAAGTTGGAAAACCTAAGGCTATGTTTGGCTAATGACCATTTCATAAACAAATTAAAATCATTGTTGTTTTGGAATTTCTTCTCTTACCGGAAATTTTACGAAAGAAAAATCACAAATTGGGCCAGCGGAAAATACATATATAACACTGAAAAACACTTCCAAATCACACCATCAATGTCCAAAACTCATCTATGTTCATCATCACACCAAAGCTAACAAATTTTATACTATAGTAAATCAAGTCAACACATGAAAGTTCATCTATATATGCTTATACAATCACAAAATACAGAAATGCTATTATGCGGCCCTCCTCATAAGGTAACTGGGCCCGTTGATCTGGTGGGTCACAACATGGATTGGCTATAGGCTAAAAACCAAAGTGATTGGACGACTCTAGCTATCCAGCCGTCGTGCATTTTGCTAGTTGAATGTGGGCCATTGCTCTAACCATTACTTTTGAGCCATTCAACCCAGCGTCACCATAGCCCAATCTCGTTGGCCTGTCCGTTCAGTGCCCCACCAGATCAACAGTTTTGATCAACACACATATGAGACGTGCTGCAGAGAGAAGAAGCTGCATAACAGCAGCTATCTTCACAATGATCTGTGGATCATCTACCCTCGTGGGTCATCAACTGTGAGAAAACCTTGCTTGTGGTAACCTCCGACCGATCGCTGTCCATTGGGGTCGTCTCATCTTCATCGACTCTGATAGTGGTAGAAGGCACTCGTCGAACAGTTGGCAGTGGTATATCTGTTGCTTGGCTGCTGCTATCTTCATATGCTTCTCTCTGCAATCCAGTCTCTTGGAGTTTCAGTACATATTCTAAGTTCCACAGGACATCGCCAATCGCCGGCCTGTCCACACCATATTCAGCCAGACATCTCTCCACTGTCTCCCAATACTTCCTTAGAGAATTTGAATTGACCTGATCGGCAATCCTCGGGTCGACGATCTCCTCTAGCAACCCCTTCTTGTGCTTAAGCAAGGCCCACTCTGCTAAATTCTCCCTTGAAAGTGAGGGATCTATGACAGGTCGTGCACAGAGGACTTCAAGAAGCACGACACCGAATGAATACACATCGGACTTGTCGGTCAGCTGATTGCGCCTAAAATACTCTGGATCAAGATACCCAAAGCTGCCTTTCACAGCAGTGCTTACATGGGTCTCGTCGAAGGAAGGCCCCAGCTTCGACAGCCCAAAATCAGCCACCTTAGCCAAGTAATCCTCACTGAGCAAGATGTTCGATGATTTCACATCCCGGTGTATGATCCCCTGCGACCAGCCTGTGTGAAGGTAGTGTAGGCCCCTCGCAGCACCAATGCAGATCTCAAGCCTCTGCTTAAAAGACAAACAGGGCAAATTCGAGCCGTATAGATGTTTCTTCAGTGGACCTTTCTCCATGAACTCATAAACCAATATCATTTCCGACTGTTCTTCGCAATACCCAATCAGCGATACAAGATGCCGGTGGCGGATACTCGATAGGAGCATGATTTCAGTTTGGAATTCTGGGAAGCCCTGCTTGGACCCTGCCATGCCACCTCGTTTCACTGCGACTTTCGTCCCGTCTTGGAGCACCCCTTTATAGACCTTCCCGAATCCGCCTGCCCCGATAACAGAATTATCATCGAAGTTGTTAGTCGCCAGCTTAATGTCCGTGAAAGAGATCTGTAATCCAAGGTTTATGTTAAACGAAGGGGACACAGTGCCTCCATCTGTCAATCTACTTCCACCGCTGATCGAATTCACCCCCATCTGTGAAGGTGACCACGCGGCCCCTGTTTCCTTTGGTTTCTTCTGCACCTTCCGGCGTTTGATCACCACTAAAAACACAGCTGCCAACAAGCTGATGATCACAACACCACCAATGACTGAACCAACGACAACGCCGACTGAAATATGCTTACGCCCACTTCCTGAATTTGAATTACCTGAAACGCTTCCATCCAAGCTACCTGCTGAATTGTTTATCTTCAGGATCTCCAATCCATTCAATATAGCATTGACTTTTCCAGAACTACTCATTCTCGAAGGGCCGACGCTTATGCGAATAACTCCCAAACCGTCTGGACTTGCCACGAAGTCTTGGTAGAAAGGGGCTGCGAGCGTGCGGGAGGTGAGATCAAAGGGATGAAGATCTT
Organism: Magnolia changhungtana; assembly: GCA_030180095.1. NCBI lineage: Eukaryota > Viridiplantae > Streptophyta > Magnoliopsida > Magnoliales > Magnoliaceae > Magnolia > Magnolia changhungtana. The sequence continues at coordinate 5,639,380 of JASAUF010000421.1, forward strand.
CATACGCGAACGAATTATGGATATAGACATTGAAGTACAGCTGATCGGGTGCAGGACTAACGATGTCGCAGAAATGCATCCGGACAAGGTACTGGAATCCAACAGTCACCTGGAAATTCCAAGTAATATTGAAATTTGGGGTCACCATGTTGAGCTTCTTCATCTCACGAGCGGTGTTGTAGACATATTCGGGAGCGATCTCACGGCTCAAACCAACACTTGCGTACTTAATCTGGCCGCTGTAATTGGTGGCCATGGCAGCAGAATTCAATAGAAGATACCCATCATCTGGGATCCAATTTCTCCACAGAGTATCATTAAAGGGTGTGATGTTAGGCCCGCCTACATTAATTCGATGAACGGTTTCTAATCCTTGCTTAGACAAACCTTCGAACATGTTGTGCTCGGTTGGAGGTATTAGCTTTGCAGAATCGCTGATCAGATCATTGGGGACTGTGAAAACTTCGATGGCATTGACAAAGGCCATCGGCAATGTAGAATTGCCTGAGGGCATGAGTGAAATTACAAGCTTTGATGTGTCGATGTTGATTATATACTCTTTTAGGACATGGGTTTTGTTCGGGATGCTGAAATCTTTCAACAGAGTAAACCCAAGAGCGGAAACATCGAAAATGGCAGAGCTGAGATTGTATTTCTGATGGAAGAAAGGGTAGAAATGTAAGCGTACCAGATGGTGGCCTTTGTTTTTGATGTTGAATTCGTAGGAAGAAGCTTTTGTGAAGATTCTTGCGGTGTGATAGAGAGGAGATGAATTCGGAGATGGGTTTGGATCTTCGATTGAGATCTTTGAGTCTGAGAGGATGACTGAATTAGAATTGGAATCGACGGTAAAATCTCGGCCATCGATTTGTGTGCTGTTGTTGGAGCCACAGAGGATGAGGTAGTTAGTTGAAGGAGTGAAAGCTGATGAGATGGGTTGAAGAGAGGAGAAGAGGAGAAGTAGGAGGAGAGAGAGGTTCATGTGGTTTTGGAGCTTTTTCTCCATTGATTGCAAGAGAGAGAGAGAGAGAGAGAGAGAGAGAGAGAGAGATTTTCTGAAACCCTTTGCAGATGAAAGATGAGAAAGAGAAAGAGTGAGAGAGGGAGAGATTTTTCAGCTTTCGGAGATTCTTCAACCATGGGCAGGATATTTATTGTTATTTTTATTTTGGTTTCTATTTAATTTTTATTGGTGGATAACGACACGAAAGAGTGCCGTCCCTGAGAGGGAGCGGATTAGGTGCGGCCCCGTAGTCACCCAATACGGTGCGCTCCTAATGGTAGGTCCCACAATGATGTATATATTGTATATCCATACCGTCTATCTGTTTTTTAAGATCATTTTAAGGCAGGAAAATAAAATTTAAGCAGATCCAAATATTGGGTGGATCATAACCCATGAAACGGTGGTGACTAGCCATTAAAAACTTCCCGTGGGCTACAAAAGTTGTGTAAAGCTGATATCTGTTTTTTTCTCGCTCCATCTAGATCTGTGTGACCTTATCAAGCCGTTGGATGGAAAACAAACGTGATGGTAGGGATTAAGGTGGGCCCCAGGAATTTTTTAACGGTAGGCGTTCAATCACTACTCTCTCCTACCATAGATTTGGATCTGCTAAGGGCTCGTACCTTAAAAGTAGCTGGAAACGCTGATGGACGGAATGAATATACAGTATATACATCAAGGTGGGCCCCACGGTCAGGGCCGCACTGTGTTGGATGAGGCCGAGGCCGCACCTCATCCGCTACCGCCACTGAGATTACTTTTTAGTGTAGGATTGACTTTGGGTTGAAGAAGACATTTTTTTTATTATCTAGGAGCTGAGGAATGTGCAGCGAATAAACGGACGCGGGTTACTGACGTGGGCCCACCTTGATATATGTGTCCTATATCTACGCTGTCCATCCGTTTTCAAAATTAATTTTAAGGCATGATCCTAAAAACGAAGTAGATCGAAATCTCAGATGGACCATAATACAGGAAACAGTCAATGGACCGTTAAAAACTTCTTGTGGGCGACAAAAGTTTTGGATGAAGCTTATATTTGTGTGTTCTCTTCATTCAGGTCTTTGTGACATTATCAACAGGTTGGATGTGACATTATCAACAGGTTGGATGGGAAATAAACATTCTGGTAACCCCGTGAAAATTTTAATGGTGGGGATTCTACCAATACAGTTTCCTGTGGTATGGTCCACCCAAGGTTTGGATCTGCTTCATTTTTGGGACCACACTGTAAAATGAGCTTTTAAAGTGGATGGACTGTGTGGATTTAAGGAACGTACATCAAAGTGGGCCCCACAGTTAGGGATACACCCAAACCGCACCCCAATAAAACAGTCCAGCTTTGTAGGGCTCACCCAACCACTAAATTCACGCATTGTGGACTGCATGAGTTTTAGATCAGAATAAATTTTGTTAATTCACTTCATCCCGGTCAGTTACACTTGATTAACGGGTTTGATGAAAGATTAAAACCATGTTGGCCCCACACACAAGACTATGGTTGGTATTCATCTCCATTTCCCCGTTATGTGGCCCACCTGAGTCGTGAATCTGCCTGATTTCTTAGTTAAAGCACTAGAATCTAGTATAGAACCTGATAGACGGAGTGGATGTTGCATATACAACATGTTGAGGCCTAATAGAGCTTGGGTATCCTACGTGTGCTGTAGAGGATTCCGGTCCCACTAAATTGGAGCCACACATCATCTACACACGTGGCATTTGCACATGTCAATCAGGACTTTCCAGATCGTAGGGTCCATTTCAGAGTGTAACAAACCTCTCTGATCGGACGATCTTTACTGCCTGTCTTTGCCTGTTGAATCAGATCGCTGATCGTTTCCTTGCCGATGGATACGACCAATGGTCCATTATGGTTGTTTGACCAGTGTGATTGTTGGGCTCTGATCTGTAAAAAATGGGTTCCTTGGTTTTGGAGGGTCTGCATTGTTTTCATGCGAACGAGATGTGCGGTGGATGAGCTGATACAATTTTTAGTGAGTTGTGTGTAGCCGACGCTCATTATATTATTTAGGTGGTTGGTTACACGGACTGTGTATTTGTCATTTATCTAATGCATGAATTGTTGGTTTACATGCCTTTCAATCGGGTCCGTTGAATCGGTGGGCCACCCCTGGATCTCTATTATCTGTGGTAGCCAAAAAAGAAAAATGTTAACATAAATGCATTCTATGTGAACTTTCATATATAACGTTTTATCTTTCACGTATACTGGACATCAGACCTATGCGAAAGATGGGTAGACCAGGCCAGGTCCGTTCACTTGTTAAGAGGAACACACCTGTTCATTGAGTCAGCCATCAGCTGTTATTGATTAAAGATTACGTGGCACTCCTGATGAGTAGACCCGGTTGATTTTCCTCCCAGGTTTCTTCATGGTGTGGCCCACCAATGGCACGGCTCAGATGTTCTCAACCAGTGATATTTATAGTTGGCAGGAAAGATGGGGCTGTAATGATGTCGCCCACCTCTTGTTCGACCTTGATCGTCAGTAAAAATTACGTGCAAAGGTTAACAAAATTGGAAAGATGGCACATGGACAGATGTGTTATAGCTAAACCATGCTAAACCAATCAACACCGTTTATCTTACTCGCACCTAGAGCTGGACATCGAGTCGAGTTGTACCGAGTTAGGGATGACTCGGCCCGATTTGGTTTTGAAATAGGCCGGACCTAAACTTGATACTGAGTCCAGCATACCTGACTCAAGTTGATTCCAATCTGGCTTGGACTGATTCGGACCGAGTTCTAATCCGGTCGGAAGTTGGCATAAGCCGGATTGAGAGATGAGGGAGGGAGAGACCGAGAGAGTGGAGAGTGGAGGAGGAGGAGGAGGCGGAGGAGGGTGATAGTGGTGGATGGTTGCCGGGCTTGGAAGATGATGAGGATGAGAAAGGGAAAGAGAGATTTTGAGATCAAGTTGGGATAGTGCGAGGTGGGTAGGGTTAGGGAGTCGAGTTTTGGATGAAGTCGAATCTAACTGGATTGAGTTTCGGGTTGAATCAGGTAAAGCTACTAGGTAACTTTAACCCGACTCAGTTTGAATTCGGATTCAGCGAAGACTACTCAGTTCAGACTGACCCACACATTCAGTTTGAGTTGAGTCGAATCTCAACGAGTAGGATGAATTGAGTTAGCTGGATCTAATCATCCGGTGCCCACCCCTACTAGTACCAAAACCATATGATATGTACCACCCGTCTGTAGAAGTCCTCGTTTTGAAGAGGCCAATCTAATCATGCAGGGAAATGCAAAGGTGACGTAAAAAAAATTAGGAAAGCCTTGAGAGGAGATTAGTAGCAGGTGCCAACATGGTACATATTTACAAGATCCGAGCCATTCATCATGTGGGCCCACCACGAACATGCAGTGTCCCAAAAATAGGACTATCTACTCAGCAAGTGGGCTTCATGCTGTGGTCCCATACACGTGGAGTGCTCTAGGCATTTTTACAGTGGCACCAGTTGATGAACATCCAATCCCACATTTCCGTCCTTGGATGATGTAGTAGCGTAATGGATTGTCGGTGAGGCGTGTCCTTGGACCAGATATGGGGATGGATGGAGTGGATTCCAACCCATCTCCACTTTGCTCGCAGGTATAATAACATCAGGCTGCCGCCTACCCAAATCCACCCACTTTGCTCGCAGGTAAGGTCTTTTGTAGCACTACTCCAAAGGAGAAATGAGAAATGGTAGAGTTTTCCATGAGATAGAGCTATGTGGGTCCCATCATGATATATGTTTGACATCCATACCATGCATTTTGTAAGTTCCATTTAAGTTATGATATATCAAAAAAATCAGCCATTTCTATAACTTAAGTAAGTCACCCCTTTTGAAACCGTGTGAAATCATCCCTAAAACCTCTATAAACACTTGGTAGGGCCTGCCTGAGTTTTGGATTCGGCTGAAACTTGGTGTGACGGCTACTCCAAGTTTACACACAATAAATGGGTGGGATGGCTGAGCCACATATTAGTGGGCCATATAAACGATCATGTTTCAATGGGTGGGTATCCACTTTCACTTGTTGTATGTGGTGAGGACCACTTGAGGCATGAATTATCCCGACCAAGAGGGAATCTGATTTGACGGGGGTAGATGTCTGAAATAGATTATGGTGGGGCCCAGAGCTTGACCTCCTGAAAATCTCCCACATGTTCACCTCATAGTGCCCCCACATGATTTGTTGGTGTTTATACCTAGCTAGCACATTGAGGTGATATTCGGACGGATCAGAAAACGCCACGTGGCAATCATGTATATCACTTGGTATTTATGAACATCAAAGCCAATAGGCTAAATACATTTATATGTTAAAATTCTAATAAAAGTAATTATTTATAAAAACAAGTTAAGATTAAGAAAATCAACTCTTAGCAAATAAAAGAGTCCAACAACTTGAATGCACTAGCAAAGTTTACTATAAATGTTACTTATCGAATTAGTAAGAGAAAAATACATATAATAATGCTGATTAGGAATGTAATTTCTCTTATACACATGGCCTAATATAATCAGTTATAATCCTATAGAAGCTAGAGAAAATTTACAAGGCCAACTATTCAAATCTTTCATATTGAACACCGCACAAGGTTATTGCCTTAAAAAGAAAAAACAATAAAAATAAAATAAAAAACTTGAGGCCACTCAATGCTACCTATCTTTCATCCCCGTTGACACATATCTTAATTAGTTTATCTTCAATTTTCTTTACTTCTATCTAACATCATGTTACAACCAGCTTGAAATTCTTAGCATGGTTTTAATCTAGTTCCACTTCTATTCAAGGCACTGTTTAGCAAGCCAATTCATTTATCTCCAAAATTGTTAACTTCTTACTTAGTAATTCCTCAGTTACAACTTATTGACCATACACCGCAACTGTCTTACGGCTGTATAGGTCTGGAGGATAGTCAAGACCATGGTTGTTTCCCTACCTTAAGCTCTTGTCGGTAACATCTTCTTCATATACTAATCTTTTGCTAATTGTACTTTATCTATTTTTAAATTAATGAAATAAACATCAAGTTTAGTTTTTTAAATTTTTATATCTTTATAGCTTTTGTTGAGTAACGTGAATAAGCTATTCGAGTTAAATACAACTCTGGCACAGACAATACTTAACGCTTCCCATACGTTTAATTAAAATGGAGCCATTCGTTACATATGTGGCCGCATATCCAAATTGGATAACAACAGTTGAATATAACTGATTTATACCCATTTTTATGGGTGGACGATCTTGATGGATGGGCGAGAGATGTCGTGCAAACAACATGGGCCCACACACGTGTAGAGCTAGTTGTGCCTGACCATCTATTCCTGCACATATATGCTTATGAGAAGTTCAATGAGATATCCCAATTTTAAATTGGGACAATTTTGCTGATGGACGGGATTTCGTGTAAACACTACAAACACCACGCGTGCCTCCACGCGCTAACAACTGGTTGTGTGTAAACATCTATCCATGCGCACCCACACACTTCTTTATTAATTAAAGGAGGCAGATATAAATACAGCTGTATCCAATCGGATGAGTGGAACTGTGGCCAAAACCAGCTAACCGAGTTTCCAGCGACTCTCTTTTACAGGGTGTGATAAAGCTCCATGGCCCACCACGATTTTATCATGAAATCTACTCTGTTCATCAGTTTCAGAAGCTCATTTTATAGGGAGATCAAAAAAGAAAAAGGCAGATCTAAGACCCAAGTGGGCCACACAACAGGAAGTACTGGAGAGGAAAATGACCACCATTGAAACCCTCTTGGGGTTCACAGTGATGTTTATATGCCATCAAATCCCTCCGTAAGGCGATTCTCACCGTGATGAATGGAAAACAAACTATTCTAGTTGATAAAAAAACTACGTGGGCTCCAATAAGGTTTCAACGGTGGGCATTCAATTACTACTGTTTCTTATGGTGTGGCCTACTTGGGTATTGGATGTAACTCATTTTTTTGGCTTTCATACTAACATGAGCTTTCAAAACTGATGGATGGAGTGGATTTAAGGTGAACATTGTACTCATGACTGTATAGAACTCCCAGTAACACTGGCGTCCCAAATCTAACTCTAAGATTTTAATCATGACAGCATGGAACTCCATCAACAAATAATTTCAATCTTCAGCAACCCTGATAGTGTGTGGGGCCCGTTTTAAAAAAAAAAAAAAAAAAAATAGAAAAAAAAAAATAAAACAACTAACTATTATATATATAAAATCAAAACTTTGCATGTATTTAAAAAGCAAACTTATGAGTCGTCCGTAGAGTGAAAACATGAGTACGAAAGTGCTCTTTCACTTTGAGTAAATGCTCCACTCATGGTAAAGTTATAATGCTCCTATTTGCATAGGAACATTAGATAGTCCGGCTGACTAATCTGAACCGTCCATTAAGTCCGAGTATATAGCTATATTTCATAGGCTACCATGGAAAAATGACACTAGTGGCCAGTCCAATCCATCCTCCATTTGGCCATCCTTTTTCTAAGCTGTTGGTCCGATTGTTACACTTTTCTAAGAAAAGTGATTCTTTAGAATAACATGCAATTCATCCGGACTAAATTGTTGGGTGGACCTATTTTTTAAAACGATCTTCACCATCCATATTAAAGACCATTGATTAAATCTTTAATCTTCATCAAATTTGGATGATGTTTGCATGGCAGCCCATGAAATGTTCACCGGAGAAAACCAACAGTCTAGATAAATGGATGGGATTGTCTAAGTTCCATAGTGCAATTAGGGGCACCATAGCTTATAGTGCTCTCATAGGACCAAAGCATTTCAAATTTGGATGATGTTTGCATGGCAGCCCATGAAATGTTCACTGGAGAAAACCAACAGTCTAGATAAATGGATGGGATTGTCTAAGTTCCATAGTGCAATTAGGGGCACCATAGCTTATAGTGCTCTCATAGGACCAAAGCATTTCTCAATAAATAAGTAATAAAACAGATGCTATCAAAGACCAACCCGTTGGAATACAAGTTATGGTCCACCCCGTGGATAATTTCCAACTTATTAGTTTTGTGATACATCCAACCCAAACAATAGGTTGGCCCCACCATGAGGATTATACATTGTAGAAATCAACCTCATATACTCATGAGGTGAGCCACAACATAGAAAATAATTTCTAACCATTGATAACTAGCAAAATGCAAGTTTGGTCCATTCAATAAGTGGATTTGGCTGAACTTTTTGCTTTTGCGAACTCTTTTGATGAGGCCAACCAATTGGACGGATTGGATGTCACACACAACTTAAAGGCTGGAAGTTGTCGACTAGGCTAACATAATTTATGATCCCACAACTTGGAATTTAGATCTTCTCTCATAAATAGTATGCAGACTGCTCTTAAAACTCAATTCCAAGCTTCCAACCTGATATTCAGCAGAGGTGGGCTGTGAAGCATGATGAGCAAACAAAATGGACTAGCAAGTCATTTTCAAGGTCCAAATGGCCTTTAATTTTGAAAATCTAATTTTTGATGTGCGTAGAGAATCCCGTAAATGCAATCTTGGAAACGGACAAGATTAAAAGGAAAATGACGTAGGCTTGTGCATGTTTCTAAATTGTAGGCTACTACACTCCAGTATCACTGACATCCGTTTTTGTCCGACCTAGTCTGCGCTAAGATTCGGTGAACTCGCACCTCTGGCCGGGAAATTACATGGGGTGGGTGTTCATGCTTATTTCTGTCAATTTTTTTTTATAATAATTATGAAATAAAATGTTGCGTGTAATCAGTGGAGAGTAGTGTGGTATATTTGAAAATCTTGGTAGATATATGAAAACAAAATTTGTGATAACATAGTTGGTGTTTATCAAGGAATGCTACATCATCCATTAAAAGAAAGTAGTCATGTTAAAGCGGTTATTAAGATATGTGAAAAGTTTAGAAGGAAATCTCTACGAGATCATGTAGTGCTGAAATGTTAACATAATTGGCAAGGCATGAAAAACATCTAAATAATCAATTTAATGATATAAACAACAAAGAAATTCAGTAAAAGAAATCATCTCGTGCCAACCAAACCAAATCAAACTAAATCTATCTTTCAATTATTAGTCATTTACATTCCTTAGTGTAATCCTTAGCTTTATCAGTCATTTACATTTCTTAGTAAAATCTTTACATTTACATTCTATTTACATTCCTTAGTGTAATTCATATTGGTAATCAAGTAGCTATTAACTTTAGCTGTAATTCGATTCTATACTCGTACGCTAGATTCAGTTCGAATATTAAGTAAAGTTCTCCATTTAGAGAGTTATGTGGTCGATTGTAAAAATTTCCTTTTTTTGTTTTATTTGTTCTAAAGAGAAAAAGATCTTTCATATGGAAGGCAAATGCGTAACCCAGTTTCAGAGAATGAACCCCACCTTCTAACTATCACCTGATCATCATAAGTAACATTGTACAAGTGGTTGAATAAGCAACTGATCCTATTAAAACTCGATCATATATAGTCAATTTCTGACATATCTATTTATCTTAGCGCTTTGGAGGTAAGTTGTTTGATTTGAATTGAACCGCACATTCAATTATAGCACGCCCACACTAATCACTTGATCGAGATTGAAATACTAGTGACATCTCTTGGCACGCTTGGTGGGACAAAAAAAATCTACTTAGCTGTTAGAAAAATTCATTGAACATTACCCGTGCAACAATTTGGGTGAGAGCAACATCTCTTAGTATATCCAATGGGATAAAAAAAAACTATTTGACTGTTAAAAATATCCATTGAACCCCAGCCGTGGAACAATTCGGGCAACAATAACATCTCTTGGCACACACATTGGGACCCTCGCTTTGGTTTACTTACTAGTATGACATTACGATTTGATCAATCAAAAATATGAATAGAAGAAGCAATCGAATTGTTGGGGATGAACCCTCGACACCAATTGTACCACCTCCGACCGAAGACGTGTTGGTTCAAGCGGCCTCTGAATTATTGAATCTGAACAATAGTCTAACACTTAGTCCCGTGAACTAGGAGGGGTCATCGACTTCTCGGACTACATCTCTTTAAGAGATAACGGTCGAACTTTAGGATGTGCAAATGAGTATTTTGCACGTTCAGGAGTATGAGAGAGCTCAGGTAGAGTTAGTACATGATCAAGACGAGCAATTTCGTGTTCAAACTGAAACTGAACAGACAAATGGTTAAACAGACTAAGGTCATGCATCGATTGATGACCATCATTACCAAAGAGCACTTACGGGAATGCAGTATAATACCGAAGGAAGTTCTATCAGTAACATGGTTCAGCCACTATAGATACCTCTCCTATAGCGAAACTCACCTCCTGCCCCAATCTAGGAGGGGTGGAATGCTTTATTGCACACCGAGTTCGGGAAACTAGAGCGAGAGCTCATGAATTTTGTTCCTGAATTTTGGAATCAGGTTATGCCAGAAGGGAAGCCCTCCAGCATTTTCTCATAAATTCGTTGTTTCATGAGAAATAGAACCAGGCGGATCCCAATCTACTGCCAATGGTTAAACCGGAGCGGATAGATCGTGACCAAATCAATAAAATGGTCCAACAGGTTATAAGCCAAGTCATTAGCCACAATACAATCCCGATCTACCAAAAGCCTTATTCTGAATGGATTGACCGACAATACCCTTTGCAGAGGAACTACTGACCGAATTTTGCCTTATTCTCAGGTAATCCTGGTCAATCAACCATTGAACACATTGGTTGATTTACTATGCAATGTAGTGAACTGGTTAACACTGAATATAAAAAGTTACAACTATTTGATCATTCGTTGACGGCATCGACCTTCACATGGTATTCCAACTTATTACCGAATTCAATCCATACCTAGCAGGACAGAGAGGAAAATTTGCATGCCCAGTTCTTTTCTAAAGATAGTGAGACAACTATGGCCGATCTCGCACGTTTCTGATAGTTGTCTGAGGAATCTTACAAGAGTTACATCACCCGGTTCAAAAGAAAAAAAGTCGGTGTAAGGTCGTCACAATTAAAGCTGAAATTTTGCAACTTACGCAAAACAGTCTGGAATACAAACTTCGAAGAAATTCATTAGAATGAAGTTTGTGGATTTGTATGATTTAATCAGGAAGGTTTCCATATATGAGGAGCTCTTTCAGGAAGGATCCAGGTAAAAGAACATGATAATCGGGACGTATTACCACAACCCTAACTGTGAAGTTGCGATTGTTGAGGTAGTGGCAAAAAAAGCTACTCATTTGCTCAGTGCTAATCAAGGCGGAAACAACTGTACCAACCAATACAAAAGGCTCATAAAGTATACACATTTGATATCACTTAGGCCAATGAGATATTTGAGATACCGCCAACAGAGAAGTTTATTAAAATCCCTAATAATCACAAAATTCTAATAGCCAATAAATTAACAAAGATAGAATATTGTAAATGGTGTGAAATGCGTTCTCACTCCACTAATAAGTGTGTTGTGTTCAGGAATGATGTCCAAGATAACATCGATCGTAGATTGTTGAAATTCTCTAAAAAAGGCGAAGAAGCAATACTGATAAATATTAACCCATTCCCACTTAATCTAGACGTCAACATGGCCACGATGAACCTATAAAATTTGGACCAAGGAAAATAGTTGATCTTGGTCTTGGTCATTATACGGTGCGTCATGATGACCAAGATTGGGACGATACCACTCTTACATAGAGACCACAAGATTAGTAGAATAGTCAAGAGCAACGCAACACTGCGATCTATCTCGCTACTATGCAGTCAATGTGCCAGGGTGGCCCAAGACGTGGAAGCTTCACCTCGGCCAACGTGGCAAGTCAGACATGCAATTGAAAGACAACTGATATAAGAGAGACCTATCAGCCGCGGAAGGCATTTTCACCCCTTGACTGTTGACCTTAGTTGAAAACTCTGAATTAGAGGATAGTCAAGCCTCTATTAACTCCAAAGGGAGTTTAGAAAAGGATTATGCAATCCAAATTCTTAACCACCCCTGACGCAATGACTCGAACTCAAAAATGTCATTGGCAGCAACGTTAAGTGGCCATAAGAAGGAATTGACAGAGATTGAGAATGCATCTTGGCCAAGAATTAGGCAGTCATAACCATTTTGGAGAATTCCTCAATTGTTGGAACAACTAACCATAAACATAGTCGAAACAATTTTGAAACCTGTCATGCACGATCATGTCACAGTAGATAGTACCCAGTCTAATAATACTCCATAATTGAGTAATATGGGCAATCGTGATGGCTAATCCAATTATCTCAGTGATGAATAGTTTTCGGGAGACGATCTACTGATTGAGGAACTCGACAACCAAGTATTGGAAGTATAATCGCCCATTTTTAAATAGGCGGAGGCAACTTCAATGGCCGATGAGGGTGCCTAGCATTCTGGTGTAAGTTCTAATGAGCATAACGACTTGAAAACACTTGGGAGCAATGTTTGGGTTCAAAATTTATTTTTGGATCATTGCCACTTATGGTGTTTGATTGCAACATGGTATTCACTCTTCCATCTAACTTTCAAGCCAGATTGTTCCAGACTCGTCAAATGATAGGTGATGTAGAAGAACTTGCTCCTCCTATAGTAATACAACATGCTTTCTTTCTTCTAGAAAGATGCAAATTAGTGAGACTCCATATGTAAATATTGTTATTGTGGAGTCAGGGGCATCATCTGAAATTGTAGTTATAAAAAGGCTCACTCATAATATGACTCAACATCTTAAATCGTTGAACATAACCATTTACCTCGAGGGCTGCCCAGTCACCAAAATCATGTTTTACAATAGGCCTACCGTCAATCTTTCTCTGTAAGAATGATGCCAAAATTAGAAGAAACAACAGTCGATTTGGAATTTTTTAGTCTCTAGGTTTTAGGGTTCTAACTTAAGTGTTCTATAGGTTAATCATTTTCCTAGTCAGTTTAATTTTAGGTGATCTCACGAGAATTATGTCTAACTAAACAATTGGGGTTTATTAGATTCAGGAATCCGCAATCGATGTGGTACAGTGTGATCTGTTTGTGTGTGAAATCTAATTAAGTTCAAATTTTCATAACAATGCTGATATTAGCAAGTTATGATATTTTTGAGTTTATTCACGTATGAGCACATGTGATTTTATATTTTGATCAAAAAAATTTCAGTAACACCCGAGAAACTTCAATACCCAAGTATTGAAGAGCCGAAGTATTACACTTTACATCGCATTTTGGTGCATTTAAGCATATTTTTTAAGCATGACTGTCAGCTTAGAATTTAAGCAATGAGTAATTTACTTAAAAAAAAGGACAAGTCGGAGTAAATTCACATTGTGTGGACTTTTCTTGGAATGTAAGGTACAAGAGAGGACCTTTTAGTAAATTTTACTATAAGACAAAAACCTCATGATCAAAGACCACTCGATGGAAAATACTTTTAGTTGTGACTGCGGCAGCATCGGAGGGTTTCTAGCATGAGCCTGGGTCTCCTTTGTCCGTCTCTTGTGCAGGTACACGAAGGTCTAGCAGAGGCTCACTGGATTTTTGCATCAATAGTTTGACACCGTAAGTGACAGAGCTGAAGGTACTGACCTCCGTAAGCTTGGCAGATGGCCCCCTAAATTGACCTGGTTGACCGGCAGGGCTTATGTCCGCGGGTTGGATAAGGGCACGATTAATTTACAATTATTTCCATATTTTTTTTATCTAGGAAATGACAAAATATTTGACTTTTTGCTTAGAAATTATAAATCAAATAATAAATAGTAAATAGACCGGTTTTTAAATCAATAAATTGGTAGGCGTTGAATATTATTTTGGTCGGACTTGAATCTGGCATAATTTTCCACATGGAAGGTCTAAAATAGGACCTTTACTTTTCTAGTGAGTAGGTAATCACGTGAAGTCCGGTAGAACGATGATGAACAAAAATACAATTTTGCTTAGCTACACACCTACAAGTTAGGTAATCCACACGGCATCACGCCATCATATATGCCAACGTGGTAGACTGGTGAAATATCCAAGCTTTTCATCAGAAGAGTATTACTATGTAGGTTTTCTATCCCAAGAATCAGGTAAAATGGATGGTTGTGAAAAATCAGCCGAAGTTTGATGACGCACCAACTTATTTCTAATATAATGCATGATTACCAAATGGATCATATTTATGTTTTGGCAGTAACATCTACAAGGTGAGGTCCACCTGTTGGATGGCTTGGATCTTCCATGCTCACATGTATGGTGACGTGGATAGCGGCCGACTTGTAAGCGTGTGCAGGTTTAGCAAAGCTCGAGAGGAACAATCAAACATTATGGAACAAAGACCCGTGACTTTGACCAAAGTAGACGAAGTGGCGATTGCCGATTCACGACTTAGACTATTGGAAATCGATAAGGAAAGACGCGAGTTGCCTGTGATTTATGTAGGTCCACTGCAATGTTGGTGAAAACTCAACACCATACATCAGTTTCTCCAGTTCAAGTTAGTATACGACCCCAAAATGAGGTATATCCAAAATTCAAGTGGGCCACATGGCAGTAAACAGTAGGACCGGAAACACACACCGTTGAAACCTTTCTGGGGCCCACCGTGATGTTTATATGCCATCTAAACCGTTCATAAGGTCATTCCCACTGAGATTAACTGAAAACATAAACACTAGCTTAATCCAAAACTTCTGTAGCCCCACGAAGGTTTAAAGGATAGGAGTTCAATCCTCGTGGTTTCCAGTAGCGTGCCCCACTTGTGTTTTGGATACCCTTCTTTTTGGACTCATGCTCTGAAGTGAGATGGACGGAGTAGATTTTTCACGGGCATCTTGGTGGGCCCTACATAGATTCCGTCAACAGGAACTTCATGTTGCCATGGGGTACAGGAAATTCACTTCCCTTAACAGAATACTACGGTTTTTTTTTGGGGGGGTTAGCTTGCTAGTGCACACCCATGCATGTCAGTACACACTCTCCATGTTAGCCACCCCCACTGAGTTAGTTAGTACTATTATTATTAGTATCTAAGGCATACACTGATACTAAATTATATGTCAAGCACTCTATACATGTGCCATGCTAACGAGATCCAGACTACTCATCTGTAATGGCCTACCGTGGATAGTCAATGAAAGGAACCCACACCAATCCGATGATTCTAGCCATTAACTATTGGAGGACTTTCTCCTAGTTAGGATCGAAAAGATCAGGTTAGAAAGTCTCGTCCAAGAGTTTAGTGCCCATTATGGTATCTAAGTATTTTATTATTCATTTCATACATATAATATATTTTTAAAAAGCTACCTGTTAGCTCTAAGTGTTGTTCAATGCTAAAGGACATTGCCAAAAAAATATAGGTTATTTTCAAACTTAAAATTAACAAAATGTTAATTTTAAGTTTGAAATTAAAAATATTAACTATTTTTGTAAGTTATAATATTTTGTTATTTTAAAGATATTTTAGGATTTCAAAAGTCTTAAAATAATTTAAAATATTTATTTAAGTAATGAGAAAGAGTTTGAACTAATTGAGATGTCATTTCTTATTTTCATAAAGTTGGCTATTTTCACATAGTTGGGAATTTAAGCTTAGGATTTATATAAATACAATTGGTAAGCAAATTTTATTAATCAATTAAACTCTTCATAATAATATCAATTTCCTTTTCTTTTATTCACACACAACGGATATGTTAAAATGGTACAATAAGATGTGTACCATAATAAAGTGAGTCATCAATCAAGCATGCCATCTAATATCTTAAAAGGAGAAATTGATATGATAAGCCATTGTCTATTGTGATAGGGCAAGTCACTGATCACATGGGAGCAAGTGATATTTCAAAATCATTTTTAGGAAAAGAAATTTGGGGATTTTTTTTTTTTTTTTTAAGTGAATTTATTTATCACTCCCCCTTCCTTGATTGGTGGCTTACCTTATTACAGTACACCATGGTTTACTGTATCATTATCCCTTTGAGCCTAACCCATTTACAAGCCAGAATCCATCTCCAAGCTGCAAAGTGAACTCAGATAAGATGACCAGCCAGATAGCACAGTTATCGAGCTTATTTATTAAACATATACAGTTGTCGTCGACTAGGATTTGGATTTCCTGCAAAAGCCTTTTACAGGAAGTTCCTGCACTGTGATGCTAGGTGGGGCTTACCCTGATGTTTTCAAGAAATTTACTGTCTATCAATTTTGCAAGCTTACGCGACGAATATGAGTTGGATTCAAAACTCAAGTGGGCCACATGTCAGGGAAGAGTAGGGAAAGAAATGCCTACTGTTGTCACCTTCCTGAGCTTCTGAGCTCCCCCTTTGTATTTGTATGCCATCCGTTTATAAAGTCAATCGCACTAGGATGAAGTGAAAAAAAAACTAAAACTTAAACTGATACAAAACTTTTGTAAGCATATTAATGTTTCAATAGTGGTTGTTTCCACTATTTCCTCTCATGTGGCCAACTTAAGTTTTGGATCAACTTCATTTTTTGTCGCATATTCTAAAATGAGCTCGCAAAAAGGATGGATGTGGTGGATTTTTCACAAACATCATGGTTGGCTCCACCTAGCATCCCAACATATGAACTTTTTTCGAGAGTGGTAAATAGGCCCATGGGCACCCATCATTTTATTGGCTTTATGCGAGTAGTCCTTTTAACACCTATTTGAGACATATTTGATCAATTTCATCAATTGATCTTGAAAAGAGTAATTCTGGCAAACTTCTTATTTTATTCTAGGCACATCTACATACATGGGCACTTGATCACATGATCTCAATATTGAAATAGTCTATCTACTCCTAACCAATGGAGCCGGTGTTGGGGGCCTTGCACAAAACCTTAGGATCTAGCCCTCCAAAACAAATCAAAATTATGGAATAACAAAGCAATTAAATAAATCAAAGCATCAACTACACACCACACGAGATTTTTACGTGGAAAACCCTCAAAGAGGTAAAAACCACGGGACCTCGTCCAGATCAACAATCCACTATGAAGTAGAACGTTACAAACTTCTTCACTCACGCAGGAGTGGATAAACAATGATAGAAGCAAAGAAAACAGAGAGATCTTACCGATTACAAGGACGTAGAAGCGCTGAGATATCAAGAGCACAATAGATCTCCTATGTGAGCATAACCTTCCTTCCACAAGCTTCCTCTCTCTCTTTCTCCCTTTCTCTCACCTTTGATAGCCCTAAACCTTTTAGTAAATCCCTTGTAAAGCTTTAGGAAATCCTCTTGTCATACCTAGAAAGCCCTAAGTACCTCTTATTTAAGGTTTTAGGAAACTCATTTCCACATCCCAGTTACGAAAGGACTTGCGACACGAAATCCGTGCAAAATCACGGAACGAATCTGCGTAACTACGACTGGTTATGATGAACTTTCGACCGGTCGAGAGCCACCCACGACCGATCGAGCACCCTGGAGAAAAATAGCCCAAAGTTGCTGGACTTTGAGTCGTGCCACGGCTCGACTCCTACGACCGGTCGAGTAGGGCTCTCTACCGGTCGACAACGGATCAAAAAAACCCATCAAATCTTTCCCTTTTTGACCCAGGAGGGATCCACCTTCTTCAAGCTAGCCAGGTTTCTACAAACCTCAAACTTGCCCTTGAGCAAAGCCTTAGTCATCATGTTTGACCCATTATCGTCCGTGTAGACCTTCTTAAGCTGTAACACCTTCTGTTTCAAAGTATCCCTGATCAAGTGATACCGAATCTCTTTGTGCTACGACTTGGAATGCTGACTTGGATTCTTGCTCAAGTGTATAGCACTTTGACTATCGCAATAGACCACGTGCTCCTCCTGCTTTAGGCTAAGTTCCTGTAGGAACCTCTTCAGCCAAAGCATCTCTTTACATGCCTTTGTGACTGCAATATACTCGGCCTCTGTCGTCGATAATGCTATGACCTTCTGTAGCTTGCTCTGCCAAGAAACTGCTCTCCCTGCAAACGTGAACATGAGCCCCGATGTAGACTTCCTGGAGTCTATGTCCCCTGTCATATCTGCATCTGTGTATCCCTCTAACACAGATTTACCGTCACCATAGCATAGGCTCAACCTGGATGAGCCTCTTAGATACCGCAGTATCTACTTAACCATTGTGCAATATTCTTTGCCAGGATTGGCAAGATATCGGCTAACAATACCAATCACATATGCTATGTCTGGGCGTGTATACACCATAGCATACATCAAACTTCCTACTGCTGATGCGTAGGGTATCTTCTGCATATCTAACACCTCTGCCTTTGTCTTGGGACACTGTCTGTAGCTCAATCTAAAGTGACCATCTTGTGGAGTACTGACTGGCTTCGCTGCATTCATATTGAACCGCTTTAGGACTTTCTCAATATACCGCTCTTGTCATAGCCAGAGCTTCCTGCTGCTTCTGTCACGGATTATCTCCATTCCTAGGATCTGTTTAGCTGGGCTTAAGTCTTTCATCGCAAAAAACTTGGCCAACTGTTGTTTCAGCCTGTCGATCTTCTTGATGTCTTTTCCCATCATGAGCATGTCATCAACGTATAAGAGTAGAACTAAGAAATCACCATCTGAGAACTTGTGCATGAACACATAGTGGTCCGACTCCGTTCTGTCATACCCATGTTTTAACATAAACGAGTCGAACTTCTTATACCATTGTTGTGGAGCTTGTTTCAGCCCATACAAGCTCTTCCTCAGCCTACACACCATATGCTAGCCCTTGACTTCGAACCCCTCTGGTTGGTGCATGTAGATCTCTTCTTCCAGGTCACCATGGAGAAATACAGTTTTAACATTTAATTGCTCTATCTCCAGATCCATGCTAGCCACCAACCCAGCAACACTCGTATGCGTGTCATCTTCACCACTGGTGAGAATATCTCCTCGAAGTCTATGCCTTTCCTCTGACCAAACCCTTTCACCACAAGTTTGGCCTTGAACCTCGTCTGTGAATTCTGCTGCTCAACTTTCTTTCTAAACACCCACTTGTTGCTCAAAGCTTTCTTACCCTTAGGCAGTTTCACCATGTCATAGGTGTGGTTCTTATGTAAGGATTTCATCTCCTCTTACATAGCTTTCAACTACTCCTCTTTATGCTCGTCGGCTAAGGCCTCAGAATAATCTTCTGGCTCTCCCCCATCAGTCAGCATAATGTATTCATGTGGCGAGTACCTCTTAGACGGCTGTCTATCCCTAGATGACCTCCTCACCTGTGACTTAATAGGTGGATTAAGCGAGAGCTGCTCCCCTGGTCCATCTTCTAAAGGAACTCCCTCGTCCTTTGCACCTTACTATACTCCCCCGTCATCAGGCACCATGGGAGGAGTAATTGGATCCATGTTCTCTAGCTCACCTGAACTAGGTTGGTTCTTCTCTAGCTTACCAATGTCTTCTATACACTGATCTTCAAAGAAAACCACATCTTTGCTCCTGACAAGCTTCCTCTCGGTCAGATCCCACAATTTGTAACTAAATTTTTCATCACCGTACCCTAAGAACACACACTACCTAATCTTCATATCAAGCTTGGACCTCTCGTCCTTTGGTACATGAACGAATACCCCGCATCCAAACACCTTGAGATGACTGTACGATGGATCATGTCCAGTCCACACCTTCTCAAGTACTTCTCCATTCAACGAGGCTGATGGAGACCTATTTATCAAATACACTGCCGTGTGCATTGCTTCTCCGCAGAACGTCTTGGGCAACTTTGCATGGGATAACATGCATCTGATTCTCTCTACAATGGTTCGATTCATTTGCTCAACTACACTATTATGCTGAGGGGTCTTGGGAACCGTTTATTCATGTCACATACCTAGGGACTTGCAGTACTCATGAAAGTCACCAATGTATTCACCACCATTGTCAGTGCGGATGCACTTCAATGATCTACCTGTCTCTCTCTCAATTATAGCATGAAACAATTTAAACATACCAAAGACCTCGTCCTTAGATTTCAAAGCATAAACCCAAACCCTCTTAGATGCATCATTTATAAAGTAACAAAATACAATGCCCCACTAAAGGTTTTGTCCTCATAGGACCACCAACATCAGAATAAACCAAATCTAATACATGCACTTTATTAACATGAGAAGCAGATTTAATGAATGTTACTCTATGTTGTTTCCCTGATAAACAATCAAGATAGGTTTTAAGAAGTGTACCTATCACGTCTGGAAGAGACCGCTTCTTCGCTAGTACCTGAAGCCCTTTTCATTCATGTGGCCTAGACGCCTGTGCTACATGTCAATAGCTAAATCTTCTGTTGTGTTTAACCCACCCTTGCACATACTGACACTTGCCTTGTAAAGGGTGCAACACTTCTTTCCTCTGGCCACGATTAATGAACCCTTGATGAGCTTCCATCACCCACCAGCAAACCTGCTTTCATAGCCGTCATCATCCAACTTTCCCGTCGACATCAAGTTGAGGCGAAGGTCTGAGATATGCCTCACATCCCTGAGAACCAATGTGCAGCCCACATCGGTCTTCACACAAATATCACTGACTCCCATGATTTTTTATACTCTAGAATTTCCCATCTTCACAGTCCCATAGTCACCTGACTTGTAGCTTGTGAAGAAGTCCCAGCGTGGAGTCGCATGAAAAGAAGCTCCCAAGTCTATCACCCAATCGGGGTCTTGACTCGTAGCCGTGAGACATACATCATGATCTGCAGAAAGAATGACTACAATGTCGCCATCTGAAGCGACCGCAGTGGAATCTGATTCATCTTCCTTCCTTTTTCCTTTCTTGTCGTTCTTCTTACCACGACATTCATACTTGTAGTGACTCTTCTTGCCACAATTCCAGCAATCAACATCCTTTCTATTACTCGACTTGCCTCTTGATTTATCTCGGGCCTTCCCACCCTTACTGTTCTTTCCTCTCCCCCGTTCATGTGTCACAAGGGCATCTTGCTGAGTAGACCCATGAGACTTCCTCCTTGTCTCCTCATTGAAGAGACAATTAGTTACTTGTTCCATGGATATCTTTCCGTTTGGCGCGTGTTCACTCCCCAAGTGCAGGGTTGTGATGTAGTAATAAACTCGGTAAGACCGAGGTCGAATCCACAGGGACTGAAACCTGTACGTTATCTGAAACTAAATAGAACTAGGATTAGACTAAGACAAAATCTAAATTGAGTGTAATTTGAAGAATAATGGTGAAATATTTAATCTAAAACTTCAGAAAATTCAGAGAAGGAAAACTAGGGATTCAGAGGATCCACTTGTAGAGATCAGGGAGATCTTATGCCTGCTTCACAAATCATGGAAATTAACTGAACTGACATTGATATAATTTTCAAGAGATGAAAGGTATATGAATTAGAATGGATTCCATCACCAAAACATGTCCAGGAGACAAAGCAAACAATAGAATTAAACTAATTACCAACTAATCAACATGCCATGAAGGTTAGGAAGGGTACCTTCATCTGACCATGCCCAGGAAACGATGGTGAACAACAGGGCTTCCTGACGTCATAAACATAAAAGGAAAGAAAATATTAAAGCCATCACAGATCTACTGTAATTTCAGTCACAATAAACCATTAATAACTAAAATAGTTTCTTAAAATCAAACTAGGATTAAATCAGTTCATAAGTATGAATCCAAGCCATTGAATCAGCCCATCACGCTACAAGCTTCACCCCTTAGCCCTAGCTAAGGGGTTTAGCCTAAGATAGACATGATTAGGCTAATTCCTAAATAAAATAAAAATAACAAAAATAGAAAACCAAAGAACTCAAGCTGCTCCACGTTCCCCACTGCTGCCTCCAGCCCCCAGCTGTGTGTCCCTTTCTGGTGCTTCTATCTTCTCTCTTATATCCCTCTGGCTGTGGAAAGGGAGTCCCCTTTTAAGAATTTCCGCACCAAGAGGCGTGCATAGCCATTGCGCCCTCTGAAAATAGAAACTGACCATGCGTTGGGCATTGGATTCGGTGATATCCGTGGGATCCACTTCCGGTGATCATTCAGCGAATCTGAATCGACCATTGTTTCAGTAGTGTCCATTTAGGCCAATATACGAAATTTGAAATAGATCTGAGCTTTTGATGGGCCACTGCGTGGATCAACGTCTGGCGAAATATCCAACCCTGACGATATTATTTGTATTAATGGTTACAAGGGAATAAGAGGTTTTGGTCGGCACCCTCCTCTAGACACTCTGGTCGGTTGGGATCAGCCGTCCGATGATGAAAGTGGGCCGCTGATGGAGCAGCGGACGGACTCTGTGCGAAAGAAAACTGAGAGTTTCCGTCTCTGTTTAGGAAACCCGACTGGTGCGAATTGGGTTTGATTCCCTGTCACCAATGAAAGTGAGAGATCCGGTGTCCGGTCGGTTTTGAGCTAGCTTCAAGATGGATGGTGTGGATCTGAGATCTGATCTGTGATGGTGGGCCACCAAGATCAACTGCAGGCTCTGCTGCGAACAGAGACCACGCAGAGGTTGCGCTGGGCTGTTGGTGGGGCCCATGATCAGCGTCGTAGGTGAAATCCGATCTGTCCATTAGATTCCTCTCACAAAAACGTTCAGAAATTGTCATCTCTGGATTAGATCTGGTGTGGCCCACAGCATTTTCCAACCTACCGTCCAATCCCCGTTGGATCCTTCAATCTTATGAAATGAATGTGGAAATCTATATAAAGATAGGGACACGGTCGGTTTGACTCCTTGAATCGAATGAACGGTCCAGATTACTGGTACCGTGACTGTAAGTGGGCCACATGACCTCCCAGTGGTCGTCCTGCGATCGGAGGAGAGAGATTCTCTCTCGCTTTGGAAAGTCGAGTGAAATCGACTTTGACTGGCCTTCCGGTCCAGCGCATGGCGAGTGCACTGGAGTTGTGCCCACCACTGATGTGATACAGGTCCCACCTTGATACATATTCGGAATCTGCTCCGCCCATTCATTTTGCTGGCTCTTTTAAGACATTGATTCGAAATTTGACGCATATCCAGTAATTAGGTAGGTCCCATAATGACGATTTATGGGCCAATCTGTCTGTTGGCCTACTTCTGTAGGGATCCAGGAGCTGAAATTTGACATGTATGGCTCATTTGTGGTCCTCAGGTGATGTATGAAATCTCGACCTGAACGGATGGTGGAAATCCTGTGATCTTGCATGTCGGATCCTTTTTAGGCCACTTGAGCTTCAGTTTCTGGATTTTTGCGGATCTCTGGCATGTAAACTTGTCGATCTTGGTCTCTTGGGGTCCGTCCCTTGCCTTTGTGACCTTTGTGTGTCAAATCCACACTTTTAGTGCTCTTTTACAATCAAAGTTCCTAATTTCAACCTGCAACATAAACACGATTAAGTCGGCCTTTAAACAATATTATGTTCGTAAATCCAAGCAATAACTAGGGTCTGATATGCAACATTTGACCCTCAATACAACCCCCAACCAGCATTTTGCTAGTCCCAAGCAAAGTATGCGAAAAAATAAATTGAGAATTACCGAACAATTTCTAAGAACTCGAGTGATTTAGACAAACAATCCAGACACGAGAAATCTAAGATTCATGAATATTGGGCATTCTTTCTTCTGGACTCAAGTACATGACAAAACCTCATAATCAAGTCCTAAGCATTAATCCATAAATTAGAAAAAATTCCAAACATCGAGTTCCATGGGTGTATAGTGAATCCTCGGCTTGTCAACATTAAGATTCAATTTGTTATTTCTTGATATCATTGGTAGCCAACAAAAGACTTCATGACAACCAACCTAAACCAAAACTTGCCTCACCGACCAACTTTTCATTCTACCAGCCCTTTGATTTTTTTTTATTTATTTTTTTTCATTAAAAGTAATGTCAAGGAGGGGAATCAAATCCTTACCTATAGGGAGCAAACCTATGGTGAAGATTATTCGCCCGCCTCTTTCTAAAGGCATTTGTATTTTCTTTTTCTTCAATTGATCATGACGGGCAATTTGTCAGGCTGGTTCCTTCCATGCTTAGTGATTACCAAGTCAACCCTTCAATATCAAATTGAAACCTTAATGTGAAAGTGAGATGTGACATGTGAGATCATGACTCGATCAATGTTTACAACTTCTAATCATGGATTAATAATTCGAACTTGGCTGTGAAATCTAACAAATAACGGAAACCAAGAGTCATAAATTACCAACATCACTTATCTTGTAATTCTAAATCCAAGATGACTGTCAAAATCACTTCGAATTCACAAGAAATTTCAGTAAAATTAAAAAAAAAATTCACAAATTTTTTGCTCAAGACTGAGAAAAACACTGATTAGGTTACCTAATCTCCCACCCCCAACCTAAAATCTACATTGTCCTCAATGTAAAAGATATAAGCATGCCATGCACATGGGACAACGAATAGTAAAAGAGAAGTGATGGGAAGATAGTACCTGGATAACGAATCGAGAGACTTTTCCAAAAATATCAGCGAGAGAGTAAGTCAACGCAAGAGAGAAACCAACACAAGTAAAACACAAACAAAAATAAACTCCTACCTATACCACTTTCGCAGGTGCTATCGATTGCATTTAGCGCATGCAACAAGCCTTTAAACCCCTAGGTTGTCCCTAGTAGACGAGTTGTAGTCTCGTGAGGGTTTGCAGTAATGTTACCCACAAACATTAAATTAACTGACTAGGAAAATGAAATGAAAAGCTGGGTTGCCTCCCAGGAGCGCTAAGTTTACCATCTATCCTAAAATAACATAAAGCAAACTACTCTAGTCCTATGAAAATAGGGAAAAGCTACTCGATCATGCCGCCAGGTTCCTCTTCCGGCCAATATCTTGATAAGTTTCTCAGTAAGTTCCTCAACAGGATCATCCAAAAGCCCTTTGTGCAATAGGCTTGGGCGCCCTGGAGCATGACTTTCCAGAGAGTATGCACCTCGTAAAAATTTTTCCATTGAATTGCTTGAGGTGTCCAAAGAATATACGATTTACCTGTGTTAGAAAAAGTTTCAAAGTTAGTATCCCATGGTGAATCAAAGACTACAGGTAGATAAAATTCAGAAAAATTTTCGAGAAGTAATGTAGTCTCAATGCATTCCGAAGTTCCAAGCTTCGGTTCAATTTTTAGCTCATCTTCCTTTAGTGGTAAACATTCAGGGTCTGAGGAAGGAGGGGCTTCAGAGTGAGGGTTCTCTCGGTCAGTGATGACTACCGAGATGTTGTCTTGCAAGGCATCCACTTTTTCTTTTAACATGAGATCGTTTGAATCTGCAGAGTGTGCCAAGCAATCATCCAAAAAGTTGAGAAGTTCAGCTGAACATGACTTATTTTCCACGTTGGAGCTCATGATGATCCATCTAAGGAATCCATCATCCTTGAAAGTAGATGTAGGTACACTCTCTTGCTCCAGTCCTGCACAGACAGATTGAAAATCAATAGGGGAAGCATCGATGTGGTCACTTTGTTCATTAAAACTACTCAATCGAGGCGTTGAATCGTAAAAATTTGACAATTCAGATGGTGACCTCAACTGGGTGGTTTCAATTTCAGGAGTCATATTAAGTGGCCCGTCCATCTCCCGCATCATATCATCATTCAATTCAGGGGAGTGATCTAAACATGCATCACAAGGGTTGAAAGAGTCAATTGAAATTGGTTCATTCTCCACATTCAAATCAGTCATGTCAGACAGGTGGAGTAGATCATTATGGTTGACAACTTCCTGAACCTCTTGATCATTGGCAGGGGCTACACTTGAGATTGAATCCCAATACTCATCATCATCAAGTTCCGTGCAGTGTGCACTTGGGATGGGATTACATTCCTCACATTCTATTCCTTGATTGGGTTGAGGTTCGAATAAACTAACCTCTACCTCATCAATGTAATCATGTGTATCATGTGAGTGAAGTGTGTCACTATCATTATATTTAAAAGACACCCACATCTCTTGATCATTCCTTTGACAAATATCATCGAGATTGACTCTAGGAAATTGAACCATGTGCTCATCAATACAATCCAACTCTTCATTCTCAATTGCACTATTTTCCATAGTCACATCACGTGAACTCCACTGTTGTACATCTTTTACAAGTTCTTGAAATCTTTGGAGTGTGTTTTGTTGAATGAGCTCCAGATTTTGTATGGAATTCTGAAGTGAATTCTCTTGGATCGTTTTGTGTTGGATTTCAGAGGTATAGGACCTAAGAGAATTGTTATCATGATGCATTATTGATTCAACTCCCAAATTTTGATAGTTCCATTGATCATAGGTATGGAGTTGTGTATGGAGAATTGGATTGGGTTGAGGTTGAGGTGCATTAGCCTCCATTAACCTATCAAGGCGTGACTTAAGCTCTTCTAGTAATGTAACGCCCTGAAAATCGGGGGTCGAGCATAAACTCAACTCCCGAGTTCTAGAACATCACTTATGCAACAAAATGAATGATGATTGAATGTTGACTGTATTCGTGCATTGAACATGAGTGAGATTAAGCCAAAATAGCATATCATACTCCAGAGACAGTTAAATTGCAAGCGGAAGACGATGATAGATAGATAAAATATATAAACTGTGATGAGTCTCCAGAGTGTGATAACATTACTAGGTTAAATAATTACAAGTACAGTTCTAAAATATACCAAATGTGTAAGTGTAATATCTTCTATCCCAAGTACCATAGCCCCATTAATGCAATCCCAGGTCTTCAGAGACCCGTCAGAGAGTTACATGATAGGAGAACTCCTCCTCATCACCATAGAAGTAGTCCCTTCGCTCATAAGCATCGCCATCATCCGAAATTCAACAACTGGTTGGTGTGTACAACACCGTCCGTAACGTGGGAGTGAGTGATCAACTCAAGTGGAATAGTAAAGCATAGGTTAACATGTTATCAATCTAATCAAGCAAGAATGATAAAGCAAGACAAATCAAACAATTCTAACTACTCTTATTAAGTGCGAGAATGAAATGACATGATGTCAGTATGCCCTTGCCAAACCACCCTCATGCGACATCATCTTACGTTCGCGAATGCTTAACTCCCTCAAGACGCCACATCTACTAAGCACATGCGGTGCGATGATGATCATGATTACCGAGTTATTATTAGTCCATTTCAAACAGCAGTATTGGAAAACTAAGGTACCTCCCTTGTATCATTCCCAAACATGATCCATTCTAGGGTCGTCAGTCCTAGTTAATCTCATACGATATTATGGTTTGAGAGGCATAGCGAAGGCATCGCAAATGGCTCGTCACCCGTCAGCACGGATACAGATCTCACCGTATGCAGCTCAATTGCTGGCCGTCAGCTAGAGTACAGGTCTCACCGTACTCGGCTCAATCACTAGTCGTCAGCTCGAGTACAGGTCTCACCGTACTCGGCTCAACTCATACTCTAGTTGCTGTGAAAGACTCGTCGCCAATCACAGACCCTTGGAGTATACTCAAAGATACTACGGAGGACTCGTCGCCCGTCAGCACGAGCACAGGTCTCACCGTACTCGGCTCTCGCCGTAAGTATCGACAGCTCGAATATAGTGTCCCATACCACCATAATCGGCTCACGAGTCTGGTTGCTCACTGGTCACTACGGGGAGGCACGTGGCCTCAGCGTAGGCCGACAACTCGACCACGGTGTCCCATACCACCATGCCCGGCTCATGAGTCTTAGTGGATCGAGGTACCATGGTTAAAAGGGATTTCACTGGTAAGTTTGGTACCCTAGGTTCAAGCAGAGGCGACCAAACATGGTGAACAAACATTAGACAAATCGGGTTACTTGACGAGCTCGGCTAGCTCGAGCGCACAACAAGTTGAACGACATGAAGTGCATAAGCACTTCGCGTGGCCAACCACTATCGCCAACCGAAGTACGACTCGGGTTCATCGAACACATCTCACGTGGCAAATGAATCGCAACCACGAATTCAATTCTGGTACCGATTGTCTGGACTATAATCATAGCCCCAAACACAATCAAGTGCAGATAGATAAAGCAGTAGTGAATCAAGATTCCACTCATACAATCAAGGTATGGTATTTTCCATTTAGGGTCGCTGTGCATTGCACGCACTCGTTGCTCCGCTCCCCCATCACCCATGACGAATCATACAACGTAAATATAAATTTAAACATATGCATTACATAGTTATAATCATAAAGCAGTTGAGCATGTTATGAATCACAACACAAGCATGAGTTTATACATGTTCAATTCCTAATCACACAACAATCCAAGGAGATCATACACATAGTTAAAAGAGGTTGAGAATCATATCTCAACACCCTTATACATTACAATTTGCTAACTACTACTCATTCAGACATTTCAAGAAACACTTAAACAAACATGCATCAACATACATGATGCATGTCGATCACATAGGCGTTAGGCCAAATCCTTTCACTAGGGAGTTGCCCCAATCATAACACGCGTACACCCACGACGGATAGTCATGGCAAGCAGGAATCCAAGTTCCATATTCATTCAGTCATTTCCACAAACACTTGGGCCACACATTTTAGCATATATGGTGTCTATTGGCCGTGGCGTGATTTAGGGCAAATCCTTTCGTAAAAAGGGTATCGTAAATACAACAATCATGAATCCATGACAATTAGTCATGGCGAGCACGAATGAGGATTCTATACTCATTCAGTCATTTTCACAAACACTTAGAATACACTATTACAACATACATGGTGTATGTTATTAAAACATGTATTAGGGCTATCCCTTAGCCAAGTGGGTATTTTATCCATGTATAATATATTACTACAGCAAATAATCATGATAAATTCATCTCCCAATATTTATACGTATACAGTATTTTCTAGAATACGCATTTTCAACATACATAGTGTATACAAGCAAACATGTATTACGGCGATTCCCTTCGCCAAGCAAATATTTTATACGCACATAATATATTTATACGACAATTAATCATGACAAACACATCACTAAAATATACATGTATACGGTACTTCTTACAATACCGTATTTCTACATACATAGTGTTTATTAGTAAACATGTATTTAGGCGAATCCTTTCGCCAAATAAGTATTTTATCCATACGTCATATATCCATACGTCAAATAAACATGTCAAACAAATTTCTAAAAAAAATACGTATACGGTATTTTATACGAATACCTAGAGTATGTGAATTTCCAAATTCTACAATTCTAATCGAAACAGAAAACGGAAAGCATTTTGTACATGTGCAATTGCATGCAGATCATGAATCTATCATTATCTGACATTGAAAGCGTTGAAAACCATAACCTATACACCTAAAGTCCGCACCTTGTGTCGTAGAATCGTAACGGAGTCGATAGGTTCGCTAAGGTTAACGTATACGGGAGTTGGCAGCCTAAAGAACGAAACAAGTTAGCTATTTCATAACCTACAACCTATACAACCCTAAAAACAGATTAGGTTTAGAGTTTCTTACCTAGAACGACGTAGGAATCGCCGGGAAAGCGATGAGAATCAGGCGGTGGAGCCCGAATAGCACGAGGAACAAAGACAGGGAATTCCTCCCACATCTCCCTCACTTTCTCTCTCTTTTCCCTCTCTCAAATCCAAATTCGTATGGCTGGAATGGGAGAGGGTTTAAGGTCCTTTTATAGCCTAAAACCTTCCCAAAATAGACTCGAGTTCAAGGGTTCGCTAATATAGGTATTTCGTCACTTTTCGGCCACCAAAAAAGAGAGGTTCTGGTGGCCTTCCTTGAGCCAAACGTCAGACTTAAGCTCACCACACATGGATCTATGTGGGATTACGTTTTCGACTCGATCGGATTCCCAGATGGCATGTGGCGGACCACTTTCAGTTCAACGGTCAGTGGGCCACGATCCGAAATTCCAAGCACATGTAAATGTTCCTGAAATTTTTCTTAATCCGAGGGTGTAATTTAGTCCGATTCGACTGTGCCCTGGTTGCTTAATCTTGACATGCGCAAGCGAATGGTGCAGATCACTATTCCGGATATTTATTTTGTAAAGGGAATAGTGTTTTTCACACACCCTCGCTCCGGATCCAAACGAATGGCCGTGGGACATACTGGACCTCGATTTTTGAGATGATAGTCAAGCCCAAAGAAGGCGGTCCTAAGTCCTTAACCGTATTGTTCGGACTCCGATGTGCGGTCCAGATCGGATCACGAATTTTGAGATGCTCCCGAGAGCAGCCGGGTAATGAGTTTGATCCTAGATTTTTGGGTAACCTAGCGTCAATGATTCTACAAGTTTTGGGTCTTGCAGATCGTATTTAAAGCGATTCAAATAGATTTCATGGCTAATCTAGTTTAGCACTTAGTTAACTTTGTCAAATTTCTAAAGGATTTAATCCTAAGTGATTTCCGTCTGAGGTAGTATTTAGTCCTTTGCAGTTTGTATCTAAAGTGATCCAAGTTATACTACTTAGCTAGTTTAAGATAGTATCTAGGGTGAAGGTGCTTTGAGAAATTGAAAGCACAAGGTAGTGAAGGGTGGGATTTGTGAAGAAAAGGTTTGAAAAGAGATTTGAGGCTTTAATTGAGCGTTTAAAAAGTTAAACATGTATTAGGATTGATCCATTGCCTAAGGACGTCTAATCCCAGGTTGGCAAAAATCCGGGGCGTTACAAGTAATTTCCTCATGTCAGTAGAAGAGTCTGTGTTACTTTGAAATGAATTCTCTTGGATCGATTTTGGTTGAATCTCAAAGGTAGGGGATCCAAAAGAATAATCATTATAATAGGTTGTTGGTTCATCTTTCCAACATTGATGTTTCCACTGATTATAGTCATACAGATCATAGGTGGGAGAATCTGATGGTTGGTAATACTTATTATCACTCATAATATAATCACGCATTGTTTTCTTTTTCTCGGATGGGTGATAATAATTCTCACTCCCATAGTTATGATAACCCCAACACTCACGTACTGTTCGTGTGGTGGAATTGTTCTCCCGTATATGATCGCGTAACGATTTCTTAACCGATGAAGCGTTATACTCTGGTCGGTTCTCGATGATTATTTCAGGAAAATTCTGAGACATAGGTTGATTTCTATCATAATTATCATCCCAGTATAGATTATTCTTCTCAACATACTGATGTTCCCACTTGTACATATACATGGTGAAACCCTCAATCTGAATCTAAACCTAATACTAAGAAAGAAAATAAGAATCAAGAAAGAAAGAGAGGGTTGAAAGGAAGTTACCAAATTGGAGTTCCTAAGTTAAAGACCTGCAAAACAAAACAAAATAAGTTAGTTTCTAAATAGAAGAAGTTTCTAAAGTAAACCAAATCTAAAGAGTTAGAAAATCTAGAAAATCAGAAAGAGTTTACCAAATTAGAAGTTTCTATCTTAGAATCCTACAAAACAAGAAAACAGGTTAGTTTCTATAAATCAGAAAAACCTAAACTTAAAGTTAGTAAAATTCTAATCTTAATCTAATTCTAAAACCAATTAATTTCAGAAATACGTAGCCGTCAGTCCCCGGCAACGGCGCCAAAAACTTGTTCACTCCCCAAGTGCAGGGTTGTGATGTAGTAATAAACTCGGTAAGACCGAGGTCGAATCCACAGGGACTGAAACCTGTACGTTATCTGAAACTAAATAGAACTAGGATTAGACTAAGACAAAATCTAAATTGAGTGTAATTTGAAGAATAATGGTGAAATATTTAATCTAAAACTTGAAGAAAATTCGAGAAGGAAACTAGGGATTCAGAGGATCCACTTGTAGAGATCAGGGAGATCTTATGCCTGCTTCACAAATCATGGAAATTAACTGAACTGACATTGATATAATTTTCAAGAGATGAAAGGTATATGAATTAGGATGGATTTCATCACCAAAACATGTACAGGAGACAAAGCAAACAACAGAATTAAACTAATTACCAACCAATCAACATGCCATGAAGGTTAGGAAGGGTACCGTCATCCGACCATGCCCAGGAGACGATGGTGAACAACAGGGCTTCCTAACGTCATAAACATAAAAGGAAAGAAAATATTAAAGCCATCACAGATCTACTGTAATTTCAGTCACAATAAACCATTAATAACTAAAATAGTTTCTTAAAATCAAACTAGGATTAAATCAGTTCATAAGTATGAATCCAAGCCGTTGAATCAGCCCATCACGCTACAAGCTTCACCCCTTAGCCCTAGCTAAGGGGTTTAGCCTAAGATAGACATGATTAGGCTAATTCCTAAATAAAATAAAAATAACAAAAATAGAAAACCAAAGAACTCAAGCTGCTCCACGTTCCCCACTGCTGCCTCCAGCCTCCAGCCGTGTGTCCCTTTCTGGTGCTTCTATCTTCTCTCTTATATCCCTCTGGCCGTGGAGAGGGAGTCCCCTTTTAAGAATTTCCGCACCAAGAGGCGTGCATAGCCATTGCGCCCTCTGAAAATAGAAACTGACCATGCGTTGGGCATTGGATTCGGTGATATCCGTGGGATCCACTTCCGGTGATCATTCAGCGAATCTGAATCGACCATTGTTTCAGTAGTGTCCATGTAGGCCAATATACGAAATTTGAAATAGATCTGAGCTTTTGATGGGCCACTGCGTGGATCAACGTCTGGCGAAATATCCAACCCTGACGATCTTATTTGTATTAATGGTTACAAGGGAATAGGAGGTTTTGGTCGGCACCCTCCTCTGGACACTCTGGTCGGTTGGGATCAGCCGTCCGATGATGAAAGTGGGCCGCTGATGGAGCAGCGGACGGACTCTGTGCGAAAGAAAACCGAGAGTTTTCGTCTCTGTTTAGGAAACCCGACTGGTGCGAATTGGGTTTGATTCCCTGTCAACAATGAAAGTGAGAGATCCGGTGTCCGGTCGGTTTTGAGCTAGCTTCAAGATGGATGGTGTGGATCTGAGATCTGATCTGTGATGGTGGGCCACCAAGATCAACCGCAGGCTCTGCTGCGAACAGAGACCGCGCAAAGGTTGCGCTGGGCTGTTGGTGGGGCCCATGATCAGCGTCGTAGGTGTAATCCGATCTGTCCATTAGATTCCTCTCACAAAAACGTTCAGAAATGGTTATCTCTGGATTAGATCTGGTGTGGCCCACAACATTTTCCAACCTACCGTCCAATCCCCGTTGGATCCTTTAATCTTATGAAATGAATGTGGAAATCTGTATAAAGATAGGGACACGGTCAGTTTGACTCCTTGAATCGAATGAACGGTCCAGATTACTGGTACCGTGACTGTAAGTGGGCCACATGACCTCCTAGCGGTCGTCCTGCGATCGGAGGAGAGAGATTCTCTCTCGCTTTGGAAAGTCGAGTGAAATCGACTTTGACTGGTCTTCCGGTCCAGCGCACGGTGAGTGCACTGGAGTTGTGCCCACCACTGATGTGATACAGGTCCCACCTTGATACGTATTCGGAATCTGCTCCGCCCATTCATTTTGCTGGCTCTTTTAAGACATTGATTCGAAATTTGACACATATCCAGTAATTAGGTAGGTCCCATAATGACATTTATGGGCCGATTTGTCTGTTGGCCTACTTCTGTAGGGATCCAGGAGCTGAAATTTGACATGTACGGCTCATTTGTGGTCCTCAGGTGATGTATGAAATCTCGACCTGAACAGATGGTGGAAATCCTGTGATCTTACATGTCGGATCCTTTTTAGGCCACTTGAGCTTCAGTTTCTGGATTTTTGCGGATCTCTGGCGTGTAAACTTGTCGATCTTGGTCTCTTGGGGTCCGTCCCTTGCTTTTGTGACCTTTGAGTGTCAAATCCACACTTTTAGTGCTCTTTTACAATCAAAGCTCCTAATTTCAACCTGCAGCATAAACACGATTAAGTCAGCCTTTAAACAATATTATGTTCGTAAATCGAAGCAGTAACTAGGGACTGATATGCAATATTTGACTCTCAACAGCGCGGAGTTACTTAGAGACACCACCAGTGTCTCCCAACTGTCAGGCAATGAACTAAGCAAAAGTAAAGCCTGAATTCATCATCTAGGACCATCTTCATAGAGGAGAGTTGGTTCACTATATTGCTGACCTCATTCATGTGCTCGGCCACGGAACCACCATCCTTAAACTTGAGATTCACAAGTCGTCTTATCAGAAAAAATTTATTACCGGCTGTCTTCCTCTCATACAGCCCTTGTAATTTTAGCCATAGGCTAGCGGCTGAGGTTTCTGTAGACATATGGTGGAACACAAAATCATCCAACCATTGTCTAATAAACCCCACCACCTTTTGGTCCATCTTCTTCCAATCATCATCAGTTATATCCTTGGATTTTGTTGATATGCCTAAAATTGGATACTATAGGTCTTTGCAATAAAGCAAGTCGTCCATCTTAGCCTTCCATATGGTCCAGTTAGAGCCATTGAGGCTGATCATCCTTGATGAGCCACCTCCCATAATTCAAAATTGACCCTACCCGTTCAATGAACTTAGCTCTGATACCACTTTGTTGGGGGCCTTGCACAAAACCTTAGGATCTTGCCCTTTAGAACAAACCAGAATTATGGAATAACAAAGCAATGAAATAAATCAAAGCATCAACCACACACCACACAAGAAATTTTTACGTGGAAAACCCTCAAAGTGGTAAAAACCACGAGACCTTGTCTAGATCAACAATCCACTATGAAGCAGAACGTTACAAACTTCTTCATTCACATAGGAGTGGATAAACAATGAGAGAAACAAAGAAAACAGAGAGATCTCACTGATTACGAGGCCGTAGAAGCGCTGAGATATCAAGAGCACAATAGATCTTCTATATGAGCATAACCTCCCTTCCACAAGCTTCTTCTTCTTCTTCTTCTTCTTCTTCTTCTTCTTCTTCTTCTTCTTCTTCTTCTTCTCTCTCTCTCTCTCTCTCTCTCTCTCTCTCTCTCTCTCTCTCTCTCTCTCTCCCTTTTTCTCACCTTTGATAGCCCTAAATCCTTTAGCAAATCCCTTATAAAGTTTTAGGAAATCCTTTTGTCGTACCTAAAAAGCCCTAAGTACCTCCTATTTAAGGTTTAAGGAAACTCCTTTCTGCATCCCAGTTGCGAAAGGACTTGGGACACGAAATCCGCGTAAAATCATGGAATGAACTTGCGTAACTACGACTGGTCGTGACGAACCTTCGACCGGTCGAGAGTCACCCACGACCGGTCGAGCACCCCGGAGAAAAATAACCCACAGTTACTGGACTTTGAGTCGTGCCACGGCTCGACTCCTATGACTGGTCGAGACCAGCCTTCGACCGGTCGAGTAGGGCTCTCGACCAGTCAATGATGGGTCAAAAAAATCCATCAGCCGG
The DNA here is from genome assembly GCA_030180095.1 of Magnolia changhungtana. Taxonomy (NCBI): domain Eukaryota; kingdom Viridiplantae; phylum Streptophyta; class Magnoliopsida; order Magnoliales; family Magnoliaceae; genus Magnolia; species Magnolia changhungtana. The sequence goes on from JASAUF010000421.1 coordinate 5,674,653, forward strand.
ACCCTTCGAGTAGGCTTCCAAACCTAAAAAGTCAAGGGTTTTTTCTCTGAACACGGGTTTTGATTGTGCTTTCAAACAGGCCCTAAAAGATCCCAGCCACCATCAATTCTTCTCTTTCTTGGACTTATTCCTGCATTATTCTCTGGACTGACTTAATCTTGGGAACTGTTTTAGAAGTCCCAAGTTCACATTAGAAGTCCTTTATCCAGGGACTTCTTTCACAGGCTCCGAAACAGGACCTTTTGGTAACTTTACCACCGAGAAGAACTCACATGCATTGGATTACCCTCATGTGAAGGGACTGCGCATGTGTTAGAGATCACGGCCAGATAGTTTTTGTATCAAGCTGATATTTGTGTTTTCCCTTCATCCAAGTCTGTGTGATGTTATAAACAGGTTGAACGGGCCCTGGGAAGTTTTTAACGGTGGGCATTCAATCTATATTTCTTTCTACGATGTTGTCCACTTGAGATTGGATCTGCTTCATTTTTAGGCCCATGCCTTGAAATGAGCTGTAAAAAACGGATAGATTGTATGGATATACAACACATACATCAAGGTGGACCCCTCGGTCATGGCAACACACGCTAACGCGTTACCCGCGTAACACATAATATCCCCACTCCTGGTCTGATCGCTAACGAGTACCACGTGAACGGATGAGATTCCAGCATCTTGCTTTCCATACACGATTATCCGAAATTGTGGGCCCAGTCCATTAGAATCATTTTTCACTTTGTGAAGCACTTTCTTTAAAGGGTCACGGACGGTCGCAGATGTTCTAACGTGTGAAAGGGAAACCCCAGGTCCACGCGGCTCCCCTTTCTCTCTTGATAGTGCTTGCGGGCGTAATCCGATCCGTGAACCGATTGGGTACAGCCCCGGCCTTAGCCGATACAGTGCATCCCATACGGTGGGGCCCACCTTGAAGTACGTATTCTCTATCCACACTGTTCATCCGTTTTTCCATATCATTTTAGGATACGATCCAAAAAATGAAGGAGATCCAATTCTCAAGTGGACCATACCGTAGGAATTAAAACAGTGGAAATTGACCATTAATAAGCTAATATTTGTTTTATTTTTTAATTTTCCCTTCATCCTAGTTTATGTGACCTTATCAACAGATTGGATGGAAAATAAACATCATGGAAATATTACGGTGGGTCACAGGAAGCTCTTAATGTAGAGCGTTTAATGGCCACTGTTTCCGTACACCTGATATTTATATCTGCTTCATTTTTTGCATCATAACCTAAAATGATCTTAAAAAACGTATGGACGGCATAGATATAGAATGAATAAATCAAGGTGGGCCCCACGGTAACGGCTGCACCTAATGCGCTCCCTATCCTTCAACCTGTTTTCGCTAATGGGCGGTCTAATGGCGGGCAGTGGGTCCACACGGCGAAACTAAGACACGTGCATCACCATGTATGCAAAAAAGAGGATTGAATCCCACCAACCCACTGGGAATTTAATAATAATAATAAAAGACTCTAGTTTCTTATCAACTGATGGTGTGATCATGATACACACATCTTCACTTGCCCACCCATGAAATGTAACTTTGGTGGGCCGTTTTCACATTTCTCTGGTAAACCTCTTATTAGATGCTTGCATATTGATCGTTGCTGCATGGGTAATGATCTAAACCGTCCATCCCATGGTCTTTGAAGTGATGCCACATGGCCCGGAAATGTACCAAATTTAAATTGGCAGATTAGGTGTTCACGTGGACACTTAAAATTATAACCAAGGGTGCCAATTCGACTAGTAAATGATGGGTTTTTTTTTTTATCCATCTTCGACCGGTCGTTAGCCCTGCTCGACCGGTCGAAGGCTGGTGTAGTCGAAGGTTCGAGTCGTGACACGACTCAAAGTCCAACGAGTTTTTTTTACTGTTTTTTTACTATAGCTACGACTGGTCAAAGGGATGGCTCGACTGGTCAAAGGGGTCCTACGACCAGTCGAAGACTCGGCTCGACAAGTCGTAGGTTACGCAGTTTGTTCCGCGATTTTGCGCGAAACTGCGGATTTGAGTCCTTTCACAACTGGGATGCGGAAAGGAGTTTTCCAAAACTATAAAAGGGGTTACCTAGAGTTTTCTAGAACATGACATAACAAGAAGGTTTTTTAAAGCTTTACAAGAGATTTGTTAAAGGGTTTAGGGCTATCAAAAGGTGAGAGAGAGAGAAGAAGAGAGAGAGGAAGCTTATAGAAGGGAGGTTCTGCTCGTGGAGGTTATCTACTGTGCAATCTATATCTCAGTGCTTCTATGTCCTCGTAATCAGTTAGATCTCTCCGTTTTATCTATTTCTCTTATTGTTTATCCACTCCTGCGTGAGTTAAGAAGGTTGTAATGTTCTACTTTATAGTGGATTGTTGATCTGGACAAGGTCCCGTGGTTTTTTACCTCTTTGAGGGTTTTCCACGTAAAAATCTCTTGTGCGGTGTGTGATTGATGCATTGATTGTTTTCATTGCTTTATTATACATAATTCTGGTTTGTTCTGGAGGGCTAGATCGTAAGGTTTTGTGCAAGGCCCCCAACAAAGTGGTATCAAGCTAAGTTCATTGAACGAGTAGGATCAGTTTGGAATTATGAAAGGTAGCTCATCAAGGATGATCAGCCTCAATGATTTTAACTGGACCATATGGAAGGCTAAGATGGAGAACTTGCTTTATTGTAAGGACCTATATTCTCCAATTTTAAGCATATCAGCAAAATCCAAGGATATGACTAATGATGATTGAAAGAAGATGGACCGAAAGGCGGTGGGGTTTATTAGACAATGGTTGGATGATTATGTGTTCCACCATGTGTCCACGGAAACCACAGCTACTAGGCTATGGCTGAAATTACAAGGGCTGTATGAGAGGAAGACAACCGGTAATAAGATTTTTCTGATAAGGCGACTTGTGAATCTCAAATTCAAAGATGGTGGTTCTGTGGCCGAGCACATGAATGAGGTCAGCAATATAGTGAACCAACTCACCTCTATGAAGATGGTCCTGGATGATGAATTGCAGGCTTTACTATTGCTTAGTTCATTGCCTGACAGTTGGGAGACATTGGTGGTGTCTCTAAGTAACTCCGCGCCAGACGGAAAGATATCCATGGATAAGGTGACTAGCTGTCTCTTCAATGAAGAGACAAGGAGGAAGTCTCAAGAGTCTACTCAGCAAGAGGCTCTTGTGACACAGGAACGAGGGAGAGGAAAGAACAGGAAGGGCGGGAAGGCCCGAGATAAATCGAGAGGTAAGTCGAGTAACAGAAAAGATATTGAATGCTGGAATTGTGACAAGAAGGGTCACTACAAGCATGAATGTCATGGTAAGAAGAACGACAAGAAAGGAAAAGGGAAGGAAGATGAATCAGATTCCACTGTGGTCGTTTTAGATGGCGACGTTGTAGTTATTCTTTCTGCAGATCATGACGTATGTCTCATGGCTACGAGTCAGGATACCGACTGGGTGGTTGACTCAAAAATTTCTTTTCATGCGACTCCACACAGGGACTCCTTCACAAGCTACAAGTCAGGTGATTATAGGACTGTGAAGATGGAAAATTCTGGAGTATCAAAGATCGTGGGAGTCGGTGATATTTGTGTAAAGACCGATGTGGGTTTCACATTGGTTCTCAAGGATGTGAGGCATATCTCAGACCTTCGCCTCAACTTGATGTCGACAGGAAGGCTGGATGATGATGGCTATGAAAGCCGGTTTGCTGGTGGGCAATGGAAGCTCATCAAGGGTTCGTTGATCATGGACAGAGGGAAGAAGTGTTGCACCCTGTACAAGGCAAGTGTTAGTATGTGTAAGGGTGGGTTGAACGCAACAGAAGATTCAGCTATTAACATATAGCATAAGCGTCTAAGCCACATGAGTGAAAAATGGCTTCAAGTATTAGCAAAGAAGCGGCTCCTTCCAGACGTGACAGGTACATCTCTCAAAACCTGTCTTGATTGTTTATCAGGGAAACAGCATAGAGTTTCATTTGTTAAAACTGCTTCTCATGTTAATAAATTGCATGCATTAGATTTGGTTTGTTATGATGTTTGTGGTCCTATAAGGACAAAAGCCTTGGGTGGGGCATTGTATTTTGTTACTTTTATAGATGATGCATCTAGGAGGGTTTGGGTTTATGCTTTGAAATCCAAGGACGAGGTCTTCGGTGTGTTTAAATTATTTCATGCTATGGTCGACAGAGAGACAGGTAGATCATTGAAGTGCATCCGCACTGACAATGGTGGTGAATACATTAGCGACTTTCACAAGTACTGCAAGTCCTTGGGTATACGGCATGAACAGACGGTTCCCAAGACCCCCCAACATAATGGTGTAGCTGAGTGAATGAATCGCACCATTGTTGAGAAAATCAGATGTATGTTTTCCCATGCGAAATTGCTCAAGACGTTCTGGGGAGAAGCAATGCACACGGCAGTGTATTTGATAAACAGGTCTCCATCAGTCCCATTGAATGGAGAAGTACCTGAGAAGGTGTGGACTAGACAACATCCATCGTACAGTCATCTCAGGGTGTTTAGATGCAGGGCATCCATTCATGTACCAAAGGACGAGAGGTCTAAGCTCAATATAAAGATCAGGCAGTGTGTGTTCTTGGGGTACGGTAATGAAAAGTTCGGTTATATTGTGAGATTCGACCATGAGGAAGCTCGTCAGGAACGGAGATGTGGTTTTCTTTGAAGATCAGTGTATAGAAGACATTAGTAAGCCAGAGAAGAACTGGCCTAGTTCAGGTGAGCTAGAGGACATGGATCCGGTTACTCCTTCCGTGGTGCCTGATGACGGGGGAGTACAACAAGGTGCAGAAGACAAGGGAGTTCCTTCAGAAGATGGACCAGGGGAGCAGCCCCCACTTGATCCACCTGTTGAGCCACATGTGAGGAGGTCATCTAGGGACAGACAGTCGTCCAAGAGGTACTCGCCACATGAGTACATTATGCTGACTGATGGGGGAGAGCCAGAAGATTATTCTGAGGCCCTAGCCGATGAGCATAAGGGAGAGTGGTTGAAAGCTATGCAAGAGGAGATGGAATCCTTGCATAAGAACCATACCTATGATATGGTGAAATTGCCTAAGGGCAAGAAAGCTTTGAGCAACAAGTGGGTGTTCAGAAAGAAGATTGAGCAGAAGAATTCATAGACGAGGTTCAAGGCCAAACTTGTGGTAAAAGGTTTTGGTCAGAGGAAAGGCATAGACTTCGAGGAGATATTCTCACCAGTGGTGAAGATGACATTCATACGGTTGTTGCTTGGGTTGGCGGCTAGCATGGATCTAGAGATAGAGTAGTTAGATGTTAAAACTGCTTTTTTCCATGGTGACCTCGAAGAAGAGATCTACATGCACCAACCAGAGGGGTTCAAAGTCAAGGGCAAGAAGCATATGGTGTGTAGGCTGAGGAAGAACTTGTATGGGTTGAAACATGCTCCACGGTAATGGTACAAAAAGTTCGACTCGTTTATGTTGAAACATGGGTATGACAGAACGGAGTCAGACCACTGTGTGTTCACGGGCAAGTTCTCAGATGGTGATTTCTTAGTTCTGCTATTATACATTGATGACATGCTTATCATGAAAAAAGACATCAAGAAGATCGACAGCCTGAAACAGGAGTTGGGCAAGTCTTTTGCGATGAAAGACTTGGGCACGGCTAGACAGATCCTAGGAATGGAGATAACCCATGACAGAAGCAGCAGGAAGCTCTGGCTGTCACAAGAGCGGTATATTGAGAAAGTCTTAGAGCAGTTCAATATGAATGTAGCGAAGCCGGTCAGTACTCCACTAGATGGTCACTTCAGATTGAGCGATAGGCAGTGTCCCAAGATGAAGGCAGAGGTAGAAGAGTTACAGAAGATACCCTACGCGTCAGCGGTAGGAAGTTTGATATATGCTATGATGTGTACACGCCCAGACATAGCATATGCAGTTGGTGTTGTCAGCCGGTATCTTGCCAATCCTGGCAAAGAGCATTCGGCAACGGTGAAATGGATACTACGATATTTAAGAGGCTCATCCAGGTTGAGCCTATACTATGGACGGTAAACCTGTGTTAGAGGGCTACACAGATGCAGATATGGCAGGTGACATAGACTCCAGGAAGTCTACATCGGGGTTCATGTTCACGTTTGCAGGGAGAGCGGTTTCTTGGTAGAGCAAGCTACAGAAGGTCGTAGCATTGTCGACGACAGAGGCTGAGTACATTGCAGTCACAGAGGCATGTAAAGAGATGCTTTGGATGAAGAGGTTCCTACAAGAACTTAGCCTAAAGTAGGAAGAGCACATGGTCTATTGCAATAGTCAGAGTGCTATACACTTGAGTAAGAATCCAAGTCAGCATTCCAAGTCGAACCACATAGAGATTCAGTATCACTGGATCAGGGATACTTTGGAAGAAAAGGTGTTACAGCTTGAGAAGGTCCACATGGACGATAATGGGTCAGACATGATGACCAAGGCTTTGCTCAAGGGCAAGTTTGAGGTTTGTAGAAACCTGGTTGGCTTGAAGAAGGTGGATCCCTCCTGGGTCAAAAGGGGGAAGATTTGATGGGTTTTTTTACCCATCTTTGACCTGTCGTTAGCCCTGCTCGACCGGTCGAAGGCTGGTGATCGACCAGTCGAAGGTTCGAGTCGTGACACGACTCAAAGTCCAGTGAGTTTTTTAGTTATTTTTTACTGTAGCTACGACTGGTCAAAGGGATGGCTTGACTGGTCGAAGGGGTCCTATGACCAGTCGAAGACTCGGCTCGACTAGTAGTAGGTTACGCAGTTTGTTTTGCGATTTTGCGCGAAACTGTGGATTTGAGTCCTTTCGCAACTGGGATGCGGAAAAGAGTTTCCCAAAACTATAAAAGGGGTTGCCTAGGGTTTTCTAGAACATGACATAACAAGAGGGTTTCGTAAAGCTTTATAAGGGATTTGTTGAAGGGTTTAGGGCTATCAAAAGGTGAGAGAGAGAGAGAGGAAGAGAGAGATGAAGCTTATAGAAGGGAGGTTCTGCTCGTGGAGGTTATCTACTGTGCAATCTATATCTCAGCGCTTCTATGTCCTCGTAATCGGTTAGATCTCTCCATTTTCTCTATTTCTCTTATTGTTTATCCACTCCTGCATGAGTGAAGAAGGTTGTAACGTTCTACATTATAGTGGATTGTTGATCTGGATGAGGTCCCGTGGTTTTTTACCTCTTTAAGGGTTTTCCATGTAAAAATCTCTTGTGTGGTGTGTGATTGATGCATTGATTGTTTTCATTGCTTTATTATCCATAATTCTGGTTTGTTCTGGAGGGCTAGATCCTAAGGTTTTGTGCAAGGCCCCCAATAGTAAAAAGCTCATGAAGGATCTCTTAGAGAGCTTGCGTTTGGAATGTATTAGTATTCATATCACAAATAAAGTTGATTTGGAATCATTAATTGTTTTTCACAGCTTGTATTGGGAATGTACTGTATTTAAATATAAAAATGCATTGAATTCAATTTTATAATATATTTATATGAATTTGAATTTGATTACTAAAACAATTTTAATATATCAAGTTGGTGTACATATCTCATATTTGACATAAGAATTGTAATAAGCCAATTAGAATATGTACTTGGCTAAAGAAATGACGAAATTTGAGTTTAGAGTAGGCCACAAGCATAGGTCCACAAGCCCGAGACTCATCAATATTTTTTAATTATTGGCTTAGATTACTAATGTTTGGATGGTTCAAATCATTCTATTGATGTAATTTTAGTAATGCAACTTATGTAATTACAATGGATAATAAATTAGGGTCTATTTAGATCCTTGAAATATCATGGTAATGTGGTGCAAAACTCACGTTATTATTCCTTGACACTGGTTGAATAAAACCAGTTGTCAAATCATGGTAATGCTTTCGTATTATCGCTTAGAAGGATGGGCAGAGGTGTGTTGATGTGGCATAGTTTCGTAAGCTTTATCATGATATATGTGTTATATCCACACCATCTATTCATCTTGCAAGATCGTTTTATGAAAAGTGACAAAAAACGAGGCACATTCAAAACAAAAATTCACCACACCATAGAAAATAGTGGGGATTAAATGCCTGCCATTGAAAACTTCCTGCAGTCCTCATAATTATTGGACGAAGTTGATGTTTGTGTTTTCCCTTCATCCACACCTCATGAACGGATTGGATGACAAATAAACATCCTAGTAAGCTATAAGAACGTTTTAACGGTGGGCATCATTATCACATTGCTTTTTATGGTATGGTCCACCTGAGCTTTAGATCTTTCTCATTTTTGGTGTCATGCCTAGGGGTGTACATCGAGTCGAACCAAGTCGAGCTAGCCTTAGCTTAACTCGGCTCGGCCACTAGCTGACCTCAGCTCGAACTCGGCTCGGCTCGGTCCTCCCCTGACTGGCCAGCTCAGCTCGGTTCGGTCAGTAGCTCGGACCAGTTCGAACCATGTTCGAGCCAAGATCGAGCTAAGTTTGCCTGTGCAACATTTCCACAAACACCTGGACTGCACCTTCAAAATCCCACTATATGAGAAATAGTAACAACGGTTTTCAAGGTATTTTATCAAACACCTTCTAAGCAACATAAAAACCAAGAAAAAAGGGTATTTATTTCATGTACATACCTTCCTTGCTACCAGCCATGCCATCGGCCACACTTTGTTGACTCATTTCATCAAACACTTGGTGAACAACATCATATCAAAGTAACTGAGTCACTGAACTGGTTCGATCCGAGTTTGATTCGAGTTGGATTCGATCCGAGTCGAGTCAAGTTGGGGCTAGCTTGAACTCGACTCGAACTCATTTTCGAGGTAAAAAAATCAGCTCGACTCAGCTCGAACTCATCTTCGAACCAAGTCGAATCGAGCTTTTTCGAGTCGAGCCGAGCGAGCTAACTGAGCTAGCTCGGTTCGTGTACACCCCTAGTCATGACCTAATAATATTACAAAATGGATGGACAATGTGAATATAAGATATTTTAGGCAAGTTATATTCACACATATTTCATCTCAATTAAGTACTTTATATTCATATCCAAGGTTAAAATTAAAGTTACCCAAGTAGTATTACATATAAATAGTGATAATCATTACCCATTTACAAAATATTACATCACATTACTGTAATGGTTAAAACAAACAAAGTTGTTTGGCACCGTGGATTTGAGGGGATTTGAGGGGGTTTCAAATCTCTTGGTTGTTTGGCGGCATAAAGTAACCGGGGGTTTGAAATCCAGGGGGTTTGAAATCCCCTCTTTGAGGGGATTTGAAATCCATAATGAGAGCTTGGATTACACCTAAAATCATTTCAATAGTTGCAGGTGTAACATCATTTCAATAGTTGCAGGTGTAACAGGTGTGGCACTATATATACACTATCATTCTATTGGGCACATGACCCACTAATGATGATCAACATCGTCCAAACATTGTCCATGTAAATCAACAATTAAAAATCGTTAGTTAGTCACTCAGACATGATCTTGTGCTTGTGGCCCATCCGAGACTTGGAATTTCATCATTTTTGGGCAAAGCATATATTTCAATGGGCTTATCACAACCATTGTGTCAAAATTTACATATCTCACTAATTAGATATATTAAAATTGATTTAATAATTAAATTCAAACCCCGACCTTTAAATATACCATGCATAGGTACTTTTGGATTAAAGTTGATTCACACTCCAAGGTGAAACACACTGGGAGGATTTCAAATCCAAGGGATTCCAAATCCACACTCCCAAACAACTTTACATAGGTGAATTAAAGGAAAGATTTCACAGTGGCTCTTTGTCACATGTGTGGTGTGTAAACAGGCTTACTTACATGTGGCTTGGCATACTTCATTTCAGTTGCTGGAATAATTTTTTTATATACATATTGATATTAAAACTGGTTGGACCTGTCTTAAACTGGTTTTTGTGGGGCCCATAACAGTGGACCCAACAAGCTTCCCACAAGATCCTCTTTACTGGGTCCAAAACCAAGCCAGATTTCTAAATGGTAAATAAATTAGGACACAGCTAGAGCAAATTCGTTTTAAAAAACCCTACTACATACCTTAGTAGCACTAAAAAATACTCCAGAAATACCTGTAAAAGTAGGAAAAATTAGAACAACTCCTAAATATGCTCAAATCCTATTAACCCCATTATAAAATCATTTTAAATACAAAGCCTTAACCGTTCAATGAAAGTTGTTACCTTTCATAATAATAATAATAATAATAATATTAAAAAAAAAACCTTTAGTGGTCCATAAATGGGTGGACTGTTGTTTTTAATGTCTTAAATTAATTCATAAACAGGGTCTGTCAATATCATCAACAAACCATTTGATGCCATTGAACAATTGCTCGATACCATCGAACAACTGCTCGATTGAGAATTTCAGAATTTCTCCAATTGGTTGCTAGAATATTTGGGTACATGTTTGATGCCGTCAAAACTTAAGTTCGATGCCATTGAGACCCATCGAAGTGCAATCGAGAAAATTCAATTTTCTATGTTTTGTCTCTGTACTATTTTGTTGTTATTTCGATGTCATTGAAGTGGGTTCAATGCCATTGACGATCTGTCAATGACATCAAAGTCTCATCCAATGTCTTAAATATCGTTATCATGTAAAGTATCGCACCCTTGGGATACAGATACATATTAGTTATCGCATGGGATATCTCGGTTATATCGCGTAATATATCGTCGTTGTTAGGAAACATGGGAACAATGGAAAATTAGTCAAATTTTTCAATAAAACTTCAAGAATTGTTGAAAAAGACATCAATACGCACTTAGAAATCAAAATTACCAAAACAAATGCACATAATAGGGGTTTGCTTTATATGGGGTCCTAATATATGTACTTTTCAACTAAACTGATGCAAATATATTCAAAGTTTATTCATATAATTTATAAACGTAAGAAGAGATGTATGGAAACACAAGCAATACATTCAAAAGAAAAGGAATAATCACTAGATCAGATTATATACATGTTTAATTTTGTGTTTGGATACAAAGATTGCAATTGATTTGCGAGAAATTGAGAAATTTTGATATTCCTTAAATTTTTGCAACTTGACTCATCTCCCCTAAATCTCGAAATCGAAGTTCCAAATCTATGATTTTTCATGGAAAATATGAAGAATCATAGATTTGTAACCATTTGACATTGGTTTAACGTGATTTATAACAAAAACATGGATTGAAAATCGAAAATGCTCACTGGATCAAATAGGTGGGATATATCGGCACTACCCATGTGTTTCATATTGTATAGGTGGGATACAAGAAATATCATGTAATATATTGGTTGATATCGTCGATATTTAAAACACTGGTCCCATTGAAGGTGTCATCGAATGTATCACAGAGTTACGCAAGTTAAGCAGAGTTGCGTATTTGCGGGATTTATTTCCAATTTCGATTGTGATTCTTCCTAAAGCTATATATAGGAGTGTAATCGGGATTGGGGTATATATAAGAGCTTTCCAATTTGTTCATAGGGTTTCAAGGGTGTAGCTTGGGGTGATTCGAGGTTATTCGGATTGGGTATTTTCTAAACTCTTGTAATTTCTGCTTTCATAGTGATTGTATGTCGCTTTATACTGTAGTTTTTTCCCGAATGGATTTTTCCACATTAAAATCGGAGTATTTGGGTTTATGCTTGAATAGTGTGATTGGATTACTCCACTTTATTCATCTCTTTGTACTTCCACGGTCTCCCAACATGGACAAGATGTTAAAGACTGGATTCATAAACTCTACAACCACGAGAAACAAAGATTAGCTCCTGGCATGTATTCATAGGAAAAAAAAAAAAACCACCCTTTTAAGGAACCATGGATTGAAAAGCCATCTGAGTCGACTAGATCAAACCCCGTCAGTACTAATACAGGTAAGTGCCACGAGTCAACCCAGGATTCAACTATGAGTCATGTGAGTTAGGTCGCATTACTCTTAAGTAGGGCAAGCCGTGACTTGACTCAACCTAAACAAGTCACCAAATAAAATGCTAGGAGCTCCCCCGACAGATTCACAGAGCCCCGCTCGTGCTTGCTTATGCAGCACAAGGGACATTAACCTCACCCAAGGCTAGAAATGCAAGCCCATCGGACTGTGTGGCCCATGAACCTTGCTGATGGGCTGATTATGATAGAGATGGAGGAAAAACAAGAGTTTTTGAATTATAATCCGCTTACTATCTTCTAGTTAGAGGTGGGCATCGAGTTGAGAGGGACCGGATTAGGTCCAACTCAACTCGATCCGGTTTTCACAAGTACCTGACCCAAACTTGATCCGATTTGGGACCGAGTCCAGAAGGGCTAACTTGATCTGAACCGATTCCTTGCTTGCCTGATCCGAATCGAGTCCGACTCGGATAGGGAAACCGAGTCGGATCAAGTTGAGTCTATCCGGTTGATTTGAACTAGGCTGAGTCAAGCTGAGCAGGTGATAGGAAGGAAACGGGAGGGAAATCGGGAGAGAGAAGGAGAGAAAGAAGGAGAATAGGGAAATTGAGAGAGAAAGAGGGAGATGAGGGAAATCGAGAGAGAAAGAGGGAGATGAGGGAAATCGGGAGAGAAAGGAGGGAAGGAGAGGAAGTCGGCTCGGGCTACGGGTAGGGTTAGGGTTCAGGTAGAAGAAGGATAAAGGTAAATAAAAATTTCTTTTTAAAGAGTAAAATCTGACTTTATACTACCCAATTCCGGTCCGGATCGAATCGAGTTGCTACATGACCCAAATTTGACTTGGTTTGGCGTCGGATCCGAGTGGGTCTACTCGATCTGACCCGACCCTGACTTTCGGTTCGGGTCGGATCGGATCCGACCAATTCGGTCAAGTCAGATCCAACGAGTCAGGTCGGATCTTGCCCACCTCTACTTCCAGTACAAAGCTTTATTTGGTGAAGGTGGGCTCTTGATGTTCTCATGACATCCAATATTTTCATCAGATGCACCCCCTCATGTTATTCTGTGTCCAATCCGATCCGATCCGGACTAAGGAACCATCCAAGTCGACTCAGACCCGGTCAGTACTAATACAGGTAGGTGCCACAAGTCAACTCAGGATTCAACCTCGAGTCATGTGAGTTAGGTCGCATTACTCTTGACTAGGGCATGCCATGACTCGACTCAACCTGAACAAGTCACTGAATAAAATGCTACGAGCTCATAGAGCCCTGCTCGCACTTGCTTATGCAGCACAAGGGACATTTAGCTCACCAAGGCTAGAAATGAAAGTCCATCAGGTTGTGTGGCCCATGAACCCCACCGATGGGCTGATTATGATAGAGATGGAGGAAAAACAAGAGCTTTTGAATTATAGTATGCTTACCATCTTCCAGTACAAAGCTTTATTTGGTGAAGGCGGGCTCTTGATGTTCTCATGACATCCAATCTTTCCATCAGATGCACCCCCTCATGTTATCCTTTGTGTCCAAAAATCATGGCGATGAAATTTCACGTAAGACAAGTAATTCGATGAAGGGTTAGGATCGCATAAACTTAGGTTAGAGAGTACTCGATTAGGCAAAAAGGCATAACCGTGCACTTTATCTTGATGGTAATAACTTTGCAGCTAGTTATTTGTTTTGCATAATATATATTTAAACGGCATGCCTCCTAATTTAAAGCATTAAACGGCCCATGTGGGAGAATATACTAAGGAGATATACTCCAAGGGAATTAAATACAAGATATTCTGCTCTAATCTTATGTCAAACAATTAGTTGCTCTAAAAGCTCAAGCTGACAGAGAATAGTGTATCATTGTATGTTAAGGAACTTTAACAAAGTTTGAGATAAATAACAACAATTGATGGAAAAATGATTTATTCGAATGTTGAAAGCTAGAGTTGGATAGTTCTTTCTAAAAAGTTAATGACCAATGTCATTATCAATATATATATTTTTTTTAAATGATGTATTTTTGTGGAAATGTTGTGCTTTATTATTAATTATCTTAAGAGCACAGATTTTTGTTACCATACAATCTTGTGTGATCAGGAATATCTTTATTATTCTTGACCTTTTGATGATCTTTCTTGAAAACTAATAATACATTATTCGCAATCTAGCCCACCATGGGAAGTGGGAACCCACCTCCAATCCCACATTCTCTGCTCATTGAGATGCTTTGGGTGTGTTTGGGTGCTTATTATCTGAATAGAATCACAATAACACAAATAAATATACAAGAACTAATCCAGACTAATTGCTATGAATAGATTTATTGCAATCCAATTGAATTGAGCATCCAAACGCGGTCTAGAATTCCCATCTTAGCTAGTAATTTTGTTTCAATCACATAGAACCTTGAGACTGCCATTTCTCATTTTCACAAAACATGCTCCATGTTATACACTCGGCTATATGCTATCCTAGAATGCAACCCCACCAATCGAATCCATGTAAAAACGGTGGGCCCCACCAAGGAGATTTCCTGCCGTGAGAACCAGACTGATTTACTCATCTGGCCTGACAGACCATCGAAACTATAGATTGACAATGGTCTGACTTAGCATACAGGTGTGGCCCACCTATAGAATGGATGAACATGATTTTCGAGACAGACAATCTTCACGGTGTGACCCGTTATTTATATGGCTCGGATTTCCTGAACAAGTGATGATTGATGGTAGATGATAGGTTCCCCTTACATGTACCTACCATGGTAGAAGATACTACCATATTTATTAACATTATTCAGTCAAACCCCAAAAGTCACACGCTCACACCCAATGCTCTTGATTTCACACGTGCCTTTCTCTGGGGTCATGCCAATGGAAGTGCATGCCATCACCAGCTGAAGCTGATGGACTCAAAGTGCAAGTGGTCCGCCAAACCAGATGAACATATGGTTGCAACCTCATGCCTCATTTTGGTGGGCCCACACACCAAAACTCCAACGCTGGATCCTTCACACTCCAACAGCATCTCTGCAATGATCACACATGTACAATTCAATATGAGCTGTTTATACTTGAAATAAATCAGGACCATTGGTGGGCCGGCCAGTCTAAAGTCTCATTGGACTCAAAACCACATGGGCCACACTTGGGTTTGTCCTATCAGACACATTAGAATTATAATAGGCCAGATCCTCTACAATGTTTGTCCGTAGAATCAGCATATTCTACCAACATTGTGTGTGGGCCACTACAGTATGTGCATGGCATCGAACCTGTCAAGAAGGATAGCCAAATCAAGAAAATGGAACGCTCGGGGAAAAAAAAAAAAAAAATCTAACCAATCCAGCTATCATGTGGGCCACCATATGAATTTGGAAGCTTAGTTGTCCATTGTTTATATCTTGTGGTCCACTTAATGATTGTATATGTCCGATTCTTTAGAAGTTGGATAACATAAAAACAATGCCGCAAAACTTTCCAAAAATCTCCGATTCATATGGTGGCCCACATAATACCTAAATCAGAAGTGTCCTAGTTTCATTGTGGGGTGACTTAGATGCCGTGAGAACATCATGGTGGGCCTCACATACAAGAGTTGGAGAACAAGCTTATTCCACAAAGTTTGCAGATAGGGGTGCACGTAAACAGGTAGAACCAGTGAACCAAATTGGAACCCACCGGACCGCACGATTTGGTTCGGTTCTGAAGTGGACCAGTTCTGATTCTGGTTCCGAAAATCAAAGAACCAGTTAGTTCAGTTCGGTTCATGATTTGGGGTTCCGTAGAATTGGACCAGACTGTGAACTGGACCGTAGAACCAAACCTTGAAACCGACCCCTTGGTCAATAAATATTTAAATTTTATTTTATATATAAAAAAAAAAAAACCTAGACCATTCATCAAATGGATCACAACATGAATAAACATTGGTAGCAAAATCATTTTGGGAACACGAAAGGGTCATGAAAACAAATCATAACAAGATTAGTCACCGTGAAAATTTTCAGTAGAGAAGCTTGGGGTGGATTATAAAAATAAACTATGCAATTGAGTTGGATTATAAAAAGCCCAGAACCGAACCAAAACCGATCCAGTTTTTTACGTTCCAGTTCCAATTCGGTTCTAGGGTGCAAACGGTCCGATTCCGGTTCTAGTTTTCTTAGGAACGGTTCGGTTCGGATTTCACCCAAAAGCCGGACTGAACCGAACCGTCTGCACCCTAGTCGCAGAGGATCCAGCCTCTTAGATTGGACCCATCAGAATGGAATGGGCCTAAAAGATAGGAAGGCCCACTTCATGCAAGCTTGAATGGAGAAGGTTTTAAAGGGTTAGTATCAGCTTACTCTTGAGATTGGGCCTTTCACCAAAGTGCACCTTGGTAGCTTGCACAAGGGACTGGTGGGGCAGGCTCTCCAGCTCCCTATCAGCATTGTAGAACCACGACCCGGGCGACACTGTCGGTGTCACCACCTCCATGTTTTGGATCTGTTTGGCTTCCATTGCATTTTGTTTCTTGTTCCAAAGCACCGCCGCACTCGCCGTCGTGGCTATGCAGACACATATGAAAAGCAAGCTAAAGAGCGCTTTCGATGAATAGGAATAGATATTGTTAGTGTTATGATCGATAGGGTATATGTAGTAACGGTTGAGAATGCCCAGAAGTATGAGATACATGATGAATGAGGCCGATATGATTGCGCCGAGCCATTGCCAGTTGTTTTGGCCCAGCACTGGAGAGATGGGTGCGTCTGTTGGGCTGGGCTTGAACCACATTGCCCTGAGTTGTTTTTGGGCTTGGGCATTGGTGGCCTCTTTCTCTCTAGTGACAAAGGCCTCAAGCTGGAGTTGTAAGCGGGAGATGTCGGACGGGGTGCCGGTGATTGGAAGGAGGAGATCGAGCATGGTGAGGTCCTCAGAGTTCTTGAATGCACTGATGAGGAGGACGCGTGGGACCGATGAGCTTTCCGTGGTGCTACGGAAGATGAGCTCTCGAATGATGGAGATGAATGGAGTAATGCCGCTACCGCCACTTACCATTATCAATGCGCCGTGCCTGCACCGTCGATCGATGTCCATTAAAGTTAGTTGGCCATGTCCATTTCACCATGTTTGATTGGGTTGCTAAGGTCATTGGATACATACCATGTGGAGGCTGGCAATGGGCTAGGTGGCTATCTTGTTGGGCCTCCAGGCCCACCATGATATCACAAGTTGAACCTGGGCTGACTTTCAGGCCCCGCAATTGGAAGAACCTGGCCTGTCTAACTGGGCTGAATCAGGCCCATTGCCATCCTTAGATGTTTGGATCCATCAAAAGCCCAAACCTGGCCTTTTAAAAACAGATATTGTCCACACCTTAGGAAGTGAGTTGAAACTGGCCCATAAGGTCCTTCAACTGAAACATCCAGACGGTCGACCGGAGATGGCGATGAAATCATCTGGTAGAGCTTTTGGGTCCAGCATCCTTCGTTCTTGATGATGACGCTGAGCTTATCGGGCTCCATGTTGCTGTTGGAGGTCACAGTGAAAGGATGCCACTGAAGAGCTGAAATGCTCGGCATGTTGATGAACACGATGCTCGTCGGAGTGTAAGTCAGCCCTGCAAATCAGAGCTTCAAATATCAATCTTGGATGATATAAGGTAGGACCCACAATCGATCTGGGCCTCAAGATGTGAACTCCAGCTCGACCCACTGATTCATTGTTAGACTTCAAAAAAGCCCATGAAAAAGCCTATAGGCCCAATGCCAGCCCATAGGAAGCTGATGGGCCTATGATCATATCCTCACCTGGGCTTTTCGAGAAGTTGAGCTCGATCGCTTCGCATGGTAGGATGCGTGCCGAGACCAAACGGACGTTGCGTCTCGACTGTAGGAATCGCAGGTAGCGGTCGAGGAGGAAGAGATAGATGCCAGGTAGAATGTAGCAGAAGAACGAGATGCCGACGTGGAGTAGGAAGAAGAAAAGGAATATGAAGTAGAGATGATGTGTGTAGTAGAAGAGCTCGAACATCTTACGCCGTACACGTGGGATGCTTGTGGCCCACATGAGCAGCCCGGCGATTAATGCTACTTCTCCTGGCACGACCGCCACCCCGATCGTATTCCATTTTAGCAACTGCAACGTAACAAAGGGAGAATTACATTTTAGATGGTGTGGAAGGACTCCTTTGGATGCATGATTGAATTGAATTGTGATAATAAATTGGGAAATTACAGGCACTATGTTAATTTGTAATGAGAATGGAATACTTAGTTGTGTTTCTATGCATTTTAAACTAGAGTTGAAATGATTATAGTGGTATTCTTAATGGATCATCAACTAGAGTTATTGCAATTCATTTGGATTGGCCATCCAAACGCATCCCAATATAATTTCCATTTTGTGGTGTCCATTCATCAGGGCGGATCTCACCTACTGAACGGATTAGATGGCTTATAATAAGCTGGTGGGGCCCAGTTCAACATCTGGAAGGTTCTTGATGGTGCCCGTCTGACATCACTATCGTTCCTTGTGGTGTGACCCATATGAATTTTGGGCCTTCCTGATTTTTGGGTTACTTGGAGTACATGAGGGGGATCACATGATAGACGGATTGGATGTCATGCATACATCACTGTGGATCCCGTCCAAGAACTTCTCTGATGAGAAGTGGGTCCCACTTGATCAGGAAATCAAACAAAAAAAGGTCCATTCCCATAAGATATACCCACAGCAGACTAATGCTATGGGTCTTTTAAAAAAATAAAATAAAATGAAATAAAATAACGGGAGTGGACCTTTGTTACACCCAAAAGCCAAAACAGAAACATCATCTTTCTTTCTTTTCTCCTTTTACTTTTGTTTGGATGATTTTGTTATGGCTCGGCCACAAAAGCCCAACGGTTGAGACGAGGCTTTCAACAAACAGTTACAGTGATAAAAGAAATCAAAGCTCCCAAACTGGACAGACATCCTCTACAACATCCAAGTCTTTGGGAGCCAAAGTGCTGTAAATGTACAATCCACCCCATCCATTAGATTCTATACTCGATATTAGACAATTTCACCAAATATCAGATAAATCCACAACTCAGATGTGCCACTCCACATGAAACAATGGGGTATGGGATGCCAACCATAGACTTGCATGTGGGGCCAAAATGGTGTAAATCGTTCATCAAACCCGTTAATCAGATGTAACTCATAAGGATGAAGATAAAAAATACAAAAATCATACCTGATATAAAAACGCAGGTGGGCCCACCGTCTAAACTTAGTGGTTTTGGGAGCAACTTTACATTGTTTATTAGTGTGCCCAATGAGTTTCTAATCGGGATTTTCTTTTTTAGGAACGATTCTCAACGGTTCTCACCTGATGAATGGATTGGATCTTACATATTCAACATGGTAGACCCCACAAGACAATTCCCCCTCCCTAGCTAGGCTAACATTAAATGTTCTTAAAGGCATTTATAGAAGAAAATAAATTGCACGACTTCAATGCGCACAGACAGCACAGAGAATCAATGAGCGCATAAATCTCCCACCATTTAAAGACATACAGCGATAATCAAGCATTTCAAAAATCTAAATATTCAAAAGTCCATTTTTGAAGGGTTATAAAATTCCCGCCCACCATCATCAGATAGTGAGTGCTATAAGCGCACCGACTCTTCATACGCACTGTGCGCATGCTAATAAAATAAGTACCTCAGAAATGTGACCCGTTGCAGCCCCCAAGATAATGTAACACAGACCATGCGCCGTGAAGAGGGTCATAACAATCTGTCCAATCCACATATGGTACTTGATACTTCCCTCCGAAGTGAGGCCCACCAGCGGCAAGATCGACGATCCTCGTGTGACTGGAAAGAAGAGAAACCCACAACAGATGTTGCCCAGCAATCCCAACCGTAGAGCTGCAGTATCCAGCTTAGCTTCCCACCTATCAAATTAAAACCTTGTATAATGTTTATAAGATCCACTGATCTGATGGGTCCCATCATGGATTGAACTACTGCATCAGATGATCCTAGCCATCCACTGAAAATGGACAATCATAAACAGTAGTCCACATCTAAGCATGACCCAAGTAAATGATTAGGATCGTCCGATGTGGACGTTTATACTACTATCTCTAAGATTGCCAAAAGGTGGGGCCCACACTGGATTTTTAAAAATTGCATGGGCAGAGATGTTCTTACACTTTCTCGCCGTCTGCCTTGGCGGACTGTGCATTGACAGCTTTGAAGCCGACGTGCAAGAAGCTGGAGAAACACCAGATGAGGAGTGCAACAAACATGGAAGAGAAGGCCAGCTCTATGCCTGAAACAATCCCCAATGGGCCTTTCACAAGCGCAGGCCGTCTCCATATCGCAAGCCGTTGATTTCTACCACAGCTGCCATCAAAGCCAATCAAGCAAGGATAGTACCATCATCTTCTTCATCTCATGGAAAAACATATAATCTTAGTGGAAAAGGATGAGCATTCGAGTAGCCCACATGCCATGAAATAAAAGATCTGAGCCCTTGATGGTCCAATCTGACCCACCATGGCTGGTGAACTGATGGTTAAAACAAATGTCACCAGCAGTTCACATTCAACATGAAAAGGTATGTATATTCAGTTAATATCGTCCAGTCAGTGCAACTTCTAAAAACTAGGCCATCCCGCGTCAGGGTCATATGGATGAATGGCTACGATCAACCGCTAAGGGACACACCCAAACCATCTTAACCATAAAATCATAATAAAAAAATCTTTTTGACCCTTGATTTTTATAATCATAATGAAACAATCAGGGTGGGTGTAGATTTCAATCCTCATATAAAATGCTACACATACCTTCCGTTGTAGCTACCATCTTTCTTTCGCAAATGGAGATAAACACAGCCCAATACAGCAATGAATAAGATGGGAAATGTAAAGGTTAGCATATATGCACCTGCAAAAATTTCAAAATAAAATAAGAAAAAAAAAAAAAAAAATCTCCTATCCAAATGGGTGGTGGTCAGATGATACATATTCACATTTAAAAAAAAATAATAAAAAATAAAAAATAAAAAATAAAAAAATTGAAGTAGAGGGTGTAGAAAATCCCAACCTTGTGTACCGAAATAGGTAGAATTCGTTTCAGACCGTAGCTTTGGCTGCCATATCTGTTTGTAGGTGCTTGTGGGCATCATTATCCACATCATCATCCACCCAAGAAATACAATCCCAAGCAACACTTCCATTGCTGTTTGGATACTCTTCTTTCCTCCATTGGAATCCATGTCTCAAAATCAAAGAGACCCACTTTCTCTTTCTTATTATATTTATCTAAGGACTCTCCAACCCTTTTTGAGGGAATGTATCTTGGATACTCTTATTTATAGAGGTTTGAGAGGTGGGGTTTTGATTTTGAGAAAAAGATATGAAGTTAGAGAATTTTGGAAAGTGCATGATTCATGTCCTTGTATATACACTTGCCATAACAGTAGTAAGAAAATTCCCTTTGTACGTCAGAACGCAAGTCAACTAGCTGCACGTGGGTTTGTGTTTCCGTACGCCTAGATGAACGAGTGTTTTTTCGTTGTGACTCGAATATGGGAGAGTCCCTGCAAGGACGGTGGATCTGGACCGTTTATCTGTTAGGCTTATCTGTTGATATATTCAGGCTGTATGATCCTGGATAATTGTTTAAGTGATACTCCCCTTTTGAATGTGGACAGCCGGGTTTAGAATCTCATTGATGATAATATCCTTATATGGTTTTCTTTTCAATGGTCCACATTCAGCTGTACAAAGGGGTGGCAATGGGCTGGATTGCTTGGGCACCTAAAGTTTGCACGACACGGGCTTGAAACCTAGGTCTAATGGCCAATGACTGGTCTAATTATCAAGTGTCTTTGTTACACAAAGGAAGGGATGATTTGGGACACATATTAGTGATCTAATTCAACGTACATGTGTGGTTTAAAAGTAATTTTTAGATTTTGGGTCATGTTAATTTCTATGGTCACAACCATTTATATGACACATGATGAAGTAATGCAAAAGAATTTCTTGAATTCAGGTTATTTCTAATGTTTAATCATACCACTCGTCCCATAGGGTTGGCTTATGATGCAGGCCGAGGACGTGACATGGTCTATCACTAAATGGATATCTACTTTGAATCCACGGGACTCTTAATTTGGACCCCTCATGAAGGACTGTCCAACACACAAGAAATAAAAGTAGAAATAATTTCTAATAAATTAGTTGAATAATGATAAAATAAGATAAAATTACAACTCTTTAAATAAAAAACTCAAACTTAGGACGGAGTTTTAGACTAAAATTCCAACTCAAACAACCCTAAAATTGTGACTTACTATAAATATATAGTAAACTTATTATTTATAAACTACTATATTCATACTAGACTTCATGATTTTCGGCCAAAAATAATAATTGCCCAATTTAACCCAGCCACATTATTCCCCAATTTAGTCCAATACTGTCAAAGTTATATTCAAATTAAAACTTACTTTTTATAATAAAAATGAAAATAAATGGAACTTCTAACAATTGATATGATAGAATCTCACAAATTCGGCCTGCCAAATTTGAGTTGGTTGGTTTGAGTAGGTTCTTCTACCCTAAAATCATATATAATATATCGAAAAAATCATCCCAATATGTAAAATACGAATGTTTTAAGGTTCTGGCGGGTCTGAATCATTTCTACCTCCGATTATTGGGCCTTCTCTAGCCCATCTTTTGCCATGAAAGTCTCTACTATCCGCATTACATCAGCCTATGCCTAACTCGGCCGGACCAAGGTTGAGGTCTCCTTAGCTGGACTATAACTACGGCCAACCCGAAACTGCCCTAGCTATGCATATCGATAGCTAGAGTTATCCATTTAGCTTGATTTTCTTACGGCAATGCATGTGAAGTTGGAGAGATACGGATCTGAATTCTATAGATACGTAATCTTTGTAACTGGACCATCTCTACATGTGGGCTGCGATGAGATGACACAAGTTGGTGATATGAGCCACGATGCATGTAAAATGGCAACTGAACACATCAAATAGGAGGAATATCCAACACACATCTGGCAACATGCGTTGTGTCTAACGGTAATGATGTATGTGCGTGGGCCGTTTGATCTTGTACTAGTGTTGCCCAATTAATGTGATTTTAATTTCTACGGTGGACCATCTATGGTAAGCCCACCAAATGCACCATACAATCATACATCTGCGATGTACGCAGATCAGTTCATCCTCCCAAGATAATGTAGATAGTTGTTTTGGAGTCAACCCTACAGCCATAGCCCATTCCTATTTTTTATCTTGATATGGGTTGTTTAGCCGTTCATAGCAAGATTCATGCAGCTGAGGATGGCCGTTACCTCAGCACATCGCACCACAGTTGCATATTGGCTTTTAAAAGGTGCTGAAGAATGTGGTGATCTTATTTTCTCTTTATTCTATTAGTCGAAGAGCTTTTCTGGGCCTACACACGTGTGGAAAGTGTGAACAAGATCCGGGTGGTCTATCAGGTAGGCCACTCTTTGTAGACCTTATAGCCTAAAGATCAGGAAGGTTGATTCATCATCTGGACCACGGTGTATGAAATAAGTGAACGGCTAAAAGCAACAGACGTTGTGTTGCAGAGATTGTTTAGTGGAATACCGACTGCCAACCTGGCAACCGAGGCGATTTTAATAGGAAACGGATTGGCTACTCCCCCTGCCACCGGCCAATGGCTGGTGGTCGGTGCTCCGTGGGACCCACCATGATGTATGTGTTTCATCCATGCCGTTCATCTATTTTTCTAGATCATTTTATTGCATGACACCAAAAATAAGGTATATCCCAATCTAAGTGGCCCACATTACAGGAAACAGTGTTGAATGAATGTTACCATTAAAAACCTTTTGGGCGCCATGAAACTTTTGGATCAATCTTTTCTTTGTTTCTTTCATTCATCTAGGTCTGTATGACCCAATCAACAGATTGGATGTCAAATAAACAGTACAGTGAGCCTTAGGAGGATTTTAATGGTGGATCAAGCCCTAAAATGATCTGTAAAAATGGATGAACGGAATGGATGAAACACATACATCATGGTGGGGCCCATAGGGAACCGACCACCAGCCACCAGCCACCGGACTGGTGGCAGGGGAAGTAGCCAACCCGTTCCCAATTTAATACCACAACAGTTTCTAGAGAGCCCGTGTAACAGAAAGCTTCGTGGGCCCACCTGGATGTGCTCGTGACATCCACTCCGTCCATCATCTTAGTCAGCTCATTTTAGGACGGTTGCCGAAAAGTACTTTTGGTCAGGAACTCAAGTGGGCCACACTATAAGAAAATTGGTGATGTGATGCCTATCAATGAAACCTCCTTGGTACCCGTGGCAGCTTTGGGTCAGGCTGATATTTCGTTTTGCCCTTTATCCCGGTGTTACCCTCCTTATGAAGGATTTGGATGACATATAAACATCACGGTGGGCCCTGGAAGGTTTTATTAGTGGTCTCTCATCCCGACCGTTGCCTGTGGTGTGGCCAACTTAAGTCTGGATCACCTGATTTTTGTTCGCTTCCTAACATGAGCTGGCGCAAATGACCGAAGGAGTGGATGTCACACCCACATAACGTTGCCCCCACAAAGCTTATTGTTTCATGGATTTCCTACCACCATTGTTGTAGATCTCATGGGTAGTTATCTCACTATTGTAGTGATGTCACCAAGTTATGTGAGCCTTATTATGATGTATGTGTTATATCCACACCATTCATTCATTTGACAACAATTCATTTGGCAAGATCATTTAAGGACATGAGCTAAAAAAATAAAGCAGAAAAAAGCTCAAGCGAACACCATGAAAGAAAACACAGAGACATCCACCATTGAAACTTTCTTAAGGCACATAATGTGTATTTGAGATCCAGCCGGTTTATAAGTCACACAGACATGGACCAAGGGAAAACAAAAAAGGAAATATCAACTTGATGGATGACTTCACAGCCTTAAGATATTTTTAATGGTAGGCATTCACTCCCACTATTTTCTATGGTGGGTCTACTTGAGTTATGGATTTGCGTCATTTTTTGGATCATGCCCTAAATTGATGTTTCCATGTGGATACAAACGCATACATCATAGTAGCATGGACCACAAAACTTGGTGACATCACTTTAGTAGTGAGATAGCTACTTAAGCTATCATTAGCTAATCCGCGTCCTGGCAAGGATGTGGGAAATTTGAGCAGTGCATAAGATGCGTCCTTGACGTAGAGATGAACATGATGAGGTCGATCACCGTCCTCCTCAAAGATAACTACTCCAAATCCACAGAGCTTCTCTGGGCTCCTCACTCGAATCCACAAGAAAAAAGCAAGAAAACTCTACATAAATTTTACAAAAATCATAATTTGATGAAGACCGAAATAAACAAGTTCACGACCCTTTAAATAGGAATACTAAGCCATGGGAGAGAAGTTTCAAAATCAAACTACAACTACAACTCCTAGAAATTGCAACTTACTATAAATAGTAAACTTACTATTTATAGATGGTCGTGATGTTTACTAGTGTGTATGGTTTTCGGCCAAACGTAGTAAGTGCCCTATTTTGGCCGAACCATGATGTTCTCCTAATTATTCTAAGCACTTTTCATGTTGGGCGCAACTCTAAAAGCTCAGCAGATGAAGAGTTATACTCAAACTAAAACTTACTGTAAATAGTAAAAATGAAAATAAAATGAAAATTTAACCGTCGATCTCATGGTATTTTACAAATTCAACATGGGAAACTTGGTGTAGTGGGGTGAGTGGCTAAAGTAGCTCATCCTACCCCAAAATCATATATGGTACGTCGAATAACTCTTTCCAGATTACGAGATACGCCTGATAAGGTCTGATCCATCTCGGCCATGAAATTATCTGTGACCTACTCTACATCAGTCCCACTGCAAAGATAACCTAAAACGAAAATAGGCCAGTTCAATAGTTAGGTAGGCTCCACATATACGTTGAATATCGATCGTTGGATAGGTTTTTTCCTTTTAAACTGTCCCTTGTTTTTTGTACAGGGTGGATGGTACTGTCGGACCAGATCATCATCCGACTTGGCATTTGTGCCTGTAAAGGCACGTGTGGTAAGGAAGCGTGTGGGTGCTAGGGCTGGGCATCGGTCCAAGTCAGATCGGATTGGGTCCAACCCGAACCGATCCGAAATGTTATTGGCTGGACTCGAACCCGATCCGATCCGGTACCGAGTCCGGGTCGCCTGACTCAGACTGACCCGAAAACTTAATGGACTGATCCGATCCGAGTCTGACTCGATCAGGAAAACCGAGTCGGATCGAATTAGGCACGATTCGGATTAGTAAAAGTTAAAAAAAATAAAAATAGTTAAAAAAATTTTAAACATAGTAAAAAATACTTTTAAAAAATAAATATTACTTAATATATCTGCATCGGATCGGATCGGTCCAAATTGGATCTAATCGGATTGGATTACGGATCGAATCGGGTCGGATCAGGTCTAACCCGAACTCGATCCAAAAAGAATTCGGATTTGGATGAGGCTACTCGATCCGCACCGATCCAGCCCGTCTGATTGGTTCAAATCAGGTTGGATCCACCGGATCAGACCCAATTTGCCCAGCTCTAGTGGGTGCTAACAAACCTCTTGTTTTCTCATCCTGATGATGGCATCGATCACCTTTCGGTTCGTATACACCAATCTTCTCGTGTATACCTTTTCTCTTGCCGCTTCTCTTCCAGGATGTTCTGATGACGTGCAGATCCTGTCTATGCACTTTCAACGGCTTGCAACTCATGACAACGGATGGGGCTCCTGGAGTGGCTTTGACTAAGCAAGGGATGCTTACAGCCGTCTGATCCGATAGGACTGATGATTCCTTGTCGGGGATAGGCCCACTATAGGCTCATTCTCATTATCGACCGTATAATTCTCATTATCGACCGTATATTTGTTTGAGTATCATAGATGTGGGACCATGGTTCAGTGCTCTAAATCGTTGACCTGATAGGACGCACCATGGTTCCAGAAGTTCCTCACCACTCGATCAATAGCTTATTTTACTTTGAATGTGAAATGTTATCTTAGTAACCTTCTGTTTTTTAGACCATTGATCTAAGTGTTAGGATCCCAGAATCTGAAAGTGTTTTGAGGTATTCACCATCCATGCTGAGGCCCATCAAATTAACGGTTTGGATCACCATGAAATGGTATTAGATGTACCGAATTCTATGCGTCAACAAATCTTAAGTAGGCTGGTGAGCAGCACCTGGAAATTCTCTCAGAAACCAGTTCTCATGAGAAGTCTTCCCTGACCCTTCATCCGAATCAGATGAAGGGTTTGAATGGCTTGGATTGCATATACACGTTAGGTGGGGTGAGTTCTCGGAGTCGTAGGAGAAATTTTCTAAACAGCACCCTGCATTCCTCCGGGGATTTGGAGTATTGTCAGTGGGAAATGCCGAAATGGGAAACGATGAGAGAGTGGTTCTTGCAAGAAGAAAGATGAACGAGGGATGATACTTGCATCCTTAAATCTGCATCCGCACCCCACACGTGCAAAACGTCATACGTGTACGAAATCCAAGCAGTTCATCTCGTTGGCCTCGTGATGGATGTTCCCTAATCGGAGAAAATTGGGAAATCCTCTTATTAGGTGGGCCATACAATCGTGTTGACTGTTGGCCGCTCTTTTTTCCATACACGTGTTTTGCATGTAAAGAACAGATCGCTCCGATCTTTGCCATGCAATCAGCATGCAGCTAACCTGATGAACGGATCTGATCTCTTGCAAGTCGGCCATCTTGGCACGTGCGAGGTGCTTGTGTTGGGATGACGCCACCTGCATGTGTAAGTATGATCTGTGAGAGGTATCTGTTTAAGTGGGCGGGACTGTACGGAAATGCGCTGTAAAATACACATGTATCGCACGTGGCGGACACTTTGAACGGAAGGAATGCACTGAAAGAGGGTGGAAGTTGAGCCACGAAGGAACTGGGCTTGGGTTTTACACGTGCTTGGCACATGAGATAAGGTATTGGCTCGAGCATGCTTGTGCCTGGCACGAGCACGACATACTCAGAATGAGCTGACCTGGCACTGGCTACTACAGATATTGGTGAATCAGGGTGTCAGTGGGTCGGCTTTTCGGGACTGGTCCGTCATGGGTTAGGCTCACACCTGATTCCTGTGCCCATCAGGTTAGGTCGGATGGACTTGGCTGTGACTGGGAACTAGCTAGGTAGGTGGGATCCTAACCGTGAGGCCCACCTTGACGTATGTGTTGTAAAATCATGTTGTCTATCTATTTTGTCAGTTCATTTTAGCTTATGGTACTTTAAAATAAAGCTAATTAAAATTTCAGGTGGACCACATCACAGGAAACAGTTTTCATTGAACATTCACCATTAAAAACTTCTTAGGTTACATCGTAGTAGTTTATTTGACGTTCAACCGATTGATAAGGTTATACAAACTTGGATGAAAGGAAAACCCAAATATCAGCTTGATCCAAAACTTTCATGGGCCATGAAAGTAATAACCACATTTTCTTGTGGTGTAACTCACTCAAAGTTTGAATCTACTTCATTTTTTGCATATAACCTAAAATGATAAATAGATAAATAGCATAGATATACAATTCATACGTTACGGTGGTCCCATGGTCAAAGTCCTATACTCACATCGATGTTCCAATTGCAGTAAGTCGCATCTAGCTTGGTTAGGCTTAATGGTTTAGCTCATTGATCAGTTGGATTGGGTTAGGCCAAATGGGCCTCACCATGATAATAATTATTTACAATATAAGTAAAGTAGGGATGGAGAGGACTAAAAGAGAAAATGAAAGTGAGATGGAGGGCACTCGTGTAACCAAACACATGTGAATATGAGGCCAGCAAGGAAGGCTTATCAAAATGGCTTCCAGAGTGGAGGTGGGTAGTTAGATTGGCTTTGTTTTTAGTATAATATTTTAATATGAGCAGACATAATATACGTACAAAGTAAATGTTTTATAGTCATTAGTGGGTCCAATGGAACCTTTTTATATAGGATCCTTAATGCTGGTGCAATCCAATGGAACTTTTTTGAGAAAGGATCACCGTGGACAAAACCTTTTATCCGGCTGTTTTTATGAAGGAATACAAACTTTAGTTACCAGCTTAGACTAGCACGTGCGGACAGCGACTTTGAGGACGAAAGTACCCCTTCCTTTCACTGCGAAGACGACCGCTAACGCTCCTCCAACTGAGAGTTGTACGAACGGCTTAAAAGAGATCAAAGTTACGTGCCCCCACATATATATATATATATATATATATATATATTATATCCACAACGTTCTTCCATATTTCGAGATCATTTCGGAGCATTATCAAAAATATATATATATATATCCAAAGATCAACCGGACCACACCATAGAGTAGTGGGGAAATTGATTTTCACCGTTAAAAATTTTGTAGGGCCCACCATAACATTTATTTTCCATCCAATCTATTCATAAGGTCACAAAGGCCTGGATGAAGAGGAAAAACAAATTTCATAATGATCCAAAACTTCTGTAACCCCTAAAAGGGTTTCAATGGTAGACGTTCAATTCCCCACTGCCTATTACAGTGTGGTCCACTAGATAGTTAGATCGGTCTTATTTTCCATCTTATGTCTTAATATGAGCTCTCCAAATAGATGGACGGTTTGGATATAACACAGACCTCATGGTGGGGGCCACAGAAGCAACAAAAATTGTAAAGAAGAAAAAAAAAAAAAAAAAAAATCTGCGATGAATCGTAGATCCCGCGATTCCACCGCAGCTCCCTATACGATTTTGGGGTGGATGGCAGAATCCGCGATTGATTGCTGAATGAAACAAAATGCTATGGTTACGGATTATAACCGTAGCTATAGCCATATCCTGTATACTTCTCTTTTTAATATATATATATATATATATATATATATATATATATATATATATATATATATATTTTTACATTTAGAATTTTATTCTACCTACATTTTTTTTCTAACACATATTTATGTATATATAAGCATATAAAAAAATTTTCTCTCCTTTTTACATTTCTTTCTTTATTCATATAACAAGAATATCTTCTAAACCAAAATTAGTTATTTGACATACCATATACAATTTTGGGGCTGAAAGTTGGGCTGGTTCAACCCGACCAACCTGTGACCCACTCAACATTGGGTTGGGCTTAGGTAGGATGTATCAGGTTTGGTCTTGGAGTTGGGCCGTACAAACACCAACCTGATAAAACTTGGAAACGGAATCGCCGGGATTGATCTTCAAATGCATGGAAATGACCGTCAAGTGAAGGGAATTGACCGTGAAGTGCATCGAAATGACCGTGAATCTAAACGGAATTGTCGGAATTGACCGTGAAATGCATGAAAATGACCATGAAGTTAAGCAAATTGACCATGAAATGCGTGGAAATGACTGTGAATCTAAACGGAATCGCTGGAAATGACCATTAATTGCATGGAAATGACCGTGAAATGAAGCGAATTGACCATAAAATGCATGGATATGACCGTGAAGTGAAGGGAATTGACCATGAAGTGCATGGAAATGACCGTGAATCTAAACGGAATTGTCGGAATTGACCGTGAAATATATGAAAATGACTGTGAAGTGAAGCGAATTGAACGTGAAATGCGTAGAAATGACCGTGAAGTGAAGGGAATTGACCGTGAAGTGCATCGAAATGACCGTGAATCTAAACGGAATCACTAGAAATAACCATGAATCTAAACGGAATCACTAGAAACGTTCCTTGGTTGGATCCCACTTCTCCGAGTTTCCTCTTCTCTTCTCCTTATTTCCCCTTTTGAAATGCCCTAGGAAAAAATAGAAAATTCGTGCAAGTTAGAGAGGTGTGAGAAAATGGGGTTATATATAACTCCAGTTTTGATGTAAATGGCCCTAGTGACACTTGTACTCCCATACTAACCCTATATGGGTCATTTTTTGTCAGTAATGTCGCGAGAAATGCATGGAATCGCCGGGATTGACCGTGAAGTGAAGGGAAATGACCGAAAAATGTATGGAAAACGTACCTAAATAAGACTTTAATTTCACTACTAAACTATGGAGGTGTCCTGGGTGCCACTTATTAGCTAAAATATACCCTGCAGCTTAGTGCAATTGGCCCCAAGTGCCACTTATTAGCTGAAATGGCCCTTTGGGCCCACATATGGCAAATCGGGCTGCAACCTACGAATTGAGCTAGGAATTGAGTAAGGGAACCTACAAATTAAGCGAGGCAACCTACGAATTGAGCGAGGGAACCTAAGGATTGAACGAGGGAACCTACAAATTAAGCGAAACAACCTACCAATTGAGCGAGGGAAGTTAGGAATTGAGCGAGGGAACCTAGAAAATGACTGAGGGAACATAGGATTTGAGTGAGGGAACCTAGGGATTGAGCGAGGCAAGCTAGGAATTGAGCAAGGGAACTTACAAATTAAGCGAGGCAACCTACAAATTGAGCGAGGGAAGCTAGGAATTGAGCGAGGGAACCTTAGAAATGACCGAGGGAACACAGGATTTTAGCGAGGGAACCTAGGGATTGAGCAAAGCAAGCTAGGAATTGAGCGAGGGAACCTAGGTATTGAGCGAGGTAAACTAGGAATTGAGCGAGGGAAGCTCGAAATTGAGCGAGGGAACCTAAGAATTGAGTGAGGGAACCTAAGAATTTAGCGAGGGAAGCTAGAAATTGAGCGAGTGAACCTAGGAATTGAGCGAGGGAAGCTAGAAATTGAGCAAGTGAACCTAGGGATTGAGCGAGGGAACCTAGGAATTTAAGGAGGGAACCTACAAATTTAGTGAGGGAAGCTAGGAATTGAGCGAGGGAACCTAGGAATTTAGCGAGGGAAGCTAGAAATTGAGCGAGGGAACCTAGGAAATGAGCGAGGGAAGCTAAAAGGATCCTAGAAATTGAGCGAGGCAATGTAGTAATTGAGCGAGGCAATGTAAGAATTCAGCGAGGGAATGTACAAATTAAGCAAGGGAAGCTAGAAATTCAGCGAGGCAACCTAAGATTTGAGCGAGGCAACCTAGAAATTGAGCGAGGTAACGGTAGAAATTTAGTGAGGGAACCTAGAAATTCAGCGAGACAACCTAGGATTTGTGTGAGGGAACCTAGAAATTCAGCGAGGCAACCTATGATTTGAACGAGGCAACCTATGAATTGAGCGAGGCAACGTAGGGATTAAGCGAGGGAACCTACGAATTGAGCGAGGCAGCGTAGAAATTTAGCGAGGAATCCTAGGAATTGAGCGAGGAAAGCTAGAAATTGAGCGAGGGAACCTAGGATTTGAGCGAGGCAACCTAGAAATTGAGCGAGGCAACGTAGGGATTAAGCGAGGGAAACTAGGAATTGAGCGAGGTAATATAGAAATTCAGCGAGGAATCCTAGGAATTGAGCGAAGCAACGTAGGATTTGAGTGAGGCAACCGAGGGAACCTAGGAATTGAGCGAGGAAAGCTACAAATTGAGCGAGGCAACGTAGGAATTAACCGAGGGAAGCTAGGAATTGAGCGAAGCAACCTAAGAATTGAGCAAGGCAACGTAGAAATTGGAGCAAGGAAACTTAGGAATTGAGTGAGGCAACGTAGAAATTTAGTGAGGGAACCTAGAAATTCAGTGAGACAACCTAGGATTTGAGCGAGGGAAGCTACAAATTGAGTGAGGGAACTTAGAAATTGAGCGAGGCAACCTAGGATTTGAATAAGGTAACCTAGGAATTGAGTGAGGCAACATAGGGATTGAGTGAGGGAACTTACGAATTGAGCGAGGCAGCGTAGAAATTCAGCGAGGAATCTTAGGAATTAAGCAAGGGAAGCTAGAAATTGAGCGAGGGAACCTAGGATTTGAGCGAGGTAACCTAGAAATTGAGTGAGGCAATGTAGGGATTAAGCGAGGAAAACTAGGAATTGAGCAAGGCAACGTAGAAATTCAGCAACGAATCCTAGGAATTGAGTGAAGCAACGTAGGATTTGAGTGAGGCAAGCGAGGGAACCTAGGAATTGACGAGGAAGCTACAAATTGAGTGAGGCAACGTAGGAATTAAGCGAAGGAAGCTACGAATTGAGCGAGGCAACCTAAGAATTGAGCGAGGCAACATAGAAATTGGAGCAAGGCAACCTAGGAATTGAGCAAGGCAATGTAGGAATTCAGCGAGGGAACCTAGGAATTGAGTGAGGCAACGTAGAAATTTAGTGAGGGAACCTAGAAATTCAATAAGACAACCTAGGATTTGAGCGAGGGAAGCTATAAATTGAATGAGGGAACCTAGAAATTGAGCGAGGCAACCTAAGATTTGAACGAGGCAACCTATGAATTGAGTGAGGCAACATAGGGATTGAGCGAGGGAACCTACGAATTGATCGAGGCAGCGTAGAAATTCAGCGAGGTAAGCTAGAAATTGAGCGAGGCAACGTAGGGATTGAGCGAGGGAAACTAGGAATTGAGTGAGGCAACGTAGAAATTCAGCGAGGAATCTTAGGAATTGAGCGAGACAACGTAGGAATTCAGCGAGGCAATGTAGGATTTGAGCGAGGCAACCGAGGGAACCTAGGAATTGACGAGGAAAGCTACAAATTGAGTGAGGGAACCTAGAAATTGAGCAAGGCAATGCAAGAATTAAGCGAGGGAAGCTAGGAATTGAGCGAGGCAACCTAGGAATTGAGTGAGGCAATGTAGAAATTGGAGCGAGCCAACCTAGGAATTGAGCGAAGAAACCTAGAAATTGAGTGACGGAACATGAAAATTCAGCGAGGAAGCCTAGGTTTTGAGCGAGGGAAGCTAGAAATTGAGCGAGGTAAGGTAGAAATTCAGTGAGAAAACCTAGGATTTGAGCGAGGCAACCTAGGAATTGAGCAAGAGAAGTTAGAAATTGAGCGAGGGAAGTTAGAATTTGAGTGAGGGAACCTAAAAATTCAGCGAGGCAACCTAGGATTTGAGCGAGGGAAGCTACAAATTGTGCGAGGGAACCTAAAAATTTAGTGAGGCAATATATAAATTGAGCGAAGGAGCCTAGGAATTGAGCGAGGCAACCTAGCAATTGAGCGAGGCAACGTAGAAATTCAGCGAGGCAACCTATGAATTGAGCGAGGGAAGCTAGAAATTCAGTGATGGAACCTATGAATTGAGCTAGACAACCTAGGAATTGAGCGAGGAGAAATTCAACGAGGCAACCTAAAAATTGAGCGAGAAAACCTAGGAATTGAGCAAGGGAACCTAGGAATTGAGAAAGGGAAGGTAGAAATTGAGCGAGGCAACTTAGGATTTGAGCGAGGGAAGCTAGAAATTCAGCAAAGGAACTTAGGAATTGAGTGAGGCAACCTAGCAATCGAGCGAGGCAACGCAGAAATGCAACGAGACAACTTATGAATTGAGCGAGACAACCTAGGAATTGAGCGAGGGATACTAGAAATTGAGCAAGGCAACATATAAATTGAGTGAGGGAACCTTGCAATTGAGAGAGGCAACGTAAATATTCAGCGAGGTAACCTATGAATTGAGCGAGGCAACCTATGAATAGATTGAGGGAAGACCTATCAATTAAGCGAGGGAAGCTAGAAATTTAGCGAGGCAACGTATAAATTGAACGAGAGAAGCTAGGAATTGAGCGAGGCAATGTAGGAATTGTAACGAAGCAATTCATAAATTTGATAGAGATATCATAAAAATATGATGGGGAACTTCCACGGATTCATGTAATGTAACGGAAAATTTTATGAACCGCTTGGTCAATTTCATTAATTGCTCGGTCAAATTCACTGAAGAGAATTTCATGTAAAGCTCGATCAATTTCAGTAACTGCTCGGTCAAATTCACCAAAGAGCAAATTGTTAAGCTAGGTCAAGTACATTTAAAGTTCATTCCAATTCATGTTAGCCTTACCTAATTTCAAGCTTGCCTCAGTCAAATTCATGTTTCCCTTGCTCAATTTCTAGGTTGCCTCGCTGAATTTATACGTTGCCTTACTCAATTCGTAGGTTGTCTCGCTCAATTTCTAGGTTGTCTCACTCAATTTCTAGCTTCCATCGATTAATTTAGAAGACTTTTTTTTACTGCATAAATCTTATCTTCTAGAACCCCAGCTGAGGAATGAGGATAATCTCATTTGACAGCTCAATCCTCGCGGTTATAATTATGCTAATTCTGCCTACAAATCTCTTTAGGTGATCAAGAGGGCCCCTTTTTTCAGTAGATGAGACTAGGATGAAAGGTATTATCTCAACGCTTTTTTTTCTCTGTCTTACTTTTAAAAATCGTTGAATCAAAAGCCCTCAGAGAAGAAAGATCTCTCTCCTGATAAAAAATGAGAGGGATCTCTCTTCTATATTATATCTATGAAGAAAGATATAGAGATCTTCTCTGTTCTATCTATTCCTCTATCTATGAAAGGATAGATAGTCTCTCCAAAAAAGTCGTTCTCATCTTTATTGATGATTTAACTAGCGCTCAATCTGTTGGTTGCCTCGCTGAATTTCTACAATGCCTCGCTGAATTTTGAGGTTCCCTCGCTCAATTTCTAACTTCCCTCGCTCAATTTCTAGGTTCCCTCGCTCAAATTCTAAGTTCCCTCGCTCAATTTCTACATTGCCTCGCTCAATTCCTAGCTTCCTTCGCTCAATTCCTAGGTGGCCTCGTTCAATTGATAGGTTGTCTCGCTCAATTTCTAGGTTCCCTCGCTTAATTTGTAACTTTCCTCGCTCAATTCCTAGGTTCCCTCGGTTGCCTCGCTCAAATCCTACGTTGCCTCGCTGAATTCCTACGTTGCCTCGCTCAAATCTTAGGTTACCTCGCTCGATTCTTAGGTTCCCTCGCTCAATTGCTAGGTTGCCTCGCTCAATTCCTAGGTTGCCTCGCTCAATTTCTAGCTTCCCTCGCTCAATTCCTATGTTGCCTCACTCAATTCCTAGGTTGCCTCGCTCAATTCCTACTTTACCTCACTCAATTTCTAGGTTCCCTCGCTCAATTTCTAGCTTCCCTCACTCAAATCCTAAGTTGTCTCGCTAAATTTCTAGGTTCCCTCGCTTAATTTCTAGCTTCCCTAGCTCAATTCCTAGGATTCCTCGCGGAATTTCTACGTTGCCTCGTTCATTTCCTAGGTTCCCTCACTCAATTCCTACGTTGCCTCGCTCAAATCTTAGGTTGTCTCGCTCAATTTCTAGGTTCCCTCGCACAATTTGTAGCTTCCCTCGCTCAAATCCTAAGTTGCCTCGCTGAATTTCTAGGTTCCCTCGCTCAAATTCTAGCTTCCCTCGCTCAATTTTTAACTTCCCTCACTCAATTCCTAGGTTGCCTTACTCAAATCATAGGTTTCCTCACTGAATTTCTACCTTGCCTCGCTCAATTTCTAGGTTCCCTCGCTCAATTTCTAGCTTCCCTTGCTCAAATCCCAAGTTGCTTCACTGAATTTCTAGGTTCCCTCGCTTAACTTCTAGCTTCCCTTACTCAATCCTAGGATTCTTCGCTGAATTTCTACGTTGTCTCGCTCATTTCCTAGGTTCTCTCGCTCAATTCCTATGTTGCCTCGCTCAAATCCTAGGTTGCCTCACTCAATTTCTAGGTTCCCTCGCATAATTTGTAGCTTCCCTCGCTTAAATCCTAGGTTGTCTCGCTGAATTTTTAGGTTCCCTCGCTCAAATTCTAGCTTCCCTCGCTCAATTCCTAGGTTGCCTAGCTCAAATCATAGGTTCCCTCACTCATTTTCTACGTTGCCTCGCTCAATTTTTAGCTTCCCTCGCTCAATTTCTAGATTCCCTCTCTGAACTCCTACCTTGTCTCTCTCAATTTCTACCTTGCCTTGCTCAATTTTCAATTTGCCCACTTAATTTCTAGGAACTTATATATTAATCAGGTTCGTGTTGGGTCAAGCAACCCGAGACCTCAACCCAAGCCCAACTTAAGTTTTATCGGATTGGTGTTTGTATGGCCCAACCCCAAGACCAAACTTGATACACCCTACCCAAGCCCAACCCAATGTCGGGTCAGTCACGGGTTGGTCAGGTTGAGCCTACCCAACTTTTAGCCCTAAAATCATATATGGTACGTCAAGTAACTAATTTTGGTTTAGAAGATATTCTTGTTATATGAATAAAGAAAGAAATGAAAAAAAGAGATAATTTTTTTTTATATGCTTTTATATATATATATATATGTGTGTGTGTGTGTGTGTGTGTGTGTGTGTGTGTGTGTGTGTGTGTTAGAGAAAAATGTAGGTAGAATAAAATTCTCCATGTAAAAAATAATAATAATAATAAATAAATGATAAGGATACGATTATAATCCGTAGCCATAGATTTGGGGTGGAATCGTGAAAGTTGTGATTGATCGTCGGGCTTTGGTTATAGCTACGGTTATAATCCGTGGCAATAGAAAAACCGTAGCCATAAGTTCATGGTTTTTTTTTCTTTTGCTTTTTGTTGTTGTAATCCCCACCGCCTTTTGTGGGTCCCATCATGAGGTCTGTGTTATATCCAAACTATCCATCTATTTGGGGAGCTCATATTCAGGCTTGAGACGAAAAATAAGATAGATCTAACTATCAAGTAGACCACACTTTAAAAGGCAATGGGGAATTGAACGTCTACCATTGAAACCCTTTTTGGGGTTATAGAAGTTTTGGATCATTATGAAATTTGTTTTTCTTCTTCATCCAGGTCTTTGTGACCTACGAATGAACTTAGACGGGGAGGATTTCTCACAAACATCACAGTGGGCCCCCAAAAAGGTTTTAATGGTCGACGCTCATTCAACACTGTTTCCTGTAATGTGGTACACTTGAGATTTGATATACCTCATTTTTGGTCGCATATCATAAAATGATATGGAAAAATATATGGACGGCATGGATGAATAGCATACATCATGGTGGGGCCCACAGACCACCAACCATCCGCATTGGTTGGTGGCGGGGGACTACCCGATCCGTTTCCGTGAAAGGAGGGGTAGTTTCGTCTTCAAAGTCGCTGTCCGCACGTGCTAGTCTAAGTTGGTAACTTAAGTTTGTATTCCTTCATAAAAACCGCTGGGTAAAAGGTTTTGTCTACAGTGGTCATTTTCTCAACTTTTTTTATCGGCTCCTTGATACCCGTGAGATCGACGGCTACACATAAAGAAGAGGAGTGAGGGCTGACTTCTTGCATGAAAAAGTTAAAATAATGAAATGCCCATATATAGTTAAAGGGCAATGAATTCATTCCATTTTCTTTTTATAATTTAAGCATATGCCCCTACCCATAACTAATTGTGCCAGTGTAATGGCCAAACGCTGCTATACGTTGCATATAACAGGGACGTATGAATCTTTTAGTAGAGCAGTTAGAAAGGAATATGGTAGAGCTAGCCACCTCTACACATCACGTGTACACAAGAATCAGGGCTGTCCATCTATTGGGCTCTATCATAGATGGGTGGCGTTTAAAAGTAAGATTTGATGCACAATCCTACCCATCAATCCACATCAGTTTCCTTATTTAATTTCGACTGTTGAGGATTTTGGTTTTCTACCATCTTTTAAGGCCACTAATCACATGAATAGGATCACCCAATCTACTTGTCGTTTTTAGTCCACTTGCAATCCAGCAGAAGCAACTTGATGGGCAATCTCAAATGATACGCCACCCACCTAGAAAGTTTGATGGCCCAAAAATCAAGCTGGTCCAACCATCATGTGGTCCACCAGGTGACCTTGGAGGTTTTTTATTGTTTTCTATGGTGTAGTCCACCATGTTGTGTATATGTCATCCAACCTGTAATCATCGTCATTTAAGCCTTATCCTAATTAATTATGTATATGCCATCCATTAAAATTTTAAAAATCAGACTGTTTCTAGTTCAGTTAAGTTCGGGGGCATTGACATGGTTGGATGTCAAAATTGATTATTTTTCCAAGAGAGTAGTAACATTTACCTATAATCTATTGCATGACTTTTTGGATTTCAAAATCTATTACACTGACAAAATCTATGTATCTTTCGTCCTGGGCTCGTAAGTCATATAGCAAGTTACAAGCAGCTGGTTGTAAGTGGAATGTCCAACTACTGACTTAAATATGAAATCCCTTCCTCACCAAAATCTCTTCCTATAGGGTTGGTGTGCATGGAATTCTCAGCAAAATCAAATTTCATTTCAACGATTTGTAGACCTCCTAACATTTTCAGGGAAAACATTAAATTTCAGCTAAACAACTGCATTAGCTATTAGATTCCACGGTTTTATCATTTCAATGGTGTCACAGGAGTTTTTCACGTCTACATTTCCAATACAAGGAAATAAAATTCATATGAAAAACTAAAAATACATAATCGTGTAGAAAATGAATCTAGAATAACATATCTTTTTATAGGACGAGTTTCTCATGGAATATCACATTCTTTTCCCAATCCAACAATTGGCAATGCACGTGAAGAGAGTGAAAGTAGTTTGCAAGATGTAGGAGAGAAATAGGATACCGGAGGTTTGCACGCAATATGGTATGTTGGGCTAAACACTTTGTCTAAAAGCTCAGAGAATGGTGTACGTATCAATTAATGTATATCAAGAGACTTTACACTCTCCCTGGGGTGAGAGAATATATTAACTGATGCATATTTGTTACTCAGGATTCCAATATGACTCTGTTCAAATAACATGTCAAACAACCACTTGCTATAAAGGCTTAAGCTGTTATAGGATTGCATTTTTTTTATTACTTTTTTTATTCTTCAGATCACATCTTTTTTTGTATTTTCTTTTTGAAGCTAAGAGGATTACAGATAGACAAAAGGGTCAGAAGAAAACAGACTTTCAAGCAGCCCAAAGAAGAAAATGAAAATACAATCTGGAATATTAAGGAAAATGGAATGGAGAAGAAACGCTGTTGTAATCGGGTCCCAAGAACATGTTACTGGCTGAGCAGCCAGTAGGACGAGGATGGACTGGTTGAGCAGGTCAGAGAAGGATAAATGCAGAAAGACTCCTCCTCAACAACCACATAACTGGGCCTACCCAAAAGCAAATCAGCCTATTCTTTTCTTCTTTTTTTTTTGGTTTGTTGTGCCTGATGAGACCCAAGGAGGCTTTATCAAGGAGATAGGAACCTCTAATGAATCTGGGAGGTTGGCCGGAGCAAGGAAGATCCTATTAGCGGACCCATTACTGGCTGTTTTGGCGAGGCCATCTACCACTGAGTTGCCCTCACGAATGGTATGAGAGAATTGGATGTGCATGGACTAAGCAAATTGTTGAATTTTCCCCAGGCTGTACCAGATTTTCCAGCAGCAGGCGGAGTTTGGATTGAGTTGTGCCTCATATATCACGCGGGAGTCTGTTTCTGCAATGATGTTTGACAACCCCATGTCCCTATACAGAGTTGTAAACCGTCTGCCATG